>NFZR01000002.1:0-723443 GCA_002165215.1 Fusarium pininemorale
CCCTAACCCTAACCCTAACCCTAACCCTAACCCTAACCCTAACCCTAACCCTAACCCTAACCCTAACCCTAACCCTAACCCTAACCCTAACCCTAAGACCCGCGACCGCTCTGAAAGCATAGACCAAACAATTAATAAGATATTGGACTTTATATTAGTAATATCTAAAGGATATTATTATAAATACCTTAATAAGTTAGTAGTTAGTAATAAAAATATTAATAAATTTCTTTTTATTAGTAAAAATAAGTACTAAAAGGTTTAAAAAACTATAAGTTAAAAGTATATAATAGTTAAGAAAGCTATTTATAAGTACTTAAAACTATATATAGCTTAAAGGTATACCTTAAAATAAATTAACTATACCTTTAAAGTTATTAATACTATACTTAAAAGTAAAAATATAGTAATAAATTTTTAATAAAAAGGCTTATTAGCCTAAGCTATTACTTTTTAATAAAAAGGCTTATTAGCCTAAACTATTAATTTCTAGCTATAATTAAAAAAAAGTATTACTAAGGAATATAAAGTATAGCTAGTAGCTAGTTAGGATAAATATATATTTATTTATAGTAAAATAAAAAAGTAAGTAGCTTAGTATAAGGCTATAGTTAAAGGGCACTAAATAAATATTAATTAATTTAATATACCTAGAGCCTAAATACTATTACCTATTTATAAATAACTTTATTATAATATACCTTTTTATCTTTTTATAAAACTATTTACTAACCTAACTTACTAATAATAAAAGCTATAAATATCTTACTATTACCTTACTATTACTAGTACTAAATAATAAGTAGCTATCTTATATAGCTAGCTATATACTTGCCTTATAGGGCTAAAGATTAATATACTTTAAGAGTATTAAGACTAAGTAAAGGTTATAGTTATTAAGTAATTAGAATCTTTATTTAGGTATATAATAGTATACTAAACTAATTTATATTTACTTTTATTATTTTTATTACTATAAGTCTTATAGTAGCCTTTTATTATAACTATAAACTTAATTATATATTTCCTTATTTTTTATAGCTAATATTATTAGCCTAGGTAAAGTATATAGAAATATTAGTAATAACTATAATACTAATATAGTCTTATTTTTTAATATAAACTTACCTATATTTAATTTATTAATAAGATATATTACTATAACCTTTTTAACCTAACCTCTTTATAAATAAGCTAAGTAACCTCCTCCCTTTAATATTACCCCTATACTATAGTAGCTTCTTTTTCCTAATACGCTTAAGTATATAAAACTACTAAGCTTCTCTTACTTTAATAACTTCCTTTTTTATAATAATTACTTTTCTTAATACACTTAACTAAATAAAATAGCCAAGCTTCCCTTACCTCTATAACCTCCCTATACTATAGTAGCTTCTTCTTCTTAATATACTTAAGTATATAAAATTACTAAGCTTTTTTTACTTTAATAACTAATAACCTATACTATAGCTTCTCTTCCTAATATACTTAAGTATATAAGATAGCTAAGCTTTCCTTACTTCTATAATAGCTTCTTAAAATAGGTTCCTATTTCTAATATACTTAAGCATAAGAGACTACTAAGCTTCCCTTACCTTTATAACCTCCCTATACTATAATAGCTTCTTCTTCCTAATGCACTTAAGTATATAAGACTACTAAGCTTCTCTTACTTCTATAACTAATAATCTATACTATAGCTTCTCTTTTTAATATACTTAAGTACATAAGACTACTAAGCTTTCCTTACCTTTATAACTAATAATCTATACTATAGCTTCTCTTTTTAATATATTTAAGTATATAAAACTACTAAGCTTCTTTTACCTCTATAACTAATAATCTATATTATAGCTTCTCTTCCTAATATACTTAAGTATATAAAACTACTAAGCTTCCCTTACCTCTATAACTAATAATCTATACTATAACTTCTTTTCCTAATATACTTAAGTATATAAAACTACTAAGCTTCTTTCTTACTAATAACCTTTACTATAACTTCTCTTTTTAATATACTTAAGTATATAAGACTGCTTACTTTCTCTCTTACTAATAACCTTTACTATAGCTTCTCTTTTTAATATATTTAAGTATATAAGACTGCTAAGCTTCTTTTACTTTAATAATTAATAACCTTTACTATAGCTTTTCTTTTTAATATACTTAAGTATATAAAACTGCTAAGTAATCTCTTTCTTTAATAATCTCCTTTATAATTACTTCCTTTCTCTAATATACTTAAGTATATAAGCATTAAGTAAAAATATACTAAGATTTATAAATAAATTAAATAGAAAGTATTATAACTTCTTTCCCTTTAATAACCTCCTTTATATATTACTTTTTCTTCTTAATATACTTAAGTATATAAGAAAGCTAAGTAATCTTTTTTTTTAATAATCTTCTTTATAACTACTTCCTCTTTTTAATATACTTAAGTATATAAAGAAACTAAGTAACCTTCTCCCTTTAATAACCTCCTTATAATATAGCAGTTTCCTCTCTTTATATACTTAGGTATATATTAACTTTAACTTTAAGTATAGTAGCTAGAGCAGTAGCTTTACTAGAGGCTAAGGCAGTAACTATAATTACTAGGTAATATCTAATTATATAGTATTAGGTAATTATAAATAAAAATAAATAATACTAAAAAGTAAATAGATAGAAAAGTATAGAAAAGTTAAGGGCTTTTTAAATATCTTAGTATTAAGTTATAATTATATTAATATTTAGATAGTATATATTTAGATTTTATAGCGCTGTAAATTAGCTATATAATTAAATAGCTCTTAAATAAATAATCCCTTTTTAATTATATATAATTACTAAATACCTTTACTTTTTAAAATAGTAAACTACTAAAACTAAAAAAAGGTAAATAGGCCTATATTATATTAGTGCTATACTAAGTAATACTAAAAATAAAAGGTAACCTAATTAACTTACTATTATAATAAATAATATATTTAACTAACTAAACTATATATTCCTTAGGTAGATATTTCTATAAAAGGAATTACTATAATAAGTTATTTTATTTTATAGTATTATTTAACTTATTAATAGGGATAAAAGTAAGTAGTATAGTCTTTATTACCTGCTATTAATCCTTACCTTAGTTAAGGAGCTATAGGCTATAAAAAAGATTATTTTATAATTTATAATACTTAAAGTATTTAGACCTTTTTAATACTACTTATATAATTAACCTTAAGGTCTTACTAGCCTAGTAAAGGAATTAGTATATAGGTAGGATTAAAATAAGGCCTTTAGTAGTAAGTAAGGGTTCCTATTCTTTGCCTTTATAGTTCTTAAAAGGAGGTTTATATATTTAGGGTTATTTAGTAAGGACTTATAAAAGATTAGTAAGGTAATTAGCCTCTATTAGTAAGCTAGCCTTATAGCTAAAAGGTATTTTCTATTACCTTTACTAGCTCTAGATAAAATTAATAAAGCCCTATATACTCTTTTTAAGAGTATTAAGATTAGACCTATATTATTACTATACTTTCTTTATAGCTTTACTTTAATTACTTACTAGTAACTGCTTGTATTACTAGCACAGGGCTAATTACTAGTTTTAAAGCTACTTATATTTAGATTTAAGCTACTATAAACAGGGCTAAAAAAGGCTAATAGTAATAGTATAAAGGACCTTAGGTATTAGTATTATTAGCTTTTTTATCTTACTATCCTATAGTATAAAGAAAGGTATAACTTCTAATTTATACCCTTATAAGAAGTCTACCTCTTTTTCCTAAGCTAAGTTAAGGAAATATAGTGTAAATATCTTAATTTAAAAGAATTAAGAAAGATTAGTATAGCTAGATACCTTTAAATATATAACTAGCTTAGTTAGGTTAGCCTTAAATAAGATAAAGATATAGTACCTAATATACTAGCTTATCTTCTAGTTAAAATTAATATTATAGCTATTTAAAGTACTTTAAAATAGTATCTTATACTATTAGTATAGTATAAAATAGTTTAGGTTATTTTATAAAGGTAAGGTATTTTTATTAGTATCTTAAGATAGCTTAAAGAGCTAGTTAAAAATAAAAAGGCTTTAGGAATTATCTATTAAGGGCTTATTTTAATAAGATATTATTTAGTAAGGAAATAGTAGCTATAGTAAGTATAGCAAATAGTATTAAAAGTTACTGCTAGGGCTAATTATAGTTAGGCATTGCCTAGTACCTCTAGCTATATTGCCCTGGCTATTTCCTTACTTTTCCTTTTCTTTAGATTTTAGGTAATAAAGCTAATATACTTTAGTAAAGACCTATTTAATATTATAAGCTACTAAAATATAGCTTTTAAGTACTTTTACCTGCTTAATTAGCCTATTTAAACTCTTAATCTGCAGTAGGGATAGGGTAGCCCTAGGGGACTAAGTACTTTTTTATAATAAAGTTTACTATAACTTAAGCTTAATAAGGAAATAGAGATTATAAGTATAAGTAATTTCCTAAAATATAAAGGCAAGTAATTAAATAATCCTAGCCTAAATAGTATTATTAAGCAGGCTTTTTTTAAAGTTAATATTAAAGTTAAGGGTATACTTTAGTATAGTAATATTACTAGCCTAGGTACTAGTATAAGACTTTAATTATAGTATAAATATAAGCTACTAATATATATATTACTTAGTAGTAATAGCCCTTAAGGCTAGCAGGGTAACTATAAAGGGTAATACTAGCTTAGCCTATAGTAAGTATTATTAGATATATATATATAGAAAGACCTTAAAGGTAAGCTAGCTAGTAATCTAGTTAATATAGTTTAGTATAAGCTATACTATACTATCTTTTCTTATTTAAGTAAAAAGTCCTAGCCTATAGTAAATAACAGTTTAGGCCTAGGTAGCCTAGTATTATTAACCTTTTTATATTTAATTAAATAGCTACTAGTTATAGCTGCCCTAGGGATATTCCTATCTTTAATAAGCTATACCTTATATAGTAGGTTTACTTTTACTATCTTCTTTTAAAGCGCTAGCCTAGGTATACTACTAAGCTTCCTAGATCTACTTATTAAATAGATACCTGGCCTTACTTATAAGGCTAAGGATAAGGAGGTATATAAAGAGTATTACTATATAGAGGGTAATAAGTAAAAAGGCATTATAGCTAAGGTCCTTAGGTACTATAAAAGGATAGGGTACTAATATACTATTATTATTTAGTTATATTTAATTAAATACCTTAGTTAGCTATACTGTCCTTTAACTTACTAGGGGTTATAGTAAGAGTATTACTTTTAGGTTTCTTACTGCCTTATAGAAAATATAGTTAAGGAGTTAGATAAAATAGGTAATATTTATTATAATTAGCTAGTTTATATACCCTATTAGCAGAACCTAGAATAGTAATTAGTTATTAGCCAGGCTATTAGGGTAAAATGTCTTTATAATAGGTTTATAGTTAATCTTTTAAGGGTCTTTTAGCCTAAAGGCTTAGTATTTTTATAGAAATAAAATACTATTAAGTTAAAATATTACCTTATAGTATATACTATAGTAAAAGGCCTGTATACTTAACTAAACTATATTAAAATAACTTTTATAGGTATTTTAAGTATTAAGGATTTAGTTACATTTTTAGTAGTTATTAGCTAGCCTATCTCCCTTTTAGCTTACCTAATATAACTAATTAATTAGATCCTAGGGTAGTGCTAGTAAAAAAAGGCTTATACTGCTAAAGAGCTAATAGTTACTATATATAGTAAAGAAAAGTTCCTTATTATAGTTATAGGCCTTTACCTATAGGATATAAAGCTACTTATTATAGCTTATAAAGTTACTAGTTATTAGTAATAGTAATGCCTTTAATATATAGGTTCTAGATTAATTAAGTAAAAAGGACTAGAAGTAAGTAAGGTTAAGGGACCAGGGTTAACTACTAGCTGCCTATATAATATAAATTAGGTTTTAGTAGTGCCTTTTATACTTTAGCGCTTTTTATATAAAGGTAAGTAGCTAGGTAGGATATAAGGAGGATACTAGGTAGTCTTAGTAATTAATATTAAGCTAGAATAAGTTTAGGTTAAGCTTATAAGGCATAAAGTAGCTAAGTACCTAGGAACCTAGTTAATTAATTACCCCCTTAAGGGTAGTGCCTTAAAAGGCATTTTTTAAATTATATAACTATAAAATAAGCTTAGGGTTAGTAAAGTAAAAGAAGTTAAAGTTAATATATTAGGAGTAAACTAAAATATTATTAGCCTTTTTAACTAATAGTTAGCTAAAGGCTATAAGGTCTTTTATTAAAAATAGATACTATAAGTAGCTAGTATAGTTACTATTATTAGTATACTAGTAATTAATTACTAGCTTTTTCTAGTAGTAGTAGGCCTTATACTTAGCTATAGTAAATAATATTAATAGCTCTTAAAGGGCAGGGGCTAGGCTGGCTTACCTAGCTACTAAAATAATAATTTAATTATATAGTTTCTGCTATTAATTATTTAAAAGAGCAGTTAAGATAGCGCTAGGGCTAGCTACTGTATTACTAATAGTTATATTAAGGAAAAAAAGGAAAATAGTAAAGTATATACAGGTAATATAAAATAACTTAAAGTATATATATTTTATCTTAGCTAGGTTAATACTATATAGCTAAACTGTTTATTTATTTAATATATTAAGCTTAGGTAATAGTAAGAAAAATAGGGAAAAAAGCCTATAGCTAGGCTATATAGTATCTAAGCTATTAATACTAAGCTAGATACTATTAATATCTTACTATTATAAGATAGTAATAGCTTTATTAGCTAGTAGCTTAGCTTTAGTCTTAGTAAAGGAAAGATTAGCTAGGGGCCTTTTACTTAGTAATAGTACCTAGCTTTTAGGTCTAAGGGCCAGGCTTAGTATTAATATTAATAAGAAGGGGGGCAGTATACTAGTAAGGTAGTAAGCTTGCTTCTAGATAGAGTAAGTATAGAAATTAGTATCTAAGGTCTTAATATAAAGCAGGTTAGCCCTTATATAATTAGTTAGTCCTTAATAGGTAATATAGTAGTAAGTATATAGATAGCTAGGCTAGAAGGAAATAGCTACTTTATTTTCCTTAACTTCCTTACCTTAGCTCTTAAATATAAAGAAGCTTCTTAGGACTTGGCTATAGTATATAGCTTACTTACTTATTAAGGTTTAGTTACTAGCCTTATATAAGGCTATAAAGGTAAAAAGTATATAGTTTTAGTTATTATAAGTTACTAGTATATAGGGAAAGGTAAATATATATAAGCTTTATTACTAGGTCCTAGAGGTTAATTAGCTGCTTTAGCTAGTGCTAAATACTATATAAAAGCGTCTAACTAGCTTTTCTAAGCTTAGGAAATTATTTAGTAAGGCAGTACTAGGGTTATTAGTATTACTAAAGGTACTTAATAGCCTATACTTTAAGGTAAAGGGTAGTAGGTTTAGTAAAGGTAGTAGGGCTAGGCTACTAATATTAGTATTTAGGAGGCTTTTTTAGTTAAAGGGTACTAAATTATATATATTATTATAGCTACTATTAACTGCAAGGCTTCTATCCTTTACTGCCTACTCTTTTTAGGGTTAAGGGGCTAGTAATAAGGATAAATAGTTAATTAGCCCCTGCTTATACTTCTTTTCTATAGCTAGCAGGGTTAACCTTAGGGCTATAGAATTAGTTAGTTTACTATAGTAAGCATTATAAGTAGCTATCTAATTAGTTAGCTATACAGGGCCTAGGCCTATATAGATAGGTATAGGTTATAAAGCCTAGTTATAGTTTTTAAATACTAGCTTAGGGAATATACTAATATAAATAATATTACTTTTAAGGACTACTTTATTACTATCCTTATTAGCTAGTATATTACTCCTATCTAATTAAGTAGCTACTAGTATAAAGGCAGCCTGCCTATTAATAATACTATTATCTTACTATTATATTTTAAGTCCCTAGGTAATAGGCAATTTATATAGCCTTCCTAGCCCTTAGCATAGACTAGTAATAGGTAATTTATATAGCTTTTTATATTACTTTACTAGCCCTTACTACTACTACTACTACTATTACTATTATTACTATTACTGCTATTACTACTAACTAATACTTAGGGATTTGTATAGCCTTTTAGGCCCTTACTGCTAACTAGTACCTATAATAATAAGGGATTTATAAGGCCTTCTAGGCCCTTAGTATAGACTAGTAATAAGGGATTTATATAGCCTGCCTGGCCATTACTACTAACTACTTTCTAGGGCTATAGCTAGGGGTAAGGAGGCTAGAATTAGTTTATAGCTACTATCTATAAGGAAAGGTTCTAGTATATTTTACCTAGGCCTATAGGTTTAAAGCTGCTAAGGACTGTATTATACTTCTAGGCTATTACTACTATTTAATTAGCTATTACTGCTTTTCCTATTAGCTTTATTTTTTAATTATTTAGCCTCTATTAGGCTAGACCTAAGGGATAGTTTACTAAGCTACTAAGAAATACTATAGTCTATTTTAAGTAACTAGCTACTTAATTAGTTAGTTAGTAGGTAATTAGTTATTAGTACTCTACCTATAATCCTGTAATCTTAGCTACTTATTTATTTATTATTAGTTTTTTTATTTTTTCCCTTTATTAGCCTTACTATTTTAAAGGATAAGAAAGAGGAAATATAAAGTAAAAGGATAGATTTTTAAGAAATATAAAGGTATTTAGCTTCTTTTTACAGAAACTTAAGCTTTAGCTATACTTAGTATAGCTAGCTCTAATTCTTAGTAATATTTAGTAACTAGATATATTTTTTTTATTATTTTAAAGTAGTATTTAGGTTACTTAGGGTTTTATATTAGTATTTCTAGGCTTTAGTACTAGGTAATTATATATCTTTATACTTAGCCCTAACCTGCTAGTAGTAGTAGCAGCTTCTTTTTATTTAGTTTAGCTTAGCCTTTAGTAATTTCTATTATTTACCTTTTTCTTTTTAGCTGCTTATAGCTATAAGTATAGTAATAAAGGCTTTCTAGCTAGCTAGGGCATTTTATATCTAGGTAATAAGGTAAAGAATTAAATTAATTAGTAGCCTATAATACTATATAACTAAGTTTATAATAGCTTTTTGCCTTTCCTTAAATCTTTAAGCTATAAGTAAGTTTCTAGATAAAATAGATCTAGCTATCTTAAGTAAGATAGTACTCTTTCCTTTATGTCCTTAAGCTATTACTATTTAATTAGATAGTAAAAAGGCCTGTTAGCTAGTAGGGCCTGCTGTAAAGTACTATTATACTCTTTTTAAATTTTTTATTAATTCTATACTAGCTATTATAGCACTTTTATAGCTACTATTAGCTTATACCTAGATCCTAGCTTCTCTTTAGCTTAATAGCTACCTAGCTATTATATATATTTTAATACTATATTATAGGTAGGCTTTATAGTAAATAGGTTAATAGACTTAGTAGTTTTACTTTACTATAGCTTATATTATCCCTTAGCTTATATTATTTCTATTAGATTATATAATATAGACCTTACCTCTTTAACCTGGCTAGTATTTTCTTTAAAAGCTATACCTATTTATATAATAATTCCCTTTTTTTCTTTACTTAGTAATATAATTATAGTTAGTAAGGGTATTTACTATATTACTAGCTTTTTTTATAATACTTATATATATATTATATATATATATCTATTTATAGATAGTAATATTTTATTTTAGCCTTAGCTATAACTAGCTACTTACTCTTAGGTTTTTACTAGAATCCTAGGTTTAATTAATTATTTTTAATTAGCTTAGTTTATACTTATTATAAGCTAGCCTTACTTCTATCCTTGCTTTCCTTAGCCTTAGCCTTACTTTATTATTCTTACTAGCTAGCTAGGGCTATTACCTCCTTACTACTTTATATACTTACTACTTTTTCCTTTTCCTTTTTTTTCTTACCTAATTATATTATATTTCTTTCCCTTATCTTATTTTATCTTATTTTATTTTACTTTATCTTATTATGCCCTATTTATTAGCCTTAACTATATCTTTTATATTTACTACTAACTATTCCTATTCCTGCTACCTTATAAATATTATACTCTTTTTAATTTTTTTATTTACTATCCTTCCCTGTCCTATAAATATTATACTCTTTCTGATTTTTTAATTAACTATACTATCTTAGTCCTTATACTTACCTTACCTTTTCTAACCCTTTTTAACTCTTTTTCCTTCCTTTTAATTAATTTTTAAATGCCCCTTTGCCTTTAAAATCTATCTCTGCATTACTATTAGCTGCCTAACTATTTACTTACTGTATTTTAAAAGAGTATATTTAGATTTAATATCTTTTGCCCTTACTATGCGCTTTTAACTGCTATCTATTACCCTAACTGGCCCTGCCTGTAAACCCGCATAAGTTTAACCTAACCTTAACCTAGATTAGACTGCCTATTAGGCCTTAATATACTATACTTTTCTTTTAAGGCCTTAGGATTAAAAATACTATACTTAATAAGCTTATTAAGTTTATATCTTTATAATAAACCCTTTATAGTATATAGGTTTATACTAATATATTATACTTTTATAGCTACTTTATTTAGTAGTTTATAGATCCTACTTATAATAAATATACTAAAGTAGCTATAGTTTATACTTTTAACTTACTTAATCCTTACTTATATAAAAGATATATTTAATTATACTAAATTAATAAAAGCTAAAATAATAAGTATATAATATAGCCTTTTAGTAAGTATAGATTTAACCTAGGGTTTTTTAGTAAGTAATATATAAATTATATTTAGGAAGGTAAAGGGAATTATATTTATAAGACTTTATAATATTATATACTATAAAATCTATTTTTATTTTAAATATCTTACTTCCTAAGCAGTAAACTTAACCTTAATTTACTAAATTTAGATATATATATTTTAAACTATATTAATAAGATAATAGTACTATATATTATTTCCTATTAGTACTTTATTTAAATACTAGGAAAGGGAGAATAGGAATATTAAAGTAAGATAAAGTAATTAGATAATAACCTAAGCTTATAATTATTTATTAAGTATATAATATAAATTCTAAGCAAGCTTACTAAATAATTACTTAAAAAAAGGGTAGGATTAGTATATATTAAAGGATATTTAAGGGAATTAAAAACTTACTAAAATAGGGTTATTACTTTATATAATAAAAATTAGCTTTAAATAGCTAAAATTAGCTTTCTTAAGTATTTTTTATTTACCTAACTATTACTTTCTATTTTATAATTATATTAAACTTAAAGTATATTTTATAATTTAATAACTAACTTATAAACTTAACTATATTACTACCTAGCTATATACTATAACTATAAGGAGTTTTTCTTAGTAAATTGCCTTCTATATATTAAATATAAATATAATTTAATTTTAGTTTCCTTTAAGTAGCTTTATAGCTATATTAAATTTCTTTTATTTTTTTAAAGTAAAGTATACCCTTTTCTCTTACTAGGTAACTAATATAACTCCTTTAAGGAACAGGCTATTAGTAAATATATAGGTAATAGTTTTACTATTAAATATAGTAAGCTTAAGGAGGAGTTTATTACTAAGCTTATAAAAGTCCTTTATAAGGATCAGGTCCTAAATATTATTAAAATACTAGTTAAGGTCTTTAAGGGCATTATTATATAAGCTACTATTACTTAGGATATTATAATAAACTTACTAGTATAGTTTTAAATATTTAGTTAGTTTAGATAACTTTAATAAAAGAATATTTTTATTAAAGTTTAGGGTAATTATAGTATTAAGGTAATCTTTTATATTTAATAAAATAAAGTATTTTATATACTTTTATAGCTAGTAAAAGAATTATAGTCTAGGATTTCCTCTTACTAGCCTTTAGCTTTAATAATTAATTAGTTATTTAATATAATATTTAATTTATAAGCTATATATATTATTAGTAGTTAAGCAAGCAGATATAACTAAAGAGTATATAGGGTACTAATATACCTGCCTTTTAATATATTTTATAATAACTAATCCTTTTTATAATAATAACTATACTGCCTAGCTAGTAGTCTAGTAGTATAACTAATTAATTAATTAAATAACTTAGGCTAAGGCTATAGGTTTAAACCCTAGTCTTTACTTCTTAAAAAGAAAGGTCTTATAATATCTCTTTTTAACCTTTTTAGTACTTATTACAGTTAATTTATAATACCCCTGGCAGCTACTTTAGGCTACTTTAACTAGCTACTAGGGTTAGTATACTTAATTAGGCCTATTTAAAACCTGGCTAAGGTCCTGTTTAGAAAAAGGAGGTTATATACAGTAGTAGCTTCCTTACTTATATATATATATTATACCTTTATAAGCTATACCCTCTTTAATAGCTATAACTAGATATAGCTTAGTAAAAATAATATATATTAATTAATTAGGCTAGGCTTAGTTATTATATAAATAATATAACTACTTTAAATAGCTATTAGTAGCTATTAGGTATATTAATACTTTTAACTCTAATTTAGCCTTTATAGTTAAGGCTTAGGGCTAACTTAAATCTCTTTTTCTTTTTTCTTATAAAATTCTCTTCCTTTTCTTTTTTCTTTCCTTTATATTAATTATTACAAAGACTTTAACTTTTATTTCTTACTCTTTAAATTAAGATTATACTTCCTAAGGAGGATCCCTATAAATTTCCAGTCTCTAAGACTAGGATAAAGTATTAAAATACTCCTTATAGTATATATATTTTATTTTATTTATTAAATCTTACTTAATTTTTTCTCTTTTTAGCTATAATTATTTTTAGTAAAAGTAGTATTACTAAGGTAACTATAAATACTAGTAGTATTATTACTAATATAACTATTAACTTTACTAATAGTATTACTAGTAAGTTTTATTACTATTATAAACTTAATAACTTACTAACTTTTATATAGTAAATAATAAGCCTATTAAGATTTAAGCCTATATCTTAGATTTTAAAAACTATTTTATTAAGTTTTATATCTGCCTTAAGAGTAATATAACTATAATTATAATAAAGTTTAAAGTACAGGAACTTAACCCTTATCTTATAGCTAGATACTAATATTTTACAGGTAGCTAGTTTACTATAACTAGGTTTAAAAAGTTTTATATCTTTAAGATCCTAGGTCTTTACTAATAGAACTAGGATAATGGATTTAAAGTTAAGGTATAGTAGCTTAGCTACCTTAGTATAGGTATAAATAGTATAACTTAGGAGCCTTTTAATAAGGTATAGGAGTATAGAGAAGGTTATATCTAGAAGTTCTGTATTAAAAAGAAAAGGAAATTACCTAATAGTTATACCTAAAAAGGAATTAAAAGAATATAGCTAAGATATATAGCTATAATTAAAGGATTAAGTTTAAGGCTACTTCTTTTACCCTAATAACTACTAATAAGGTTAAAAACTAATATATTTCCTTACTACCTTATATTTCCCTAATCCCTACATACCTATAATAACCTTATATTAGGATCTGTAAATAACTATAATTAATTATATAATAATAAGTATTTATTTAATTAAGCTAAGATTTTAGTTACTATTTAAAGCATATCCTCTTTACTATTAGTATTTTTAGTAGCTTTTTTCTTTATAGTTTCTATTTATTTTTATTAACTTAATATAAGATATTTCTTTTAGCTTAATCTTGGGTTATAATAATTTATTTAATCTAAGGAAAAGCTTAGTTAGGGTTAAATTAAACAGGGACTTAGCTAGTAGGGGCTTTAGCTACTACTAATACCCCTAGAATAGCTTTTTCCTCTTCTAGGCACTGTATTTAACTGTTTTTATTATTAAGGGATTTTATTGCCTTTTTTAGGATATATTTAAAGTTATAAATTAATAGAATTCTATCTTTTTTATAATTAAGTATTTTTACTTTTATATATATATATTAATATATAAATTAAAAAGTTATAATAATTAAAAATAAACTTAAAAAGGTTAAAAGGGCAGTTAGTTAACTATTTTAAAAAATCAAGCTCTTTTAGTATTAAGGCTATAGTAACTATAATACTACTACCTAATTAACTAATAATTCCTTATAACACTCTATTACTACTAAAACCCAATCCTTATAATAATTATAATAAAGATTATTATAAGACCTTATTTCTAATCTATTAGGCAGTAGGCTTTATACTTAGTAAGTCTTTAGGTTAGTTACTTAGTTAACTAGTTAGGCAAGTTACTTTAATAAAGCTATTATAAAAGGGACTCCTGCTATATAGGCATAAGCTTTTTTATATTATATAAATAATATATTTAAATATATTATTAAGGTTATAGTAAGTTTAGCTATAATAGTAATATTATTTCTTTTTTATTTAATTATATAATAATAAATAGTCTTAGGGTAGCTAATATCTATACTAGGTCCCTTTAAATCTATAAGTATATAAGGAAGTAAGGCTATTTATAGTAGTATTTTTTATTAATTAAAGCTATTATATATTATTTTAAATACTTAATCTCTTTATTAGTAATATATTATTCTATTAATAATTTACTACTATATTTAGCTAAGTATTACAGTTAAGCTACTATATAACTAAGTTAGTATAGTAATATAATAACCTATAAAGTTATTTATAACCTTTAAGTATATATAATTCTATATATAGCTAGTATTTTATAAGTAAATTAAATACTGCTAAGAAGTATATATAGCTATAATCTGCCCCTTTAAGGCTTTCTCTTTTATTTTCCTTTATATCTATTTTAATCTTAAGCTTAAGTTTAATATTATTTTAATTTTAATATTATTTTAATCTTAATAACTTATATAATAATTATTATAAATAATAATAGTTAAATTATTCCTCTTTATATAATAGTAGCTCTAGCTATTTCTTTAGTTTTTATAGTAAGGGAATTTAGTATTTATATTAACCTTACTACTATAATATAACCTGCTTCTTAGAATCCATTAAACTAAGCTATTTAAGGTAATATTCTAGCTAATACTATAAATAATCCTAGCTATTAGCCTTACCTCTAACTTACTAACTAGCCTCCCTTAGTAATAAACTACTATTAGTAATAGTATACTATACCTAGGGACCTAAGGACTGCTTAATAGCTTTAATAGCAAAACCTAGTTACTTTTTAAGCTACTATATATATATTTTATTACCTATAAAGAGATCTTACTACTATATATAAAAGCCCTATAGGAGTTTATATATATAGAAAGTAGTATACTAAGTATCTTTAGTATATATATACTTAGTAGTTAGGGAGACTAAACTTTAATATTAATTCCCTTTAGTCTTAAAATATACTTATTATAGCTAATAATAGGTACTGGGCTAGGAACTATATAGTTCCTAGTATATAATATTCTATACTTACAGTAAGAATAAACACATTCTAGCTAATAATTATATCTATATAGCAAGGAGGCTTTTAAGTATATAATATTAATTAATATAGTTATATTTAGTAGATTTAGTTAGGGAATTAATAGAGGTAAAGGTACTAGTATTATAGCGCTTTATAAGTTAGTTATATAGTAAAATTAAAGGATACCCTTTAGCTTACTATTAAATATAAAAAATAGCTATTAATTAATATACTTATTAAATTTATTAAATTAGTATTAACCATTCCCTAATATATTAGCTTAATAGCTTACTGTAAAATCCTTAGTATTATATATAGGCTTACTAAGGCCAGGGTAAGTTAATTACCTAAAGTTAAATATAATTAATTACTCCTTTAAAATATTATTAAATTTAATTAATATAATATATATAATATATTAAAAAATGTATTTTTTTTTACTTATAATAATAATATATTTTTTACTTAATTCTAACTATAAATTATCTATCTTTAGGTATTAATCTAATCCTTATATAATATCTAGTAATCTTTCTAATTTTACTTAATAATAACCTTACTGCTACTATAAAGAAACTTAATAAATTATATTATATTAATAGCACTGCTATTCCTTATTAACCTGCTAGTTATTTTAATATTTCTCTTTTTTCTTATAATTAATCTAAGTATTTATCTTTCTTATAATTTAATCCCTTTCTATACCTTTTTTACTAAGTATCCCTTATAATAAATTATATTACTTTTACTAAATATTAGCTAAATATTTCCTAGCCCTTTACCTTATTTATTAAATCTATACCTTTATTAAAACCTAGCTATATATTTATAATTCTATAGATACTAATATATTTTTATTTAAATATCTTATTAGTAATACTTATTACCTTATTACTATAAAAGAAACTAGGTATTAATAAGCCTTACTTTATTTAATTAGATAATATTAAATAGCTATAAATAAATTTAAATAATACTATATAATAAACCTAAATAAAAGCTACTATATATCCTTTAGTTACTATAAATCTAGTTACTTAATTAAGCTTACTAAATTAAGTAATATAGCTATAAAGGCTAGAATAGAAGTTAGAGCAGAGGTTAGGGCAAAGTTAGGGGCAAAGGCCAGGGTTAAGGACTTACTACAGGCCAGGGTTAAGGACCTACTACAGGCCAGGGCAGAAGTAAACTTACTAAAAGCTAAGGATATAGCTATAACCTCTTATTATTATCTAATTATATAGTATTAGTTACTTATAAATAAATTAAATAATACTAAATAGGTAATAACTATAAAGTAGGTTAGATTAAAAAGATAAAATAAGGTAATAAAGTATATTCCTAAAACTAAGGGTAAGGGTAGTAAGCCTAAAAACCTTAAGAAATCCAGATAGTTAGAATTAGCTTAAAATAGATTTAAAGAATTAGCTTAAAATAGGTTTAGGATTAGCTTAAAATATATTTAAGATAGACTTAAAATACTAAGGGTAAGGGTAGTAAGCCTAAAAAGCCTTAGGAATTAGGCTATTATAAGGTAAAGGGCTATAAGCTTTACTTTATTATTAAAAAAGCTTTTATTAAGTTCTTTAAAAGGGATAAGAATGTATTTATTATCTTTAAGTTTAGGTTACTAAATTACTATAGCTCCTTTTTAAAACCTATATATTAAAATACAGGTAATTAATTAAGCCTAGAAATTCCTTTTTTCCTATACTTTAGGTATAATCTCCTTTACTATTATTATATACTTATATAAAGTAAGATTATTACTTTTATTATTATATCTTTAAATAGATTAATATTATATCTTATTAATAAAGAAATACTTAAAAGCTTTAGTAGTAAAGTGCTTTTAGTTAGATTTACCTAGTATTATATCTTATTAATAAAAGGGTATTTAGAAGCTTTTATACTTAAGCGTTTTTAGTTAAATATAAGGAATTATAGCTCCCTATTCTAGATATCCTATAGATAATAAAAATTAGGAAGAATACTATAGTAAATTCTTTTAATTAAATAGGAAGGATATATATAAACTTTAAATAAGTATAATAGCTAGCTTCTTTACCTAAACTGCTATATTTTATATAATTATTTAGGATCCTTACTAAATTCTATTTACTAAGATATAGGCAGTTAATTAAGCCTACTAATCCTTAATAGGCTAATCTTTAGATAGCCTAGTATTATATCTTATTAATAAAAGGATATTTAAAAGCTTTTATACTTAAGCGTTTTTAGTTAAATTTACCTAGTATTATATCTTATTAATAGAAGGATATTTAAAAGCTTTTATATTTAAGTATTTCTAGTTAGATCTAAGTATTTATAGCTTCCTATTCTAAATATCCTATAAATAAGAAAGATTAAAAAGAATACTATAGTAAATTCTTTTAATTAAATAGGAAGGATATATATAGACTCTAAATAAGTATAATATCTAGCTCCTTTGCCTAAACTGCTATATTTTATATAATTACTTAGAATCCTTACTAAATTTTATTTATTAAGATATAAGTAGTTAATTAAGCTTACTAATCCTTAACAGGCTAATCTTTAGATAGCCTAGTATTATATCTTATTAATAAAAGGATATTTAAAAGCTTTTATAGTTAAGTATTTCTAGTTAGATTTGCCTGGCGTTATATCTTATATATTAATTATAAATCCTATTTATAGGCTTTGCCTTTACTAAGTAATATAAGGAAAGTATAACTTAATAAGAATTAAAAGGGTTAGGATATAACTATATCTTATAGGCAAGTTACTATAAGTAGCTTTAGTCCTAATAAGATTTATATAATCTATTTACTATTTATACTTATTAAAATAGCTTTTAATATAGTCTTTATATTTTTAAAGATTACTACTATAAACTATATATTTATAATTCTCTTTTTTATAGACCTATATATAAAGATACAGGCAGTTAATTAACCTTACTAAATTAGGCAATAAGGGCTTAGAGACTAAAGTAGTAGCTATAGCTACTTATTATTATTTAATTATATAGTATTAAATACCTATAAATAAATATAAATAATACTAAATAGCTAATAACTATAAAAAAGGTTAAACTAAAAGGATAAAAAAGGCAATAAAATATACTTCTAAAACTAAAGGTAAGGGTAATAAGTCTAGAAAGCTTAATATTATATCTTATTAATAAAAGGATATTTAGAAGCTTTTATAGTTAAGCGTTTTTATTTAAATCTGCCTAATATTATATCTTATTAATAAAAGGATATTTAAAAGCTTTAGTAGTTAAGTATTTTTAGTTAGATCTAAGGAATTATAGCTTTCTATTTTAAATATCCTATAAATAAAAAAGATTAAAAAAAATACTATAGTAAGTTCTTTTAATTATATAAAAAAAATATATATAAACTTTAAATAAGTATAATAGCTAGCTCCTTTACCTAAACTACTATATCTTATATAATTATTTAGGATCTTTACTATATTTATTCCTTAGGATATAAGCAGTTAATTAAGCTTACTAATTCCCCTTTTCCTGCCCTTTAAATATAATTTTCTTTATAGATTACCTCTAAACCCTTTTAGCAATTCTTAAGAAGTTAAGCTTAATAAAAAAGGCCTATAAGATTATTATTAGCAAGCTTTAAGTAATAGTAAAGAATGCTAGTAATATAGTAACTATCCTTTTATAAGTTAACTATCTTTACTAAATTCCTTTCCTTATAATATAGAAAGTTAATTAAGCCTTTTAACTCTTTTTATCTTGCCCTTTAGGTATAATCTTCTTTATAGTTATTATATACTTATATAGGATTAAACTCTAATTTTCTATTATATATTATATTACTAAGAATTTATAGCTCCTTATTATAAATTTTCTATAAATAAGAAAGATTAAAAAGAATACTATAGTAAAATCTTTTAATTATATAGGAAATATATATAAAGATTTTAAAAAATAAAAATCTTACTTTTATAAAATAAAAAGATATTATACTAAAAAAGATATTAAATATCCCTTATAATAAATTATATTACTTTTACTAAATAAACTACTAATCTAAGCACTTAATTAAGCTTACTAAATTAAGTAATAATAATATAAAGGCCAGAGCAGCAGGGGGATTAGTAGTTAGAGTAGCAGTTAAAGCAGCAGTTAGAGCAGTAGTTAAAGTAGCAGTTAAAGTAGCAGTTAGAGCAGCAGTTAAAGCAGCAGTTAGAGCAGTAGCTATAACTACTTATTATTATCTAATTATATAGTATTAGCTACCTATAAATAAATATAAATAATACTAAATAGTTAATAACTATAAAAAAGGTTAGACTAAAAGGAATAAAAAAAGCAATAAAGTATACTTTTAAAACTAAGGGTAAGGGTAGTAAGGCTAAATAGCCTTAGCAATCTAAATATTTAGAATAGGCTTAAAATATATTTAGGATTAACTTAAAATATATTTAAAATTAGCTTAGGATATATTTAGGATTAGCTTAAAATACTTTTAAGATAGACTTAAAATACTAAGGGTAAGGGTAATAAGCCTAAAAAGTAAAAGGATATTTAGAAGCTTTTATACTTAAGTATTTTTAGTTAAATCTGCCTAGTATTATATTTAGTTAATAAATAGATATTTAAAAGCTTTTATACTTAAGTATTTTTAGTTAGATTTGCCTAGTATTATATTTAGTTAATAGATAGATATTTAGAAGCTTTTATACTTAAGTGTTTTTAGTTAGATATAAAGAATTATAGCTTTCTATTTTAGATATTTTATAGATAAGAAAGATTAAGAAAAATACTATAGTAAGTTCTTTTAATTATATAGAAAGGATATATATAGATTTTAAATAAGTATAATATTTAGCTTCTTTACCTAAACTGCTATATTTTATATAATTATTTAGGATCCTTACTATATTTATTTCTTAGGATATAGGTAGTTAATTAAGCTTACTAATTTCCCTTTTCCTGCCCTTTAAGTATAATTTCCTTTATAGATTACCTTTAAACCCTTTTAATAATCCTTAAGAAGTTAAGCTTAATAAAAAAGGCCTATAAAATTATTACCTATAAGCTTTAAGTAATAGCAAAGAACGCTAGTAATATAGTAACTATCCTTTCTAAATTCTATTCCTTAAAATATAAGCAGTTAATTAAGCCTATTAATTCCCCTTTTCCTGCCTCTTAAGTATAATCTTCTTTACAGACTGCCTTTAAGCTTTTTTAGTAATCCTTAAGAAGTTAAGCTTAATAAAAAAGGCCTATAAGATTATTACTTATAAGCTCTAAGTAATAGTAAAGAATACTAGTAATATAATAACTATCCTTTTATAAGTTAGCTATCCTTACTAAATTCCTTTTCTTAAGATATAGAAAGTTAATTAAGCCTTTTAATTCTTTTTATCCTGCCCTTTAGGTATAATTTCCTTTATAGTTATTATATACCTATATAGGATTAGACCTTAATTTTCTACTATATATTATATTACTAAGAAGTTATAGCTCCTTATTATAGATTTTTTATAGGTAAGAAAGATTAGAAAAGATAATATAGTAAAATCTTTTAATTATATAGGAAATATATATAAAAATTCTAAAAAGTAAAAATCTTACTTTAGTAAAATAAAAAGATATTATATTAAAAAAAATACTAAATATCTTTATTAGTATAAATTATATTACCTTTACTAAATAAACTATAAATCTAGGCACTTAATTAAGCCTTTTAAATTAAATAATAATAGTATAAAGGCTAAAGCAGTAGTTAAAGCAGCGGCTATAATTACTTATTATTATCTAGTTATATAGTTTTAAATACTTATATATAAATATAAATAACACCAGATAGGCAATGCCTATAAGGGAGGTTAGACTAAAAGGATATAAAAAGTAATAAAGTATACTCTTAAAACTAAGGGCAAGGGTAGTAAGCCTAAATAGCTTTATAAATCTAGATATTTAAAATTAGCTTAGGATATATTTAAAGGATTACCTTAGGATATATTTAGGATTAGCTTAGGATATATTTAAAATAGACTTAAAATATATTTAAAATTAGTTTAGGATATATTTAAAATAGACTTAAAATATTAAAAGTAAGGGTAGTAAGCCTAAAAAGCCTAATATTTTATCTTACTAATAAAAAAATACTTAGAAGCTTTAGTAATTAAGTATTTTTAATTAAATTTAAGGAAGTATAGCTTCCTATTTTAAATATCCTATAGATAAGAAAGATCTAAAAAAATACTATAGTAATTCCTTTTAATTACTTAGGAAGGATATATATAAACTTTAAATAAATATAATATCTAGCTCTTTTACCTAAACTGCTATATCTTATATTATTATTATAAATCCTATCTATAGCCTTTACCTTTACTAGGTAATATAAGGAAAGTATAACTTAATAAGGATTTAAAAGGGCAAGATATAAGCACACCTTATAGATAAGTAACTATAAGTAGCTTTAGTCCTGGTAAGGTTTATATAATCTATTTACTATTTATACTTATTAAAATAGCTTTTAATACAGTCTTTATATTTTTAAAGATTATTACTATAAACTATATATTTATAATCCTCTTCTTTACAGACCTATATATTAAGATATAGGCAGTTAATTAAGCCTACTAATCCTTAATAGGCTAATTTTTAAATAGCCTAGTATTATATCTTATTAATAAAAAGATATTTAAAAGCTTTTATACTTAAGCGTTTTTAGTTAAATCTAGGTATTTATAGCTTCCTATTTTAAATATCCTATAGATAAGAAAGATTAGAAAAAATACTATAGTAAATTCTTTTAATTAAATAGAAAGGATATATATAGACTTTAAATAAGTATAATAGCTAGCTCCTTTACCTAAACTACTATATCTTATATAATTATTTAAAATCCTTATTAAATTCTATTTACTAAGATATAAGCAGTTAATTAAGCCTACTAATCCTTAATAGGCTAATCTTTAAATAGCCTAGTATTATATCTTATTAATAGAAGGATATTTAAAAGCTTTTATACTTAAGTATTTTAAGTTAAATCTGCTTAGTATTATATCTTATTAATAAAAGGATATTTAAAAGCTTTTATACTTAAGTATTTTAAGTTAAATCTACTTAATATTATATCTTATATATTAATTATAAATCCTATTTATAGGCTTTGCCTTTACTAGGTAATATAAGAAAAGTATAACTTAATTAGAATTAAAAAGGTTAGGATATAAATATACTTTATAAGCAAGTAACTATAAGTAGCTTTAGTCCTAGTAAGGTTTATATAATCTATTTACTATTTATACTTATTAAAATAGCTTTTAATATAGTTTTTATATTTTTAAAGATTACTACTATAAACTATATATTTATAATCCTTTTCTTTATAGACCTATATATTAAAATATAAGTAGTTAATTAACCCTGCTAAATTAGGCAATAAGGGCTTAAAAACTAAAGTAATAGTTATAATTACTTATTATTATCTAATTATATAGTATTAAATACTTATAGATAAATATAAATAATACTAAATAGTTAATAACTATAAAGAAGGTTAGATTAAAAAAAATAAAAAAGGCAATAAAGTATATTCTTAAAACTAAGGGTAAGGGTAGTAAGCCTGGAAAACTTAATATTATATTTTATTAATAAAAGGATACTTAAAGGCTTTAGTAGTTAAGTATTTTTAGTTAGATCTAGGTAAGTATAGCTCCCTATTCTAGATATTTTATAGATAAGAAAGATTAGGAAAAATACTATAGTAAATTCTTTTAATTAAATAAGAAAGATATATATAGACTCTAAATAAGTATAATAACTAGCTCCTTTACCTAAATTGCTATATCTTATATAATTATTTAAAATCCTTACTAAATTCTATTTATTAAAATACAAGTAGTTAATTAAGCCTAGTAATTACCTTTTTCCTACCTTTTAAGTATAATCTCCTTTATAGACTGCCTCTAAGCTCTTTTAGTAATCCTTAAGAAGTTAAGCTTAATAAAAAAGGCCTATAAGAGATTTACTTATAAGCTTTAAGTAATAGTAAAGAATACTAGTAATATAAAAGCCATTACTAGATTTTATTTCTTAAGATATAGGTTACTAATTAAGCCTAAAAATTCCCTTTTTCCTACCCTTTATATATAATTTCCATTAGTATTATTATATACCTATATAAGGTAAATATAGCTTTTTAATCTTTTTACTTAAGACTATTCTTTTTATTTTTATATTTTTAAATAGCCTAATATTATATCTTATTAATAAAAGGATATTTAAAAGCTTTAGTAGTTAAGCGTTTTTAGTTAGATTAGCTTAATATTATATCTTATTAATAGATAGATATTTAAAAGCTTTTATACTTAAGCATTTTTAGTTAAAAATAGGGAATTATAGCTCCCTATTTTAAATATTTTATAAATAAAAAAGATTAGGAAAAATACTATAGTAAATTCTTTTAATTACTTAGAAAGGATATATATAGACTTTAAATAAGTATAATAGCTAGCTTCTTTACTTAAACTGCTATATCTTATATAATTATTTAGGATCCTTACTAGATTTTATTTATTAAGATATAGGCAGTTAATTAAGCCTAGCAATTCCCTTCTTCCTGCCTTTTAAGTATAATATCCTTTACGGATTGCCTTTAAGCTCTTTTAGCAATCCTTAAGAAGTTAAGCTTAATAAAAAAAGCCTATAAGATTATTACTTACAGGCTTTAAGTTATAGTAAAGAATACTAGTAGTATAGTAACTATCTTATTATAAGTTATATATACTTACTAAATTTCTTACCTTAAAATATAGGAAGTTTATTATACCTTCTAACTTCTTTTATCCTGCCCTTTAGGTATAATTTCCTTTATAGTTATTATATATTTATATAGGGTAGGTATAGCTTTTTAATTTTTTACTTTAAACTATTCTTTTTATTTTTACATTTTTAAATATCCTAATATTATATTTTATAAATAAAAAGATATTTAGAATTTTTAGTAATTAAGTATTTTTAATTAAATCTAGAGAAGTATAGCTTCCTATTTTAAATATCCTATAGATAAGAAAGATCTAAAAGAATACTATAGTAATTCCTTTTAATTACTTAGGAAGGATATATATAGACTCTAAATAAGTATAATATCTAGCTCCTTTACCTAAACTACTATATTTTATATAATTATTCTAAATCTTTACTAAATTCTATTTATTAAGATATAAGTAGTTAATTAAGCCTATAGCCTTTCCCTCTTTTTACCCTTTAGGTATAATCTCCTTTATAGTTATTATATACCTATATAGGGTTAGACTTTAATTTTCTAGTATATATTACATTACTAAAAAGCTATAGCTTTTTATTATAAATATTCTATAGGTAAGAAAGATTAGGAAGATTATTATAGTAAAATCTTTTAATTATATAGGAAAGATATATATAGATTTTAAAAAGTAAAAATCTCCTTTTAGTAAAATAAGAAAATATTATATTAAAAGGAATACTAAATATTACTTATAATAAAGTATATTACTCCTACTATATATTAGCTAAATACTCCCTAGCCCCTTACCCTATTTACTAAATCTATAGTACTACTAAATTCTAATTATATATTTATAATCCTATAAGTACTAGTATAAAGAGTTATTTAGATTTCCTATTTATAATACTTATTACCTTATTACTATAAAAGGAACTAAGTATATATAAGTTCTTTCCTAGCTAATTAAGTAATACTAGATAGTAATAAAGATATATAGGCAATACTAAATAGGTTATAACTATAAAGGAGATTTAATTATAAGGTTAAGAAAAGGTAAATAAGTGTATTCCTTATATTAAGGGCAAGGGGCAAGCCTAGATAGCCTTAAGGATCTGGTCCTTATAAGGTAAAGGGCTATAAGCTCTACTTTATTATTAAAGGAGCTTTTAATAAGCTCTTTACTTATAATAACTAAGTTTAGGTTATAGCTTATCTTTTAGTATAAGCTTAACCTTAAGTAAAATAATACTATATAGTTTAATATACCCTCCTTAAAAGGCTTTAAGAAAACTAATACTTTTAATAATATTTTAATAGCCCTATATAGGTAAATAATAAAGTATATAAAGGTCTAAAGGTCTAGGGCTTCTTAGTAAAGCCTTAGCTTCTATATATAAACTACTATATCTTATATAATTATTATAAATACTTTCTATAATTTATATATTAAGATACAGGCAGTTAAGCAAGCCTACTAAATTAAGTAATAAGGGTAAGGAAGGCTTTTATATTAGTCCTAATAAGCTATAATAATACCTTAGTATTTAATTATATAATACTATATAGTTATAAATAAGGGCAAATAATAAGGAATAAGTAAAAAATATATTACTAAAAATTTAGTAAAAATAGTTAATAAAACTTTAATTCTTAGGGTTAGGGTTATATAGTAAGTGTCCTTACTGCTAGGTAATATTTAATTATATAGTATTAAGTAATTATAAATAAAAATAAATAATACTAAGCAAGAGAACTAAATATATACTACTATATCTTATATTATTACTATAAAGCCTTTTTAAAATCTATATATAAAGATACAGGCAGTTAATTAAGTATACTAAATAAGGCAGTAAGGGCACAGTAGCTAGAGCAGTAGCTAGAGCAGTAGCTAGAGTAATAGCTAGAGTAATAGTTAAAGTAATAGCTAAAGTAGTAGCCAGAGTAATAGCTTTACTAAAAGCTAAGGCAGTAGCTATAATTATAAGGCAATCTAATTATATAATATTAGGTAATTATAAATAAAAATAAATAATATTAAATAGTAAATAAATAAAAGAGTATAGGAGGGTTAAGGGCTTTTTAAATATTTTAGTATTAGGTTATAATTATATTAATATCTAGATAGTATATATCTAAATCCTATAGTACTATAAATTAGCTATATAATTAAATAGCTCTTAAATAGATAATCCTTTTTTAATTATATATAATTACTAAATACCCTTACTTTTTAAAATAGTAAACTACTAAAACTAGAAAAAGGTAAATAGGCCTATATTATATTAGCACTACGCTAAGTAGTACTAGAAATAAAAGGTAATTTAGCTAACTTATTATTATAATAAATAATATACTTAACTAACTAAACTATATATTCCTTAGGTAGATATTTCTATAAAAGGAATTATTATAATAAGTTATTCCATTTTATAGTATTATTTAATTTACTAGTAGGGATAAGAGTAAGGAGTGTAGTTTTTATTACTTACTATTAATCCTTACCTTAGTTAAGGAGCTATAGGCTATAAGAAAGATTATTTTATAATTTATAATACTTATAGTATCTAGACCTTTTTAGTACTACCTATATAATTAAACTTAAGGTCTTACTAGCCTAGTAAAGGAATTAGTATATAAGTAAGATTAAAATAGGGTCTTTAGTAGTAAGTAAAGGTTCCTATTCTTTACCTCTATAGTTCTTAAAAGGAGGTTTATTTATTTAGGTTTTTCTAGTAAGGACCTGTAAAAGATTAGTAAAGTAATTAGCCTCTATTAGTAAGCTAGTTATATAGCTATAAGGCATTCTCTATTACCCTTACCAGCTCTAAATAAGACTAATAAAGCCCTTTATTCTCTTTTTAAAAATAATAAGGTTAAATTTATATTATCTTTATACTTTCTTTTTAGCTTTACTTTAATTACTTACTAGTAACTACCTGCATTACTAATACAAGGCTAACTATTAGTTTTAAAGTTACTTAAATTTAAATTTAAGTTACTATAAACAGGGCTAAAGAAGGCTAATAGTAATAGTATAAAGGACTTTAAGTATTAGTATTATTAGCTTTTTTATCTTACTATCCTATAATATAGAGAAAGGTATAATATAACCTAATCTATACCCTTATAAAAAGTCTACCTCTTTATCCTAAGCTAAGTTAAGGAAGTATAGTATAAATATCTTAATCTAAAAAAATTAAAGGAGGTTAGTATAGCTAGATACTTTTAAATATATAACTAGCTTAGTTAAGTTAGCTTTAAATAAGATAAAAATATAGTACTTAATATACTAGCTTATTTTTTAGTTAAAATTAATATTATAGCTATTTAAAGTACTTTAAAATAGTATTTTATACTATTAGTATAGTATAAGATAGTTTAGGTTATTTTATAAAGGTAGGGTATTTCTACTAGTATCTTAAGATAGCTTAAAGAGTTAGTTAAAGATAAAAAGGCTTTAGGAATTATTTATTAAGGGCTTATTTTAATAAGATATTATTTAGTAAGGAAGCAGTAGCTATAATAAGTATAGTAAATAGTATTAAGAGTTATTACTAGGGCTAACTATAGTTAGGCATTGCCTAGTACCTCTAGCTATATTACCTTAGCTATTTCCTTACTTTTTCTTTTCTTTAAATCCTAGGTAATAAAGCTAATATACTTTAATAAAGACCTATTTAATATTATAAGCTACTAAAATATAGCTTTTAGGTACTTCTGCTTACTTAATTAGCCTATTTAAACTTTTAATTTATAGTAAAAATAAAGTAGCCTTAAAAAACTAAGTATTTTTCTATAGTAAGGTTTACTATAACTTAAGCTTAATAAGGAAATAAAGATTATAAGTATAAGTAATCTCCTAGAATATAAAAGTAAGTAATTAAATAATCCTAGCCTAGATAGTATTACTAGGCAGGCTTTTTTTAAAGTTAATATTAAAGTTAAAAGTATATTTTAATATAGTAATATTACTAGCCTAGGTACTAGTACAAGACCTTAGTTATAGTATAGATATAAGCTATTAATATATATATTACTTAGTAGTAATAAACCTTAAGGCTAGTAAGGTAACTATAAAAGGTAATACTAGCTTAGCTTATAGTAAGTATTATTAAATATATATATATAGAAAAACCTTAAAGGTAAGCTAGCTAGTAATTTAGTTAATATAGTTTAGTATAAGCTATATTATACTATTTTCTTTTATTTAGGTAAAAAGTCCTAGCTTATAGTAAATAATAGTTTAGGCCTAGGTAGCCTAGTATTATTAACCTCTCTATACTTAATTAGATAGCTACTAGTTATAGCTACCTTAAGGATACTCCTATTTTTAATAAGCTAGACCCTATATAATAGGTTTACTTTTACTATTTCCTTTTAAAGTGCTAGCCTAGGTATACTACTAAGCTTCTTAAATTTACTTATTAAATAGATACCTAGCCTTACTTATAAGGCTAAGGATAAGGAAGTATATAAGGAGTATTATAGTATAGAGGGTAATAAGTAAAAAGGTATTATAGCTAGGGTCTTTAGGTACTATAGGAAAATAGGGTATTAATATACTATTATTATTTAGTTATATTTAATTAAATATATTAATTAGCTACACTGCCCTTTAACCTGCTAGGGCTTATAGTAAAAGTATTACTTTTAAGTTCCTTACTGCTTTATAGAAAATGTAATTAAGGGGTTAGATAAAATAGGTAGTATTTATTATAATTAGCTAGTTTATATACTTTATTAGTAAAACCTAGAAAGGCAGTTAGTTATTAGCTAGGCTATTAAGGTAAAATATTTTTATAATAGGTTTATAGTTAATTTTCTAGGGGTTTTTTAATTTAAAAGCTTAGTATTTTTATAAAAATAAGATATTATTAAGTTAAAATATTACCTTATAGTATATACTATAGTAAAAGGCCTATATACTTAACTAAACTATATTAAAATAACTTTTATAAGTATTTTAAGTATTAAGAATTTAGCTATATTTTTAGTAATTATTAGCTAGCCTATTCCTTTTCTAGCTTACTTAATATAACTAATTAATTAAGTCTTAGGGTAGTACTAGTAAAGGAAGGCTTATATTACTAAAAAGCTAATAGTTACTATATATAGTAAAGAAAAGTTCTTTATTATAGTTATAGGCCTTTGCCTATAGGATATAAAGCTACTTATTATAGCTTATAAGGTTACTAGTTACTAGTAATAGTAGTGCTTTTAATATATAAGTTCTGGATTAGTTAAGTAAAAAGGACTAAAAGTAAGTAAGGTTAAGGGACTAGGGTTAACTACTAGCTACCTATATAATATAAATTAAGTCTTAGTAATGCCTTTTATACTTTAGTACTTTCTATATAAGGGTAAGTAGCTAGGTAAAATATAAAAAAAATACTAAGTAGTCTTAGTAACTAATATTAAGCCAGAATAAGTTTAGGTTAAGCTTATAAGGTATAAAATAGCTAAGTACCTAGGAACCTAGTTAATTAATTACCTCCTTAAGGGTAGTACCTTAAAAGGCATTCTTTAAATTATATAACTATAAAATAAGCTTAAGGTTAGTAAAGTAAAAGAAGTTAAAGTTAGTATATTAGGAGTAAACTAAAATATTATTAGCTTTCTTAACTAATAGTTAGCTAAAGGCTATAAGGTTTTTTATTAGAAATAGATACTATAAGTAGCTAGCATAGCTATTATTATTAATATACTAGTAATTAATTACTAGCTTTTCCTAGTAGTAATAGGCCTTATACTTAGCTATAGTAAATAATATTAATAGCTCCTAAAGGGTAAGGGCTAGGCTAGCTTGCCTAGCTACTAAAATAATAATTTAATTATATAGTTCCTGCTATTAATTATTTAAAAAAGTAATTAAAATAGTACTAAAGCTAGCTACTATATTACTAATAGTTATATTAAGAAAGAAAAGGAAAATAGTAAAGTATATATAGGTAGTATAAAATAACTTAAGGTATATATATTTTATCTTAGCTAAGTTAATACTATATAGCTAGACTATTTATTTATTTAATATATTAAGCTTAGGTAATAGTAAAAAAAATAAGGAAAAGAGCCTATAGCTAGGCTATATAATATTTAAGCTATTAATACTAAGCTAAATACTATTAATATCTTACTATTATAAGATAGTAATAGCTTTATTAGCTAGTAACTTAGCTTTAGTTTTAGTAAAGAAAAGATTAGCTAAGGGCCTTTTACTTAGTAATAGTACCTAGCTTTTAGATCTAAGGGCTAGGCTTAGTATTAATATTAATAAAAAGGGTAGTAATATATTAGTAAGGTAGCGGGCTTGCTTTTAGATAAAGTAAATATAGAAATTAGTATTTAGGGTCTTAATATAAAGCAGATTAGCCCCTATATAATTAGTTAGTCCTTAATAGGTAATATAGTAGTAAGTATATAAGTAACTAGGCTAAAAGGAAATAGTTACTTTATTTTCCTTAACTTCCTTACCTTAGCTTTTAAATATAAAAAAGCTTCTTAAGACTTAGCTATAGTATATAGCTTACTTACTTATTAAGGTTTAATTACTAGTTTTATATAAAGCTATAAAGGTAAAAAGTATATAGTTTTAATTATTATAAGTTATTAGTATATAAGGAAAGGTAAATAATATATATAAGCTTTATTACTAGGTCCTAGAGGTTAACTAACTACTTTAACTAGTGCTAAATACTATATAGAAGCGTCTAACTAGCTTTTCTAAGCTTAGGAAATTATTTAGTAAGGCAGTACTAAGGTTACTAGTATTACTAAAGGCACTTAATAGCCTATACTTTAAGGTAAAGGGTAGTAAGTTTAATAAAGGTAATAAGGCTAGGCTACTAATATTAGTATCTAGGAGGCTTTTTTAATTAAGGGGTACTAAATTATATATATTATTATAGCTACTATTAATTATAAGGCTTCTGTCCTTTACTGCTTACTTTTCTTAAGATTAAGAAGCTAGTAATAAAAATAAATAATTAATTAGCCCTTACTTATACTCCTTTTTTATAGCTAGCAGGGTTAACCTTAGGGCTATAGAATTAGTTAGTTTACTATAGTAAGTATTATAGGCAGCTATTTAATTAGTTAATTACATAAGGCCTGGGCCTGTATAGATAGATATAGGTTATAAAGCCTAGTTATAGTTCTTAAATACTAGCTTAAAGGATATACTAATATAAATAATATTACCTTTAAGGACTGCTTTATTACTATTTTTATTAGCTAGTATATTACTTTTATCTAATTAGGTAGCTATTAGTATAAGGGTAGCCTGCCTATTAATAATACTATTATTTTACTATTATATTTTAAGTCTTTAGGTAATAGGTAATTTACATAGTCTTCCTAGCCTTTAGTATAGATTAGTAATAGGTAATTTACATAGCCTTTCTAGCCTTTAGTATAGACTAGTAATAGGCAATTTATATAGCCTTTTATATTACTTTACTAGCCTTTACTACTAGTATTATTACTACTATTACTATTAACTAGTACTTAGGGATTTATATAGCCTTTTAGACCCTTATTACTAATTAGTATTTATAATAATAGGGGATTTATAAGGCTTTTTAGGCCTTTAGTATAAACTAGTAATAGGGGATTTATATAGCCTGCCTAGCTATTACTACTAACTGCTTTCTAGGGCTATAGCTAGGGATAAGGAGGCTAAAATTAGTCTATAGCTACTATCTATAAGGAAAGGTTTTAATATATTTTACCTAGGCCTATAGGTTTAAAGCTACTAAGGACTATATTATACTTCTAGGTTATTATTACTATTTAAATAGCTATTACTACTTTTCTTATTAGCTTTATTTCTTAATTATTTAGCTTTTATTAAGCTAGACCTAAGGGATAGTTTACTAAGCTACTAAAAAATACTATAGTTTATTTTAGGTAATTAGCTACCTAATTAGTTAGTTAGCAGGTAATTAGTTATTAATACTTTACCTATAATTTTATAATCTTAGCTACTTATCTATTTATTATTAGTTTTTTTATTTTTTTTCCTTTATTAGCCTTACTATTTTAAGAGGTAAAAGAGAGGAAATATAAAGTAAAAGGATAGATTTTTAAGAAATATAAAAGTATTTAGCTTTTTTTTATAAAAACTTAAGCTTTAGCTATACTTAGTATAGCTAGCTTTAATTCTTAGTAATATTTAGTAACTAGGTATATTTTTTTTATTATTTTAAAGTAGTATTTAAGTTACTTAGGGTTTTATATTAGTATTTTTAGGCTTTAGTACTAGGTAATTATATATCTTTATACTTAGCCCTAACTTACTAGTACTAGTAGTAGCTTCTTTTTATTTAGTTTAGCTTAGCCTTTAGCAATTTCTATTATTTACTTTCTTTTTCTTAGCTACTTATAGCTATAAGTATAGTAATAAAGGCTTTCTAGCTAGCTAGGGTATTTTATATCTAAGTAATAAAGTAAAGAATTAAATTAATTAATAGCTTATAATACTATATAACTAAGTTTATAATAGCCTTTTACCTTTCCCTAGATCTTTAAGCTATAAATAAGTTTCTAGATAGAATAGATTTAGCTATCTTAAGTAAAATAGTACTTTCTTTTCTATGTCCTTAGGCTGCTATTACTTAATTAGATAGTAAAGAGGCCTATTAGCTAGTAAGGCCTGCTATAAAGTACTATTATACTTTTTTTAAATTTTTTATTAATTCTATACTAGCTATTATAGCACTTTTATAGCTACTATTAGCTTATATTTAAATCCTGGCTTCTTTTTAGCTTAATAGCTCTCTAGCTATTATATATATTTTAATACTATATTATAAGTAGGCTTTATAATAAATAGGTTAATAGACTTAGTAGTTTTACTTTACTATAATTTATATTATCCCTTGGCTTATATTATTTCTATTAGATTATATAGTATAAACCTTACCCCTTTAACCTAGCTAGTATCTTTTTTAAAACCTATACTTACCTATATAATAATTCCCTTTTTTTCTTTATTTAGTAATATAATTATAGTTAGTAAGGGTATTTACTATATTACTAGCTTCTTTTAAAATACTTATATATATATTATATATATATATCTATTTAAAGATAGTAATATTTTATTTTAGCCTTAGCTATAGCTAGCTACTTACTATTAAATTCTTACTAAAATTTTAAGTTTAATTAATTATTTTTAATTAGCTTAGCTTATACTTATTATAAGCTAGCCTTACTTTTATCCTTACTTTCCTTAGCCTTAGCCTTACTTTATTATTCTTACTAGCTAGCCAGGGCTATTACCTCCTTACTACTTTATATACTTACTATTTCTTTCTTTCCCTTTTCTTTCTTACCTAATTATATTATATTTCTCTTCCTTATCTTATCCTATCTTATCTTATCCTATCTTATCTTATCTTACCTTATCTTATTATAGTCTACTTCTTATTACGCCCTATCTATTAGCCTTAATAGTATCTTTTATATTTACTATAAACTATCCCTATTCCTACTACCCTATAAATATTATACTCTTTTTAATTTTTTTATTTACTATCCCTCCTTACCTTATAAATATTATACTTTTTCTAATTTTTTTATTAGCTATACTGTCTTAGTCCTTACGCTTACCTTACCTTCTTTAACCCTTTTTAACTCTTTTTCCTTCCTTTTAATTAATTTTTAAATACCCTTTTGCCTTTAAAATCTATCTTTATATTGCTATTAACTACTTAACTATTTACTTACTATTTTCTAAAAGAGTATATCTAGATTTAATATTTTTTACCCTTACTATATACTTTTAACTACTATCTATTACCTAACTAGCCCTGTTTATAAGCCTGTATAAGTTTAACCTAACCCTGACCTGAATTAAACTGCCTATTAGCTTTATTTCCTTAATAGTATTTATAAAGTTATAATTACTAATATAATCTTATATAAAGGCCCTATAGGCTATACTAATTACTATATAATAAAATATAAATATAAAGTAATATAAATTTAACTTTAATATTTTATATTATATTTAGCTTAGTAATTAATTTTATAACTTAATAAAAATATAATAGTTTTTATTATTTATAAGTTATTAATAATATTTTTTAAGTTAAAGTATATAGCTATTAATAAAAAGTAAGTTAAAGTTAAAAGTATATATATAAATAGGCCCTTTACTTAATAATATATATTAACCTTTTTTTAAAAGTTTATAGTTTTAAAAATATAAGTTATTAGTAAATTTTATATTATAGTTTATAAAATTATTAAAAAAGTCTTTAACTTTTAAGTATAAAAATTACTTTAAATATTTAATTATTAAGTAAAAAGTTTTTATAAAAAAGTTTAAAAAGTTTAAAGTAGCTTTTTTTAATATATTTAGTATAATAGTAAATAAAAGTAAATATTTAAGCTATTTTTTATAGTTAAAAATAATATTATAACTTTAATATAGCTATACTTTTAAAACTTTATATATTATTTAGTAATATAAAAACTAATAAAAAAAAGTATATAATATATAATAAAAAGATATAATAAAAGTAATAAGTATATTTACTTACTTACTTAAGCCTATAAAGCTAAGTTAAGTATTATTAATTTAATTTTATTTATAAATTTTATAGTAAGTATAAGTCTTAAAGTTATATTTTAAAAACTTAAAAGTAATTAGTTTACTAAGCTATATATTTAAGTTATAGTTAATATAATTATATTATTATACTTTATAGTTTATATACTATACTTTTTCTTTTTTACTTACTTTATAATTTTTTTTTTTTTATTTACTTTTTTTTATACTTTATAATAACTTAAAAAAGTATAAACTTATTACTTTTATATACTTACTTATAGTATATTTTTATACCTTTAACTTATACTATATATATTTTATTAATATTTATATTTATATAGTTTTTACTAATTATAATAGCTTTAAAGTATCTTTAAAAAGGTTTATTTTAAGTAAGTATTATTATTAAAATATATAGCCTTTTTTATAAAATAAAGTAATACCTAGTCCTTTTAAAGTTTAGTATTATTACTTTTCCTTATAATAAGCTAAATAATTTTATTTTTAATAGTAATAATAAAGTACTTTTATTATATAAAATAAATATTATAAATATAATTATTTTTATTTAAATTTATAAAAAGTAATATAAAGATTATAAAGCTAATTAATAGTATTAACTTAAGCTTTTTTTTACTAAAGTACTAGGCTTTTATATTAAAAATATTAATAAGTTATTAAATAAGCTAAATAAAAAAACTTTTATATTAGCTTAAAAATATAATAAAATTTTTAACTTTAAAAAAGAAATAAATAATAAAATAAAACTATAAAATTAATAGTAATTTTTATATTTTTAAATATACTTAAATATAATAATATAGCTTAAGAAAATATAAAAGTTAAAAAGTATATTATTTTACCTATTTACTAAGTAGTCTTTAGATTATAGCTAATATAAAGTTTTTATAAATATTAGCTTTTAAAGTTTTAGCTATAATACTAGTAAGGTCTAGGCCTAAGGATAGGTAGCTATATAGTAAGGTTTAAATACTAAATACTTAAAATAAAAAAGTAATACTTTTAGGCCTATAGTAATATAAAGGTATACTTATACTACTAAAATATTTAACTTATAATACTATATTATTTAATTATATAAAAAATATTTTCTTTTTAAAGTATTATATTATAATCCTTATTATATTAATAGTAATTTTAATAAACTATTATATTAAGCTAAAATATAAATTAATATACTATTAAAAATAAAGTAATAGCTTTATAATAATAATATTTTTAATAGGTTTAACTAAAAGCTTTAGTTATATATATAAATATTAATATTTATTAAATAATAGCTTAAATAAAAAGGGGTTAGTAGCTAGGTTAAGTTAGTAATTATAAGGCCCTAGCTAATTATTACTTATATAATTTTAAATAGGTTTTATAGTATCTTAAGCCTTATAATACCTAGGTAAACCCTTACTAATTAACTAGCTAAAAAGCTATAAAGTATACTAAATACTTAATATTAAAAATACTTAGTAAATAGTACTTAAATATAATATATTAGCTTATAGTAATATTAAGTAAAAATATACTAAATTTAGAAATTAATTAAGTAAAGAAAGTTATAACTTAAAGTATTAAATTAATAAATTTATAATTAAATAAAAAAAGCTTAAAAGAAATTATAAATATAAAATCCTAATAATACTATTATAGTATTACTTATATACTAATAGTTTATATTAATAGCTAAGGTTTATATATATAGTAATTATAATATATTAACTTAGTAAAAAGTACTTAGTTTTAATATATTAATAAAGGCTTAGGATTTTATATTAGTAGTAAGGTTTTTTTATTAAAGGCTACTTAAGTACTTTATAATAATAGTAATATACTATTTAAAACTGCTTTTTTAACCTTAATAAAGCTAAACCTTTTTTTTTATAATTTATAAAGTAAAGCTAAAAAGAACTTATTATTTTATTAGCTAGTTAATAGGTTTTAGCTTAATATAATAAAATAGCCTTTTATTTAGTAAGTTTATATATAGCTATAGTATAGGGTAGGGGCTCCTTAAGTACTTAGTTTACTATTTAGCTTACTTTATATTTATATTAAATATAAAACTAAAGTAAAAGCTAAAGTATTTTAATTTTTAATTTTTTTTTTTTTTTTTTTTTATTTTATTTTTTTTTTTTTTAGGCTATATATATAATTAATATTTTATTTATAGTTATTAGTAAGTATTATTTTTTATACCTTACTATAATAAAGTATTTTCTTAGCTATATTACTAACTTTAATAAGGCTTTAAATAGGGTTAAAATATTTAATATTAGTATTATAATCTATATAGTACTTAGATCTAGCTAACTATAGCCTAATTTAAAAATAAAGCTATTTTTATATTAAGTAATAAATACTATCTATTTTTATTTAGTATAAACTAATTTATAATATACTTTTAATTATAATTACCTTATATTATTAATAGTACTTTTAGTAACTTTACCCTTAGTAATATCTTCCTAATATACTTAAGTAAGGCTTTTTACTTTCCTTACTTTAATAACCTTTACTATAGCTTCTTTTACTTTAATAACCTTTTCTTTCTTTCCTTTAGTATAGCTTCTTATACCTTTATAACTAATAATCTATACTATAGCTTTTCTTCCTAATATATTTAAGTATATAAGACTGTTTTCCTAACTTTTATAACCTATACTATAGCTTCTTTTCCTAATATACTTAAGTATATAAGACTATTTCCCTTACCTTTATAACCTATACTATAGCTTTTCTTCCTAATATACTTAAGTATATAAAACTACTAAGCTTTTCTTACTTTAATAACTAATAACCTTTATTATAACTTCTCTTTTTAATATACTTAAGTATATAAAACTACTAAGCTTCCCTCTTATTAATAACCTTTACTATAGCTTTTTTTTTTAATATACTTAAGTATATAAAATAGCTAAGCTTTTTTTACTTTAATAACCTATATTATAGCTTCTTTTCCTAATATGCTTAAGTATATAAGTATTAAGTAATTTTCTTTTTTAATAATTTTTTTTATAATTACTTCTTTTTTTAATATACTTAAGTATATAAGATAGCTAAGCTTCTTTTACTTTAATAACCTTTACTATAGCTTCTTTTCTTAATATACTTAAGTATATAAGTATTAAGTAATTTCCTTTTTTAATAATTTCCTTTATAATTACTTTTTTTCTTAATATACTTAAGTATATAAGTATTAAGCTTTTCTTACCTTTATAACTTATACTATAGCTTTTCTTTTTAATATACTTAAGTATAAAAAAAAGCTAAGCTGACTTTACTTTAATAATCTCCTTACTTTATAATAGCTTTCCTTACTTTAATAACCTTTACTATAGCTTCTTTTTTTAAGTATAATTAGCTTAAATAATAAAAAGCTAATATTAAGTAATAATAAGTTAGTAACTTAATTAATACTTTTATTTTAATTAATATAAATAATAAAAATTAATTTAACTTAGACTATAAGGTTATAAGGTTTTAGTATTTTTAAGGCAAAAGGCTATTAAGTATTATACTATAGTTAAGAAAGATATTAAGGCTAAGATTACTAAGTAATAAAAGGTTATAGCTTAGTATAAAACTTAGTTTCTCTTTATTATAAAGTAGCTTATATTTACTAAGTTAGTAATTATATATAATACTATACTAAGTAAAACTTTATATATTAATCTTACTTAAAAGCCCTTTAATAGTTTTAATTTCTTAAATAAAAAGATTATAGTTTTAGTTAAGCTAGTACTATTAATACTAGTTAGGTATATTATTAATATCTAGAATTCCTAAGCTACTATTACTAAGTAGCCTACTAATAGTAACCTTATTACTACTTTATAAAAAACTATTTTTATTTATAAATAGAGAGAGCCCTTACTATATATTATATATAGTTTATTAAGTTAGTATTATAATAAGTTAAAGAAAGCTTTTTTAATCTTTAAAAGTAATTTCTTATTACCTAACTATAATATACCCTTTTTTATAATACCTAAATATTAATATAATAATATTATAGTAAAGAAAATTAAAATAAAAGCTTATAATAGTAATATAAAATCTATTAAGATAAAGAGTATTAGGTAATATAGCTTTAATAATAATAAAGGTAATAGTAATAAAAATATATACTTTATTAAGTAAAAGAGAAGCCTAGTATATAGTTAATCTTTAAATAATAAAAAAGACTTTAATAAAAAGAATATTAAAAATATTAAAAAGGAAAGCTATATAAGTTTTATAAATATTTTTTTTATTAAGTAATATAAGTTATATATTAATAAAAATAGTAAAAAGGAATATAATAATAATAATAAAAAATACTAAGGCCTTTTTAACTTAAGTAATAATAAGGTATTTTATAAAGCTAATATTAATAAGGTAAAAAAAAATAAAAATATTAAATTATTACTACCTATATTATATTAGCTACTATAAAAAGATATATTTTTAAAAGCTATCTTTACTACTTTAAAAAAGGTAGCTATAATTAATTTAGCTAATAAGGATTTAAGTAATATATTTAATATCTTAAAAAATAATTTCTTTACTTTAATTAAAATTAAAAAGAGCCTTTTACTATCTATTTATAAGCTTTAGCTAGTATATAATAATAATAAGCTTATATAAAGCTATACTTTAAGTATACTATTACTATTTTAACCTTACTATTAAGATTTACTTTTTAGCTTAAAGAGTATCCTTAAAGGCTTAGGTAAATAAGGTTATATAAGTAATAATAAAAGTATATATTTTCTTTTTTTAAATATTTTTTTTCTTTCTAAAGATAAGTATACTACTTTATTATCTATAAAATAAATATAATAAAGTAAAAAGTAAGCTAAGGCTACCTAGCCTTTTAAGTATAAAGTTTTATAAAATAAAACTATTACTAAGATTAGCTTTTTTAAAAAAAAGCTTTACTTTATACCTTTTTATTAAGCTATTATACCTAAGGTAATAATATTACTAAGGCTTTTACTTAAAAACTAAATATTATTACTTTTAAAGGAAGCTTAATAGCTTTAATAAGTAAGTTACTTCTTTTATATTAAGGTATATATACTAACTAATATTTTAAAAAAAGATTTTATATCTTTACTATTTATCCCTAATAATACTACTATAAGTAATATTACTATAAAATAAGAAATACTTATAAAAATTATTATAAAGTAACCTCCTTATATTAATAATATAGTAAATATAGTAAAGTCTAAAGATAAAGTTAAGAAAAAGCTTTAAAAGTAATAGTTAAAGCTAGGAATAGATAAGTACTAGACTAAGCCTTTTAAAAAGGAAATTAAGCCCCTAAAAGCTTCCTTCCTAGTATAAATACTTAACTTTATCTATAAGTTTATTATCTTTAAGTATAATTTTAAAGTTATTAAAAAGAAAGATAATTTATTTATATAAACTGTAAATTATATAATACTTTAATAGCTTTTTTTTTATAAATCTTTTTAATTAGCTTACTTACTTATAGATATAATATAATAGCTAACTATATAAATTACACTTAGGCTAATATAACTACCCTCTTTCCTTTATAACCTTACCTATATAACTTTACCTTTTTAATACCTTTTTCTTTACCTTTACTCCTTAAAATAACTACTTAGGCTTCTAGCTTATTTATCTCTTTAAAGAAGTACTATATACTATATATTTACTATATTACTAGCTAGGCTAGTACTTAAGGAAGAACATTATACTATAAGTATTTTTTATTATTACTACCTTAATAATCTAAGGCCTTACTAATATAATACAGGCTATAAGACTATTACTTTATATTTAATACTATACTTTACTAAGCTAGAACTAAAAATACCTGCTTACTAGACTTATAACTACTTTAAAAGTATAAACTAAATAATTAATAAGATATTAAACTTTATATTAATAATATTTAAAGGATATTATTATAAATACCTTAATAGGTTAGCAGTTAGTAATAAAAATATTAATAAACTTTTTTTTATTAATAAAGATAAGTACTAAAAGGTCTAGAAAACTATAAGTTAAAAGTATATAATAGTTAAGAGAGCTATTTATAAGTACTTAAAACTATATATAGCCTAGAGGCATACCTTAAAATAGATTAACTATACTTTTAAAGTTATTAATATTATATTTAAAGGTAAAAATATAGTAATAGATTTTTAGTAAAGGGGCTTATTAGCCTAAGCTATTACTTTCTAATAAGGGGGCTTATTAACCTAAACTGTTAATTTCTAGCTATAGTTAAAGAAAAGTATTACTAAGAAATATAAGGTATAGCTAGTAGCTAGTTAGGATAAATATATATTTATTTATAGTAAAATAAAGAAGTAAGTAGCTTAGTATAAGGCTATAGTTAAAAGGCATTAAATAAATACTAATTAATTTAATATACCTAAAGCCTAGATACTATTGCCTATTTATAAGTAATTTTATTATAGTATATCTTCCTATCCTTTTATAAAACTATTTACTAACCTAACTTACTAGTAATAAAAGCTATAAATATCTTATTACTGCCTTATTATTACTAGTACTAAATAATAAGTAGCTATTTTATATAGCTAGCTATATACCTGCCCTGCAGGGCTAAAGATTAATATACCTTAAAGGTATTAAGATTAAATAAAGGTTATAGTTATTAAGTAATTAGAATTTCTATTTAGGTATATAATAGTATACTAGGCTAATTTATATTTACTTTTATTATTTTTATTACTATAAGTCTTATAGCAGCCCCTTATTATAACTATAAACCTAACTATATACTTTTTTATTTTTTATAGCTAATATTATTAGCCTAGGTAAGGTATATAGAAATATTAATAATAATTATAGTACTAATATAGTCTTGTTTTTTAATATAAACCTACCTGTATTTAGTTTATTAATAAGATATATTACTATAACCCCTTTAACCTAATCCCTTTATAAATAAGCTAAGTAACCTTTTTCTTTTAATATTACCTTTATACTATAGTAGCTTCTTTTTCTTAATATACTTAAGTATATAAAACTACTAAGCTTTTTTTACTTTAATAACTTTCTTTTTTATAATAGTTACTTTTCTTAATACGCTTAACTAAATAAAATAGCTAAGCTTCCCTTACCTTTATAACCTCCCTATACTGTAATAGCTTTTTCTTTTTAATATACTTAAGTATATAAGACTGCTAAGCTTTTTTTACTTTAATAACTAATAACCTATACTATAGTTTCTTTTTTTAATATACTTAAGTATATAAAATAGCTAAGCTTTTCTTACTTTTATAATAGCTTTTTAAGATAGGTTTCTATTTTTAATATACTTAAGTATAAGAAACTGCTAAGCTTCCCTTACCTTTATAACCTCCTTATACTATAGTAGCTTTTTCTTTTTAATATACTTAAGTATATAAGACTGCTAAGTTTTTTTTACTTTTATAACTAATAATCTATACTATAGCTTCTTTTCCTAATATACTTAAGTATATAAGACTGCTAAGCTTTCCTTACCTTTATAACTAATAATTTATACTATAGCTTTTCTTTTTAATATACTTAAGTATATAAGACTGCTAAGCTTTCTTTACCTTTATAACTAATAATCTATACTATAGCTTCTTTTCCTAATATACTTAAGTATATAAGACTGCTAAGTAATTTCCTTTTTTAATAATCTTTTTTATAACTACTTCCTTTCCCTAATATACTTAAGTATATAAGACTGTTAAGCTTCTTTTACTTTAATAACCTATACTATAGCTTTTTTTCCTAATATACTTAAGCGTATAAGACTACTAAGCTTCCCTTACCTTTATAACTAATAATCTATACTATAGCTTTTTTTCTTAATATACTTAAGTATATAAAACTACTAAGCTTCCTTTACCTTTATAACTAATAATTTATACTATAGTTTTTCTTTTTAATATACTTAAGTATATAAAACTACTAAGCTTTTTTTACTTTAATAACTAATAACCTTTACTATAGCTTTTTTTTTTAATATACTTAAGTATATAAAACTACTAAGCTTCCTTTTTACTAATAACCTTTACTATAGCTTCTTTTTCTAATATACTTAAGTATATAAAACTACTTACTTTTTTTCTTACTAATAACCTTTACTATAGCTTCTTTTCTTAATATACTTAAGTATATAAGACTACTAAGCTTTTTTTACTTTAATAACTAATAACCTTTACTATAGCTTTTTTTCCTAATATACTTAAGTATATAAAACTGCTAAGTAATTTTTTTTTTTAATAATTTCCTTTATAATTACTTCTTTTCCTTAATATACTTAAGTATATAAGTATTAAGTAAAAATATACTAAGATTTATAAATAAATTAAATAAAAAGTATTATAACTTTTTTTCTTTTAATAACCTTTTTTATATACTACCTCTTTTTTCTAATATACTTAAGTATATAAAGAAGCTAAGTAATCTTTTTTTTTAATAATTTTTTTTATAATTACTTTCTTTTCCTAATATACTTAAGTATATAAAGAAGCTAAGTAACCTTCTCCTTTTAATAACCTCCTTATAATATAGTAGCTTTCTTTTTTTATATACTTAGGTATATATTAACTTTAACCCTAGGTATAGTAGCTAAAGCAGTAGCTTTACTAGAAGCTAAAGTAATAGCTATAATTACTAGGTAATATTTAATTATATAGTATTAGGTAATTATAAATAAAAATAGATAATACTAAATAGTAAATAGATAGAAAAGTATAGGAAGGTTAAGGGCTTTTTAAATATCTTAGTATTAGGTTATAATTATATTAATATTTAGATAGTATATATCTAGATCCTATAGTGCTATAAATTAGCTATATAATTAAATAGCTTTTAAATAGATAATTCCTTTTTAATTATATATAACTATTAAATACCTTTACTTTTTAAAATAGTAAACTGCTAAGACTAGGAAAAGGTAAATAGGCCTATATTATATTAGTACTATACTAAGTAGTACTAGAGATAAAAGGTAATTTAGCTAACTTACTATTATAATAAATAATATACCTAACTAACTAAATTATATATTCTTTAAGTAGATATTTCTATAAAAGGAATTATTATAATAAGTTATCCTATTTTATAGTATTATTTAACTTACTAATAGGGATAAAAGTAAGTAATATAGTTTTTATTACTTACTATTAATCCTTGCCTTAGTTAAGGAGCTATAGGCTATAAAAAAAATTATTTTATAATTTATAATACTTAAAGTATTTAGACCTTTTTAGTACTACCTATATAATTAACCTTAAGGTCTTACTAACTTAGTAAAGGAATTAGTATATAGGTAGGATTAAGATAAAGCCTTTAGTAGTATATAAGGGTTTTTATTCTTTGCCTTTATAGTTTTTAAAAGAAGGTTTATATATTTAGGGTTATTTAATAAGGACCTGTAGGAAATTAGTAAGGTAATTAGCCTTTATTAGTAAGCTAGCTTTATAGCTAGAAGGTATTTTTTATTACCTTTACTAGCTTTAGATAAGATTAATAAAGCCTTATATACTTTCTTTAAAAGTATTAAGGTTAGACTTATATTATTACTATACTTTTTCTATAGCTTTACTTTAATTACTTACTAGTAACTGCCTATATTACTAGTACAGGGCTAACTATTAGTTTTAAAGCTACTTATATTTAAATTTAAGCTACTATAAATAGGGCTAAAGGAAGCTAATAGTAATAATATAAAGGACCTTGGGTATTAGTATTATTAGCTTTTTTATCTTACTATCTTATAGTATAAAGAAAGGTATAACTTTTAATTTATACTTTTATAAAAGGTTTACCTTTTTTTTTTAAGCTAAGTTAAGGAAGTATAGTATAAATATCTTAATTTAAAAGAATTAAAAAAGGTTAGTATAGCTAGATACTTTTAAATATATAACTAGCTTAGTTAGGTTAGCCTTAAATAAGATAAAAATATAATACTTAATATACTAGCTTATTTCCTAGTTAAAATTAATATTATAGCTATTTAAAGTACTTTAAAATAGTATCTTATACTATTAGTATAGTATAAAATAGTTTAGGTTATTTTATAAAAATAAGGTATTTTTACTAGTATTTTAAAATAGCTTAAAGAGCTAGTTAAAGATAAAGAGGCTTTAAAAATTATCTATTAAAGGCTTATCTTAATAAGATATTATTTAGTAAAGAAGTAGTAACTATAGTAAGTATAGTAAATAGTATTAAGAGTTATTACTAGGGCTAACTATAGTTAGGTATTATTTAGTACCTTTAGCTATATTACCCTAGCTATTTTTTTACTTTTTTTTTTCTTTAAATCCTAGGTAATAAAGCTAATATACTTTAGTAAAGACCTATTTAATATTATAAGCTATTAAGATATAGCTTTTAAGTACTTTTACTTACTTAATTAGCTTATTTAAACTTTTAATTTATAGTAAGGATAGAGTAGCCTTAAAGAACTAAATACTTTTTTATAGTAAGGTTTACTATAACTTAAGCTTAATAAGGAAATAGAGATTATAAGTATAGGTAATTTCTTAAAATATAAAAGTAAGTAATTAGATAATTCTAGCTTAAATAGTATTACTAAGTAGGCTTTTTTTAAAGTTAATATTAAAGTTAAGGGTATACTTTAATATAGTAATATTACTAGCCTAGGTACTAGTATAAGACCTTAGTTATAATATAAATATAAGCTACTAATATATATATTACTTAGTAGTAATAAACCTTAAGGCTAGTAAGGTAACTATAAAAAGTAATACTAGCTTAGTTTATAGTAAGTATTATTAAATATATATATATAAAAGGACTTTAAGGATAAGCTAGCTAGTAATTTAGTTAATATAGTTTAGTATAAGCTATACTATACTATTTTTTCTTATTTAAGTAAAAAGTCCTAGCTTATAGTAAATAATAGTTTAAGCCTAGGTAATTTAGTATTATTAACTTCTTTATATTTAATTAAATAGCTATTAATTATAGCTACCCTAGGGATACCTCTGTCCTTAATAAGCTATACCTTATATAGTAAGTTTACTTTTACTATTTTCTTTTAAAGCACTAGCCTAGGTATATTACTAAGCTTTTTAAATTTACTTATTAAATAAATATCTAGCCTTACTTATAAGGCTAAGGATAAGAAGGTATATAAGGAGTATTACTATATAAAGGGTAATAAGTAAAAAGGTATTATAGCTAGGGTCCTTAGGTACTATAAAAAGATAGGGTACTAATATACTATTATTATTTAGTTATATTTAATTAAATATTTTAGTTAGCTACGCTGCCCTTTAACTTACTAGGGGTTATAGTAAAAGTATTACTTTTAGGTTTTTTATTACCTTATAGAAAATATAGTTAAAAGGTTAAATAAAATAAGTAATATTTATTATAATTAGCTAGTTTATATACTTTATTAGTAAAACCTAGAATAGTAGTTAGTTATTAGCTAGGCTATTAAGGTAAAATATCTTTATAATAAGTTTATAGTTAATTTTTTAAAGATCTTTTAGCCTAAAGGCTTAGTATTTTTATAGAAATAAAATACTATTAAGTTAAAATATTACCTTATAGTATATACTATAGTAAAAGGCCTATATACTTAACTAGACTATATTAAAATAACTTTTATAGGTATTTTAAGTATTAAGGATCTGGCTATATTTTTAGTAATTATTAGCTAGCCTATTTCCTTTTTAGCTTACTTAATATAACTAATTAATTAAGTCCTGGGGTAATATTAGTAAAAAAAGGCTTATACTGCTAAAAAGCTAATAGTTACTATATATAATAAAAAAGAGTTTTTTATTATAGTTATAGGCCTTTGCCTATAAGATATAAAGCTACTTATTATAGCTTATAGGGTTACTAGTTACTAGTAATAGTAGTATTTTTAATATATAGGTTTTAAATTAGTTAAGTAAAAAGGACTAGAAATAAGTAAGGTTAAGGGACTAGGGTTAACTACTAGCTGCTTATATAATATAAATTAGGTTTTAGTAATACCTTTTATACTTTAGTGCTTTTTATATAAAGGTAAGTAGCTAAGTAAGATATAAAGAAGATACTAAGTAGTCTTAGTAGCTAATATTAAGCTAGAATAAGTTTAAGTTAAGCTTATAAAGTATAAAATAGCTAAGTACTTAGAAATCTAGTTAATTAATTACCCCTTTAAGGGTAATGCCTTAAAAGGCATTTTTTAAATTATATAATTATAAAATAAGCTTAGGGTTAGTAAAGTAAAAAAAGTTAAAGTTAGTATATTAAAAGTAAATTAAAATATTATTAGCCTTTTTAACTAATAGTTAGCTAAAGGCTATAAGGTCTTTTATTAAAAATAGATACTATAAGTAGCTAGTATAGTTACTATTATTAATATACTAGTAATTAGTTACTAGCTTTTCCTAGTAATAGTAGGCCTTATACTTAGCTATAGTAAATAATATTAATAGCTTTTAAAGGGCAGGGGCTTAGCTAGCTTGCCTAGTTACTAAAATAATAATTTAATTATATAGTTTTTATTATTAATTATTTAAGAAAGCAGTTAAGATAGCACTAGGGCTAGCTACTATATTACTAATAGTTATATTAAAAAAGAAAAGGAAAATAGTAAAGTATATATAGGTAGTATAAAATAACCTAAGGTATATATATTTTATTTTAGCTAGGTTAATACTATATAGCTAGACTATCTATTTATTTAATATATTAAGCTTAGGTAATAGTAAGAAAAATAGAAAAAAAAGCTTATAGCTAGGCTATATAGTATCTAAGCTATTAATACTAAGCTAAATACTATTAATATTTTATTATTATAAAATAGTAATAGCTTTATTAGCTAGTAGCTTAGCTTTAGTCTTAGTAAAAAAGAGATTAGCTAAAGGCCTTTTACTTAGTAATAGTACCTAGCTTTTAAGTCTAAGGGCTAGGCTTAGTATTAATATTAATAAAAAGGGTAGTAATATACTAGTAAGGTAATAGACTTACTTTTAAATAAAGTAAGTATAAAAATTAGTATTTAAAGTCTTAGTATAAAGTAAATTAGCCTTTATATAATTAATTAGTCCTTAATAAGTAATATAGTAGTAAGTATATAAGTAACTAGGCTAAAAAGAAATAGTTACTTTATTTCCCTTAACTTCCTTACCTTAGCTTTTAAATATAAAAAAGCTTTTTAAGACTTAGCTATAGTATATAGCTTACTTACTTATTAAGGTTTAGTTACTAGCCTTATATAAGGCTATAAAGGTAAAAAGTATATAATTTTAGTTATTATAAGTTATTAGTATATAAGGAAAGGTAAATATATATAAGCTTTATTACTAGGTCTTAGAGATTAACTAATTACTTTAGCTAGTACTAAATACTATATAAAAGTATTTAACTAGCTTTTTTAAGCTTAGGAAATTATTTAGTAAGGTAGTGCTAGGGTTACTAATATTACTAAAAGCGCTTAATAGTTTATACTTTAAAGTAAAAAGTAATAAGTTTAGTAAAGGTAATAAGGCTAGGCTACTAATATTAATATTTAAAAGGCTTTTTTAGTTAAGGGGTACTGGATTATATATATTATTATAGTTACTATTAACTATAAGGCTTTTATTCTTTACTACTTACTTTTCTTAAGGTTAAGAGGCTAGTAGTAAGGATAGATAGTTAATTAGCCCTTACTTATACTTTTTTTCTATAGCTAGTAAGGTTAACCTTAAGGCTATAGAATTAGTTAGTTTACTATAGTAAGTATTATAAGTAGCTATTTAATTAGTTAGCTATATAGGGCCTAGGCCTGTATAAATAGGTATAAGTTATAAAGCCTAGTTATAGTTTTTAAATACTAGCTTAAAGAATATACTAATATAAATAATATTACCTTTAAGGACTACTTTATTACTATTCTTATTAGCTAGTATATTACTTTTATTTAATTAAGTAGCTACTAGTATAAAGGTAGCCTGCCTATTAATAATATTATTATTTTATTATTATATTTTAAGTCCCTAGGTAATAGGCAATTTATATAGCCTTCCTGGCCCTTAGTATAGACTAGTAATAGGTAATTTATATAGCCTTTTTAGCCTTTAGTATAAACTAGTAATAAGTAATTTATATAGCCTTCCTAGCCCTTAGTATAAACTAGTAATAAGTAATTTATATAGCTTTTTATATTATTTTACTAGCCCTTACTATTATTATTACTATTATTACTATTATTACTATTACTATTATTATTACTAACTAGTACTTAGGGATTTATATAGCCTTTTAGGCCCTTACTACTAACTAGTACTTATAATAATAAGGGATTTATAAGGCCTTTTAGGCCCTTAGTATAAACTAGTAATAGGGAATTTATATAGCCTGCCTAGCTATTACTATTAATTACTTTTTAGGGCTATAGCTAGGGGTAAGGAGGCTAGAATTAGTTTATAGCTACTATTTATAAAAAAAGGTTTTAGTATATTTTACCTAGGCCTATAGGTTTAAAGCTACTAAGGACTATATTATACTTTTAGGCTACTATTACTATTTAATTAGCTATTACTACTTTTTTTATTAGTTTTATTTTTTAATTATTTAGCCTTTATTAGGCTAGACCTAAAAGATAGTTTACTAAGCTATTAAAAAATATTATAGTTTATTTTAAGTAACTAGCTACTTAATTAATTAGTTAGTAAGTAATTAGTTATTAGTACTTTACTTATAATTTTATAATCTTAGCTACTTATTTATTTATTATTAGTTTTTTTATTTTTTCCTTTTATTAGCCTTACTATCTTAAGGGGTAAGAAAGAGGAAATATAAGGTAAAAAGATAGATTTTTAAAAAATATAAAGGTATTTAGCTTTTTTTTATAGAAACTTAAGCTTTAGTTATACTTAGTATAGCTAGCTTTAATTCTTAGTAATATTTAGTAACTAGGTGTATTTTTTTTATTATTTTAAAGTAGTATTTAGGTTACTTAGGGTTTTATATTAGTATTTTTAAGCTTTAGTACTAGGTAATTATATATCTTTATACTTAGCCTTAACCTGCTAATAGTAATAATAGCTTTTTTTTATTTAGTTTAGCTTAGCTTTTAGTAATCCTTATTATTTACCTTTTTTTTCTTAGCTACTTATAGCTATAAGTATAGTAATAAAGGCTTTTTAGCTAGCTAGGGTATTTTATATCTAAGTAATAAGGTAAAGAATTAAATTAATTAATAGTTTATAATACTATATAACTAAGTTTATAATAGCTTTTTACTTTTCCCTAGATCTTTAAGCTATAAGTAAGTTTTTAAATAAAATAAATTTAGTTATTTTAAGTAAAATAGTACTTCTTTTTTTATATCTTTAGGCTACTACTATCTAATTAAATAGTAAAAAGGCCTGTTAGCTAGTAGGGCCTACTATAAAGTACTATTATACTTTTTTTAAATTTTTTATTAGTTTTATACTAGCTATTATAGTACTTTTATAGCTACTATTAGCTTATACCTAGATCCTAGTTTCTTTTTAACTTAATAGCTACCTAGCTATTATATATATTTTAATACTATATTATAAATAGGCTTTATAGTAAATAGGTTAATAGACTTAGTAGTTTTACTTTACTATAGCTTATATTATCTTTTAGCTTATATTATTTTTATTAAATTATATAATATAAACCTTACCCCTTTAACCTAGCTAGTATCTTTTTTAAAAGCTATACCTACCTATATAATAATTTCCTTTTTTTCTTTACTTAGTAATATAATTATAGTTAGTAAGGGTATTTACTATATTACTAGCTTTTTTTATAATACTTATATATATATTATATATATATATTTATTTATAGATAGTAATATTTTATTTTAGCCTTAACTATAGCTAGCTACTTACTTTTAGGTTTTTACTAGAATTTTAAGTTTAATTAATTATTTTTAATTAACTTAGCTTATACTTATTATAAGCTAGCCTTACTTTTATCCTTACTTTTCTTAGCCTTAGCCTTACCTTATTATTTTTACTAGCTAGCTAGGGCTATTACCTCCTTACTGCTTTATATATTTATTACTTTTTCCTTTTTTTTTTTTTTCTTACTTAATTATATTATATTTCTCTTTTTTATCTTATCCTATTTTATTTTATTTTACTTTATTTTATTATGCCCTATCTATTAGCCTTAACTATATCTTTTATATTTACTACTAATTATTTTTATTTTTATTACTTTATAAATATTATACTTTTTTTAATTTTTTTATTTACTATCCCTCCCTGCCTTATAAATATTATACTTTTTTTAATTTTCTAATTAGCTATACTATCTTAGTCTTTATACTTACCTTGCTTTTTTTAACCCTTTTTAACTCTTTTTCCTTTTTTTTAATTAATTTTTAAATATTTCTTTACCTTTAAAATCTATCTTTATATTACTATTAGCTACCTAACTATCTACTTACTGTATTTTAAAAGAGTATATCTAGATTTAATATCTTTTGCCCTTACTATATGCTTTTAACTGCTATTTATTGCCCTAACTGGCCCTGCTTATAAACCTATATAAGTTTAACCTAACCTTAACCTGGATTGGACTGCTTATATACTTAATAAAAATATATTTAAAATTATATTTACTTATAATTTATTATAATTAAAATATACTTAATATAAAATTATATTATAAATATAAGTTATTTACTTTATAGTTAATTTTAATTATATTTTATAGTTATTATAAGTATTATATATTAATAAAAATATTACTATTTAATTTACTTTATTTAAAATAATTAATTTAATAACTTTTTAAAAAAAATATATAAAATAGTTTTATAATTTAATAGCTATAAGTTAATTTTTTTATTTTTTTATATAAATAAATTTTATAAAAAATAAAAAGTAATTTATAAAGTAGTTTTAGTATATAGCTTATTAAAATATTTTTAGTAAGTATATAAATAAAATATAATTTAATTAATTAATTATAAATTAAAAAATATATATATTACTAGCCTTCTTAACTAATTAAATAACTTTATTAATAATAAAAAAAATATTAAGTAAATTTAAACTTAAACTTAAATTTAAAAAGTAATATAATTAAAAAAACTTAATTAAAGTAAAAAATTAAAATTTATTATTTTCTTAAATTACTAAACTTTAGGTTTTTTTTTTTAAAATTTAATAAATTTATAAACTTAAAGTTAAAACTATAATTACTAACTTAAGTATTTTTTATTTTAATTCCTTAGTTAGGCTATTACTTAAAATACTATAAAAGTTATTTATTTTTTAAAGTATATAAATTACTAAAAATTCCTTTATTACCTTTAAGTTTAAATAAAAATTTAAACTTAAAATTCTTTTTTATTAAAATAGCCTTAAAGAAAAAAGCTAATAATTCCCTTACTAATTAAAATAACTATAAATTATTTAAAGGATTATAATATAGTAATTTTATAAATAAAAGTAAAAGTTATTTTATAGGTAAAAATAACTAATACTTATTTAAATAAGATAAGTTTTTAATAACTTAAAAAATAGGATTTTTATTATAAATATAGTTTATAATAAAATTAATATTAAAGGGCTAAAAGTTTATAAAATACTAAAAGTATTAATAATTAGTATTATATAGTAAATTAAAAACTTTACTATATAGTATTAAAATTATAAAATAAATAGTCTTAACTATTTTTTTTATATTAATAGTAAATTTTATTTTAGCTATTATTTAATATTAGATTTTTTATAAAGTTATAATTATACTTTTAATAAAATAACTATAGTAGCTTTTAATATATATTTTTTAATTAAATACTTTTAGTAATTTTTTATAAAAAAAAAGGATTAACTTAAAGGTACTAAATATTATATTTACTAATAAAAGGAAAATTAGTATATAGATTTTAATATAAAAAACTTTAAGTATATTTTTATTTTTTTTTAAAATAAATAAAATAGGCTTAATAGGTTTATTTTTAAATAAAGCTTAGATATAAATACTAAAATAGGGCTAAAGTTAGTTTTAAAATAACTTAGTAAAATAATAATTTTTTTAATTAGTTTTAAATATAGTAAAAAGTTTAATAAAAAGCTTCTTTTAAAAGGTTTTTTTAATACTAAGTTTTATATTAAAGCTAAAAAGCTTAAAAATAATAAATTTATACTATAATTAAATTATTTTATAGTAACCTATAAAGGTAAGGTTAAAGATAAAGGTAAGTAAAAGGTAATAAAAAATCTAAGCCTTATCTAGGATTTTATATAGAATTTATATATTAATAATACTTTTTACTTTAGTATTAAGATTTACTTTTATATATTAAAGTCTAATTAGTAATAAAATTCTTTAATTTATATAAAGTATTATTAAAATTAATAAAATAAACTTTTAATATTTATATAAAATTACTTAAGTAGTAAACTTAAGGACTTTTTATTATAAGTTTTTATTTAAGCTTAGTAATATAAAAGTAACTTAAAGTAAAAGTATAAAAAACTAATAATTTTAGCTAAATACCTTAATAATAAGACTAGTAATACTTTATATAAAAAGTATATAGTATTAAAATAGTAATAAAAATATATAAATATACTAAATAGCTTATATATAAAAAAGCCTAGAATTTTAATTAAATAGATTATTTAATAGCTATAATATACTATATTATTAAATAATAGCTTAAAAATTAAGGCCTTAGTATAAAAATTAAATATATATAGTATATTAATTATAAGTAAATTACTTTTTTTTTTATATTTATTTATTTTATAAAAAATTAGTTTTTTTACTAATTAAAAAGTAAATAAAAAGTTTTTAAAAAAACTATATAAAATAAAAAGTAAAGAATTACTAAGTAAATAAAGGTTTTTTTAATTTAAAGTAACTTATTAATATAATTAAAGTTTTATAAAAAAAAAAGTTAAGTAAAATAATAAACTATAAAAATTATAATATAAAAAAAAAGTTAAAAAAATAAGTAGAAATTATAAGATAAAAAAGGTAAATAGTTAGTAATAATTAATAAAAAAAGCTAAAAAGTAATTTTTCTAGCTTATTATTATACTATATTAAAAGAAAGATATTAAGGTAAAAAGTAAATTCCTTATAAATACTATAGCTTAAGAAGTAATAAGTAATAAATATAATATAAAGGTAATTTTTATATACTTACTAGGTAAAATAAATAGTATTTTATAAAAATAAATATTACTTCTTTTTAATTTTAAAGGCAAGGTTAGCCTTAAGACTATTATAAATAGTAAGTAATAAAAGCTAATTTAAAGTAAATAAGCTATAGTTATTAAATATAGTTAAAAATAAGTTTTTATTATAATTATAAGCCTTAATATAAATAATTTTAAGGTTTTAAGTATTTAGGTTTTTTAGGTAATTTTATTATTATATAAATAAGGCCTTTACTATATAGGTACTAGCTTTATAAAAAAAAAAAGATTAATAAAATAAACTAAAAAAAGGCTAAGTATTAATAAGATAGTTAATATTAATATAAAGATACTTAAGGTATTTTATTTTTTATAGTAGTATTTATTATTATTAAGGATTTACTAATATTATTAAGTATTTATAGTTACTAAGGTTAACTTAATATAAAGGTAAATTAAAAAACTTAAAATTTAATATAAATAAAATAAAGGTTATAAGTTATATTATTATTATATAAATAAAATTGCTATTAATAATATTTTTTAAATTATATACTTAAAAAAAAAGCTTTAGGTTTTTAAAGTAAAAAAATAGTTTTAAAGAAGTTATTAAAATAAAATATAAATTAATATAGTATATAATACTTTTTTAAAAGAAATAAAAATATATATTAGAAATTAAATATTAAAGCTATAGTATATAAGTAGTATTATCTTCTTATAGTTATTAGCCTAAGGGGTTTTTTTTTTATAAAAATATTTTTATATAAGCTAAATTAAAGCTATAAGGTATTTTTTATAAATAATATATAAGAAGTATTTTATAAGCTATAAAAAAAATAATCTTATTAAATAGCTTTTATTAATATTTATAAGAAAGGCTATTATATTTTATAAATAATAGCTTATAGCTTATTAATTAAGCTTAATTACTAAGTTTTAAAAAAAAGATAAAAACTAAAAAGTATACTATTAATATTTAAAATATATTAAAAAGAATATAATAAGTTTTTATAAAAATAAAACTATAAGGGTAAGTAATTTAATTATTATATAAATTATAGCTATAAGGTAAAATAAATAATAAATAGAAAATACTAAAGCTTTAAATTATAGTAAGGTATTTAGCTTTAAGCTATATATTATTAATATTTTAAGTTTTTATAATAAAGCTAATTAATATAATAAGTAGTATTTATTAAATATATTTAGTTTTAAATAAAAAAAGTATTTATTATTATATTAATTATTTAGTAAGCTATTACTTACTAAACTTAAAGAAATTAAAGTTAAATAAATTAAAAACGTAATATACTAAGGAAGGAAAATATAATTTAAATTATTATAGTTATTAAGTAAGGGTAATAAAGGTATAGCTAGGTTATTAAGTAAATAAAAAGGTATATATATATTATATTAAGAAAAATTATAATATAAGCTAAAAGTAAAGTTAAAATTACTATATTTAAAATCCTTATATAATAAGATTTTTTATTATAATAAAAAAAAGGAATTACTTAATTAAATTAGTTAAAGTTTAAAGAGTAAAGAAAAGTATAATATTAAGTTATAATATTAATATATATAATTTTTATAATTATTAAGGAGTTTAATTATAAGTAAATAGAAATAAAATTAGTAAAATAAAAAAGGTTAAAAAAGTAAAGAATTAAAGTAAAGATTATTTAAAATTTAAAGATAAGGTTAATATAAAGTCTTAGTTTTATAGTAAGTTAAGCTAAATAGATAGTATAAAGGCTAGTACTAAGGCTAATACTAAGGCTAGTAAAGTAGCCTATTTTTATAAAAAGTTAAGCTAAATAAATAGTATAAAGGCTAGTACTAAGGCTAATATTAAGGCTAGTAAAGTAGTCTATTTTTATAAAAGGTTAAGCTAAATAGATAGTATAAAGGCTAGTATTAAGGCTAATACTAAGGCTAGTAAAGTAGCTTATTTTTATAAGAAGTTAGGCTAAATAAATAGTATAAAGGCTAGTACTAAGGCTAATACTAAAGCTAGTAAAGTAGTTTAGTTTAATATTAAATTTAGTTAAGTTAATAATATTAATACTTAAGGTTATTATTTTTTAAATAGTATTAGTAGTTAAAATAGTTTACTAATTATTTTTTAATATTTATTAAAAGAATTTAAACTATAAAGTAATAAAAAGCTTAATAGCTAAGTAAGTTATAAATTAAGTTAAAAAAAAACCTAAATACTATTTTTTTAAAATTATAAAATAGCTTTTTATTACTATTTATAGAGTTAAAACTAGTATTTTTTTTCTTTTTAAGCTTTAATTAAAAATATTATAATTTAAGTAAAGTAAATAGTAATAAAAAAAAAGTAATAAAAAAAAAAAAAAAAGAAAAAAGTAAATAGTTAAATAAAAAGTAAGGTTTTATAAATAGTATAGTATTAATATAAATTATATAGTTAGTATTATACTATAATTAAGTAAGTAAGGTAAAATTATATAAATAGTATAGTACTAATATAAATTATATAGTTAGTACTATACTATAATTAAGTAAGTAAAGTAAAACTATATAAATAGTATAGTATTAATATAAATTATATAGTTAGTATTATATTATAATTAAGTAAATAAGGTAAGACTATATAAATAGTATAGTATTAATATAAATTATATAGTTAGTACTATATTATAATTAAGTAAATAAAGTAAAACTATATAAATAATATAGTATTAATATAAATTATATAGTTAGTACTATATTATAATTAAGTAAGTAAGGTAAAACTATATAAATAGTATAGTACTAATATAAATTATATAGTTAGTACTATATTATAATTAAGTAAATAAGATAAGACTATATAAATAGTATAGTATTAATATAAATTATATAATTAATATTATATTATAATTAAGTAAGTAAGGTAAAACTATATAGATAATATAGTACTAATATAAATTATATAGTTAGTACTATACTGTAATTAAATAAAAAAAAAATATACTAAAAAAAGTAAGCTAATCTTTTAAAGGTAAAGATTAAAGGCTAAGGAAATTATCTTTATTAAAAAGCCTTTTAATTAAAATAACTAGTTAAATAAAAAAGTAAAATTATAATATAAAAATAAATAAGTTAAATTAAATTAAAGTCTTTAAATTAAAAAAAAGTTTATATAAATAGGATTTTTTTTAAATTTATTAATTTTAATTTAAAAACTTTTTTTAAAAACTTTTTTTTTTTTTTAAAACTTATATTTTTTTTATTTTTAATATAAAAGTAAAAAAAGATATAACTTAAAAAGCTTAGCTAGGCCTATAGTTAGGCCTTTTAAGCTATAATTTAAAAAGGCTAATAGTAAGTAAAGAAAATTAATTAATTAATTAATAAATTTTACTAGTAATATAGTAATATAAATTATAATTAATTATTTTTATTATTAACTTAATAATCTTAGCTAGGGTTTATATTAATTAACTTTAAAGTTAGCTTAAAGTTAACTTAAGGTTAGCTTTTAAAGTTAGCTTTTAAAATTAGCTTTTAAAATTAGCTTTTAAAGTTAGCTTTTAATAAAAGCCCTTTTTACTAGTAATTTACTATAAACTATAGTTAGTAATAAATAGCTTAAGTACCTAGCTTTTTTTTAAAGTTAGGGTTATATTATTACTAACTTTAACTTTACTTACCTTTATAGTTTATAGTAAAATATACTTAAACTAATAACTAAGCTATAAGGTTTTTTATTAAAAATAAATATTATAAGTAATTAGTATAGTTACTATTATTAATATATTAGTAATTAATTACTAGCTTTTTTTAGTAGTAATAAGCCTTATACTTAATTATAATAAATAATATTAATAGCTTTTAAAAGGCAGGGGCTTAGCTAGCTTACTTAGCTACTAAAATAATAATTTAATTATATAGTTTTTACTATTAATTATTTAAAAAAGTAATTAAAATAGTACTAAGGCTAGCTATTATATTACTAATAGTTATATTAAAAAAAAAGAAAAAAATAATAAAATATATATAAATAGTATAAAATAACTTAAAGTATATATTTTTTTTTAAGTTTATAAGTTAGCCTTAAAAGGTATATTTAAGTATCTTTAAAGTCTAGTATAATTTAAATATTAATTACCCCTTAGGAAGTAAAGCTTTATTAAGTTAATATTATTAAGTTAGTAGCTTTATTTATAGCCTAAACCTTACTATAAATAGGCTAGCTTAGGAGCCTTGCTTTTTAGCTAGCTTAAATCTTCTTCCTATAACTTACTTTAAAAAAATACTACGCTTTAATTATCTAATATACTTTAATAGTAAGTTATTTAACCTAACTTCCCTTCTAATTATAACTACTAATAATATTATAGCTATATTATTATAATACTTAAAAGAAGCTTATAAAAACCTTACCCTAGTAAGCTCTATTTAATAAAAGACCTTAATATAATCCCTATAATTAAGCAAGGTCTTTAAAGGGCTAGCTAGGGTAATTATAATACGCTTTATAATTTAGCTAATAAGATTAAGCTAACTTAGTAAAAAGAAAATAATAATAGCTATATTAGGCTTACCCTTTTTAGCTATAAGGTCCTCTGGCTTATATAGTAGTATCTTAATAACCTTTAAATTAGTAAAGACTTTTTTAATTAAGAAATATAAAGCCTTTAGACTTTTAAATAGGCTTTTAAAGGAGGGTAACTATAGTAAAGGTAAAAGGTATTCCTTAAGGCCCTTTATAAGACTGTATATAATAATTAGCTTTATAAGATTAGGGTATAGTTAATAGTAGTGTAATTTATATTAAAGAAGATTAGTAATATATAAAGATAAGGGGGATAGCGTACTGTAAAATCTGTAATAAAAAAGAGGTAATTATAAGGTTCTATAAGGGGAAAATATATTAAGTTTTATATAGGTTTAGGAGCCTAAAGTTAAAGACTGTTAGTATAATTAGTAAAAAAGGCTAATTAACTATATAATAAGGTATATAACTATTATACCTAGAATATTAGTATACTATTAGTATAAATAGGGGTTAAAGTATATATATTTTATTTTAGCTAAGTTAATATTATATAGCTAAACTATTTATTTATTTAATATATTAAGCTTAAGTAATAATAAGAAAAATAAAAAAAAAAGCCTATAATTAAGCTATATAATATTTAAGTTATTAATACTAAGCTAAATACTATTAATATCTTATTATTATAAAATAATAATAACTTTATTAATTAGTAACTTAGCTTTAGTTTTAATAAAAAAAAGATTAATTAAAAGCCTTTTACTTAGTAATAATACCTAGCTTTTAGGTTTAAGGGCTAGGCTTAGTATTAATATTAATAAAAAGGGTAATAATATACTAGTAAGATAATAAGCTTACTTTTAAATAAAGTAAGTATAAAAATTAATATTTAAAGTCTTAATATAAAGTAAGTTAGCTTTTATATAATTAATTAATTTTTAATAAGTAATATAATAGTAAGTATATAAGTAACTAAGCTAAAGGGAAATAGCTACTTTATTTTTCTTAACTTTTTTACTTTAGCTTTTAAATATAAAAAAGCTTCTTAAGACTTAGCTATAGTATATAGCTTACTTACTTATTAAGATTTAATTACTAGCCTTATATAAAACTATAAAGGTAAAAAGTATATAGTTTTAATTATTATAAGTTATTAATATATAAAAAAAGGTAAATATATATAAGCTTTATTACTAAGTCTTAAAAATTAACTAGCTACTTTAGCTAGTACTAAATACTATATAAAAGTATTTAACTAGCTTTTTTAAACTTAAAAAATTATTTAATAAAGCAGTACTAGGGTTATTAGTATTATTAAAAGTACTTAATAGCCTATACTTTAAAGTAAAAAGTAATAAGTTTAGTAAAGGTAATAAAGCTAAGCTACTAATATTAGTATTTAAAAGGCTTTTTTAGTTAAGAAGTATTAAATTATATATATTATTATAGCTACTATTAACTATAAGGCTTTTATTTTTTATTACTTACTTTTTTTAAGGTTAAGAAGTAAGTAGTAAAAATAAATAATTAATTAGCCTCTGCTTATACTTTTTTTTTATAGCTAGTAAGGTTAACTTTAAGGCTATAAAATTAGTTAATTTACTATAGTAAGTATTATAAGTAACTATTTAATTAGTTAGCTATATAAAGCCTAGGTCTATATAAATAGGTATAAGTTATAAAGCCTAGTTATAGTTTTTAAATATTAGCTTAGGGAATATATTAATATAAATAATATTACCTTTAAGGACTACTTTATTACTATTTTTATTAATTAGTATATTACTTTTATTTAATTAAGTAATTACTAATATAAAGGTAGCTTACTTATTAATAATATTATTATTTTATTATTATATTTTAAGTCCTTAAGTAATAAATAATTTATATAGCCTTTCTAGCCCTTAGTATAAACTAATAATAAGTAATTTATATAGCCTTTTTAGCTTTTAGTATAAACTAGTAATAAGTAATTTATATAGCCTTTTTAGCCCTTAGTATAAACTAATAATAAGTAATTTATATAACTTTTTATATTACTTTACTAGCCCTTACTATTAATATTATTATTATTATTATTACTATTATTACTAATTAATACTTAGGAATTTATATAGCCTTTTAAGCCCTTATTACTAACTAGTACTTATAATAATAAGGAATTTATATAGCCTATCTAGCTATTACTACTAATTACTTTTTAAGGCTATAGCTAAAAGTAAAAAGGCTAGAATTAATTTATAGTTACTATTTATAAAAAAAGGTTTTAATATATTTTACCTAGGCTTATAGATTTAAAGCTATTAAAAACTATATTATACTTTTAGGCTATTACTATTATTTAATTAGCTATTATTACTTTTTTTATTAGCTTTATTTTTTAATTATTTAGCCTTTATTAGGCTAGACTTAAAAAATAGTTTACTAAGTTATTAAAAGATATTATAATTTATTTTAAGTAACTAGCTATTTAATTAATTAGTTAGTAAGTAATTAGTTATTAGTACTTTACTTATAATTTTATAATTTTAATTACTTATTTATTTATTATTAATTTTTTTATTTTTCTTTTTTTATTAGCCTTACTATTTTAAGAAATAAAAAAAAGAAAATATAAAGTAAAAAAATAAATTTTTAAAAAATATAAAAGTATTTAGCTTTTTTTTATAAAAACTTAAGCTTTAGCTATACTTAGTATAGCTAGCTTTAATTTTTAATAATATTTAGTAATTAAGTATATTTTTTTTATTATTTTAAAGTAATATTTAAGTTACTTAGGGTTTTATATTAATATTTTTAGGCTTTAATATTAAGTAATTATATATCTTTATACTTAGCCTTAACTTACTAATAGTAATAATAACTTCTTTTTATTTAATTTAGCTTAGCTTTTAGTAATTTTTATTATTTACTTTTTTCTTTTAGTTACTTATAGCTATAAGTATAGTAATAAAAGCTTTTTAACTAATTAAAGTATTTTATATTTAAGTAATAAGGTAAAGAATTAAATTAATTAATAACTTATAATACTATATAACTAAGTTTATAATAGCCTTTTACTTTTCCTTAAATCTTTAAGCTATAAGTAAGTTTTTAAATAAAATAAATTTAGTTATTTTAAGTAAAATAATACTTTTTTTCTTATATCTTTAAGTTATTACTATTTAATTAAATAGTAAAAAGGCCTATTAGCTAGTAAGGCTTACTATAAAGTACTATTATACTTTTTTTAAATTTCTTATTAGTTTTATACTAATTATTATAGTACTTTTATAGTTACTATTAGCTTATATTTAAATTCTAGCTTCTTTTTAACTTAATAGTTACTTAGCTATTATATATATTTTAATACTATATTATAAGTAACCTTTATAGTAAATAGGTTAATAAACTTAGTAATTTTACTTTATTATAACTTATATTATTTCCTAGCTTATATTATTTCTATTTAATTATATAGTATAGACTTTACCTTTTTAACTTAATTAGTATTTTCTTTAAAAGCTATATTTACTTATATAATAATTTTTTTTTTTCTTTACTTAGTAATATAATTATAGTTAGTAAGGGTATTTACTATATTACTAGCTTTTTTTATAATACTTATATATATATTATATATATATATTTATTTATAAATAGTAATATTTTATTTTACCTTTAGTTATAGCTAGTTATTTACTTTTAAGTTTTTATTAAAATTCTAGGTTTAATTAATTATTTTTAATTAGCTTAGCTTATACTTATTATAAACTAGCTTTACTTTTATTTTTACTTTTTTTAGCTTTAGTTTTATTTTATTATTTTTACTAGCTAGCTAGGGCTATTACTTCCTTACTGCTTTATATACTTATTACTTTTTTTTTTTTTTTTTTTTTTACTTAATTATATTATATTTCTTTCCTTTATTTTATTTTATTTTATTTTATTTTATCTTACTTTATTTTATTATACCTTATTTATTAGCCTTAACTATATCTTTTATATTTATTATTAACTATTTTTATTTTTATTACTTTATAAATATTATACTTTTTTTAATTTTTTTATTTACTATTTTTCCTTACTTTATAAATATTATACTTTTTTTAATTTTCTTATTAGCTATACTATTTTAATCTTTATACTTACCTTACTTTCTTTAACCCTTTTTAACTTTTTTTCCTTCTTTTTAATTAATTTTTAAATACCTCTTTACCTTTAAAATCTATTTTTATATTACTATTAGCTACCTAACTATTTACTTACTATTTTCTAAAAAAGTATATTTAAATTTAATATTTTTTACCTTTACTATATACTTTTAACTGCCTTTTATTACCTTAACTAGCCCTGCTTATAAACCTATATAAGTTTAACCTAATCCTAATTTAAATTAAACTACTTATAAAAATAAAAAAAATCTTTAAATAAGTAATATAAAGTAATTAAGTTAAACTTAGTAAAATTTAATTTTATTAAATTTAATAAAACTATATATAGCTATATAGTAAATAATATAAAGTAAGTTATTTTATTTTAATTAATTTATTACTTTAATTAAAAGTACTTTTTTTTTTTAAGTATTTATTTTTTTTATTAAATAGTTTTTTAATATTTAAAGCTATTATATATATAAAATAAAAACTAATTTAGCTATATTTATATATTATATTTTTAATTATAATACTTAAGCTAGAAATTTATAGTAATTATAAATTTATTAACTTTTACTTAATAAAGTTTATTACTTTAGTAAAGCTATAAAAAATAATATTTTTATTAAATATAATAATAATTTAATACTTTACTTTAGTAAAAAGATAAATATTTTTTTTAGTTTTACTATTAGTTTTAGCCTTATATTACTTATTATTATTAAGGGCTAAAAAAAAAGTACTATTTAAGGAAATATTATAATAAAGAAATCTAACTAAGTATATAAGTTTTACTATATAATTCTTATTAAGTATACCTTAATTAAGGTTAAAGAAAATAGGATACAGGCCCTTATATATAAGTATAAATACTATAATTTTAATAATTAAAAAAAGAAGCTTTTATTAATAGTATAAGAGAACTTAGCTAAGATTATAAAGTAAACTAATAAGTATAAAATAGTTATTATAGTTAAGAGAGATAATAAGCTAGAGTTCTTAGGCAAAATATAAATAGAAAAAAGGGATCTTATTATTATATACTAAGCTTATAAAGGTTTTATATTAAAAAAGACTATATAGATATATAATTATTAGCCAAACCTAGTAGCAGTATGCAGTTATATAAGTCCTTAGTAATAGGTCCAACCTTAAATAAAATATCTAGCTTATAACTTAGAATATGTAAGGTTGGTGCTGTTTGCGTTAACTAGGAAAGAGACAGAAGGACGTAATTAATACTTTATCGAGCTATGCATTATTGTCATAACTATACTATTAAACTAAGAACCCATTTACAAGACGCTGCCGATATAGATCTTCTTTCTATACCGTCTGTAACCTTATATGCAAAAACCACTCCATCTATATGCCAATTCTATTTTTACAAACTCCACGATTACCAAGCAAGATCCTTGGCTATTTTACTACATGAAAGACCAGAGCAGGAAGAGTAGAGACTCTCGTCTTGCTCAGTCTTGGTAGCAGACTTGTCAAGAATCTGCTGAGCGGGTCGAATCTCACGACCAGCAACACCTTCGAGCTTGCGGTGGTGCTCGACTAGTTGATATACTTGGTTCTGGAACTGAAGAGGGGTCTGGTCAACGAGGACGCCGGCGCGGAGGTTCTTCTCGGCGGGGGCTTCTTGCTCGCTGGCTGTTTGCTGGAGAATCTCCTCGACCTTCTTGAAGTCGGACTCGCTGGCATTCTTGTGGCGGTAGACTTCATATTGTAGTTGGGACTTTGTGGCTGATGTAGGGACACATCGCAAGAGGAAGAAGAAATGAGGACTGAATCAGTTAGTCATTGCTCGTCGTAACTTAGTTGGTCGGGAACTTACGAAAGGGTTATGGAGGCGTTGGGGAAGAAGAAGTCATTGACAACAGATTTCTTCTCAGCGGCGTTCTCAAAGTTATCGATGTTGCTACCAGTGCAAGACTTGTCGGCCAATGTCTTCCAGTTGAAGCTGCTGGTATCTTGCTTGACATGGTCAAACTTGTAGTCGTCAAAGTTGAAAGATCCGTGGTTCGCTGTCTGGCTGAGCTCCTCACTCCATGGGTTCTCAGGCACAGCCTTGGCGTCCATGTTGATCCAGACAAAGCCCTTGGCATCGATGTGAGTATGAAGAGGGAAGAGACCGTTCTTGGAGCGATCAAAACCAGGGAGATCCTGATACAGAGGAGCCTTGGCAAGCTGACCGTTCATGCCGTAGGACCAACCGTGATACTTGCAGGACAAGACGTTGTTCTGGCCATTGTCCTTGACAACGACGGGAAAAGCGCGGTGACGGCAGATGTTGTGAAAGCCCCTGATGGTACCCTCTGCATTTCGGATGAGGAAGAAGTCGAAACCAGCTTCAGCGTATCGAACCCAGGCGCCAGTCTGGTCGAAGCGCATCTTGTGAGTGAGCAGGATCCATTTCTTTGAGAAGATGGCTCTTCGCTCAAGTTCGTAGATGTCGTCTGACTTGTACCATGTTGAGGGGAGGGGTTGAGTGAGGGGTGCAGCAGCGGGGATGGCTCTTGAGATAAGGTTTTCCTTTTGCGGTTTAGATAGTGTCTTCACGACGAGGGCGATGGCAGCCGCTACGGCGAAGAAGATGAGTGTGCCGAGAGTCAACATGTTGCTGGCTGGTAGGTCAGAGTCCGTGGAGTTGATGGATGTTTACCGATCAACTGCTGGGAAGGGGAACATGTCAATCTATATATTTGCTACGTGTGTCATTGATCTAGACCCGGCCGCACATTCTGTTCCCATGGTCGACGCCACTTTGGCCCAAACAACGATCGAATGATTGCAAGATAAACGGGCATCCCGCTAAGCAACCGGTCATGTGATCGGTGATAAGGACTAATTCTCTAGTGCCAGCGACAAATGCCATTGACGGGATTGGGCACAGATCAAGTGGACCATGGAGTTTGCTTCCGCCCTTGAACGGTTCTACGCCGTCAACCCCGGGTCACATTCCCCTCTTGTATCGGTGCAATGTCGCAGTGACGCATCAGCTGGTTGAAGCCATCCGCGGTACTTGTATTACAATTTCCTATCGCGTTCTAGGTTATCGCGCCCCGCATCTCATCTTGTCTTTGGACCTCCGCATTTCCCTCAGAGATACCGGACTTTTGTGTCCGTGCCCATCGCCATGTTTTGGGTCCCCGTATCGGGTGACGCAACCTTGTTCGGCATCGGTAAATCGCAGCCGGTTGCGGGGTGTTTTTTGCTCTGCTATCTCAGGTTCCAACCAACAGCGCGTGTTCATGGCACGGCATTTCAATTGCTTCTTGATAACGAACCTGATCTTTTGTGTTCTGGACCTTTTCTAGAATATGCATCGCTTCCCGGAGTATTACCCGCCGCTATGCCATTAAATGGTAGCTTGCCGGCGACTGACAGCTTAGAAGGCACCAGCTGACTTCCACGACGGCCCAATTGCTTGACACCGCCGTTGCATCTTCCCAAACACGCGTTTTTCTACATCGAGGTAAGTTTGTGGTGTTGAGGGGTAAAAAACATGGAGGATCTGCCGTCGGTCTGCTGCCATCAACGGCATTCATAGACTACTGGATTACAGTGTTTTCTGTCGCGCGATAAGATCCCGAGATCGGCCAGTCCATTCTCTGCAATAGCATATTTACCCAAGACGCACTGCGATAAGCTTTTAGCTGCAGAAGATAGCTTGCAAAGCCCCATCCTCTAGCAATTTCGCATCCGGCGTCCACGTACCTACCGTTTTACCCAGGACACAATTGATGAAGTCACAAAGTCTCGTTTTTTGCCAAGTTCTGCGGAATCGACCAATTTCATAATGAGCATACATGGTTGCAGACGCTGGAATGACGATATCATGCTGGCCAATAAAAGCGCATGCTGATGCAAGATGTACGAAATCAGGACGACATGTTCAGATGATTCTTATGTTCCTTTTGCTGTCATAACTTGATGTTGACGGCATCAAACGTCGTTGGGGGTCGAATGCTCCTCGATCCCATTTATGTCACAACTCATCGAGATCCTGATTATATGGAGCGACAGCCCTGATTGGGCAATAATCTAGCTAAGAGTCGCTGTCTTGACCTTGAACTCACAAAACTGACTGTTATTCTCTGCTCTCGGGCCTGGTTCAGACACTCTCCTGTTAAAAAGAACGCACAACAACTGCTTATTACAATGTTCAATACAAGACCTCCCCTTCGTTTTTTCTATTAACAGGACTTTGCAATCTCGACAGAAAATGACCCAGTATATACAGCTATAGCAAGAACCCTATACACTAATCTATGGGATGAGTTGCAGGCAGCATAACTAATTACAGGAGTAGTTTAACATCAACTTTGTATACAGATAACCCTGGGGAGCACAACTTTATGCAACGTCTTGAAGCCACTCCTTCTTGACCTCGTCAATTTAAACTTGCCTTAGTCTATCTAGTCGCAATACAACAATTCATGTCTTCCTGTTCTTGTCAGGCACTTTCCTAAACTTAAGCTCCGAAAATACATGTCTAGCGCAAAGAGTGCACCAAACGGAATTATCGCTATGTCGATGCTAATGGAGTTGAGAGCGTTAGCTAAGTCGGCTATCCAGATGATCATGTTGTAACTAAGTGGGAGGCGTAGGCAATCCGACGTCCAACGTAACGCGACTTGTGTAGTCTATAATTTCTCTCATGCCATAGACAATATTCTACAAAAAACTGTTACGGTTTGTATTCAACATGGCCAACTGTCAAGCAGTCGAGTGAGCATTACTGGTAGATCATGGCTGCATGGATGACAACCAGATGAAGGTCTGATTGATAACAATATGTATTGGTCTTCCGATTTGTGGGAAGCACTCTATCTAAAGGACTTGAAGCCGCTGAATAATGTACGTAATGAAGAAGTATTAACCTAGTGTGTTATCCATGAAACCAGGCCGGCATCCATTCATCCGGTCGTATTAAATGCCCCTGGAAGCAAAGTTGATGACAACGCTATCAATTTACTTGGCGCAGACCTTGGCGTACAGGTTGACGGGGCTGGGGCAACCGTAGACCTTCTTCATGCTGGGGGTGCTGTAACACTTGGCATCGTTGGCCGCGCAGTCGAACTTTTCGCAACCCTCACCAGGGCTCAAGATGTTGTGCTTGTCAGCGAAGGGGTTGCCGTACTCAGTGCTGAACTCGTCTGAAGAGTAATGTCAGTGGTGTTATTGGGTCAAGGCAGCAGGGGAAACATACAGTAAACGTTGTTGGGCTGAGACTCCGAAGAGTAGCCGAAGAAGAGAGGCTTGGTGAGAGTTCGGGTGGTGGCGATCTTGATGGTAGAGCCAGAGGCACGGAGATCCTCGGAGAATCGCTGGCCGGGCTTGACGGTGGTCAAGGGGCCGGGAGCACCGCCACCGTAGGGGAAAGACTGGACGTAGATGGTGTTGGTGCAGTCGTTGATGACATTGGCCTTGTTGGCAGCAGCAGCAGAGCCGAAGACGGCGGCGAGGGCGGTGAAAGCAGCGAACTTCATGGTGACGGTTTAAAGTTGGGAATGAGAAGGTTTGAGATGTGAGGGGCTGTGATGTAGAAGATTGAGAGTGAGTGATGAGATGTGATAATAAAAGTGAATTGGAGCTGGGTAAATATATGCCCTTATATTATGTGAGAATTGGGATCTGACCTCTGGGCTTCTGGAATAGGATACGAAGTACGGTGCACTAGCTGCGCCCTAATATCACCTATACGAAGTATGATCCATCGTCTTGTCCGGAGAAACTCTGGCCTCGTGATATTCCTGCGGGGCTGTTGAGATCAGCAAATGCATGCAAGGAAATCCAGCCCAGCACTGCAGTGGATTGCATGCCGAAACATCCGACTGCTCTGTGCGTCATGTTATCATGGCATGGGGTTTTGCATTAAGAATTATGCTTAGCTCGTATTCACAGGGCGGGTGGGTTATTATTAGATGAGCCAGGGGCTGATCATGGCCCTACCCGGGTATCGACCGCCCCGCTAGTGCTGAATTGGGATTATGCTTCTTTGTTGAGATCGGACATTTCGACGTAATGGTCACACGGCATGGGTTATTCACAAAAACGGCTATGTCATTTGCTCCTGACTCTGTGATTTGGTACATCGGTAAATTAAGCCCAGCCTCAGCCGTGTACTGCATGCACAGAGAGGACAGTGACGACATTGTGCATCTCTACTGAACAGGTCTAACAAAAAGGCAGTCTCACCGCATCATCAGATAGAGCAAGACTGACCGCCTGGACGTGTAAGTGCTGTAGAAACACGGACTCTTCTGTTTATGCATTCCCTCCGATACTATCATGTACTCCTTTCCAGAAGGCCCCGGACGAGACACAGACCAAATAGCTCAACAGAAATGCCGTCGAGCCAAGCCATTACGGGACTACCAAATCTTGAAAAAGTGGCAGCTCGAGCGGGTCTGGACGTCATTCGTGGACGCCGAGGGGGGGGGAGGCTGGGCTCTGAGACACCATCGGGTCCGACAGACACAGACTTGCCGTAATTTAAAGCCGAGGGTGGAACCATCAGTGCTCGGAGTCTCGCGCACGAGCTGCAACTATAGGGTATTTTTCATAAGTTCAACGTGACCATAACGCTGCTTTAGACTGGGACCCGTGATTTTGAGTCCATGGTTCGTGTTGTATCCGTAGTTCGTATTGCAATTGACTCTCACCGTTAGGGTAACCTGCTCGTTCTAGAATTAGGAGAAAGAAGGTGATTGACCGACTTCCGAGCCTGACAGTTAATCCCGTGGGTAGCCTTGTGGATGCATCGTTACATCACACCACTAACTTTTAGTCGTATTCTTAGCCAGTAAGCACCTCTATGGGTAATTCCTGCGTGACTAAGGATCTGAAGTGCATGCAGAATCAGCTTACTGCGTCAATTGCCTTATCATCAATTTGTTCTGGATTTGCACTGGTAAAATTCCCTGGGAACTATCTGCATTCAGACCATGGGTGATGATTGACTGTGTGTTAATAACACGCCAGCTGACTAAACCAAATTTCGCTAAAAAACACTGCACGGAAGCGACCAATCATCTGAGTGAGTGAGTGAGACGCGACGAAGCACGCGCTTCAAGCCTAAAGCCAGTACATCGATTTTAAAACAACCCCAAATTGCATCATGGATCTGGCGACTATCTAAAAGCCATCTGCAATAGTAACAACATACATAACCATTCCGAAACGTAAAAAACTTAATTATATTATTATGTCCCTTAGTTCTTTAGCAAAACAGTTATGTTGTTTTTATAATAATTAAGCAATTCCAATAAGGTAGGGAGTGAATTTACACGTAAGAGTTATTCATTAAGTAGCAATGGAGTAGGAATATTTTTACTATATATAACTACATATATATAAAAAGTCTCCAGAGCAATAAACTTAAATATAGACATTTATTTATAGAGTAAAAGAACCTATCCCTTAATTGTTACTAACCTTAACACGAAAAATATTATTAGCAGGTCATGTCCAAGGCAGCGATATAGCTAAAAGTTATCCCAGATCTAATAATCACCCCGAGATTTAAGACACTTAGCTGTATAGCTACTAAATTATCCGTCCTATACAACCCCTAGATATATTAATCTTATTTCTTTAAAACCTTTATACGCTCTTTAGTAATAAGACTGCTTATAGTCCTACTATGGCTAGAGTAATCTCTGCTATACAGAAAGGATTTTATTTAATAGTAGCCCTACTTAGGATATGGCTTTTGCTTACATAGCTAACAGCTTAGTTAAGTAAACTAAGCATTCTTATTAATTTAATAATTACTTCACTATGCCCCGCAGTTAGCTCTCATGTGCGCCAAGACAAAGTAGTAAGGTATTTAAGGCTTGAACTCTTAGATGCAGTTAGCGACTTCGTAGACTATTTCGATTTAAAGGCTCGCAGGAGTCGGCCCAACATTCACTCTCTGCAGCGACGCGAATGAACAGCAATATGGGAATAAGTAGACAGAGTGTCTCAATTTCTCGCCAACATGTCTCCTCCAACGTTACTAAAGCCTCTGGACTCATAGAAGTACGGCTGTCAAGACTGAAATACAAGCCTTATTTTGCAAAGAACACATTCATTACCAGAAGAACATCAAGCCCTTTGCCCCAGCTTTTCAAGGTGTGCGTAAAGATATTAGTCTCTGGTTAGCGCCAGATCTCATAATAGCCACGTTAGTAAAGAGATTAAAGGGGATAGTTCGTTTCTAAAATAATAGGAACCGACAGAAATACCGAGGTTAGTAGAGGCCCTAGCTCCTTAATACTTAAACGTTTATTGTCTATACCTCCATGCTCTTACGACTAACTATAATGCTTTAATAAACCCAAGGAAACTATAACTAAGTAGCTAATAAAGACTAATATAACGCTATAGGAGAGGCCATTGATTGTAATGTATAAGTAGAAGTATCACTACTGATAATCTCTTAGTATTTAGTGTAATGGTCTCAGGCTTAGCAAGTAAGTATACTCCCCGGAATTAAAACAGCAATAAGCAAGCCGGCTCTATTTATAATAAAAACAGCGCTACTCTGTACAAGGGCCAGGATTACTAGACATAAATCAAATTCTCAGTAATTATTAAACTCTATTTACTAACCACCTTATTATCACAGAGTTATATCTCGTATTATTTCAGTTAATGCTACGGAAGTATGGAGCAAGGTTGGGGGCTGAAAACCAGCGGAACAGTCGGAACACTCAAAACCTACATTTCTGCCGAGGTTCAACTTATTGCCGCCAATGCGATCTATATAAATACCGCACACTGTTATCAATCAGGACTTTTACTTATGTCTTATGCTGTTTCAGGCAACAAGCTATCGCGCGAGAGCAAGGCCAAGGCGAGATCTTCTTCTAATAGTATAATTCTGCCCGGTCGCTACACCCTTCAACGGTGTAGTCATGTCAAACTCACACCTGCCCAATTCTCACGCGGACGTTACTCCAACATGGAGACCTTATAAATTCCCTAGAATCCCATTGGGTGATGCAATCAAAACGAGCCCAGTTGCAAACTCCAATGGACAAAGATATAGTGGCAGTGTCCCACCAGACTGGTGCGGCAATGGTGCGTCACTCACTATACATAAATTCACAACATCGTATCAATGATAGACTTGCAGGTGGCCGGCGACTGGCAGCCCACGGTGGGTATTGTGCAACAGTTCTGATGATGGCAGCGCAACAATATTATCGAGACCAGAACGGGGGCCAAGGGAACATGAAGCCTCTTAACCTGTCGGTGGAGTATCTTGAACCGTTACCTCAGGGTCAATTCGAGGTTGCCCTTGAAACTTTGAGTATAGGTCAACGCACTTCGACAGTTGAAGCCAGGCTTAGATCGTTGGAAGCCCATGAAGACAAGGTCTGCACGATTGCCATAGTAAGGCTCAGTATGTGGAAAGACGAGGGTCACGTCACAAACATACAACCTTCAGCTTGGCTATTACCCGATCGGACGAAGGATTGCACCCGATGGTCAGATGCCAATTACTACTACATGAATCCCCCGGCGTCGACGGTAAGGATGTATACACCCAGTGGCGAGAACGCACCACTGTGGAGTGAAAGATTTGGAGGTCAGAATACCAGATATCAGTGGGTGAGACTAGACAACGACAAAGGGTTCGGGTTAGAGCACTTACCAGTATTGGCTGATCTGGTAATTGCCATATGTCGACTGTGTTATGACCGAAGCTAATATGCTTTACACGACAGGTTCCCCCCATCTTCCTCAACTACGCCGAGAATGGCATGGCAGCCGCCAACAGTTGGGGTATACCCACTACCGCTCTCAACATTATGTTCCGGTCGGAGGTTACTCCTCAAGACTGGCTTTTGACGCGAACCACGATGAAGAGAGTATACGGTGGGCGGTTTGATATGAACATTGAGATCCTCAATGAAGATGGAAAATTGATTGCTTCTTGCGTCCAGCTTTGTTCTGTTATACCTCTCGGAAAGCCTACTTCTCAAACTACAGAAAAGCTTTAGATAGCATACAACAAAAAAGGTTAAGTAGAAATTAATATAATTAACGGAAAACATCTACAGTTAATAAATACTCAAGATTGATTATACACTCTTTCTGGTAGTAGTATTTATTAGGCGTGGGGAGTACGAGCCTGGCCCTTGGTATTTTCGTTGCCGGCTCGTAGGGTCAAAAGAGGCTTGACCATGGTGGGCACTGAAGATGCCGGTCCGCGTGAGTAAGCTCGGTCAGCACATATTGGTCTACGATCACCAGCTCGTCATCCAACTCAACCTCGTTCACGTGCGTGACCAGCAGCGGCGATGTGTGTATTCTACTGCTAGTCTTCTCGGCGTAGCAAATGGTAGATGATCCCGCCATAACTCAGGCAATAGACAATATTGTTGCTACTTAGATGGGTAAGATAATATAGGACAGTCCTCGACACTCCCTGTAGCATGGCATTCTTCTTCAATAGCTAAGTCCTAAATAAACTCTAACCTTTCCACCATGTACAAAACTCCCAGCCGGAAGAACCTATCATCTAGGACCTGTCTTTGCTGATCTTGCGCGCCCCTGCGTACGCTCCGCGGTACCTCTAACCGTTGGTGACCCGCACAGGAGAATGTCTTTGAAGACATCTACACATCTGATCTAGCAAAGAACACAAGAAGCTCCCCCCCTTCTCAGATAGTGCCATATATAGTAGTTGTTCCACTGGTAATGGTTGACTCTCCAATGGTTACCGTAGTTGTAGCAAGGACTGTCTGCGAAGTCGTGTAAACATCCTTAGTGACTACAGGCGTGCTAGTGACAGTAACGGTGTTATAGCGAGTGCTTGGTATGGTCCTGGTGCTGGTGATAGTAAGTGTGTTGAAGTTGGTATCTGTAACAAACTGTGTCTTGTACACGTAAACAAGATGATCGAAGTTGGTAACAATATAAGTCTGCACTTTTGTAGTAGTCGCAGCCTTGTGATTTGTCTGGGCTACAATCTGAGACCTAGTAATGGTAGTCGTGCTGGACAGAATGGAAGTGCTAGTCTTCTTGTCTATGATGACGGTAGTTCGGACATTTCTGATCGTCGAAACCGCCTGTTTGGTCTGGGTAGTCGTAACGGTTTTGGAAGATTTGGCTGTGACCATTGAAGTCACGGCTGCAGCGGGCTTCGTAATTAGACATGAACAAGCACTGCTGACGGCACTCGGTGACTTGTTAGGCAGATAACTGGGCACTGATACAGCCTGTACTGCTCTCTTCCGACGCGTGTCAGGCTTGGATGAAGTCAGTCTTGTGGCCTTTGAAAGATATACATAGACACTTACGGGGTTGGCGGAATTGCACCGCATATCATAGAACGTAATATCGGAAGACGCGTCTGCTCTAACTGATTTTGCCCTAGATGATGGTCAACTAGGGTGTCCAAGCAAGGCAATTTACTAAGCTTTTTATTCTGGCGAACTCACATATTGGAGAGATAACACGAGCATATTGTACTGTTGAGCCCAAAGTAACGCATGCCCTCGCAGGCGTCCTTACACTCGGCGACGGTAAACGAGCCGGCTGTGCCGTCAGAAGGCGTGGATAGTGTAGTACCGACAACACCGCAGTATACCTCAGCTAAGAATAAGTCAGTATGAGCTCAGAGGCCCCACGGATACTAAGACAACATACCTTCAGGCTCGACCACTACGGGCACCAAGGCACTACATCAAGTTAGTAAAGTCTTGCTTTCAACAGGGAGTTTCGAGCTTACGTGGCACTAGAGGGGTCAGTGTTAGTATATTTTATTACGACGGAATTGATTGAAGGTACTCACGTATAATAAACAGTTCTAGAAATCGTAGTTGACCCGCCAGCGTACACAACGCTTGTTGGAACAACAGTTGTAACTGCTGTATCAATGACCGTGGTGACAAACGCGGCAACCGCTTTGGTGGTAGTTTCGGTCACCTGCTGTGTGACTGTTCCGACTCTTTGCAGGGTAAATGTGAAGCTTGGGGTAGTCGTGCTGACATATGTGCTTGTCGCTGTCTGATAATCCGTAATAAAACCGGTACTCGTTCTTGTTACGACAGTCGACACTGTGCCTATTCTGGTAGATATGGTCGCAACAACCAATGTGCTTCTGACCGTACTGATCACTGATGTAGTGGTTCTGATACTGTTTGTTACGGTGACGGCTTTGGTACTGACTGGAGTTACAGTGGATGTAACGGTGCTTTGGAGATACGTCGAGCAGAAAGCGGATCCGTTGGCCTTGTTTTTCTGGAACGCTTGATTATTTGGATCGCTGGCTTTGCAGACTAGAGATTGTTTAGTTGAAAAGTTTGAGTATAAGCTGTGTTGATGTATGTACGCACCTGCTCTTGGGTTGAGAGAGTCTCTCTCTACCATTGAGTACGAGAGCACTCCATTTGAGTTGCCACTATATCTCTCAGTGATAGCGGGTAATGCGCTTGATGCACTGACAAACAGCAGCGCCAGCGTCTTCCTTAATGAGACCATTTTCACTTAATAGAAATTCCAAAAAATCAAGTGCATTGCAAGATAACTAGGTAGCCACGCCTTTGCATGACTGGCAAGGCCTTTTGGTATATAAGCTCGTGCTCAGACTCTACACGTGAATGGCTTCTTATGTTTCAGCTGTAAGCGAGCAAGCCCTCTTCAATGGCCCAACTTTTGTTTAGGCCTGGTTCTGTTCTGGGCTTTTGAAATGGAGCTATTCTGGCTTAGCAAGCCGCTAAGTGCTGGTAAATGACCTGGCACTGCAATAGTCCGTAGTCACAGGAATGGAGAGGCTTGAACTAGATCAAAAGTGGTAATTTTAGTAGAGTTAACATATCTTCTCGGGCACTCCATGCAGATAACAGATACTCTAAAAAGCCTCGATTGATCTACTTGCAGAATTTGACAGTGCTTCATATCCTGCCGTACACCGACTTTCTAAGTGGATTATTAGTTGGCACATGGACACCACGACTGTTCACCTTGCCAAAGGCTCAGAAGTAAAGGTTCTAGCTATTAGTCATTCTGGAACTGGAGCTAAGATCAATTCTAATTTACAGGTAATATATTAAATAAGAAAGTGGTAAGACTTAAAGAAGAACTAAAAGCCCAAGAAGAAGAGAGAGTACACCAGAAGCCTTCTTGATAGCACCACTGATGACTGGGACAGTGCTGGGGTAAGAAACTTTAGTACCAGGGACGCCAGAACCCTCTGTGTCTCCACCAGAACCAGAGCTGGCACCTCCTTCTGAACCACCGTTGTTCCCTCCACTGGAGCCTCCGCTTGAGCCTCCGTTTGAACCACTGTTTGAACCACCATTTGAACCACTAGAACCTCCGTTCGAGCCCGAACCGGCATTGGGACTGGGATTATGACCTCCCCCGGGGCCTCCATGAGAAATGGTGGAGTTCCAGCTGATACCTTGGTGAGGTCTCACAACACCCTGCTGAGAGGGACATTCAAATGTGTTGCAGCTAGGGACTTGATCATTACAGTCATCAGGCGTACCCCAAGACATCTCCCAAGGCTGGTAGCTGATCTTGCCTTGGGCGCAAGTTGTGCAATCGGATGGAACAAAGAAAGACTTGTGGTTATACCAATCCGGGCACTGCTGAGGTTTGTAAACCTTGATGCTAGCGCATTTGCCGCCTGAGCAGGAATAGGGAATATACTGTTGACCACCGGGGCAGGGCTCAGAGATATAAACCCATTGGCCGTCGCAATCACTCCCATTTACTTCGACAAAAATGTAGACGACAACGTTGTTCGGGCCACTTGAACGGCATTTGCCATTAAAGCATACCAGAGTGGCCGTGACGACCTCGGTGGCTATGCTTTCACCGCTAGTGACGGTGGTAAAGGTGGCAATAATAGTCTCCTGGCTTGTTACTGTCTGCGTGACAGACTTAGTAAGAGAGATAGCGGCTTCGGCCTTGGCGTAAATCGTAAGAAGGATACTGCTAGAGATGGCCTGCCGGGCTTGAAGGTTGTTCTCGACTTCACCTCCACAGAATTGGGTCTTGTCTCCAGGACACTCGATATCGCATTGGTCCAGGTTGTAAAAGACAGTACTATCAAAGTCATACACATCACCGCAGTAACAAGCGCTACGCAAATTATTAACAATGCATTCTTGGGATACAAGGATAAGACTTACGTATCATGGACGCCAAAATAAGCGCGTCCCTCGCAAAGGCCAGCACATGCATCGAGTTCCATCAGCGCGCTGGACTCAACAAGGGTATAGGTAGGGAAGCCGGCGGTGGACCCTGCACATCCGAAGAGGCTGAAACCGCCGACATCACCAGGAAACCCGGCAGCAATTGAAGTAGAAGTTGAAGAGGCAGAAGAAACTGTACCTGTAGAAGTGCCAGTAGGGAAGATAGTCTCGCCCTTTGAGTTGGTTGTGGCACCCTCAGAGTTGGTGTTGACACCAGTCCCAGTAGGGAAGATAGTCTGACCCTCTGAGTTTGTAGCAATATCAGTCCCGGTAGGGAAGACAGTCTCACCCTTTGAGTTGGTCACAAAGTCTTGACTGTTGGTAGTAGGGAAGACAGTCTCACCCTCTGAGTTGGTCGTAAAGTCTTGACTGTTGATAGTAGGGAAGACAGTCTCGCCTTTGGAGTTGGTAGTAAACTCTGCGGAGGTGGTCTCGGTAGAAGAACCAGTCTCACTACCAGTAGGAACACCAATATTAGGTGTGGGGATAGGAGTTGGAGTTGCCCCCTGGGCATCCTTGAGCGTGACCCCTGCAATGATTACAGGGACGATCACATCGCCGCAGGCCTGTTGGAGTTTGAATTCGTTCTCTAGTTCCAGAATGAAAGGGTTGGTAGATATTTCAAGACTATCGCTGAAGCTTTCAGGAATAGGTTGAATCTGGACAACCTCACTATTGGAGATAACTTGGAAAGCACAAGGGCTACTTTCAGTGCGCTTCCTGAATCCAGAGGGGCAAACGATCGCTCCACCGCACGTGACATTCCAGGACAATAGGGTGACCGTGAGGGTAGCTCGAGAACTTGCTTGCAAAACTGAGACTGCTGTTTTAAGAGTGGAAACTGCATTGTTGGGAAGATTCAAGGGAGGAATAACCGGCAAAGGAACAGGACCAGCGCGACGCTTGAGGGTGGAGTCAGTGGCCACAGGAGACATAAGGCTAGATTCGTGGTATGTTAGAGCTACTGCAGTTCTGGTAACTTCTGGGTGGTCTTTACATCGTATCGCCGTCTGGTGGTGGGTAGAAAGAGGCACCCGGACCCAATATTGCGTCTTTAAGATTAAGTACGATTGGTGCAAAGGCTGATGCTGAGGATGAAGCGGTGCTCTCGGCACTGGTGGAAGTGGTTTCTATGCTCCCCGTAGGTGGAACAGAAGAAGTCTCGAACTCAGTGGGAGAGGTTGAGGTCTCAACAGCCGAGGTGCTTGTGTTTGTAAATCTGGTAAACTGCTTAAACTGGCCAAGCGCACTGCACGCGCTGGCCAGGAGAAGGCCTGAAGACAGGCGCATGATGAAGTTGAACGATAATTAAATGGGTGACAAAAGGCGACGGCAAAGACTAAGTGTCGGCAGCGTGAACAGAGATTGGGAATGGACTATTTATATCAGGCTTCCCCAGTAACAAGAGACAATGTAATGTGCATGTCTCGCACGCTTGCAGAGCAGTCACATTCCAACGCAAACTTCACCTACAGCAACAATTGTTCGGCATGGGCAGTATGAGACATTTATTGTTCCCGTGTTCTTATCTCGCCATGGAGAAAATGGCAAGAATGCCTCAACTTCCGAGTCTAATTCTATAGTATTATTGTTAGCAAGACGCTATCCCCCTTGAGCCGTTGGAATCCATTAAAACCCCTCTTTTCAGCCACATTTTGGTGGAATCTAGGATATGTCAGGGACAATACTTTGAATGCATTCCTATTCCCTCTGAACTCACAGTTGTATTGGTTGCCGGTTGAAACTGCCAACAGTCCCCACTGTGTCTTAGCCCATGAAACCGTCGATCCGTCTTTGGTCAAGCGCGGTAAGGACGGAAAAACGGCATTTTAGCTAACCAACTTCTCGGGCCTCTTTTGAACATCAGCTAGTGAGGAACAGGTCCTACATACTACAAACTTACAGTCAGTCACCTCAGATTATATATCAATGGATAGAGGGAACCTCGGCTACAGTGGTAGAGGGAATGACACAATCGTACCTCGATATACGAAGCAAGTCTTTTAAAGTATTAAGAGCAATATAAAACTCTATAGAGTCTTAGGATTGATGCTAATAATGCTATGCTTTCAGTAGATATTTCAGTTTGTGCGACTCGACCAGTAGAGTAGATTCGGAGCAGGAAGGTGGAATAGCATTAAATAATGCTTGAAAGTGTGTTAACTAGATATTCAACACAGATTTAGAGCGGCGGCTTGGCGACTCTATCCTGCGCAGTAAGGACTCTTTCTTCGAATCCACTCTCCATATCGCCAAAGCACCATTGGCGCCACAAGGCAGATCAACATGGCTGTACTCGCGAGCAGGCCATTTCCCCACGCAATCCCAAGACTTTGATACATAGCAGGCGCAAACAGAGGAAAGCTAAAGCCGGCCATAGTACGGACAAAAGCAGCTGCCCCGGTCGCACTGGCGGCATATCGCTCATAGGAGTCAATGATGTACGTCTGAGCACATTGGAACGACAGAATCAGTCCCGCAGAAAAGATTGCTGTCCCGACGTTTGGGATAATCCAGTGGAGTTTCAGATGTGCCGAGACCCCGTATAGAATGAGACCTGCTGGCGTGACAAGAGCGGTTGGGAACATCAGGGGTACGCGAAATTCAGGGCGCCCAGGGTGTTCATACCGAGTCTTGAGCATTGCATAAACCTTCAGAGTGTTACTGCAAGATCATAGGATGAGACGGGGTCAAGTACCTTGTCAATCAGGGGACCAGACACCTGAAGCCCAATGACAAATCCAACACCAAGAGAGACATAGTTTAAACTGGCGCGGCCAGGCTCTTGCTTATATTGCTGTTCCCAGACCATGGGGAAGGAAGCAAAACTTGCGATGTGTAAGTCGGTGATAGTCGGATGCACGTCAAGAGTTCATACGCACACTAGATACATAAGACCATATAGATATGCCCTGTATAAGGCTGTGATCTGGATGGCTGGCTGGGTAAACAGCATCTTGAATGGCCTTTTCAAGTTGGTCAAAAGTAAAGAAACAAGTGATAGATGTCTCTGTTCAAACTCGGTATGGAGAAGCCCGTTGCCAGTGACCTTACGAAGCCTTTGGGCCTTGACCTTGAGGATCTTAGGCGGGTAAGTCTCTTGCAAGAACAGGAACGCAAAGATCTGGACCCCAGTATCAGTTATGGAGACTACCCAGAAGATCCAGCGCCAGTTGAGATGCTGGGTGAGGTAGCCAGCAGCTGGAAAGTTGTTAGTTTGAAGTGCTTGCCGTGAGTCGAGATGCTTTACCTATGGGCCCGATAGCAGGTCCCAAGAATGGGGCAAGACTGTAGATAGCCGTCGCAGTTCCTCGTTCCTCTTTTCTCCAGCAGTCGCTCAGCACACCCCCACCAAGCTGGGCCCAAGATCAGTACTGAACAATAAGTAACAGAGGATTGGTAATCATACCGCCTGGGGTGCACTCCCACCAAGACCGCTTAAGAAACGAAAGACAAGCATCTGTTCCTTAGTTTTCGAGAATCCACATACAGTGTTGAAGATCAGATAGAACATGTTAGCAGCCTGAAGAACAACAACTCTTCCAAACATCTCTGACAGGGGAGCGAGCAAGAATGGGCCAATAGCATAAGCCAAAAGAAAGATGGACATGAGAAGATATGTCTCAAAGTCAGATGAGATCTTGAACTCTTTAGCCAGATCTGGCAAGGCTGGTGCCAACATGGTTGAAGAAACGGGGGAGATGAACGTGAAACACGAGACGAGAATTGTCGAGAGCCATTTCTTGCGGTTGGTCCAGTTGTGTGGATTAGAGGGATCATTGGGACCATCCCAGGTTACCTGATCATGTGTCAATTGTTGTGGCGGCTGAAAGGTGCAGGGATAGGCAAATAATGATTGAGATAAGGCCAACTTACCAGGTTCGGGTCCTCATCTTGAGGTAAAAGAAGGGGTTCTGGGATTGGATGGCGCTCTAAATCTTCAGATGACTTTGCAGATCGGTCTGACTGGCTCGCAACATCCGGATCTTCCGTAAGAGACGCCAGTGGCCTTGGACGACTCGAAAGGTTCGAGTCATAGCTTATGTCGCGGCCAAGGTCACGTATCAGCCAAGGGTAATTCTCACGCGACTTCTCATAGTTGACCAAGCCTTCGAGCATGGGGCTCCAGGACCTCCAGAGAGAGGAGCGAGAGCCAGCTCTTGAGAGTGCTGGAGTGTTGGTTCTACTCATTGCTTGCGGGATAATAGCGAATGGGGCAATGACAAAAGAAACGAACGTTGTCTGGGGTAGGTGTATAGACCACAAACAGTGGTGATGGAACGAGAGAATGAGTAAGCGAGTGTATTTGATCTGTTGACTGTTATCATAGAAGAGCTAAGGTGCCCCAATGGGCCAATATATATCTTCATATCTTTCCCAAATCTTCAACCAGGACAAGAGGCTGTATCTTGGCCATGTTTAGTAACCAACGCTAAAGTCTACAAAGATAAAGGCGCAGCCTGCATAATTGAAAAGAACAAATCGCCAGAACCGCGCCATACCACATCATCTTGCTGGCCGTAAAAGACTGTGATGACTACACAGCCTGGATGCGTCACTTGGGCTACTGTCCCAGACACTAGACCGATAGGCGTCTTGTCAGAACTGCTCGTATCGCTGATTGAGTGATTATAGTGAGTGACACTTGTTTCAGCTGTTGATTGTCCATGGTCGTCATTGGGGTGGCTTAGGAGTTTCGTTTTGACTTAGCTTGGTTGGTTTGCTGCCATCTCATTTGCTCAAGCAGCATCGCCAAGACCTGAAGGTGGAAATGGTATCGCGCATCATCACGCCACGAGATTCGGGATATTTCAAGATGCCGAATTAATCACCTGTGGCTCCTGGGCATCGGTAAGGCCCTAACTGTGAAGTGAAATTTGCGCACGGGAACGAAGCGACAGTTTCAGCAATATTGACTTCTCGTTGACTTTAGGGCTCACAAGCTATATCTTCAAAGCATATTGCGCAAACTCATGAACGGAAAATAAGCTTCTGTGAACTCCCCGCCGCCAAAGATCTGCTCCAATGGCTTTTCTATAAATGTGCCTCTTATGCATGGCGTGTCTCTCATTGATAGGCAGAAGCATGATTCACGAAACTTAGATAAGGGCCAAGCAATGACGGCTCCGGTAGCACGCAACCTTGATGACGATTAACTCGGCATTGCCCCAGTCAAGCCACGAGACCTCGAATTAAGGTTAAATTTTATCCCTGCACTGTGACATGCCAAACTCATAAGCGAGCTGCCCAGTGATGATCTCCTCAGCCCTGCGATGAATGACGCGTCCCTTATCTCGACTCGCCTGATTGATCTCTGAGGAAAATCACCCTCTCAATGCATTCTATTTATGCCATGTGGCTTGGGTGGTCGCGTGACGCAAGCGCATTCCAGAAATGATGATCTGGATGATGCTCGTTTCAAGACAGAGTGGCAGACGACCTGTTGCTATTCTGAGGCATGTCTCTTCTGTGATGCAGGCTAGTGCGTATTTCTTGCCGAGGCGGAGTGAGAAGATGGGACGATTCACTAAATGAGATGCGGTCAATTGGCAACCGAAACATGGCGATAGATAGTGAAGCATTGATGTATATAACGATGCCATATCCGGGCAGAGGAAGAAGCAATTCACAATACTCAATAGCCTCATCTTCACATTCGCTTCAAACACCATTAGCTGAAAAGCTTACATTCGCTACAACAAGCCTATCGTTTTATCCTATCAATCCCTCTTCTTCATAGTCTTTGTGGCTACGTGCTCAAGTCCTTTCACTCGAACAGAATGACAATAGGCTCCACTATCGCTACACCAAGTATGAGAGTCCTTGTCTGTCCATCTGGCTTCAAGGGCAGCCTTCAGCCCAGTGAGGCTGCAGACTGTATCGAAGCCGGCATCCTCGCTGTCGAACCTAACGCCTCCGTCCGCAAGGTTCCATTGGTTGACGGGGGTGAAGGTTTCACCCAGGCCATTGTCACAGCTACAGGGGGTTCAATGCACCGCGTACACGTGGTTGGACCCGTAGGAGAACAGGTCACGTCATTCTTTGGTCTCCTCGGTCGCAGACAAGATGCGCCAACCACGGCCGTCCTTGAGATGGCTGCTGCTGCCGGCCTGAGCTTAGTGCCACCCAACAGTCGCAATCCAGGCAAGACAACAACCTTTGGTGTTGGCCAGCTGATCCTTGCTGCCCTTGATGCTGGAGCTACCCGCATTTTGGTTGGATGCGGTGACTCTGGGACGTGTGATGGTGGCGCGGGCATGCTTCAAGCCCTTGGTGCAAGACTGGTAGATGTCCAAGGACGCGTCCTCCCATTGGCTGGTGGTGGTGAGTCACTCTTAGACCTTGGTTCAATCGACCTGAATGGAGTCGACGCGCGTGTCTTGAAAACCAAAATTGACGTCGCTGTGAATTGGCATAACGTGCTCTGCGGCCCAGGTGGTGTTGCAAATGTCTTTGGTCCCCAGAAAGGATCAACCCCAGAGCAGACCGCTCGCCTTAGTCTCGCCATGGAAAAATTGGCAGACGTTGCTACTGACATTCTTTGCGACAAAACCGTCCAAAGTGCTCCGGGAGGCGGTGCCTCAGGCGGTCTTGGAACGGGCTTGCGCTTGGTAGGAGCCACACTGAGACCCAGATACGAGGTCATCATGCAGTACATCAACTTGCACAGTATCTTTGACGACTGCGACCTTGTACTTACTGCGGAGGGGGGCATCGACGATCAGACTCCCCGGGGAAAGATCCCCGCAGAAGTGGCTAGGCTAGCAAAGAAACATCGACTTCCTGTAATTGCCATCGCTGGTACCATTGGCCAGGGCGCCAGAGTGAACTATGATATCGGGATTGATGCTTTTACATGCATTATTCAACGCCCGATGAGTCTCGACGATGCTGTTCTGGAAGCGGAGAAATTGACCCGGGAGAGCGCTGAGACTGTAATGAGAATAGTTATGGTTGGGCGGATGATAGGGAGATCCACTTGACGAGACATGTGTTATCTGAGTCTGGTTATGATTTGACTTCATTATATTGAATTCGTGAGTGACCTCGCAACGGAACTCTATACATAGGCTGAGAGACTCTTATTAAAATGCTCTCAAGTCTGAGAAGAGAACTCTGAATCCTTAGAGATAGAAAAGCATAAATAATTGCGTCTCCCCTCATTGTCTGTCCTCTTTCCTTCCCCTCACTCACAAATTCTATAACTTCCCCTTTAAAAAAACACCAACATATACCTATTTCACTCATCTTCTACGATACCATCATCTGCCAACATGTGCTGCGGCGGCTTCAGCAGGGGCGGAGGTGGCGGCGGCGGCGGTGGCGGGGGACCTCCCTCCGTCAATAGTCTCGCTGCTGCCCGAGCTTCAGGTTCTACCCAGGGGTGGCACAAGCGGCCATCCCGGCGCAAAAGCCAGAGGCTCAAAAGCATCAAGGTGAAAGCAAAGACGAGTGAGTTCAAAGAGGCAGGCGCCAAAGGATTCGATCAAAGTTTCTTTGGAGCGTCAAACGGCTTCCGGAAGGGAAAGTCTAAGCAAAGAGCCAGCCAGGGCAGTGACACGAGCAGGCGCTCCGTCCGTGGCTCCAATGGTTCTGTTCGCTCCGTGGTAAGTCCTAGCTAAAGCCTAAGCTGCAAGTTGGTCTAGCTCACATATTAGACACCTACCAAACGCTCTGCAAAGCCGCTGCCACAGCATACTGGACCTCAGCTGAAAGAACATAAAGAGCCGGCCAAGACCTTACGTGGAAAGATTAGACAGTCCCAGGCTAATATAAAAGGGATGTCTGGGACAGCTAGTAACATAGCTAGCAATGCTGGTAAGAAGCCTTTTTAGAATTAATTGCAAGCTTTATATATTAACAATTTTAGCCAAATATGGAGGCCAAGTCCGTAAGAGCAGTACAAAGATTGCTAGCAATTTCAGTAAGGACTTTTATTAATAAATTAGGAGTTTAATATATTAACACTTTTAGGTAACTTTAAACGTTAATTAGAAAAGGGAAATATATAAATTATTTATAGCTTAGGAAAGAAAGCTTCTTGAAATAAATTATATATTTTATATCTTAATACTTTTAAGGTCCTTAGTGAAATAAAAATATCTCTTAAAATACCAGGGTTACGGTCAAGTGGAGATGTAGGACGAAGTAACAGACATCCCTTATTCTACTGTCAGGAGGCTATTTGGTTTGCAGAGGGCTATTGTGTTAGAAGACATTTGCTCAATGCTGGGGTTGGAGTGAAAATTCACGGTTTTAATATGTCAGGTATTTGAGACTCTCGACAGCTCAAGACACAAAAGGCAGGCGTCATTCAATGAAGTCTCTTGTCTTTAATATTAAGACATATTATTTATGCCATATGCGTTGTGGGCCAGCTTTCTTGCTTGACACATAAACCTTGTCCCCGTTAGGAAAGACAACGAGAGCGTCTGGAGCCTGAATCACAGTGGCTTCCACCTGCAGCGGCTTCACAAGCATGCCTGACCTCCACTCGAGAGAAACAAGCCAACCACCCATGGCCCTGACATGAGTCAACTTCCCACCAGCCCAAGACGACGGTAAGCTTGGAAGCAGATGTATCACGACGACCTGTCTTGACGGCTCAGACCTTAGCGTAGATTGGACCAGGCATTCCAAGATCCCAGCACATCCCCCAAAGTTTCCGTCAATCTGGAATGGAGGATGATTATCTAACATGTTTGGCAATGTTGATGTTTTCAACAACAGATCCATATGGTTTTCACAACCTTCTGAGTCTCGGAGACGAGCGTGAAGGTTCAGTAGCCATGCCCTGCTCCAGCCTGTATGACCTCCTCCGTGCTCTGCTCTCCTTGCAAGAACCCTCTTCGCGGCCTTGATCAGGAGCGGCGACGAGTCCATGCTGATAGAGTCGTCGGGATATAGTCCAAAGAGATGTGATACATGTCGGTGTCCGGGTTCAGCTTCTTTGTGGTTCTTCAGCCCCCATTCTTGTATGAGTCCATCTTTGTTCAGTGACATGGGCGGTAGCTTATCAAGGGCGGCGATGACATCATTCCTCCGGGGATGATCTGGGTCAAGGATACTGATACTCCAAAGGAAACTCTCCAAAGCAATGCGCACAATTGTCATATCAATCACAGACCCTTCACAGAAGATTCCTGTCTCTCCTGACTGAGACACAAAGCTGTTTTCTGGGGACAAAGATGGATTGGTTACCAAGTATCTGCCGCACGCAGATGGGATTAGAAAGTCAAGAAGGAACTGGACGCAGCCCTCGAGGATTGGAGCGATGCGACAGTGTAGCGTAGGCTCGTACTGATATATGAGCATCCTGACAACATCAGTACACAGCCAAGCTCCCCCGAGTGGCCAGATAGTAGCAGGCATCCACCGATCCTGAGGGTCTGTATCAGCCCATATGTCAGTGTTGTGATGAGCGCACCATCCCTTGCAGTTGTACATCATCTTGGCTGTTCTCTTGCCTCTTTCCGCCATGCGTTCGAGCAGGCTGATGAGTGGTATAGCACACTGGATGAGACTGCATGGGATGGCTGGCCAGTAGTTCATTTGGAGGTTGATGTTGATGGTGAATTTAGATCCCCACGGGGGTGAAAACGATGGGTTCCATATTCCTTGTAATGTTGCCGGCAGAGCTTTTTCGGAGTTTCGACTTGACGAAATAAGCAGATATCGTCCATAGTTGTGATAAAGTGCCACCAGACCCGGGTCTCTGTTGCTGACGATTCTCTTGTTTGTTGGTAGATGGTTCGCGTCAGGAAATAACCGAAGGGACATGCGGCCAAAAAGGTTGGTATAGTCGCACCGATGGCGGCGTACGAGAGTTTCCCAAGGCCTCCGAAGAGCATCATCAACATTCAGAAGAGCCGATCTTTCGGGGTCTTCTTTTCTGAACGTGGTATGCGCCCCAATGGCAATAACACATTTTGTCGCATCAACAATCAGGCAATTTCCAACAGCCTTGACAGTCCCATCGCTAGGTTCGCAGGAAACCCCAAGGACGAGAGATAAGCGATTGCTGTTTGCGCCACCAGGTGTTGCGTTGAGAATAATCCGTGAGTCTTGCGCGAAGATGCTGTCTAGGTACTCATTTGTCTCTCCCTCATTCTCGCTCTGTCGATTCAAACGTAAAATGAAACGGCTCTTTTCGGATGCTTGGACTTGGATGGCAAGTACACTGTCAGGAAAGCTGGCAAGTATATCGCGACGATAAGATATACCGTTGCATTTGTAACTGGTTGTGGCTTGAGAAGTGCTTAGGTCGAGACATCGTGTGTAATCGGTCACCTCACTCTCTTCGTGATCAAACTCAATCTTGCATTGACCCAATGGCTCATAGTGTCTCATGCTCGATGGTGTAGCAAAGAAGGCCTCTTTAACAAGATCTTCCGCATCCTTGTGCTTCTCATCTCTGATCAGTTGCCTCAGAGCAGCTAGATTCCGGTGCGCATCGCGTGGTGTTCTGTCCTGCGGGCCGCCATACCAAACAGAATCCTCATTGAGTTGGAGCAGCTCGGTCGACGTTCGCCCGTAGACCATAGCTCCCAGCCGCCCGTTGCCAATGGGAAGAGCCTCAGACCACGAAGATGCGGGGGCGGCATAATGCAAGAGCATGCCTTTGTCTGTGTCACTCGACTCGCCTTTGTCCATTGTGGATGATGGCTGGATATGCGCGCCGTTTTGCCGCGACGAATTCATGGCGTTTGGTGGTGGAACAGGCGCATGGGATGATGATGCTGGGGCTAGACTAATTGATGAGGGGAAGTTTGATGAATTTCTTCTGTTTCTTGTTTGCCGAGCAGGGCCGATTGATGATGGATTAGACCCGAAGAGGATGGTCAACCCCACAAACCCGCGCGGACGGATCAACGGCCCATGGGGTAACGACAGGCTCGGCGTTGCTATTGGAGGGATTATTATTTAAGTTGACGATTGTACCCACATGCCCCAGAGTCGAGAGTGGTTTAAAAAATGGAGGCAATTTAGCCGACATCGCACAGACTGCAGCTATCACATCACGTACATGCAGCATTAGGCCGTGATCAGAACCCACCAAAGAGAGGAAAGATAGTCCAGTAGTGGTGTGATCCCAAGTTTGTAGGATGCGGTCTACACTAGACCGCTTTGTCGACGGTTCTCGTGCCGCACTCGACTCGGAATAAATGGACTAACTACCTATGTCGAAACAATCGCGGCACAGCAGGCATTCAGTTGGCGTCATATAAAGACGATCTGAGATCTAGCGATAACATGTATCAGTTGATATTATTGTGCTCTTGACTTTGTAGGAGCACCACGATCTACAGAATATAAATATGCCTATCCAGGCACGAAGAGCCTCTTTCGAGCGCCACAACATCTACCAAGATGTCCAAGCTGATGCAAACAAGTCAGGCGTCGCTGTCGAAGAGGTCGTCGCAGCGCGAATCACCGAGGACCATCTGATCACCAAGTCTAGGGAAGCTCTGTCCCTCAAGTCCAGAGCTGGCTTCCGCATCTTTCTCATCATGGTAACCATGGGATTTAACCAAGCTGCGTAAGGCTACTGACCCATGGACTTCTGATGAAGCTGTGTTGACAATTGAGTAGATACGGTATCGACTGGGGCGTCATCAGCAGTATCAACTCCAACACCTATTGGCATGATTACTTTGGTTTCGAAAACAGCGGCTCGACACTCGGTGTCATCAACGCTCTCATGACCATTGGCAACTTTTGTGGCGCTCCGTTCCTCAGTGTTGCTGATAAGATTGGCCGTCGCAGCGTCAACTTTCTCGGTTGCTTTCTCACCATCGTTGCTTCGCTCATTCAATGCTTCGCTCCGAATGTCAAGGTCTTTATGTTTGGCCGCTTTGTCCTTGGCTTTGGTACCGCGCTCTGCACGAGCTCGCAGTACATCGCAGAAGTTGCGCCTCCTCATATCCGTGGACAGTGAGTCTCTTCGATATCAGTCTCTGAACTGCCAAGTAACACGTTGAACAGCATCGTTGGAATATTCGGTGCCTTCTTCCAGGTCGGCTCTCTTGCCATCGTCGGTATAATGATGGGATTTACTCACTGGGAAAGCAACTGGAGCTGGAGAGTAGCGTTTCTTATCCAAGCCATCTTCCCTTTCTTTGTGTGCGTCACTATCTACTGGTTCTGCCCCGAATCACCGCGATACATGATTATGAAAGGCCAAAGAGAAAAGGCTCGCACCATGATCTCGAAGTACTTTACGTCCTCCGAAGACCCTAATCACCCATTCGTGGAGACCCTGATAGCTCAGATTGATGAGTCCATCGAGACTTCGGCAGTTGGATTCCGTGCCGTGTGGGACTTTAGAGTCTTCTTCACAAAGGCTGTCGGCTTTCGAACCTTTGTCCTTCTCCTCTACTCGATCTTCCAGCAATGGAATGGTAAGCCTTGAACGCCGACTCATATTGAACTCTCTGACTCGTCATAGGTGGTGGCATCATTGGTCTCTACATGGACCCAGCGCTCCAAACAATTGGAATCACCAAGAAGCTCGATGTCTTGGGCATCACACTAGGTCTCACTGCCACCTACTTCGTGTTTACTCTCTTTGGTGCATACATTATCGAATATTTCCGCCGCCGAACTCTCATTTTTGTTGGCTTGATATGCATTATAATTGCACAGACCGCTGTCACCATTACAAGTTGGCGGGTTAACGTGCAAGGAGACAGATACCTATCCTATCTTACAGTGGTCTGGATCTACTGTTTCCAGGTCTGCAGTGCATCTTTTATAGCGACGATGCACAACTTGTACCCGGTAGAACTATTGTCTCTGCCTTTGAGAGCAAAGGGAATGGCACTATACACGATGTTCCAGGTTCGTTCTCACAATTGATCTTGAATCAAACACTAACAGTCACAGGGTGCTGCCGGCGTAGTCCACAATTACGGCATCTCAGTGGGTATCTCCAAGGTCGGATACAAGATTTGGGCCGTCTACATCGCCTACAACCTCATCCAGCTCATCGTGGCTTACTTTATCTTCCCCGAGACCGGAAAGCTCAATCTGGAAGAGATTGACCACATTTTTGAAACCAAGAATACTAACCCCACCAAGCTGAGTGTCAAGATTGCAGACGCCAAATGGGCTTCTATCAAGGAGGAAAAGAGGCGGGCACGTAACAATTCCCCGGTGGCTTGACAAAGGTCGTGTGAAACGAATGATTGCATGCATTCAGTCAGAATAATCGCCTAACCCTAATATTTTTCTTATGACATGTCAACAGTCAACGATTTGTGCCCCAAATGCTCTCCGAGTAACAGTCTTTGATACGCGTATACGCACCTCGAACGATTCGTCACGCGAAGGCAGATCAAGTCTAGTAGCATGCGTTTCGAATATCCTCCTTCCGTTTCCAGCTGTAGTTCACTGTATGCAGAGCTAGTGGACGATCTGCGCGGTGGATAAATGGGTAGACGGGCCGGTAAACACACACTACCTTGCCCTTGCACGCGGCTGAAGACATAATGTCTTTTCCCGCAACGGATGCTCTTGCAGATCTCTCCCACAACCCGAACTGCATCAATTCAGTGACTTGGATCAAGCTCCTCCTCCAGCAAGTGGCTCGTTGTAGATTTTCATCCTGCGTGAGACAATCATTTTGATTTGTGGGTAAATCACCTTTGCCTCAATTATGCAGCTTCCCCACCCATTGCAGATGACTATTACTTGCGACTCTGCGAGTACTGAGCGCTGACTTGTGTCAACACAGGGTTTCACCTTGACTCGCCCATATTCCTTTTATTTGCGCAGTGAAAACATCAGCGGAAATGAGTTCTGAGCAATTTGACGAATCCATCAGAGGTGCCTTGCCTCATGACTTCATTTGGGGTTTTGCCACAGCGGCAGCCCAAGTTGAAGGTTCATGGAACAAGGACGGCAAAGGCGTCTCGATATGGGATACCTTTGCTCATACTCCAGGCAAGGTCAAGGATGGCAGTACTGGTGACGATGCTGTCAAGTCTTATGATCTTTACAAGACTGATGTTGAGTGGCTTCGCAAGTACAATGTCACAGGTTATCGGTTCTCACTTTCATGGTCTCGAATCATCCCTATGGGCGGGAAGGATGACCCTGTTAATGAGGAGGGTATATCATACTACAATCGCTTAATCGATGAGCTTCTCGCCAACAAAATCACTCCTTTCGTCACTCTATTTCATTGGGACATCCCTCAGACGTTGGAAGACCGTTATGGGGGAATGCTAGACAAGGGTGCTTACACTCCCGACTTTGTTCGATATGCCCGGGTATGTTTTGAGCGGTTCGGGGATCGCGTCAAACACTGGATCACATACAATGAGCCTGGCGTCTATTCTCTTGCTGGTTATGCTGCTGGAGTACATGCTCCTGGTCGATCCAGTTTCCGTGACCGTAATGAAGAGGGGGATAGCAGCACAGAACCCTTCATCGTCAGTCACACGGAACTCGTGTCGCATGCATACGTTGCCGATATGTATAAGCGCGATTTTAAACCCAAGCAAAATGGGAGTATCATGATCACGCTTCATGGCAATTGGTCTGAGCCATGGGACGTTGATGATCCGCTAGACCAAGAAGCGGCGGAACGAGCTAGGGAGTTCGAGATCGCCTGGTTTGGCGACCCTTTGTACAAGACAGGGGATTACCCGGAGTCTATGCGTGCACAGCTGGGTGACCGTCTCCCAAGATTCACACCGGAAGAAAGCAAGCTTGTACTGGGAAGTTCAGAGTTCTATGGCATGAACTCGTACTCAGCCTTCTACGTCCGTCATCGCTACGGGCCTGCTGATATCAATGATCATCTAGGCAACGTCGAGAAGCTTGATGAGAACAAGAAAGGTGAATGGCGGGGTCCCATGAGCGACACCTACTGGCTGCGAACCACGCCCTGGGGCTGGGCCAAGCTGCTCCGCTGGATCTGGAACCGCTATGGCATACCAATCTACATAACCGAGAATGGGACCACAGCACAGGGAGAGCATGAATGGAAGCCTGACGGCCCTGGTGATGTTTTGGAGGATCCCTTTAGGGTTGACTTTTACAAGAGCTACCTTACAGAAGTCGCCAAAGCATCACAGGAAGGTATTATGATTAAATCATATTTTGGGTGGACCTTTACAGATAACTGGGAATGGGCCGCTGGTTTCTCGGACCGGTTTGGGGCAATATGGATCGATTTTGAGTCTGAAGATAAGACGAGGTATGCTAAGAGGTCTGGGTACTTCCTTGGCACGTTTTTTAATCATCTTGTCCGTAAAGATTGAAAGAACAATCATTTTAAGCTTGTAACCTAATCGCAGCAGGTGACCTGATTCCAAGTCAAATCCACGAGTTGTTCTTCCTGACGCTATGCTAATTAGGTCTGGAAGCAATGTCTCCATTCCCTGTGGCTGGAATGTGGGGTCTATAGCGCCAAGAGTAAATATCTCCCTTGTAAGCCTTTAGCCAGCCACTTATACGCCGGCAATCACCGACATTCTTACAACTGGACGACAAAGTCTTATGTTAAAATATAAGCTTTAAGCAAAAAGTTTTACTTTGTAAATTAAAGCATATACACTAACAGTAAAGTCCGTAGATATGCTAATTTTTATAATAATATTTATAAGAAATAGCTTCTAGTTATACTAGCTAATTATTAAGACATATTAACGCCGTCCTAGTTCGGCGCAAGCAGACAAGACCATGCCTAAAGCATACTTCGACCTACAGACTTACTTAATTTCGGTGAAACCGACTGGGCTTGACGGCTGGGCCCTCTAGGAGCTGAAGGGAACCGTATAAAGATTACTTAGGGAATGTTACTAACAGATTTAGTTATAATCCCGTGCCTCGCTCCGCAGCTAGTCCCGTTACTTACTGCACAAGGATTAGACTAAAAACCTCACTGTCCAGTGATGCGACGACAATAGCGATAATGGAAAGGGCTAGACGCTCGGTTGCAATAACATCAAGGTCCAGACTCTTGGTACTATAAGCCTGATTTAGTAGTAAAAGGTAAATCAGGATATAAAATGCTTTTTATCTCTTTAAGTTAACCCCCAGCTCCTTCTTAAGATAAATTCTACATTTTGTTTATTTTATAGGTAAAGCTTTTTAAAATGGATTTATTAAAGAGACTTTTAATACTCTTCTTAATTTCATCAGTATGTGCCATTCCCGCCATTGGTACACCTAGAGGCAGAGACATTCTGGAGCCAAGAGCAGGTATTTAAGCGCAGTCAGACTGAAGGAACTTGACTAATGTTCCTTTTTCGCCATAGGGCTATTTTGCCAAGCTTCAGATCCAGATAACAAAGCTTTCAAGAGTAATGCAGTTGCGGGATCTGCATTCTGCTCAACCTACATTCGACAAACTACAACCACCACTATAACTCCTACTTCAACTATTACTTCCACTCAGACCGCACTGGCAACAACTACGGCAACTGTATTCACTACGGTTTTGACCACATCCTCTATTAGCACCTTTACTACCTCAACAAAAAGAGGGTCAACTTTAATCACACTGACCAAAACTGCCCTTGTCACGGATACGATAACTGAGACATTTACAGCCCAGGCAACAAAGCGAGTTACTAACACAGTAATAAAAACAACGCCCATTACAGTTACATCTCACAGTAGCAAGACCGTCACTATAGCAGCTACAACGACTGCTACAATTAATATTAATACTACAGTTACAAAGCTTGTAACTAATGCTCTTACTAATTTTATTACTGGCAAAACTACCCTTTGGGTGACGTAAGTACATACGACGCACACTGATGTTTAAAGCTAATAATTACTTATTTAGCACTACGTAAGTTTAGGCTGCGATGAATCTACGGAAGGGTGTAATTAACCATAAGTAGAGCATCTGCTCCAGTAGTGACCTCGGACCCAAGTATGTTCTTTTATTAATGGTAACTTATCTCATGACTTACTGGAATCTAGCTACCGTTCACTGCAAAATTCGAGGTTATGCCAAATCCTCCGAATATATTCTTTTCCAACAGAATCCCTTTCCTAACGTTGGCTTCTCTACCTGCAAGAGCTATTGTTTAGACCAACAGGACGACATTCCAGTTTATGGTTTCGGCTTTACTTCTACTGGTTGTTACTGCTATAACGAGCCAGTGTAAGTTTTTGATCTTGTTTTTAATTGTTGGATTTATAACTAAATAATTTTAGATCTGATGCAATTGAGCCCAATAAGGAACTGGTGGCTATAAATTATGATATGTCCTGTGATTTTGCAGACCAGGTTAGTTAAAACTTTATATATGGAGACAGCCACCAGACGTTAACGTTTCTCGAGGATGACTCCCAGCCTGTCAAGCGTGAATTACAGGAGCGTGCTGCCAAGACTACACCAGTGCCAAGCTTCTTGCCCAACAAAACGCCCAGTGTCGTCAGCAGTGCCTGTTCTTGCTTAATCACCAAACCTGCTGCTCGCCAGACCTTCAGCGTGTTTGCCGACCCTACGACTATCCAAGCCACAATGACAACAACCAAGGTCGTAACGATCAACAAGAAGAAGACTACTCTTTCTACTACACGCCAGACTGTTACCTCAACAGTTTTGACCACTTTGATAGCGACGGGAACTCAAAGTGTAACCAGAACTCAGCATACAACCAGTACTATTACCAAGCCGGTTACTGTCTTCATCACGAACTTTAACACAGTTACTGTAATACAGACTGTTACATCTTCTACAGTGAAGACTGATACTATCCCTGTTACCAAGGTTAATACTGTCCCATGGACTCGCCTTAGCACTATTCTTGTTACCAAGGGAGTCACCACTACGGTCGTGCGCACTGCCCCGACTCCGCAAACCGTCACGTCTACTGTTACGAAAGAAGGATCTATCAGTACTTATGTCCCCGAAATTACAATTTGGGGTACTGATGAGCCCGATTCCACGACCGAAGATGCTACAACTACACGTGCAATTATTCCTCCTCCAAATTCATCTTTTAGTGCGTCTGTGGAAACGCCTGTCACACCGTCAAGGTCGGGTACGTCTATGATCGCAGCTGCGACCACTCCAGGTTCGAGTGCTTCGACGACTACTCCTGATTGGCAGCTTCTGGACAACAACGCTGCGGCTATCAGCATTGTTGCTGACGGCTCTGATCTCTACGAGCTCCATAGCTCTGGTTTCATCTGGTTCTACACAGGTACCCCTATTACCGGTTGGCGACTATTAGGCAACAAGGCTTCAACTACCAAGATTGCTGCCTCAAAGGGTAATCTCTACCAGCTTCGCAACACTGGTGAGATTTTCAGGTATACCGGTACTCCAGTCACGGGTTGGCAGTTGGTCGACAACAACGCTGCCGCTCTCGATATCATAGCCAGCGGCAACGACCTATACCAACTGCACGAATCAGGTTTCATCTATAAATACACGGGCACTCCTATAACTGGATGGCAACAGTTGGGCAACAGCAAGAATACCATGAGAATTGCCGCTTCCGGGGGAAACCTCTACCGACTCGACAATGACGGCACTATCTGGAAGTATAATGGAGTACCTCTCACTGGATGGGATAAGCTGAGAGCCTCAGACTCAGGGATCAAGGATATTGTAGCACGCAATGCTGATCTCTATGAGCTTGATAATGATGGAAATATCTGGCAGTATACTGGCGTTCCGATTACCGGCTGGAGGCAACTAGATAACAACTTTCGGACGACGCAGATTACTGCCGGAGCTGGAGGATTCTATCAGCTTCATAACTGGGGGGCTATTTGGCAATATACCGGCACGCCTTTTACTGGCTGGAAGCTACTGGATGCAAACGCTACCTCCAGCTACATTACGGCAGGAGACTCACTCTACCAGCTTCGCACCACTGGTTATATCTTCAAGTACAACGAATAGGTTCATCAATCGTTGGTTCAATGGTCAAGCCAGTATTCGGTATTGAAAGTCGGGGCTCAGGTTGGCTTTCATTATCGATCAGCAAAACACAGCCCAAAGCGTCAAAGGGGGGTCAGTGGAGAAACACTCGCTTAAAGGAACCAGATTGACAGAGGAGGGACTGAGGGAGGCTGCATGGTATGAAGGCATACTGCAGGCGGCCAACAGAGGGAAATCAGTTCTCATTCATTTGTAACTAGACTGCTCGTTCAGCCATTCGTTAGATCACTTGTTAATAATCTCCTTAAACCTAACATATACGTTCAAAATATTAATTGCCAATCTGTATTGATGGGCACCCATTCAGCGGACCATTTTCGATTTACTTCTGCAGGGTAGGTAAAGTGGTGACGGGGCACTGAGTGTGAGGAACGATGGCGCTACGCCATTGTATCTTAGCATCAATTATTACGCTGGCCTCTATGAGCTGCATCTAGTTAGACTATGCCAAACTAGTAACACGTCGTCAGTGTAACAATTATTTTGGCTGCTCAGAAATATCATGCCGTTATAGATCTACTGAAAAACAAGAGACTGTATATTGTAATTTCATTCCCATGCCGGGCCGAGCCATAACTCGCGCAAAATTCAGTTTCTTCAGGACCTTTCCAATGCTCCAACATTATGCTCGGTGTCGAACGCCACTCAATTTTATTAGTGAACAAGGCTTGCGCTTGGAATGCGTTTGCATTTGGCATCAAGTGTTCTAGACACAGTGACGCATGCGACCAAGGTTTTGACGCGTAAATAGGATGTTATTTCCGGGCCAGCCCTCAGGCCCCCATCTTACTTTGGTCCACCCTCTAGAATCACGATAATGACTGATCTCTAAACGTGACTAGCTTCAGCGAAAAAGCAGAATGCTCATATCAGTCGGGATAGTGTGTTCATTGTCCCTGTCTCTTTTATGGCCGCGCACCTTATACTGACATCGTGACAGGCCATCCAAGGAGTGTTATTGGGATTATCACTCTTCACAGTTATCCTTCGATGCTGGACTAGACTTTACTATGAGAGAAAGAAGCTCTCTCTTTCTGAGTGCTTTGCATGCGTGGGCTGGATCTTTGCTTTGGGATGGTTTATAACTTCGACACTCTCAATGCTCATTCTGGTTCATCATCCCCCGGATGGAGATGGTCTTATCCCTAGTGTCGACTACCAGAAGGTTAGTGACTTTGAAAGCTCTCGACGGTACAAGCTCATTCATCCTCGATTCCAGATAGTCTGGGTAGCCGAATACTTCTTCGATACAGGAATCTACTGGCCGAAACTCTCCATCCTCGCGTTCTATTGGCATCTTATACCGGATGTATTCCAATCCTTGAGAGTAACACTATACATCATCACGGCATACCTGATTTCTTGCATGACAATCTCAATCCTAATCAACACTCTGATAGCGAGGCCGATCTCAGATAATTGGTAAGATTGCCAAAATCCAATCGATTGTATCAAAACTTGGGGTTAACTCCGCCAGGTCAGTTGAGAACCAGCTCAACTCCGCCTGGAACTCCCTGCCCAACTTTCTGACTCAGTGGTGCTTGAACTTTTCGACAGATCTAATATGCAAGTTAATCCCTGGGGCTAAAAACTGTCACAAGAGATGAGAGTATACTGACAAAGCCCAGTGTTCTGTTTCCCCTTCTTCATTCTCAAGCATCTGACTTTGCGTACTGAGCAGAAACTTGCCCTTGTCGGTGTCTTTTCCCTTGGTGCAATCACGATGTCAGCTAGTCTTGCCCGCTTCATCATCAGCAATGCAGCGGATTATCAGCTTGATTACCCATCTGGAAGTAGGTACACAGTTCAAGATTTTTGACAGATACTAACTGCCTTAAAGATGCCCTCTGCATGGCCGAGATGGCGACTGCAGTTATCGTTGTCTGCCTCCCTGGCCTAAAGAAATTAATCATGCGATCAAGAACACCAACCAGCACGACGAGTCAAGGGTGCAACTCGAACCAGTCAAGCTCAGGCCACTCTTCCAACATGACGGCGTCGAAATCGAGAACTGCATCACAGGCGTACGCGGAATGGGGTGTCATGGACGATGAGATTGAGCTGCCTTCTCACCCCCATCCCTCCCATTTATCCGGAGAACTACAGGATGTGGGGAAACTACTGTAGCGTCATCTGAGATTTGTAGGTAATCGATCGCTACAAGCGATAACATTATATACTAAGAAGGACCTTTGCTATCAATCTGATTCGTCGTAGAAGAGACATTCAAGTACGCCCATTTCGTCCCACCCTTTTCCTCATGGTGCTTTGGAATACAGAACCTGACCATCCTTCTTGAATCCTGCGATTACGTTCTGTCCCTTATCGCTAACAAGCCATTTGATAAACTCAGCTGCTTCTTTACCATTGGGTGCCTTTTCACTAATCAATGCATGGGCGGGATTCAGCAATGGGTCGTCCGCCTTATCGGTACCCGCTTTGTAAACAACAGTCTGATTCCTGAGGTCTGCATCAAGGGACAGGATGGTACCACGGTCGGTAATCGTGTACTCTTGGAGGATAATCGCAGCCGTAAGAGCCTGGATCGGGAATGCGATGTATTGATGATACCATGTTGAGTAGGCAGTCGCCCAAGGAACCTGCCCTATGCCGGCCCATAGCAGGGTCTCTTTGATGTTGGTAGCAGACTTGTCATAGCGGCTCAGGAACCGAACGGGAGGCTCAGTAGCAGGGCCTTCGGCAGCTTCGTGGAGATTCGCAAACGTGGCCATTATGTCATCACTTTTGGAGATATTTGCGGGATTCTCTTTGGGTCCGACGAGAAGGAAGTGATCGCGGAAAGCGTAGTAACTTGGACTTTTCGCGATACCTTGTTTGATGGCAATCTCTTCCGCGGCTGGGTTGTACGTGATGCCAATGTCAGTCTCGCCCGTCTTGAGATACTGAATGCTGTAGGTGGTATCGCTCTTGATCCACCCCACCTGGAATGGTTTCTCGCCGTCTCCAACGCGGGCTTTAATGTATGCATTTGCAAGCTCTGGTCATCTCCATTAGCATGGCACTGCTTATTCGTATGGGGATTTTACCCTTGATCAACCCGCTTTGGCCTGCACCTCCGTTCGCAATTAGAAGCTTGATGGAATCATTTTTATTGTGGTCAAACCCGCCTCCGTAGATCGCGTCGGGAGTTACTGCTAAACAGCTACTGACGAGAAGTGAGATGGCGAGTAAATAGTATTTCATGGTGGATTCTTGATGCAGATAACTGAAGGAGTAATAAGGAGGAAGAGGAACATTCGGAAATCGAAACAAATCATGGAGGACAGATTACAGTTATACCATTAGCAGGACTGGTAACTAGTAACGCCATGTAGGCTTGTTAAGATTGTGATGTCTCGCTTCGGCTGAGAATGTTCATTTGGTTGCTGTGCTACTGATAGTACTCTAGAAACGGGAAAGACATGGACGAATGCCTAGTGAAAATAATGCTTGAATACTCCTATTGTGAACCTGGTAATTGATTGACGCGGCTGAAGTTAGGTTGACCAAAATCACAATCGATTGCTCATGGCCACTATTTATTAACTCTTCGCAACAGTAGTTACGGGAGAATGAAGCGAATCTCTTCGATCGCTCATCTTACATTATTCCTTTGTGATCGCTACAAATCTATGGGAATGCGTGCAGGAATGTTAGCAAGAGACAGAAAAAAGGTCTAGTTAAATTCTTAGGTACGTCTCCTTTTACGGCTTGCACATATAATTGTTCCCCACTTATCTTTCACGTGCGTTATTTAATTCCTTCATTCCATCTTCCAACATCCCATTTCTTGAAGACGCCGACTCTGATCGGCAGCAATTTGCAGTCAAAGGCAGAAATGATACCTCTGGCAGCCACACTTCCTCCGTCCTTTGACGGTTTCCCCGATTTACCAGTAGAATTACGACTGAGAATCTGGCGCTACTCTTTTCTTCCCCGCTGCGTTGAACTCCATGCCCGCAGATCACATTACGCCGATAACTTCCAACACGGAGGTGTACCAAAATGGCAAAGTCGATGCTACAATCCCGCTGCACTGTCAGTGAATCTTGAGGCGAGATCGGTCGCAATGGACTATTATCGCGTTACACTTCCCCTTGCAACGGTTGCACCATATGAGCATGCTGGCGATGACATCAACGACCCAAATCACGTCTTGTACATCAACCCTGCCGTCGACACCGTCGTTGTACTGGGTGACCTAGACTACAGCAGAATCTCGCGACTGCTGACTGGCTTGCGATTTGGTGATTCGGAGGGAAAGGGTCTGCAAAGTTTTGCTGTTAGTGCCAGCTGGACGTATCATCAAGGAGCTGGTGACACAATCAGAATGTTAGTCAAACACATGTTTCCCGAACTAGAACAGATGATCGTGTTTATGTATGATGAAAAGATGCCTCCTGCGGACTGGGCTGGTGGAACGTGTGAGCTGCAAGATTGCAGCCATACAGACTACTATAAGCGGTATGCAATGGGAAGAGGCCAGCAAATGAGGGATGGTGATAAATGGATGGTGATTGGGAGGAAAGAGTTACAGGTGATGGAGCTTTGTTTTAGGCATGGATGGTAGGTGACGTTGATTCATTGACATTTAAAGCTCGAGACATCTCAACGAGATGTATCAAGCTAATCTACTGAAGAAAAACAAACTTGAGCTTTTGGAAGGCATGCAGCCGAGTGAAGACAAGTCCCCCAATTGCACACAGAATAAAAGACAGAGATAATTGTCATTTTTATGTGCTGGTAACCTTTTGCCAAATGTCACACTGCTGAAGTGACCCTGTCAGAGCCTCAATGTTCTCCTCTTTCGTCCCATTGACATCAATCTGCAGCCATTAGTTCATATCCCTCATTCAAGTATAATCAAGTACCTACGGATACCAAGATACCACGCTTGCGATACTTCTCCTCGACTGGGACTGTCTCGAGCTCATACTCCTTGAAGCGCTTCTCAAACTTGTCTGCGCTGTCGTTGGTGTCTCTGGCCCGACCCAAATATCTGGCTCTGGCGTTTTCCTTGGTAATGTGGAACGAGAGTACGAGATCTGGCTTGATATCGAGGCTCACCCTACCATCGTCCCCTGGAGAGAGAGGCACCATGTCCTGGAAAGGCCAGGTTCCGAAGGAGTCCAATTGTTCAATACATCGCGGATATCCGTCGATCAAGATACCCTTCACTTCGGACTCATTGCGGTTAATGGCGTCGAGAATTTCGCGGTAAATGAAGGGGTTGAGATCCTCAGAGGTCAGGAAACCTTGATTGTCGAGCTTGCTCTGAATCTTTGTAGCGAGTTCTGTGGAGCGATTCACGCGCATCCAAGCACGCAGGCCATCACCAACAGAGTAGTGCACGAGGTTGTGTTTCTGCGCGAGATATGCCGAAAGCGTTCCTTTCCCCGCACCGGGAGCCCCTAGAGCCTGGTTAGCAGTGGCGGGAGATATAAAGTGGAGGGCAGGAATGAGTGTACCAATGATGAAGACGATGGCAAAGTTGCGGCTGTTGCCGCCAGGTTTGGCCTGCAGCTTCATCATGCTGTTGGTTTGGAGATGGTGGAGTTGGGCTGTCGCTGAGGCATTAATCTTATCGTGACACAGCCTCGAGTAACACAAAGACAACCCAATTGACAGTAAGTCATTACCAATCTACCAGAGATCGTAATAGCGTCACGTGCGGGGAGATCAATGCCCCACTCCACTTGGCTTGAGAACCCTAATAAACCTACCTTCTGTACGTTATTTACCAGTCGAAAGACGGTTCTTCATTAGACAGTGAATAACTCGCTTCTCATCTTGATCATATCTCTTCTACGACAGCTACTAGAACATGGCGCTTCTTCCACTTCTCGGTGAACTACACCTATTGTATCGCTTTGTTATTGGCGTTGTCGGTGTTTTGGGTATTGGCTGGATCGTGTCTCGAAAGCAACCCAATACAGTGGTTGCTAGACCTTCTCCCAAGGAGTTCACCAAGGAGTCTAATATTCCAGTGTCTGTCAACTATTTTCCTTCTCGAAAATGCAACTACACCTGCGGGTTCTGCTTCCACACCGATACCTCATCCTACGTTCTCCCGATTGATGAAGCAAAGCGCGGCTTGAAGCTGTTGAGGGAAGCTGGTATGCGAAAGCTCAATATTGCTGGTGGTGAACCATTCCTCTACCCTCGTCTCTTGACCGAATTGATCCAGTTTGGCAAGGAGGAACTTGGCCTCGAAAGTATCAGCATCGTGAGCAACGGCAGCAAAATTACAGAGAAATGGATGCGTGAGAATTGCCAATGGCTAGACATTCTCGCTATCTCATGTGATTCGTTCAATCCTGAGACGAACAAGAAGATTGGACGGGGCGACGATGGAGGGAATGTGATCCGGCTCTTCCGCATTGCGGAATGGTGCAGGGAGTATGGCATCAAGTTCAAGTTAAACACGGTTGTCAACGTCCACAATTGGAATGAGGACATGTCAGCTGAGATCGATGAACTCGCGCCCTTTCGATGGAAAGTGTTCCAGTGTCTGCTGGTCGCCGGCGAGAATGAAGATGCGACCCGACTACGAGATGCGAGAACCTTTCTCGTGACCGACGAACAATGGAAGACATTCTGCGACCGGCATAAACATCTTCCGTGCTACGTTCCAGAAGATACAAATGCCATGGCGAGCAGCTACTTGCTCCTGGATGAATACATGTGCTTTTTGGATAAAGGCGAGGGCATGATGACGAAGAGCGAATCGATCTTGAAGGTCGGCGTTGAGAAGGCAATGAGTCAGGTTGTCTGGGACAAGGGTTCTTTTCTTGATCGCGGTGGCATTTATGACTGGGGAAGATCCGATATGGCGAAGGAAAGCGGTTGCAGCGGCGGCAGTAATGAGAAGCTGCAGTGGTGATAGTCACTCGCCTTGATCTCCTCGTTTTGATGCGCTGGAGTCGACTTCGGAAAGGATGATAGTGTCGGAAACTGTATCAACACTGGCGTCGGGTGTAAACACGAGCGAACAATAAATCTGATTCGTCCTCGCATAATCCTTCCTCAGTTGGTCTAGTGCTTCACCCCAAAGCGCGATTCCTTATCTGGTTTAAGCTTATCCTGTACCACATGACAACGCCTCCGCACTCGCATTGAGATATCGGCTTCGCCTATCATGCCAAACGCGGGGAGCAAGTTGGTATAAGTCACCAAAAACCCCTACCGAACTGTTATCTTCCAGACGCGGATCAAGTTATTTAACTCGTATGACTTCACCACGTATTGATTAACCTTGGCTCTCGAGACAAATTCTCATTCACCCCTCCTATACCATCAACCTTTCCATTATGCACCGCGAAACAGATCAGCCGAGTCTCAAGTCACAAGATACCAAAGAGGTCTCTGAAATGCCTGCCAAGACAGATCGAGATGCCGTTGAATGCGGATCGATTTCTCCTGGCGGTGTCACTGTCCAGACACTGAAGCCGTTCACAACATTATCTGCCCTTGGTATCGGCTATGGCACAACCAACACCGCCGTTGGCCTTCTTCTCGTCCTTGGAAGTACTCTTCCAATGGGTGGATCGCCTCTCTTCTTCTGGGGGTTCCTTGTCATGGCGGTTGTTGGTCTTGCAACCGCTACAACATTGGCAGAACTCGCATCGGCCATGCCTCATCCCGGCGGACAGTATATATGGGTCAATCGCTTATCCCCGCCCCAATACCGTCGCTTTCTGTCATACACTATCGCTGTAGTCAGCTGGCTTGCCGCGGTTGCTACAGGCGCATCGGCGTGTCTCTCAGTGCCTACGGGCTTCTGTGCTATTATATCTCTACTGAACCCCAACTTTGTGTACAAGCGCTGGATGGGATTTGTTGGGTTTCAACTGCTGAATATCTTGACTGTCATCTGCGCTAGCTTTGAGCATGCCCTCCCACGAATCTCAAAGATTATGCTGCTCTTCAGCTGTCTGACCATTGGTGTTATCTTCATCACGCTGTTCGCCATGTCTGACAATCACGCTTCTGCGAAGGATTACTTCACAACCTCGGTTAATATTTCAGGATGGCCGAAGGGAATTGCCTTCATCATTGGAATGAATGGGGCCAATTGGAGTTTCTCATGCCTCGACGTTGCCACTCACTTGGCTGAAGAAATGCCATCGCCCAGCACCGATATTCCCAAAGCTCTGATGTGGACTATCGTTGTTGGATTTGGGTCCGGGCTCTTGGTTGTGACCTCTGTTCTCGTCAACGTACCAACTATAGATGGAGCCGCGGACAACTCAGCTCTTTCTCTTTTCTACATGATTACCAAGAGCAAAGCGGCTGCTGTCGGCTTGTGGATTCCTGTTCTTATCACAACGGCTGGAGCAGTTTGGTCGATCCAGACATGGCAGTCCCGCCTTGCTTGGACCATCAGCCGCGAAGGTGGCTTTCCGTTGCATCGCCATCTCAGCAAACTTGCACCTGCTCCTTTTCATACTCCCATATGGTCATTGATCTGGTCCGCCTCTGGAACTGCCCTCTTCGGTTGTCTCTATCTTGGGTCAGATCTCGCCTTCAACTCTCTGATCTCAACGGGTCTACTGCTCCAATACATTAGCTACAGTGTCCCTGTCGTATTAGTTCTTATGCAGGGACGCCGCAACTTCCAGCACGGCCCCTTCTGGTACCCCAAGCTCGGACTGATTGCTAACATTGTCATGTTGTCATGGACAATGGTGGCACTAGTTTTTTACTGCTTCCCTTACTACACACCTGTCACGGCTGTGCAGATGAATTATGCTTCCCCAGTCCTGGTCGGTATTGCTCTCTTATCTTTGTGCTTTTGGTTCTTCCACGCCAAGAAGAATTATGAAGTGAAGGAGATTTGGAATGCCTGAGGAGTGCATAGAGTAGATGATATTTAATTGAATGTTTTGTATACATACTAGCGCGCACATTTGTAAACATTTCGACAATGTGGTCTCTCATCTATGAACAATCTCTTGTAACGACTTGCAAAAACATTGATTCAATTAGCCAAGTACTGCAGAACCCACGAAACAACTGTGAAGCCCAATGTAAAAGTCAATTGTATATCTCTTTCACTTCTCCTGACGGCGCTAAGTCATATGATCCGAGTTCTGGAGCTGGCTAGCACAGGCACTAACTAACTTATCGTAAAAAGCGGGGGAATCCACCAGCTTCATCTTGTAACATCTTCCCCTTTGCCACGTGCTTATCTCCCTTCAATCCTGCAACGCATTATTTGAGTCACTGCGCTCCTTACGAAGAGTGATGATGCAGCAATCGAGCAAAATCTCGCACTCAAAGTCTCGCAATGGTTGTCTTAGGTGCAAAGCAAGAAAGGTAAGCACATCCAAAGAAATACGCGTCCATCAGCTCACGTTTTGAGAGGTTAAATGCGATGAGCGGAAGCCTGCTTGCACGCGTTGTGAGGACCAAAACTATGAGTGTCCAGGATATGCACTGAATGTACGTTGGTCCCAAAAGCACCAAACGAGGCCCAACACTGGTGAGAACTCTTTACGTCAAAAGAAGGCAAAGAGTCGCATCAATGTTTCTTCCAACTCGGCTGCCGAAAGCTTCAACCAGATGAACGGATGGCTCGATCCCCCATCTCAACTGGACTTTCTCATGCCAGCAGAGTTATTCAACGTCGACAATCTATCGCAAGATCTCCTTGGGTCCGAATCCTCTCCGCGAATCAACAACAGCATACTGGATTCGCCCGGCGGGAACTTGACAGTCTGGACTCTCCATGAAGACTCAGGGTCAACATTCAACATCGAGGAGCCAACGGGACAGTTATTCGATGATTTAGCGAGCCACCCAATGTTTCAATCTCAGAACCCAATGCAGGAAGAACAATCTCTCGTCCAGGCTCGACATTCAGACCTCGACCCGCATCGTCGCATGTCCAACACCCCAACCACTCTATCTGAATACTTTTTCCGCGAAGTCATTACTCTTTACTGCTCTTGGGATAGTGAACTCAATGTCATGCGCAACATCATTGAGAAAATGTGGCAGTCTTCAGGGGTGCTCTATCATACCATTCAGAGCATGGCCGCCGCATGTTTATCGAAAGACTTTCCGCATCTGCTGCCGGTTGCCCGAGAGGAACGTTCACAAGCACTTCAACTTGTGAAGAATAGACCTCAAGAGGTAGAGAAACAGGTAATGCTGCTTTCATCTATGCTTCTTGGCCATACCTCAAGCTGGCTAAGCCCTCACAACCTTGCAACCGAGACCTTTCGAGCAAGCCAAAGCATTTTGGATGAGATTACCAATGAGAACAGTAACAGCTCGGAGATGTCGTTCTTCAGAGATACCATGGACTACTGGGCTATGCTTCTGGTCTACCTCACAGATAAGAAAGAACTGGGAGAGTACCATCGAGAGGAACGGATTGGACCCGCAAACTTAATGAAACCGATCGAACCACATCCCTACTCTGGCATTTCGCAAGATATGGTTCGCGCACTGACCGATACGGGGATACTCATATTTCAATACCGGAAACACATGTCTACGATGAAATTCATGACTGAAAGCGATCTTGACGTATTCAGAACTGCATTACGCGACGGAAGACGGCTGGAACGCATCTTTTTAGCACACCAGGTGCCAAATGCAGTCCATACGAAGAACCCTGGTGATCCAAAGACACCGCTGAAGCATCTAGAACTTATGGATCAAGCCTATCGATGTACAGGGTTGTTGCAGCTCTACCGAGTCTTTCCCGATCTTTTGAACGAACGATACTCACCTTGGAATAAGGATCATATTTTACGACCTTTACCAGCACAGCAAGTGCCAACAAAGCAGGAGAGACAGCTGTGGCTGACACAGTTTGCTCTATATATCCTTGGTATCTTGGAGGAGATTCCGTTTGAATCAAGAACTCGCAGTGCCCAGCCTTTCGTTATGGTTGCCATATCCGGTGAACTCAGGCAGAGTTCTCACAGTCATCAAGGATCTGAGGTCTCTATCACAGACCCCGGGATGCTGAGCATTGATGGTGTGTCTATAGAAGTATCCCGGGCTCGGAAATTTGTTAGCTCCCGGCTGTCAGCGTATACACACATCTTGCCATTGCGAAAGAGCCAAGTCATCTTAGAGCTCATTAATCAAGTTTGGTCGGCAATTGATAATGGGCAGGAGGATGCTTACTGGTTGGATATTGCTTACGAGAAGGAATTGGGCACAATGATGGGGTAGTGTAATTGTAGTTGGTGATTCAAAGTCATGTTAAGGAAGTGCATGTTGCTATAGACTATTCTATTTCACTGTCCAATATCTCACAACTTTGCCTCCTTGGCACCGCCGGGGAGAGCGATCTTTGCAAATTTGAGCACAGTTTGATCAGCTGTGAGCTTGTTCTGGAGGCGTTCTTCTGTGACGAGAAATGCGCTAGGAAACCACTCGCTGACATCTTCGCCAAGCATCATCTTGACCAACGCCTCACCCGTTAGCCAGCACTTGTCCATCCCATAGCCGTTGAATCCAGCAGCTATCCACTGTCCGTCATCACCACTAGAGCCCGTCAAAGACTCGGGTATCTTGCCAACTATAGGTAGTCCATCTGCTGTATGTCCTTGAATACCCGACCAAATGGACTCGATCTCCGAAACGGCCTCTGATCCCCAACCATTTAGAAACAATTTTGGTAGAACGGTAGAAAGTACCTTCTGTGCTTCTTTAGGAACATAAGTATCATCTGCAGTCAGGACGTCCTTCATATAAGCCGTCTCGTTCCCGATCCAAATGCTCCCCGTTAGAGCATTTTGTTGCAAATAATAGAGCCCAGTGTCAAAGAAGCCAGTTTCGGCATCCAGGGTCGCCTTGTGAGACAGGCTCCAAGATCTCGTTCCTTTGTATTTTGGAAACAACGGCCCCGGCTTTTGAACTGACATTGTTCCTCGGAATGGATAAAGACCTCCAGCCAAGCTGGGCAGCAAGTGCGCTGCGTGCCCATTCGTACAATGGATGACCTTTTTTGCTAGGATGCTCCCTCTTGGGGTAATTATGGTGTAGGGATATAGTCCCCGGGAGAACTCAACGCGAGTTACTGGTGTATTTGTCTCAATATTAAGTCGACCAGAGTACTTGCTCAACAAGCGTTCGTAAATACCAGTCAGCAGTCGATAGGGCCAAATTGCACCAGCTTCATGTTCAACAGCCCCAGATGCATTCTTGATATTCCATCTCTGTAACATGTCAGACTTTGATGTGACTCCATTTCAGCATGAACTCGGAACATACCTCTGGAACCTGATCTCGTTCAATTATACTGTGATAAGCCCTGTGCTCTGGCACTTTGTCTTGGAAACCCAGAACCGAGCTCTTTGCAGAAGCCCATGTCTCGTCATCACCAACAGCCATGACCTTTAGGACATCTCGTATCTCGCACTCTTCTTGCAAAGCACTATCGAACTCCCTGACCAGTCTCATCAAATGCTCAATATTCATGATACTGAAGCGAGTGATCTCCCTTGCCGCTTCCGTTCCATGTTGTTCAGCCAGAGGGCCGAATGTATGCCCAGATGCTGTGACAAGATGTCCCCCATTGCGTCCTGTTGCTCCACTGACCAGAGTGCGGGCCTCAAGCACCGTTACAAGTAAGTTTGCTGCAGACGGGTGTTCTAGGAGTGCCTTTGTGACACTGCAACCAGTGATTCCAGAGCCAATCACCGCAAAATCAGTGAGCTCTGGAAGATCCCTCGACTGTATAGAGGCTAGAGATGGATGAGGAGGAACCTGCCAAGCTGACACTGTTGGATTTGGCTTGGGTAGTCCCGGGTCTTGACGGATTGCCTTTGAAACGTTGTTGAGAAACCGGGCTGTAGCTGAGTCTGGATTCTCGTCAGTAACTAGGCTCGTGTTCCCGGTTCAAGGACATACTGAGATACAGGTTCAGCTCGTCTTCCGAACCAGGCCTGATTTGGCTTTCAATCTGTGTCTTATCGGCTGCCATGTCTGCTGTTTTACTGCATCTAACTAAGTAGAAAGTGAGTAATCTCTCTATCTATATCACACTGGAAGAAGTCCAACCTAGAGCATAGAAGTGACTGCACCAGTTGAGGACAAAGTACCAAGGTACCGCTGCCTCATTGTCTAAGTCCGAGTTGAGATTATGCCGACGCTGCGACTTACTGTGTTTGGAAAGTGTATGCGAGGGAGATAACGACAATGGAATGCGATTGGCGGGGTCAAGCATCTCCCCACTTGCAACAAGCCATGAATTTACAACTAAGCTTAATCCGAGATAAGCCACAAAATAGCTTCCATCTGAAGAAAGATTGTGAGGGGTAATAAGTCATCCCTGCCTCAATCTCATTGTTAGTGAGTTGAATCCGGCGAACCTTCATGCGAAACTGGTGAACCAAGTAATATCGATTCTTGATCATATTTCATACAAAGAACTTTACTTCTACCGTTAGACTTTTCGATTGTAGTCACAGAGATACTCCAACATTTCTCAAATCTACCAATACCCTTCTAGCTCACGGGTCACTAAGTCTCAAAATGGGGATTTATATCACCGACCTCACAGAGGCAGACATTCCAGGAGCAGTGGAGGCAGTACAGTAAGTGTGAAACATATCTGTTAGCTCTGCAATTGCTGACTCGGCAGGCAAGCCTTTGTAGGAGATCCTTATAACGTGTGGGTTTACGACCAAGCGAAAGTGAGTGCAGAGCAGCCGTTCTGGAAGCTTTTACTAACCGTTCCAATGCTAACGGTTGTTCAAGTTTGACCGTCAACGGAACTTTGAATCTCTTGCCATTCGGATGAGGTGGGGAATGCGCAATGGAATCTTTCACGTTGCCAAAGAAGAAAACAGCGATAAAGTACTGGGTGTTGCCATGTGGCTACGTCCCCAACCAGCAGATCAGCCGCCGACATGGAATGACTGGTTCGAGAGCTGGAAGCTTTATTTTGGGCAAGTACGCATGAATCTGTGGTATGGTCGTGGAGGTTTAAACGTCAAGGTATGTCAACTGAGGTGCTGCCCGATACAAGGAGTTCCTGACCAAGACCAGCGCTATTATATCTGGAAAGATGCCCAATCCAGTGCCCAATCAGCGCTGTGGAAGGACCATCGAGGCTACTTCTTTCTGAATATCATGGTTGTTGTCCCCGAGGCTCAAGGCAAAGGAGTCGGTGCCAAGTTGATGAAAGCCGTCACAGACGAGGCCGACGCCAAAGACATGAGATGCTACTTGGAGTCAAGCCGCGATGTCCCGAACGTGGCCATCTATGGGCGTCTAGGGTTCAAGTTCCAGAAGGAAATGATTTGTGACGATGCCGGCGACGCGATCAAGTTATTCACAATGATAAGGGAACCCCATGCTGAGCCATCCAACGGGAGGTAGACCTCAAATGTAAATAACAAAACTAAATAAGAAATAGCCTTTCGATACAGTATAGCCAAGTCTTGTATTCATTTTACTTCTGCTCCTCAGTCCAGGGTGTCCAAAAAGGATCGCAGTGCCGCCATCTCATCAGTCTGGATCGCGGAAAAACCAGCCCGGAGCAGCCGGCCCCAGACCGCGTCAGGGTCCTCCAATGCAGCGCTGTCAGTAAAACCTGGAGAAGCGACACTATCCAGAGTATTGACCCAGAGGGCGATCCCGGCGCCATGGAAGTGCTGTTTCATTGTATCGACCTGTAAGATGTCCCGAAATGAGGCTTCGCAGATCAAGGGCTTCAGCTCGAGGGCAAGTTTGGTTTGTTCTCGCCAGTCATCATGCTCGAGATGAGTACGTGCGATGAATGCAACGCCGTGTATAGTGATATTGGCTTTGATCCAGGCTAGATCATCCTCCGTCTTTAAATCAGCCCAGAAATCAACCTGCTTTTCGACGCCCATCTTTTGTGCATACGCCAGCACTTCTGGGATGACTTGACGATGCTTGATGTCGAGGTGGATGTAAATCTTATTGCGTGTGAGCTCAAAGACATGACGTAAGCTGGGCACCTTCTCCTTGGTGAATGGATTGTTGGGGCCTCCATCACGGTTCCTGAGTGGAAGCGATATCAATTCTTCCAAAGTCAACTCTTCTGGCTTCCTGTCGACTCCAGTCATTCGATCCAGGGTCCTATCATGGAGCAGTACGAATTCGCCATCAGAGGTACGGCGTACGTCTATCTCAACAATATTGTACCCAGCTTCTATGGCGCGTCGGATGGAAAGCAAGCTGTTCTCGGGAGCTTCAGTCCATATGCCGCGGTGGGCAACGATTGCACACTGGCGATGAGGATCGGCGATATATTGGGAATAGTTCATTTCTGCTGCATCCATCTCATCACGCTTCTCTGATAAGTCAAATAAATTTTCAGATATGAGAAGTCGGTGAGGTCGTGAAAGGAATGCAAATATTTGTTTATTGGTGGCTTGCTATCTAACTTTGTGCCGTCGTAGTCGTGGCGGGTCCTTGAAGACCAAGCAAGGCTGACCCTACCTGCTTCTTCTCAAAGTTTCCCTCAACCACTCAAGCTAAGACCAATCCCCTGAGTAAATGTCCGTCCTTTTCTCACGTATATATGCCATATGTATGTCAACAAAGCAGGTGTAATCCCGTCGCAGTCACATCAGGAACCATATTTATACTCAAAGAAAGACGAAATAGGGAATGCCTATTCAACAAAATGTAAGTGACGATGTTTCTTTAAGGTCTAAATGGAATGGCTAAAACCCTCTCGGGAAGAACAAAGCGGAAAGTGCTACTCCGTATTACAGCAATAGTTATCAAGTGTGTGTGTAGAAAGAAAAGCATCATGGATGCAACATGCTAAATGACGCTTATTATATTCTAAATGCGAGCATAACGCAAGAAGCGAAAAGTCCTCTGCAACACAAAACTATGTCTATACCGGAGTCATGGTCTAAGATTCCTTCTTGGAAGCAGCGGCGGCAGCGGCAACTCTCCTCTTCTTAGCCATGGTGTTGAAGAAAGTTCCAAGGCAGAACCCAACCAAGCTGAAGAAAGGAGCCCATGCCTCTTTGGGTACGAACAAGGTTGCAATGGTGATCAAGACCGGGTGCATGGCGCACATAGCTTTTGTCATGGGCACCAAGCCGGCGCGAACTGCAGCTCGAGCCTGTTCAGTTGTGCGCGCGCCAGCAATGACAGCCATTGATGCAAGATAGACAGTATTTTGAATGGGGAAGAACTGTAGTAAGTCTGGTAAGTAGCTGGTAGTTATTGGCGGCGACAAGATAATCTACATACCAAGAGCATAGTGATGAGGTTCTGTAAGACTACTCGTCCTGGGAGACTTCGTTGTAGAGTCGTGTTGAGAAAGTGGGTCAGTGGTGCCGCGATACACGCACCATAAAACGCCATTTGGGGGACACGGGCAGTAATTGTTGGGCCGTGGCCAGGGAGCCCGTAGGCAAACCACGATGCTGTAATCTCGGTCAAGGCTGACAAAGACCCTTGAGTGAGCATCTTTGTCCTCAGTGGCTTTGACTGTAATTGTTTGAGATATGCCTATGTTGGATATGTCAGCGTTATCTACAGAGATACAAAGTACCCAAGCATACACCCAGCAGCGCCTTGGCGTCAATTGTAGATTTGCCATTTGGCGAGTTCGTTAGAGATGACATTTCGTTGGCGTGGCGCGACTTGTCTCCGGGGCGCAAGTGGGTGTGAGGCTGGATAAGATAGAGGCAATTGATGAGAAGTGTGAAGTTGTCCTTGTTTGATGACGGATAGGAGAAAATAAAAGATGCCTGAGGCTGAATATTGTCCCTGATTAGCCGTGCACATCAGCCGGCGCCTCGGTCCCAGCTCCCCAGTCCCGCTTCCCCCTCTTATCGGAAGATTACTAGGGAATAACAGCTGAAACTTAGTTATTTCCAGCTACCCTAGACTTGAAATCTAAACCGAAATGCTGGAAATATCTCAAGGCCTTATTAATATACTAACTGCTAAACTAAAGGATTTAAACTCTATGTATATATAAAGAAAGGCATTCCTATATCCCAGAAGTCCAAACAGGCACAAGAGCGGCAATGGAAAAGATGTAATCAATTGGATGTCCCAACGGTTTAGCTTTGGGTCTCATCAGCACAGATCAAAATTGTTAAGCAGATAATTTCGTCCGACAAACGCGTTTATATTCAGGTCTGTTTGGAAACTATTGTTCAATGGCACAGTTCGTAAACTTGCTAACATGGCGTCATTAGCTCTTAATTGAAGAATTTCGGAGCGCCTTGAATTATGGTACTAGCATCTGGTGGGAAGTGACTACTTGTCATACATTCTGTTCAAGTCAAGACGAACCTCTCCAACTGCAAGGATCAGGAAATCGGGGTAGATACCACATAGGGACTTGCCGCCGCACAGGAACGTGACATGCTTACTGTTCAAGGCGTCAGTCTACGAAACGTGGTGCCCATGAACTCATGTGAGTACGGTATGCCGATCTTCCTTCGCCACCTATCAGCATGCTGTCCAGTCCTGTTATCTAACCTCCGGGGGTAAAAGGGCATTAGACCTCAATATAAGGTATAGAGATAAACTCAGTAAGAGGTGTCTTAATCTTATGCTAAGTTACCTGAATCTTGTCATCAGTTAGGAAGTTATTTCCGAATTTCCGAATTCTCTTCCCTTCCCCAAGCAACATATTCCGAATGCACTGGCTTAGCTACCCCTCACTACAGTGGTCACGCAGGAGCAGCGTTGTTCAGAATGGGGGGTGACATTAAGATTTGCTCGTCAACAATACGTAGAGAAACACTGGCATACCACAAACCCCACAGCAACGGACATACATACTGCCGGCATTGGTCCTTTCGCTTAATGACCGATCAATTACTAAACCATGCGCCAACAAATGCACTATCATGCCGATTTGCCGGGTGGCACGCCAGTAGCCAATATGAGGGTCGAGACCACGCGGGAAGAGTTGGAGTCTCCCCACGATTGGTGGGCATTACGCATGCTTCCCCATGGGGGAGCCAGGGTGCGGGGAAGAGGCTTCCCTCACACGGATTACCGGCATCCTAGACCAGCAAATATCAGGAACTGGTTACACCTGGTTGGCTTGCTATAACCAAGGTTATCTTAAATGGGAGCTGTCTAGCTCACCCCCAGGTGAGTCGTGAGGGGAAAGTAGCTCTGAAAGTCGGTAAAAGCATCGGCAGTTACATCGCCTCCTTATTTAATATGCAAGGCTTGCATATATGTGAGTAGATGTTAAATACAGCATGTCAGCAGTCTGATCCTGGTTTAACAGCCTACCGACATAGCAGCGAAAGAACGGGGACAGCAGTATCATCATGGAGATGAATTCCAATAATGAGGTATATCATTTGCAAACATCGATCGCAGCTTGTATGCTAATGGAGATCGCAGGAGATCCATGCCATTGAGGCAGAGCTCCATACGGAGATTCTCCCTGGCACAGAGATTATGAGAGATGTCGCTTCGCATCATTTTGTCAAGGATCGCTCGGGCTCCAATCGTGTCCTTATTCCGCAACCCTCAGACGACCCAGCCGATCCTCTCAACTGGTCACTCAAGTGGAAAATGCTAGCTATCACTGGAGCCAGTATGACCTCTTTCTTCCAAGGATTTGGGCCACTTGCTCTTGCACCTATGTTTGGAGATTACATCGAAGCGTTTCACAGCACTCTAGCAGATGTTGTGCAGTTCACTGGAGTCTGTATCCTGGTTCTTGGTTTCAGCAACTTCATATGGTACGTTGGGAAGACCCAACCCGAGAGGGCCTTTTTCAAGCTGGGACAAATCACTAAGAAATGCCAACAGGGTTCCATTAAGCACTTCATTCGGCAGGAGACCGGTGTACATTGTGTCTAACCTGATCTGCTTGGCCTCTATGATTTGGAGAGCTCGTGCGCAGACGTATGGCAGTTTCATGGGAGCTTGTGTGTACGTATTTAGCAACAACAGTTGGCATGACAATTTCTGACTATGATACAGGCTGAATGGTATTGGCGCTGGTCCGGCAGAGTCAATCCAACCTGCCGTCATTGCTGGTAAGTCATCACATTGAACATTTTGAGGTGTCTATATCTAACTGGTCGCTAGACATCTTCTTCCTACACGACAGAGGCAAGTGGAACACCTTATACTGGGTCGTATACATGGGTTCACTCATGATTGGCCCCATCATCGGCGGCTCCATGGCTCTCCACGTTGGCTGGCGCAACTTCTGGTGGTTCAATGTGGCCCTAGGTGCAGTTGTGGTGATCTACACCATCTTCCTGTTCCCAGAGACCAAGTTTGTCTTTCGCATCCCCTTGAACACGCTGAATCATAACTAACAACGATTAGGTGGCACCGCCCTCATCCGAATGAGATTATCGAGCAGACCCGAGCGAACGAGAAGATGGAGGGTTCGGCCAATGCTAGCCATGCCGAGGCCTCCAGACCTAATAGTGATGGCATAACAGAGCAAGCTATCAGCGCCGAAAAAGAGGGAACATCTCCGGAAGGATTCGCGGATCTATCGACAAGCGAGACGGCTGCAAGAGATCCATATCTCGGGCGAGGAAAGCCTGCAAAGTGGCAGTTCCGGTTCTATCAACCCAACCCGCATCCCTTCAAGGCCATCCTTTTGGACCTGTGGATTCCCTGGAAATTGTTCGCATTTCCCATTGTTCAATTTGCCAGCTTCGTCGTCTCTTGGAGCTGCTCTTCTTTCCTCACCATCAATCTAACCCAAAGCCAAGTCCTTGCCGCGCCGCCTTACAACTTCTCTACTCAGACCATCGGCTTCACCAATTTTGCTATCTTTGCTGGAGCCTTGATCGGCCTTGCCACTGGTGGTCCTCTGTCTGACTGGGTGGCCGCCAAGCTCACTGCAAGGAATAACGGTGTTCGTGAGCCTGAGATGAGATTGGTTGCCATGATCCCATTCGTTCTTATTATGTACCTTGGCAATATCATTGTCTCGGTTGGGTATGAGAACCATTGGCCATGGGAAGTCATTGTGCTCATTGGATATTCTTGCGCCGGCATCCAAGTTGCAGCCCTTCCCAGCATCTCAAGCACATATGCTGTTGATAGTTACAAGCCTGTTGCTGGCAGCTTATTTGTCAGCATCACAGTCAACAAAAATGTCTGGGGTTATGGATTTAGTAAATTCATTACGCCTTGGAGTATGAAGGCTGGGTAAGTGATCTACCAGTTCCTTTAATCGAACTGTTACTAATTCTTGCAGATTTATCCCACCTATCATGACCAACGGAAGCTTGGTTTTCCTCTGGTGTCTGTTTGGTGTTGTGTTCTACTACTACGGCAAGACATTCCGTCGTTGGACCAGGAACAGCAGTGTCCATAGGCTTTAGTTCTTTAGCAGACCTTGTAATATTATTTAATAGGCATTCTATTCAAGTAATAATAACTGAATAAGGCTTTCAGACTCTATATATCTTAGGGGTTCTTTTATATATATGTTTATTTAAAAGACAGCATATAGATCGATGCTTCTCTAGAACTCCCTGTGCAGTGAAATGAGCGATCCAGTTAGGCAGTTGAATCCAAATTATCCAATAGACCTAACTTAGCCACTCCTGAAACTAGACCAATAAGAATCCTCAAAGCGCCGAACAGCAAATTATCGTTACCATCTTACCTAAGCTTGATTACCCTTATCTAATATAAGCCACTAACATAAATTAGTCTTACCTCAGCCATTTCATCTTCGCCAATTCAGGGTCTCTCGAAACCCCATTTAATTACATTACCAGATAAATAAGCACTCCGATTATACAATGAGACAAAAGCACTTTTCGGAGAGAAGCAAGACAGGATGCATGACCTGTAGGCAACGACATATGCGATGCGATGAAGACCGCCCAAATTGGTACGTTATCTCTCTTCCCCTTGGGTCTCACGGGGGTTGGGCATTTGTTATGGTTTACGAATCTTGCACCGAATCCAACGCTCACAGCTTTTAATGGAAATTTTAAATTTAATCTTTTATATTAGCTTCAATTGCACGAGTGCATCTCATGTATGCATTTACGAGCCTACAAGAATCCCCAGGCGAGAAAAAACGTCTTCAAAACAACCGGGTGAAATCGCACCTTGGTCAATACATCAACACAGCACCTCGTTGCAGATAGCGAGCGTAGCGACTGCAGAAACGTCTAAAAGGCCGAGAGGTAGTCACTTGTCAGCGCACCGACCTTCGACCCTGGGTACACTCTACGTGTTTCCGATTGAGATGCCGCTCAAGTCCAAACATCTGCTGCAGTATTGTGAGTACTAGATACCGCCATTTGCCGATCTCACGCTCTCTGTGTTTCTAAATACCTTTCCCTAGTCTCTCAGCTCCCGCCTGTTTCCGATAAGTTGCTACAGTGTTCTTCGAGTAAAAGGTAAAACAGGCTGTCAAGAAAGATCTAAGATACGTTGTGCTTATGTGATATCAGCATAGCAACTGCAATAAATAGCCCATGTGGCCTACGAAACATCCTTATGATTGCCGCATTTCGACACGCATGGAATTACAGCCGTCTGGGTACTTTTAAGCAGACATTTCTATACCACAAATCGCAGACCATGCGCTTGGTGAATGAGCAGCTGCGCCCGTCCACCTTCGTCCCATTTTGCGCTGATCATATTATCACGCTGTGCTTTTCAGAGGTTCGAATTACCCATAAGTTCATCACAAGGGACGATTCAAATAACGTGGCTGCAGTGCACCTTTGGCAATTTCGAGGCTGCCGATACGCATCTTATGGGGATGTTGTCGTATATGGAGACTCGGGGAAACCCCAAGGACCAGCAAGAATCAATTGCTCATGAACTTTGCGACCGGTATTTCATCGTGTAAGTGAGGAACCAAAGATCGATGGTAGGTTCTGATTTATTTCACAGCGCATATAACATGATTCAAGGTCTTAAGAGCAGAGTGGACGATTACCTTGCGTCACCTGCTGGGGCTGCATATAACTCTCGGTGTCAACTAACTCCCCAAGAGCTAGAACAGCTTATTCCTGAATGGCATTCATATGAAGCGAATGGCGCTGGACTATGCCTCGAGGCGATGAGCCTCCTTCCCAGCTTTTTCGCTTCATCAGCTATATGCCCGAAGCTTAACCCTGTCAACCCATCCCGCGTCATTAGTTGCCTCAAAGGCATCACTCGTATCTTTGAGATGAGAAGCTCTTGCAAGCGCGGTGTCTCACATGATGCTTCACTATATGAGCTCTGGGACCATGGAGACCCTTCCAGGCTATTTTCGGCAGTCGTTGAAGCTCATATCGAGTCATGCTCACCAGTGTCCGCTGTCACTAGTGGACCCCGTGCATATTCGCAGTCTTCATGGACTGGGATCATCGTCACGTCAGGAATGTATCTGAACAGCGTATTGGGTGTTTGGAATTCCGGGCAACCTGAACAAGATCAATTGCTCCACTACATCCTGCGGTCTAGCTTCCAGGATTTAAAGACATGTTTCGCACGATCAGATATGCGCAGCCCTTCATTGAGGGATTTAGTATTCTGGAAATTGTTTGTTTCGGCCTTTCATCTTGCTCGTGCTAGGTTAGAAGGGTGCAATGCGTGGACTGATAGTCTGAGCCTCGAGTTCAGAAGTATGATACGAGTTATTGCAAGGGAAATGAATATGCTGTCATGGCAAGACGCAAGGACTAGTCTTGCTCAAGTAGTTTGGCCAACGAATTTTGGCCGGGAAGATCTGGCGAAGGCTTTGTGGGACGAGACAATGGCGTACCAAGTTGGGGGACTATAAAGATGGTATCAAGTCTAATAATGTTGAGGAATGGCGATTCTGAACAAGCCTTTTGATATTAAGAGCAGGCTTACGTTTGCGTCTTAGATATTATACAGCTATCGATAAAAACTCAGAGAAGAAACCCCCTAGCAAGCCAGAGAGAACAAGGTGAAGGTGTCTCCTGTAAGGCCATTCGAACCAAGAGTAGTAAGGTCTTTATATTCCAGATCACTGTTATCAATATCCAGAATTCTCATGGTTAGGATTTCCATCTATTCACGGCAATAATCACGCTTACCCCCGACGATAACACTCTAAACATTAGCCTGATCATACTGACCCAATCTAACGCTCACCAACTACAGTATGTCCAGAATTTATTCTCATCGAAGCTAAAGATCAATTAATCGTCGCACATACAATAGCTAGAGGGTGGGCAGCATCCAGTCTTGTCTAGATGATGCGCCTTCTTTTTGCCTTTATAGGTGCGCCTACTACCGTGGTCAACTGAAACAGCCTTGGGACTCTGAAAAATATGTTCCCGCACCTTGTTAGATAAGGGAATATCTAATAATATCTGGATGATAATTTAACAACGTAACATGGCTAGCGCTATACCGCTTCTGGACGGTTAGACGGCTAGTGTTTAGCGCCATTATCGGTTTGGGGGCCGCTGAGTTGGTCTACATCTCTTACAGCCAATGACTCCAGCTTCCGCCCTGCTTACATGGTTGGCATTGGGTGACATCTGAAGTCTCTCTGATACGCTGCAGATGTCAGCCGTTGACGAAAATCCTGCTTCCCGCTGAAAGGCATTTTAGTAACTTGAGGGCAGTGCTGCTGAGAGGCGGTATGGAAATCGCATAAAGTTGTGTCTGAGGAGAGACCAGCGATTGTAACCACTCTCAAGTATTACAACTTTCAGCATGGTCAACATCACTTGCGCCGCTCGAGAGGCCATTTTGGCATATAGTAGTCTTATCGCCCTTGGTGGAGATTACACCTACCCTCTTTCTGACCTTTCTCTCAAAGTCTCATCCTTTTTCCTCCCCAATTACACTTCCTTTACTCTGGGAAAACCCAACATATCACCGAATCAATCTGTGGTTGCTGAGAACTTCGCTCTTCTGTATACTGATTGGAGGGACAATGGCCCAGGCACGCATGTGACTGTGGACGATTATCGCGTCGAAGTGGTATCGAATGAATCTGCCGTGTGTTGGTTGACCTACCGTATCTCACCCGATGACGAAAGATTGGAGGGATGGGAGTGGACCAATGTTTACGGGTTTCGAATTTGGAAAGGGTTGGCTAATGGACTGAGTGGTGGTTGGGAGTTTGCTATTGGAGATGAGGAGCATCAGCAATACGAGGCAAGGTTTGGAAAGTAGTCGCTCAAAATCAGCTCATGCATGCATCGATCAAACTTGGGAAGTGTTAGATCGGCTTCGATAATGTATTCTATTTTTGTTTGCCTGGAACTGTCCTGTAACAAAGCATCATCTCATCATGAATCAAAAGCAACCCTGGCCTCTAAACCCAGCGTCTTGAGGTGTAGAGCGGCTGGCTTGACCCTCTTGGAGGCAGATCAGACTTTTTCAGGACAGATAGGCGGCTAGTTCACTAGCGCTTATGTCTTTCAGGCAATTTCAAGGCAGGCGTGCAGGATATGATTATGATTGGATTCACGCGTTTCACCACTGCGAAGAACTTTTGTTTAATGCCCGACAAATCACGTACTTATAAACACAAGCTGAAATCTTCATTGATACTACGGTACCTGTGTCCCTGACCCTAAAGGCTATGTGATGTCATAGCCTAGAGGCTTTTTAACCATACCAACACCGCTAAATGGTTAAATTCTTCTCTTCCTTCTTACGTTTCTTACATGATCTTCTGGATCCCTCTTTTAGGACAAAGCAATTGCTTCCGGTATTCATTTTCAAGCGTCTATCCTAAAGGTGATACCACTTTCACAATGAGGCTCGATAGACTGGTTCTTTCACTATATCTACTCAACAAAACGTTGGCGCAAACCTGTTACTTTCCAAATGGAAATAAGGCACCCAAGCAGTACAAGCCATGCGGCTCTAGCAACACAACCTACTCAACTTGCTGCTCAACAGATCAAGATGATAAATGTTTGCTTAATGGCCTGTGTTCATGGTCTGATCACTACGACTATCGAGCTGCCTGTGCAAGCGATGATTGGAGTGGATGCCAAAAGATATGCCCCATGAGTTAGCGACTGTACCCTCCGAAGTTCTTGACATTTCACTAATCAGGCTCTCAGAGAAAAACAATACTTGGGTTCAAGTCAAAAAGTGTGCGTCGAATGAGTACTGCTGCAACTTGGATCAAGACAATGACTGCTGTAAAAACAATTCGGATCGCTTTTCGCTGCGAGCTCCTCGTCTCCATTCTGATCAAAAGAAGCCAGGCACGCCTGCTGGCGTTATAGCTGGCGCAGTAGTTGGAGCAGTTATTGCCATTATCATCCTTTCTGGTCTAGGATTTTGGTTTATTCGCCGAAAGAGACAGGAGAGAAGTGATAACAACACGAGCATGACCGATCAGGGAAATGAACACCCTCTAAAATATAGTCCCGCATCTGGTGAAGCGATTATGGAAATTGATGCAGGTCCGGAAAATGTCTTAGTGGAGTCTGATGCGCAGCCTATACAGCCAAGGGTTCTCCATGAGCTGCCAGCTTAAGTTATAGTATCAAGTTACAACATGAGTGATATCAAGGGGCTTATATAGACTACTAAGATATATATTATACCTCACGAACCATTGAGCTTTAATTTGAAAAAGCGAAGCAGTAAATAACTATCTTATGTTAGAAGACTAATCACGCTTGGAACCTTGTGCCAAACGGCATCTCTTGCCTTATTACTATACCTCCGTTTTAGAGATCTATTATACAAGGCGCCTCCTTGAACGAGGGAGTGTATGAGATTTGCATAGAAGAGCTTTTATACATTCTTCTCGAATGCTGGACTGAAGGCATTGAAAAGTGGTAAGAAACTGTTTAAAGCGAGAAACGCCAATTGTCTCCTTCACCTGCCGCTTCGACTTGTTCATCCTCCAACCTCCCTTTGGCCGCAAGTTTCTTGTTGAGCCATAGATACTGCACATTGGACACAATCGCAAATACCAACGCAATGGATGCAAGCGTGAGGATAACGGTAAATCCTGTCCTATACAGTGGTGCATCATGTGCTTGGAAGATCTGAGCACCTGCCAGACCAGCCGCGTTGGCAGTCATGATAAGAAGAGCCATAGTGATGGACCGTTCTGCAGGATTACGAATGTTGACAGCAAGCCACGAACCGTTCAAAGGATGAGCAGCAGATCCCCAGATCGTGGTAAAGATAAGGATGCCATACTTGAGATCGCGGTTGGTGCTTGTGGCCAATTGTCTAGTCGCGAGACAGAATGCAAAACTCAGCACAGTAGCGATAAGAATCAGAAAGCCCCGCCTCTGAGTCTTGTCCGCAATCCAGCCAAACGACAGATTTAGCACAATGACAATCCAACCGCCAACAGATGATAGTGCGTTGGCTTGGAGGCGATCGTAGCCGTAGCTTGCAATGATGGACGGTTGATATGTTCCGAGTGGTGATATAATAGCGATGCAGCAGAAGGACACAGTCAGCTGGGGATAAATGCACCACCTAGAGAACGCGGCCTTGATGTCAACCCACTTGACATATTTGTGTCGTTGGGCTTGACTGGGGTTGTCGATGGTAACGCGGTTGGTGAGGATGTGAACTTCTCGTGGTGTGAAGTACAAGTGGCCAAAGATGTTTGACGGGTTTGCAGGAGAGTTTGGCATGAGGCAGGCGAAAATAACACCAACCACTATTGTAATGATTCCCTCGAGAAGGAACATCCACTGCCAGCCAGACAGTCCAGCTATTCCTCTCATCTGAAGGATGCCATAGGCAATCAGACCACTTGCCGCTGAAGCAATCATGTTGCCGAGGAAGAAGGCAGTGAAGCGTCTGCTAGTCTCATTTCGCTTGTACCACTGCGTCAAAGTGTACAAGCCAGCAGGAATGAAGCCGGCTTCCAAAAGGCCAAGCAGCAGTCTAGTAGCATAATATGCACCGAGGCCTTTTCCTTTGATGAATGCTTGAAATGTGGCGACCAAGCCCCAGCAAAGGATCTGGCAGCTGATCCACTTCTGAGGACCTAAACGATAGAGAACAAGGTTGCTCGGCAGCTCTAGCAGCACGATTCCCAAGCTGAGAAGCTGGTTTCCGACGTTGAATTGGTATTGAGTGATGCCCACTTCAGGGAGGAAGAAGTCTGTGAGGGCGTTGCCGATGTTGCCGCGGTCTAGCTGCAAAACAAAGAAGCCAGCGATAAGCAGAGGCATGATGAGTAGATCTAGCTTGCGAACAAGAGTACGTTCTTCGGCTTCGGACCAATCAATGAGGGACTGCTGCTCAGGGATATTGGAGTCATCGTCTCGACCGGAATTGTGGTCATCCACAGTGGATGGAAGTGACTCCTTCTCAATCATCATGTTTGAGGGTGAAATTGAAAGGACAAGGTATTTCTGGGTGCTGAAGCAACAGTGTCTGTATTGTAATGATTCTTGGTACAAGACAGAGACCGCAGGATATATAATTCTTTCAACAGCATCTTTTACATTTCGCAATCAAGACGAGCCATTTCGCAATCCTTCAAATTTCAGTCTATTGCAACTATGTCTTCGTCAACTCCCCGAACAGCTGAACAAAACGATCTGTAATACCCTGCAATAATGGAAGTCGCTGCGTTGTCGAATCGAGCCAACCAATGAGACCATGAACCGAGCGACAACCCGGTCTTTGTGGCTCGCTTAGCGTTATCATGGATGAGGGTAGCTTCGATGTGTCAGACGCTATCGACATGTGAATCTTGCGTCTTTGTATTTAAAACCTTTATGGCTTAATAAAGCTTTATTTAACTAAAAACCTAGTCCTAAATATAATTAAATTTCCAATAAACTTTTCTACCTAATGCTACTAGCCTATTTAACTTTTCCTTTTTATAACTCTTTAAATAATATAGTTATTACTAGCTACTTAACTTATTATTAGAAATAATAAGTATCTATCTTTACTTATAAGTTTACTATATTATATACCTAAGCCTTATTTTATATTACTTTAGTAATTACTATTACCTTATTATTTAGTAGTAAATTTCTTACCTACTAAGGAACTAACTTTTTATATTTTTAATTACTATAAAAATATATATAGGTATTATATATAAAGTAAATAAGACTTATAAGGATAATATTTTTAATATTACCTTTTTAAATATCCTTATAGAGTTTTTTATAGCTATCTATATAATTAATATTAAGCTATAGCCTTATAAGCAGGTTAGTAATATTATATAGTATAGAATATATTAAAAAGTAAGGAAGCAGTATAAGCTACTAGCTAATTAGCTATTATATAGTTTTAGTAAAGGTTATAGTAAAAGTTATTTTAAAAGTATTATTTTAAGTTAATAAACTTATTTTTATTAAGTATTTTACTTTATATATATTTTATATATTTTAAGCCTAATTATTTTTATAGAAAAGTAGTAATACTTATTTATATACTTTTAAAGTTAGTTATTAAAATATTAACTTTTTAGCTAAAACTAAGATCCTAGGTAATAGTAAAGGTAATAAGTATTTTGCCTATATATATTTATTAGTATTCTTTACCTTTATATGCTAGGGGCTAAAGCCTCTTTTAACTACCTATAACCTTACTGCAGTGAATCTTGCGTGCTTGGAAAATATTAAATCTGGGGCCAATGGAAGCATCATCCGAGGCACACTAAACGCTGGAGTTGTGCTAGTGAGTGGGGGCGTTGTTTTGACATTTACATTTACGGATATAACTAACTGCTTCCTACTCCGTACTCCCCGACAAATATCTCAAGATGCCTGCTTGCCGGTCTCAGCGGGGGGCTCGTGACAGACGGTGATACCAGTCGGAGTACTTGTGCTTGCTTACATATATAAAATACCTCCTTGTTCTCATTTCATGGTAAAGAGAGTTGACCCTAGCCCTTCTCCATACGCCCTTGCCCTCCTACATTCTGAATTCTACCCTGCCATCATGGTTGTTGCCAAAAGACCTAATTTCCTTATCATCGTTGCCGATGACCTTGGCTTCAGTGATGTCAAACCATATGGCTCCGAGATAGACACCCCTGTCTTGGACCGCCTCTCCAAAGACGGCATACGCATGACCAACTTCCATACCGCCCAGGCGTGCTCACCCACGCGAGCAATGCTTCTCTCTGGGACAGACAACCACATCGCCGGACTTGGTCAGATGGCCGAATTTGCCGAGATGAAGAAGAACCTCACTGGTAAGTATCCTGACTATGTTGACAAGCCTGGCTACGAAGGCTACCTCAACTGGAAGGTGGCTGCTCTGCCTGAGATTCTTTCTGACGCAGGATACTTAACTCTCATGTCTGGAAAGTGGCATTTGGGTATGACTCCTGACGTGTCACCAAGTGCAAGAGGCTTTAAGAAGAGTTTTGGTTTCTTGCCTGGTTGTGGCAACCACTTCAACTACGAACCGCAATTCGAGGCTGACCAAGATACTATGCTGTTGACCTCGGATGGATTTTGGATGGAGAACCAAAATCCGGTGGATAGAAAGAAAGACTTGCCTGATGACTTTTATTCTACCAATTTCTTCGCAGATAAGTTGCTTGATATGTTGAGCAACAGGACCAAAGAGGAAAAGGAGCAGCCCTTCTTTTCGTACTTGGCTTATACGGCGCCACATTGGCCAATGCAAGCGCCCCAAGATGTTGTGAGCAAATACAGTAAGCTCTTAGTCCTTGCCGCCAAGCGGTCATACTGATGCACCCAGGCGGAAAATATGACAATGGCCCCGACCAGCTCAGACTAGACAGGCTTGCTAGACTAAAAGAGCTGGGTCTTGTACCATCCGATGTCGAAGCAGCTCCTCCTGTTGGCTTCGAAGCTGGTGTGAAGTGGGAAGACCTCACTGATCACGAGCGAGCTGTATCGGCGAGGAAAATGGAGGTTTATGCAGCAATGGTTGACCTCCTTGACCAGAATATTGGGAGAGTCGTGGATGCACTTGAAGCATCTGGTGAACTTGACAACACTTTCATCCTGTTCATGTCAGATAATGGCGCAGAAGGCTCTACGTTGGAAGCAGCACCTGTTGGTCACCCTTATTCATGAATCCGGAAGTTGAAACTGACTGTGATGCTCAGCTCTTATCGTCGTTCAAGACGCTTGGTGAACTTATAGCTGCACACTATGACAATAGTCTCGAGAATATTGGAAAACACGATTCGTATGTCTGGTATGGCTCTCGGTGGGCATGCGCTGCTACTGCGCCTTCTCGAGGGTTCAAGGGATGGTCAACTGAGGGTGGCATTCGCTGTCCTTGCCTTATACGCTTCCCTCCCATCTCATCGTCCCCTGACACTATTTCTCACACCTTCACAACGGTGATGGACATACTTCCCACTATCCTTGACCTTGCGCAAGTGCAGCACCCAGGACAAACATTTAGAGGTCGAGAAGTTGTCAATCCCCGAGGAAAGTCATGGGTCAGCCATCTCTCATCGCCTACCGAGCATCCAAACGTTCATCAGGATGCGGATCATATACATGGCTGGGAGCTGTTCGGCAATCGTGCCATACGTAGGGGAAATTGGAAGGCAGTTTTGTTGGCAAAGCAAGGCGGCGACAATTGGGAGCTATTTGACGTGGAGAAGGATCCGGCTGAACAACATGATCTATCAAAGAAGAGGCCAGAAATTCTGGAAGAAATGCTGGTGCATTGGGCTACGTACGTTGCCGAGACGGGGTTAGTGGAAGACGCGTTCTGAGGGAACGATTGCGTGATCGAGGTCCACAGTGGTGTTGAGGACTGCGGACCAGATCTCTTATCACCGCTCAACCTAGAGTAGTAATTCATTTCAATTACCTGCTGATTCCTTGTAAAATCGTCGACATGACCTATAAAAAGACACGCACTGGCTGCCTACAGTGCAAGACGAGAAAAGTCAAGGTAATAAACATCGTCGACCAAGATGAATGATAGCTCACAGCCATTGTAGTGTGACGAAGCGATTCCATGCACAGCCTGCGTCCGTCGTAGTTCGACATGTAGCCTTACGGCCCAAGAAAGGTCGTCGCGAAGCGGGACGAGATCGCCACCAACAAAGGCTCTGGAACCAACCACCGACATCACTCATTTCCAACGAATAGCTCCATCTCCAACATATGGCTTGACTGCCCATGATAGAGAGCTGCTATGCCACTGGCACCAAGTTGCTCACAAGGCCATTGTTCACCAGCGAGGATCGGAGGACCTTTGGCAGCATGAAGTAATTCACCTCGCATTCGATCATCCAGTTATCCTAAACCTCGTACTGGCAATATCCTCATTCGAACAAGCGCACACTGCCCATGCATCACTGCCAAATGCGCCAGGAGATCGGATACGACGGGACATTTACGCTTCTCTAGGACTCAAATATTCTCAGGCCGCCGCAGGAATGATGAGACAAGCAGTAGCGAAGGCCAATACCGATAACGGCCCTGTGTGTCATCTTGCCTCTGTTCTCATGATGATCAACTCCTATGCCCAAGGCTCAGTTAAAGAGCTTCTACGGGCCAAGGACGAGCCTTCTACCATGCTAAGCGACCTGCTCGTCACTTGCAGGCTGACGAGAGGTGTCAGGGCTATCGCGGAAACATATGGCGTCATAAGGCCAGATCGTCACGAGCTTATACTCTTTGTCTCTGAGGGCGAACCGCCAGACCATGGGCCCCTCGATCCCGTTCTCAACATGCTCGATTCTTTGACATTTTTAGACCAGGTTGAGGATCCAAACATCAAACAAATTTGCCAGGACGCTTTAGATCTGATGAAATGGCTCACAAGAAAAGCGCAAACGTCAGAGTGGTGCCCAGCACATCGAGCATCCCTGCAATGGATTTGCTTAGTTGGAAAGGATTTTATGAAGCTTGTTGAAGATCATGAGCCTGCAGCTCTTGTGTTGCTGTCGTATGGCTGCTTCCTAGATAATGGAAACAGTGGGAATAACTTTGCAACTAGAGGGTGGAGAGAAGGTGTTTGCGCTGAGATTAGAAAGATTGTTGGTTCGGACTGGTCATGGGCAATTTCAGTGTAGTAGTATTGTAGCCATCTTTAGGATATGCATTTATTAGGACTCCTGAAAGAATCTCATTTAATATCATACTTTGCAATTGTCTTCTATATACGCCTGAAAGAATTGACGATCTCGGTTATATCTTTGTATTTAGCTCTTGGCCAAGAAAGATGTATATCGTATATCCTAAAGGATAGCTAACGCATTGAACTTTTTCTTGATTACAGAACTGCTATGATAGATCTGATTTACATAACACCCAGAACGTTTGCTAGTTGCAAAGTGCGAAGGAGGCTGAATCTGATACCCTTGATTGTATCTGCCAAAAAGCACCGACACAATCTACTCGTATTTTCCCAGACTTACATTCCAGAATACAACATTCAGTTCATCCTCTAGCAAGAAACCGTATTAATTGGCGTATAAATATTCCACGAATTATCAGCAGTAGACCCATAATGAGACTGTTATTTATTTTCCATGCTCAACTTGCAGCAAGTTCCGTAATGCCAAGTAAAGTGGCGCAACAAATTGCAATAGTATAACAATAGTTTGGCAATAGTCATCAATAGCCTCTTGGGTTTATTTAATTTCTCAGCTACACATTCGATATCAATTAAACTGTCAAGAAGAACTTGATTCCCTCCTTGAAAAGTGCCTCCACCTTCTCTTCAGCACCTTCCCTCAATTTTTGAGAACTCGTTGGGCCACGGCCACGTCCACTCTCTTCACCATGCGTATTTTGACGCAGTCTCTCACTGTTGCGTTGCTTTCGACACAGGCAGGTCTTGCCTATGCAGGGCCATGCAAACCATCGGGAACCATAGCAATGACCGAGCCCATTCACACCACTGCAATTGCAAAATCTTCAACTGCCACGACCGCAGGCGAGCCATCAACAACCGCACCCGCCGGAGTATCAACTTCCACCACAGTATCCGAGCTGTCAACGACCGTGACACTTAATGAACCATCGACAACTACATCGCTTTCCGAAGTCTTGACCTCAACTGGCCTTCCTCATAGCACGATGACGACATCGATCGATATCCCGTTGGGAACGACTTTGACTGCTATTTCTGTTCAAGATGGTTCTGAAGTCAACGCATTTCTTCCCATGGATGACGATGACTATGAAGATGGCTACATCATTAGCGATCCAAATGCGAAGTCAGCTGGTGCTCTTTTTGGTCTGGAACCCGAAACTTCTCGGCTCTACGCCATCTTTCCCAGTGGCGAAAAGCTCTATGCCGTGAGCTGCACACAGTGCAGCAACTATGGATTCCGATTTATGAATGAACAAAAAAGACGATCGGAATACTTTGTGGCTTATGCAAGATGCACAGAGGGCGAAAACAGATACCTGGAATGTATTCCCGAAGGTGGTGAGGCTTCTTCTTATCCTTATATGTATTTTTACCAAGTTGGAAGCTTTCGCTACTACCAGGCTCGTGACTCTGGGCGCTTCGGTCAGCCAGAAGTTGAGTTTAGACTAGGATAACTGTAGCTGCTTTGAGAATAGTACATGGACCCTGAGAGACTCAATCAACCTTCTTCAGAGTTTCCCTCATAACTCTTGGTGTAAGGCCAGTTGCTTTTCCATCTTCATCAATCTCAAATTCGAAATCATCAACCCCAATGTTACCATAGGTCAACGAGTCGACTCCTCCCCACGACAGGCAACCGCCACTAAAAGGGCCAGCACTTGCCTCTGTCGCGTTTGTCTCAGCCTCTGACGTTGATTCATCTGCAAGGTGAGCTTCAAAGACACCTCTGAAAGAGATTCTCTTGTTTCCTTCCAAGCCCATTGGATACAGCCTTAGCACCGGTATCAAGCCCAGCCCTGGCCATGTAAGCGCGGCCTGCATGGCCAGCATGTCGACCCCATCGCGAGTCCAGTTCCTGACCACGAGAGTGTCGCTCATGGTAACAGTCAGACGACTCTTGGGGCCTTCGAAAGTGCCAGCAAATCGCGTAACGGCGGTATCACGGGCCGTGTTTTCGGCGGCTGGTAGTAGTGTCTGCGAGAGGAGGTCGGGAAGATAGCTTAGCATGTAGGCGCGGTTAGTTCCTGCGATTAGTGCCACGAAGCCAATCTCGTGATCTGGTGAAAGGACGATAATCGCCGTGTAGAGCCCGATCGCGCCGTTCTTTGTGTAAAGATCAACGACCCGGGTTCCGCCACGGCCGAGAGGGATGTACGTGCGCCGAATCTCCCAAGGCATACCGACAGACATGTGAGTGTCCGCTGTGTGGGCAATGGGCTTCATCCAAGAGCGGGTTTCGGAGGGGCTGAGTATAGAAGAGCTGAGGATAGATTGACCCATGCGTGTGAGGTCTGCCGCTGTAGAAAACATGCCGCCATAGCTGTGGAAGGTTACCAATGTGAGGGGTGTAATGAGGGTGATTGCACTTACGGGCTGCCATCTGCCGTGGTGATGTTCCACCATGAGAGCTCCTCATTCTCGGGGATCATGGCGTTCTCTTTACTCTTGGGTGCCTCGAGACTTGTTCGCTTCATTGACAGAGGGTCGAGCAGTGAGGATCGGAAAGATTTGTTGAATGGCTTTCTCGTCATCCCCTCGAGAGCATAGGCAAGTATTTGGTACGCGACGTTGGAATACACCGGGGTGTTTGCAGTGGATGTGATGGGGAAGAAGCTCTGTCCCGTGATGCCCTGGAAGAACTCTGCGGGAAATTTATCAGCAAAAGCGTCCAACAATCTGGGCAGGGATATGTACCTTTGCGAGAGCAAGGCTTCAGAAATGGGTCTGAGACACTGCACTGTGGCTTTTCTTTCTTACCAAGGATCGGGAGACCATATAACTCGGGATTCTGGTGAGTTGATTCGAGAACGGAACTCATATCGAAGAATCCGACTAAATGCTAGTATTAGAACAGATGAGTTTGCCTCTCCTCGGGTTGGTACTAACAGTTTCGGCTGATGCCAGCCAAATGACCGGAAAGCTGCCCAATAGTAACCTCGTCCCACTGCACCTTGCGGGTAGGGTCGCCCTTGTTCTTCCTGGCCGCAAGAGCGAGCTCAGGCACCCACTTCGTCACTGGATCGTTCATGCGTTTCATGCCAACCTCAGCGAGCAGTGTGTAGACAGTGAGGAGCTTGGAAACACTACCCACGCGGAACACGGTATCCTCGTTGAGACTCCCTGAAGTTAAGAAACCTTTCATGGAGGGAGGGACGTATCCATGCTTGAAGAGAGTGTTGGAAGCGGAGAAAGCCTGGATGTAAAAGGTGGTGTTGAACCCCTCAAGAGTGCCATTGCGGTCAAGCTCGTTGAAGGTGGCGTTAAGCTGAGCAATTGTATTCGAGAAGCCACTGGCCTGGAGCGGATGCTGCACAGGGGGAAAGATGGCACCAAGTAGAGGGCAGGGGGTCTCTTGAGCATTGGCCTGCTGCGGCAAGACAGCGAGGGCTAGAGAAAGGGCAAGAGTAAAATATTTCATAACGATATAAGCGAAAGCTTAGTATTAGAATAAGAAACGAAGAAAGAGTAAGCTATAAAGCAGGTAGCATGATCAACTTATAGGAGAAGGCGCGTGGTTAAGAGTTAATGGACGCGCGTGTATGTGTATGGGAATTCCATTACGCCAAGGCAACAACAGACATATTCTGACCAAGAATTATTCTAGAGCATGTAGCAGACACTCTGAGTGGCTGACTCGCTCAAGGCACCGCCACTTAAGGTCGTGTAACTGCAATGAAATCTCGGAAATGACGACTGTATAAAAATGGTCAGTCCTGCTTATCCTTCTAGACACAGACAGATGGACAAATGAGCATCGGCCGCTACTGCACCTGTATTGTGATTGGCCAGCTCGTTCATTCTTCGACCGTTTTAGTACTAATCGAGCGTAGATCATTGTGTCTCGCCCACCACAAGCATGGGTCTCAGCGTATCGGGAAATCGATAACCCGTAGTCCAAACGTAGAACTTTCAATCTCACCCAATTTCACTTGCCCTACGAGTACCTACTTGGCAGCGAATGATTGCACTTCCAATTTCACGGTTGATACTTCGGTGCAGATAGCTAATCTTTGTACTTCGCTTGGGCTGGTACGTGTTGCTTTAACTGCTATTATCCGCAAGAATCTCTGCAGAAGAAAGACACTACGTGCGGTTCAATTTGCTGGTTGACTCTTGCGTGTGTCATGGTCGACGTTCCCTCCAAAGTGGCCACCGTTGGCACCGGTCAACGACGGCGGGCATATCACCGCAAAGTTAAGACGGGCTGCCAGACTTGCAGGTCAGTTCAAATAACTCACATGCACGCCATGTCGCTCTTGTGGCGTGTATCCCTTGCTTTATATGCACCCCAGCACTCTAACGTAAGGACTCTACCAGGATTCGCAGGGTAAAATGCGACCAAACCAAGCCTGCTTGTGAGCGCTGTACATCCACCGGCCGCACATGTGACGGGTACAATTCTCCGTCTCCTCCTCCTGCATTGTCATCTCATTCATCTCATTCATCATCATCCTCTTCCCCACCTTCCCCTCAATCCTTCGACTCCTACAATGCAGCTGCCGATCTCAAGCTCATCCTACCACGACAGAGCCCCCAAGAGGTACGAAGCTACCGTTTCTTTCTTGAAGTCACGGCGCCATCTCTTGCCGGAGCTTTCCACGCTGACTTTTGGCTTGCCGAGGTGCCCCGCGTCTGCGTGTCCGACTCGGCTATCTGGCACGCCGTTGTCAGCCTTGGGTCTGCCCACGAGGACTCTGCAGAGCATGGCCAAGGGTCGCGCAGTGTCTTCGCGCTGAAGCAGTTCAATTCAGCCATTCGTTGTCTCACCGAGTCATCGTCGCCGAGACATGCAGATCGGTGGAGAGCGCTTATTGTGAGCACTATATTTACGTATGTATGCACGATCAAGGGGCTTCACGATCAGACACGGTTACATTTACAGGCTGGATGCAATCTCCTGCGCGAGCTCCAGAGTCTTGGTACGAAAAGTAGAACAACCTTGGATCAGGAACAGCTCCCGGAGGTCTCACAAGAGGAGAGCTGGATCTCGTCAGTTCCAGTATCCATTGCACCCATACAATCCATCCTGGTCGCCCTTGAGCTGCAGCTAGAAGCACTTGACCATGGCGGTATAACTGAGAGTCCGACCCTGCTATTGCAAAACAAGACGTTTCACGCATGGCGCTACTACACAGCACCACGGTCTACCCACCGATCAACGCCAGAAAGTATTAGTCAAGCCTACCGCGCTGCTGAGTCTCTCTTCAGCGGACTGATCCTCTTCTCTCAAGAGCATGCTAAGCAGCTCGGGGATCTTCAAAGTGGCAAGTCCGGTCCAGAAGGCCTGTCCATGCTGGTAGCGCGACAGGAATCACATACGCGATGCTACAACCAAATAAAGAAAGCGATTAATATTTTCCAGCACGAGGTAGACGAAATGAAGCTGGAACCGCATACCATACTCCCCTTGAACCTCTTCCAAGCCGCCAATCGCCTTGTCCTGATTCAAGACCCCGAGGAAGATGACTTGGAGAAGCGCCATAATGGCCTTCCGGCCTTGTACGAGTCTATAGTCGACCTCGCCGAGCAGATAATGAACCTCGATCCTGTCAAGACCCGCCGAGTATCTTATACACAACATCTCTTCCTCGTCGCCCACAGTGGTATCGGACAGTCAACCCGCCGCCGTGCTATAACCCTACTCAGGCGACCGCGGCTGGAAAGTGGCTGGGATAGTCTCATCTCTGCAAGTCTCGCAGAGGCCATCATGGACCGGGAGAGGGAGGCGGCGTGCGAATACCGGCTGCAGCAAGGATGGCATGCAGGGACGGATGGAGGTGAGGGGGAGGAAGGGCAGAAAGAGGAGGAGGAAGTTGATCCAGTGTTTCGCATATTTAACATCACATTTGTGTTTACAGGACCGAGAGAGGCTCGTGTCGTGCTGCGGACGTGGCGGGAGAAACTTGACGATGTTGCTGGGAGGAGCAGGGTTATACAATGGTAACGATGAATGCATCGAGAGCGCTACTAATAATCTCAATTATCTCAGTCCTATCAAGCAGCAGGCCTACCTTCAACACTACCAAAAGACAGACATTACAACCTGATAACTTGGCTCTGGCATCGAAAGGAGCATGCCAAAAGTCCATCAATGGCCATATACGACCGTGTGCAACGTGTCCATCTTGTCTGCTCAAACAACAAATAGATTCAGGCTTCCTTTGCGCCCAAGTCGGCAGTGACACCTGCACCGTCCTTGATATAAACCTCGTGCTTCTGCTTGGATGTTTTGACAGGATTAGGAGACTTGAAAATATCATCGATTTCCTCGAGAGACCGGCCCTTGGTCTCGACGAGAGCGAAATACATCATTCCCCATTCCACAAAATGCAAAATGAGGAAAATTGTGTATGTCTTCCAACCGATCTTTTGAAGAGCGACTGGCGTGGCATAGGTGTTGATGAAGCCCGAAACACCACTGAAGAAGCCAGAGGCGGCCATACCCTTGGCTCGAATATCATTGCGCAGGACCTCGCTTGGGTATAAAGACTGCAGAGGCGTCCAGCAGAACGACCAGAAGATACCGTATAAGAAGATCATTGCAATGAAGGCGTAACCGGTCGATGTATCGACGTGACCATGAGCTTTGGCTGCGATGACGTTGATTGGGATATAAACGAGACCTGTCAAGAAGGTGCCTGGAAATGTCAGTCATGATTATACGTGAGATGGATGGAGGTCAACTCACCCCAAAGAAATAGAGGCCTGCGTCCAAACCTCTCAACACCAAATGAACCTGCAACACCGCTGAAGAAGCCGAAAATGACATTGACACCGTTGAGCAGAAGCTGCTGAGAAGAGCTGGTGATGCCAACGTTCTCTAGAATGACGGGCATGTAGTAGGTGATGACTGAGCCACCGATGAACTGAGAGAAGATGGCGACCAAGAAGAGTAAGTAAAATCGGTGTAGGTTCTCCCTGTTGTCGAAGAGCATCCGGTAATCCCACCACTTTTGGCTGGCTTCGATTTCTGCCTGGTATTCGATGGATCCACGCATCTCGTCAAGCTCGAGTTTCACAACAGCTGATTCAGGATTCCCATCTCCATGATACTTGATGAGCACAGCTCGCGCCTGCTCTTCTTTGCCGTGACTCATAAGCCATCTGGGACTCTCCGGGATGAACCAGACGCCGCAAAGGATGATAGTTGCGGGGACGACCTGAATGATGATGGGGATCCTCCAAGACCAATTGGAAGTTAATCGTCCTGTTCCATAGGCAGTCCATGTAGATGCTGGGATCATGTCAGTTCAAGGACCGCGAACTTTGTTCTGTAACCGAAACTTACTAAGTGATCCAATATACCAACCACCAACATTGTACAGTCCAGCCAGAGTTCCACGCCAAGAAGGGTAGGCCATCTCAACGAGATAGATGGGGGATGCAGTTACTGCGATGGTGCAGCCGAAACCGAGAAACAATCTCCCCGCCATGAATGTCCCCACATTCTGGGCTGCCGCTTGAATCACAGTGCCAACGATGACAAAGACTGATCCGGTGATCATGCCGAACTTTCGTCCAAACATGTCGGCAGCAGGAGCAGCAACAAGACAGCCAAGAATGTTTCCGACGCTGTAGAGAGCAAAGACAGCTCCAATCGAAGAACCTTGCATTTCTGTGCCAAAGAACTTATGGAAGGGATCCATAGCGTTAATCGATGACATGATAGTTCCATCAAAGCCATTACCGCAATTATCTGTCAATAGTCAATAACTGTAGGGTATGTGCGTACTGTCGAGGCAGCTTACTCAACGTGACAAGAGCAATAATCGCATAGAGCTTGAGGATGGACGTGGCTCGCGGAGAGAGGTTGTCCTTTGCAATGGCATCACTGTAGGCAACATTTTCGACTTTCGCTGTCTTGGATGCCGCCAGATCAGCAGCTGCCGGGTCAGGCACCCTCTCCACGGCCTCAACTTTATCGTCTTCTTTCTGCATTGTGGTATGGGAATTGCTGAAGAGAAATTCCGTGGCTAAAGAAAGATAACCAAGACATCATGCTGTGGATTACAACAACTTAAATATCTATCACCATGTCGTGATCTTGCTCGGCATATCCATGCCGAATCGGCTCTGTTAGATGCGGGGACGGGTCAACCCTAACTGAACCGAATCGATAAGTTGATGTTGGATGTGTTTTCGGGACGAGGCCAGCCGCGCCTTAACGAGTAAATTTGGGTGGAGGCGACGGTGATCCGTGGCCATGGCTGCAGCTATGTCGTTGACGATTTAGGATTGGTCATTTGGCCAGCACATGTTGATGATGTTCCCACATAACCATGCTGGACTGTCTTTGATTTGAAGCGGGAACCGAGCCGAAATAGGGTCGGAAGGAGACTAACCGCGCCTGAATGCGTTAGCTGACCTGGAGTACGAAAACTCCACCATACAAGGGTCGATCCGCTTCCCCGCGGGGGATAATCGATTCAAGCACACAATACAACGTCAAATGATCGAATGATCAAGTGCGGGGGAAGTAGACCAGCAGGGATGACGGATGCAATGAGCCATTGGCAAAAGGACATCACACGATGAAGTGCGAAGAGTCCAACAACGCCATGTGTTACTCGCGAATAAACTAAATAAGTGTCATGTCGTTAACATAAATCCTACGGGATAGCAAGGTTCATTTACTATATCAGAGAAACAATAAAAATCAAGGGATGCCTGGTATGTGGAAGTGATTGTAATTTAAATTCGGCGTGTCAGGTCACTGAAGTTTAGCATCCACATCTACTTAGTTTGTAACAGCACTATTACCAGGGAACCCGGTTCGATCAGAATAGCCCACAGGTCCCAGGGTCAGGCTTAGTCCGTCCGGTTACTCGCAAGATGATATTCAAGAATATTGCCATTTACAGTGCGGGTCTTGAGACATGCTAATCAAACTAACTCCGGGGAACATTTGAGTTCCTTGTTCTACATCAGTACACCAGCATCCATTACTGTGTCATGAGATTGATGTATGACTATATAAATCTCTGCCGACTACCAGCAGCAGCCAAACACAACCCAGACACCTGCCTTAATTAGTGCAAGCCTCCTTTCCAATTAACCTGAATCTCATAGCCATGAGAATCTTCACTTCACTCAGTCTGTTTGCTCTTGCAGCGGCATCGGCCGTAAAGAGCCGGCCAAGACAGAGAGAAGTAGCACCGGTTTTCAACATCGATGGGAAGAACCAATACTTCGCTGGCACCAACACCTGGTGGATGAGCCACCTCACATCAGATGACGATGTTGAACAGGCCATGTCACAGATAGCCGAGAGTGGACTCAAGGTCACACGTGTCTGGGCATTTGGCAACACCAACACAGGAACTGATCAGCCTGTCTACTTTCAGTTCCTCGACACATCCAAGAAGACCATCACCATCAATAATGGTACCAACGGCATCGCGCGCCTTGACGCCGCTGTTGCTGCCGCAGAGAAGCACGGCATCCAGCTAGTTCTGCCCATGCTCAACAACTGGGATGACCTGGGCGGTATCAACACTTACTGTGCCTACTTTGGATGCACCCACGAGACCTTTTGGACCCATGCAGAGGCTCAGACGGCTTACAAAGACTATGTAACCTTTATCGTCAATCGTTACAAGGACTCTCCCGCCATCTTCTCCTGGCAGCTCTGCAACGAGCCACGGTGCCAGAACTGCGACACCAGTGTAATCACTAGCTGGGCGACAGAGCTATCAAGCTTCATCAAAGATCTGGACCCAAAACATCGTGTGTCCTTGGGCGACGAAGGCTGGCTCTGTTCTGACGACACTAGTCTCGGCTATGCGTACTCCTGCTCCGAGGGAATCGATTTCGAAGCCAATCTGAAGATCTCAACGCTTGACTACGGTACTGCTCATATGTACCCAATTGGCTGGGGCTACACTTATCCCTGGGGCAACCAATGGATCCGTGACCACGCAGCACTGGCACTTAAGTACGGCAAGCCTATCGTTCTAGAGGAATATGGTGTTGAGAGCACAGCCTCAAACCGCACAGCTATCCTGCAAGAATGGCAACAAACGATGATTGACAGCGACATTGCATATGATAGTTTTTGGCAATTCGGGTCAAACCTTCCAAGCGGTGCAAACCCTTACGATGACTATGCCATCTTTTATGGCACGCAGGAGTACCAGGATGTGGTGATTGACCATGCTCAGGCCATAAACACAAAGGCTGTCTCGACTGCTGCCCGTCGTCGAGCTTCCTCTCATCGCTTAAACTAGGAGGATTCTTAGGTAGTCGAGATGTTTGCAGTGTCAGCGATGGCCGTTATGGCCAAGTTCTACGACTTCACCAGTCACAAAGAACAGGGCAGAATACAGCACGGCTTGTGGACTGGACTTGGGGCAGCTGATGTATATATCAACTTTATTTTATGTACCGTCTTTAGCTATCAATTAATCTAATGCTATAGTATGTAATGTGATATGCTGTGATATACTTTAAGAATAAACAAGTTTGACGTAATATCCCTACTATCTATACTCTGCTTATGCCTTAGGTTGCTATTACACACTAAAATCGTTCCTGTACAGCTTCTGGGATATTCTCCCGCATGGCACGCAGTGGCTCATTCATTTCGCCCTCTTTGAAGCAAGTCAGGCTTCGTCTGCAACTACATTCAATGTTGCCGGGGGGTGAAATCTAATCCACTCGGGATACCACTCCTCGGTACCTTCTATCCGACATTCGGGAACTTCCGCTTCAAGAACACGCAAAAGCTCTTCCAAATAGATCCGATATCCTTCCTCATTCAAGTGAAGACCATCGTAGAAGAGTCGCCCAAGCTCCATGCTGGGGACTGTCCTTGAAGACCCAGGCAGGACTCCAACAGCAGCAGTATCTTCCCGATTAGCAGTGCGCATCATTGCAGTCCAAAGGTCAACAACGGGTACGTTTTCCTGCTTCCCAATATCCCGAATCGCGTCCACATACACCGCCACTCGGTCCGCCCTGCCCTTTCCATCATGTGGCAGCCGATACTCTTCCACTGGAGACGGTGTCACAAGGAGTACTTTGGTCTTGTGAAGCCTGACACCTTCCCAGTTTAGAATACGCCTGACGTTTGCTTTGAAGGTGTCGAGGTCGCAATGCTGAGGCTCACCAGGGCTACAAGAGTCGTTGGCGCCAAAATGAACCGTCATAGCAGCGACGCGAGGAACAGTTCTCGAAGGTGCCACTGCTGGGAAGAATGATGGCAGCAGTGTCAAAGCTGAGTTCGTGTTGTATCCACCAAAGCCCCGGTTGAGTACATCGAGCCGTCGAACATACCGTCTCGCCAGCTCGTTCTGGAGTGAGCAGGCGCCCTGGGTGATGGAGTCTCCAAAGAGGAGGAGTTGCGGTGGTGGAGGAAGGGATGCCACTTGGGCAGCAAGTTCTGGCGATTGGTATGACTGGACGTTCATAACTGCGACTGGAGTTTGAGACAGGTGGTAATGTCTAGTATTGACCGCTCCCCTATGTATTATGAAATAAATTTCAAAGCGAGTTTATGTGTCTTATTAAAAGCAAGACATTCAACGCCTTTCTAAATTAGTACTAGCCTTAAGGTTTCCAACTTGGGCACGGAACAACCTTTCCCGAGAGAGGATTCACTATGGAGATCAGGGTAAGTAAGGACCATGCATTGGTAGAAAATATAAACGGAGCATTCCTGTCGACACCGTCTGAGCGGGTTAACCGTTTTTGAACTAACCGAACCCTCGGTAACGCCATTTGCATATCGTTTCCAACCGACTGTTCTAGATGCCCTGTCCCCAATGGAACATGGCAATTTTGTTCATTTGCAGCAGCCGGATGCACTTTTCAATTTGACACTACCGTACAAGCGTTGAGAAACTAGGCTGTCCCCGATAGCCGGTAAAACGGCATGCAGTCCAGGCTCTGAACTACTGCCTTGCATTCCTATTAAACCTTCGCTTAGCGAATTAAGCGACCTTTCCTACCAGTTATATCCTTGATACAAGTTCTGCACGAGATGAATCTCTGAGACTAGAACCTGCTAGATAAGATCAAATGTAAGCAGTTTGAGTTACTGGTATGTTGCTTGAACCAGACTTTCCAGACACACCATTTATAGTTGAAGCTAGCTATAAACAGCAGCTACGCATAAATATTAACTTGGTCTTTTAGAGAAAAGCATGTATAAGAGAAACAGGCCTCCCTTGCTATGAAGTGACATGCTCAAATCAGTAACTATGTGGTCGACAAGTGCTACACTCTACCTCGGTCTTCTTGGCCTCTTGCGAGGATGCTATGCCAATGGCCAAGAGAACTGTGTTACAATCGTAGCAACTGCTCCACTTGGTAAAGCAGTCCCAACTGTTACCCAAACCCGTACAGTTACAGGCAAATTACGGGTCATTGTCAACAGAACGCCGTAAGTAATTCCAAGTCTTGGATACTTTACCTGTCTAACCTTGTACTAGTGTTGTAGTTGTTGTTCCTCCAAAGAAGACTTCCTTCAAACCCTTCTTTAAGACTACTACTACTACAATTAGTATTCCTCAGTCAACAGTAAGTACAGGTGCTGTCCCAAGTCGGGCTACTTGATTTAGTCCCTGAAGTCTCCTCTAACGTTTCAAATTAAGGATGTCGTTGTAAGTACGACTGTCACGACTAGTGTCACCACTTCCACCTCGACATCTGTCATCACATCGTCAACGTCGACTGAATCAACCTCAACCTTAACCATGCCTGGCGCATCGACAATTTCAACTCCATCAGGCTTCACCCCTATCTTTTCAAGTCTGCCTAACAGCGCCGCTAAGAAGAAGAAACGCCATGCTATCCGAGGCGCTGCTTCTCCTTTAGCATTAAAGAGCAAGCGAGCGCCCAAGACGTCGCCCAACACATCGCTCAAGTCGTTACCCAAGACGTACCCCAAACAAGTGAATTGTCTTACTACTGTGACATCTTGGGTACGCTCAACAGACATTCGCACAGCTACGAAGGCTCAATTCGTCACGCGAGACCCGGTAACAACAACGATATCAACTACCAAAACGTTGACTTCAACCTCCTGGCTCAGTACTTCTGATGCCTTGTCAACTTCTTGGACTACCAGTACAATTCCATCAACATATGTCACTACATCCACAACTACGTAAGTTGTCTTGATCATGCGATACGCTTAATTCGCCAGTTCTAACAGTCGCAGGTCTTGGAGCACCTCTACCAACACTGTCGTCGTTCCGACTTACACGGCGACTGTATATGCCCAGTGTGTCATGACCGATGGCAATGGCGTTCCGAATAACATAGCCGGCAGTATCATGTCTATGGGTCTTCAAAAAGTCTCGGTGCCCTATGTCCAGGGATACTTCCAAGCTTATAGTAGTCACTCTTCTACTCCGCTGGCTTGCTGTAATGCGTGTGCTGCGCTACCACTTTGCGCTATGTCAGAGTTCGATATCAGAAGCCAGTTCGGGCGGCAATGCGTACTCATAGTATCGAGCCATGCTACCTGCGCCTTCGGCGATTATACCGGCCAGGCTACCCTCTACGTTAACATGCAAACGATTCCAGCGGATACGGGGTTGTTTCTGAGTAATGGAAATTGTGGAATGGTTAATAGTCAGAACTAAGGCTCATCAGCTGATTTAATCTCTCGGCTTCTATATACTAGATCATCCTCCAAAGTAGTATATAAAAGCGTGAATTCTTATTAACTCGGTCGAGGTATTTCTAAGACTAACTATTGCTTCGCTTGAACCGTGAGAAGAACCCCTTCTTCTTCTTCTCCTTGTCTTCCTTCTCATCCTCATGCCTCTCCATTTCCCTTTCGGTGTCTAGTTGATTGGTATTCTGGTTCATGACATCTTGCGCGAGGTTGACTGTATCTGATCTGCCTGGATGCATTGGCTGCTGCGTTCCTGGCTCTACCCCAGGTTCTCCTCCTTGTTCAATCTGGTGCTGTTGCTGATCTTCTGGCTTCTCTTCGCCTTCGAAGAGATCCTTGATCTTGCCTGGTCCAAAGACTCTCTCGTAGACAGCCAGGGTAGTGCCGAACTCTTTATTCACGCCTACCTTGATGGCGTCGAGGAGCTGTAGGACGTACGTCTGACAATTATTGGTTATGAGGTTGTAAGTGGGCTGCCTCTCCCGGATGCTGTGGATCACTGATTCGCCTGTTGTCATAGTATCAGTATATCATGACTCAAGCGCTGGCTTAGGTCAAACAAGAGACCTATACTCACCAGCTCGCCTTAACGCATCATCATTGAAGCGCGTCTCTCCAACCGGGAATGTCCGCCATTCGTCTCGCTCAATCTTTGCATTCGTGTAAATCACATCAAAGTTTTCATCCTATTCTTCATGAGCTTCGATGCCATCCCAAGTGACTGCTGCTCAGACTCACCATCCATAGCTGATGAGCATAGTCGCCAACGAGAACAGCCCAATGCTGTGTCGGATCAGGATACTTGTTGATCTTCTCCGTGATCATCTTTCCCAGTCCCGTCTCTTCCGCAAACCACTTTCCGGCAAATCCGCCGACAGGATGCCATCCAACCTCCACAGGCCGACGTGGTCCGTCGACGACAGGTTCAGTTACAGGGACGACATTTGGCTGACTGCCGAGACCCACTGCATGCTTCAATGCTATTTCGCCTTTGTTCAGGTTCTTTTTCCTATAAGAGAAAACGTCAGCGGTCGGACTAGGGTCTAGCGGGAAGGATCGCGGAGCAGATCGAGGTGCTGCTGACGAATAAATGACGCATACAGAAAGTCTCCCACTATATCCCTCTTGCGCTCTTTCTCCTTCTCCTTCTCTTTCTCTTCGTCCGAGCCGCCCATAACTCCGGAATTGGTTAGTCACTTGCAAGCGAGAGTAAATGATTGCCAAGAGACCTGGGCTTCATGAGTTTTAGAGAGAATCTAGATAAGCAGAATTTGTGAGGCCTCGCGCGTCAGCAAAACCTGATTCACGTGAGGCAGTGCATTCACTTGGCGGTTCTCCAATGGCAGCAAATTTCCGATGCAGCCAATCACAGACGCAGAAGTGAATCAATAGCTCAGTAATTTTAGACCTTGGGGTGCTGGTCACACAGCATTGATAGGCCAGTACCAAAATGGGTCACGCTAGAGCGATGTACTCATGTCTTTGAAGAATCAACTATCTGTTGTAAACATGGTTCCTCACAATCTGAAGATAACCACTATCACAAATTATAGCAGATCGAGCTGTATCATTCTCTGAAGCGTGGAGAAACGTGCATGATCGGAATCATCGGGATCTAGCGCAGTGTCTCACGTAACGCTCAACTGCATCCCAATCGTCCGATCTAAGCTCGTGGAGATTGAGGCACTGAGATGTTGCAACTGACTGAAGAGACTCAAACTCCTTCTCGTTGCTTACCAGATTCACCGCGAAACCAGAGCGACCAGCTTTGCCTGCGCGAATGACTTGCCGAAGGTACCGGCAGGCGTCGGCATCTGGGATATCATAGTTGATGACCATGGAGCTATAGGGAAGATCAAGGCCCCTGGTTTTGTAATCTTTTGTGATAAGGACCTTGAACTCTCCAATTTGAAACCTCTTCAATAGCGCTTCTATATCATCGCTGTAGTCTGCTTGGAACAAATTCGCTACGGCGTGGCCTTCAGCTGCAAGTGCAAGATGTATAAGCGAAGCAGAGCCTTCGTCTGCAGGACAATGAGTTAATTTCAAACCGTTAGAAGCAGAGTTATATCACTTACCTGGACAAATATGATCAGAACACTCGTCGTCACGACACCAGGAAGCTTGCAAATGATCTCAAGCTTCTCCAAAGTATTAGACCTGAGCATAACATCTGAAAACTTCGAGGCCAGTGTTGTAAGATCGGAAAAGAGCAGAAGTTGGACAGTTTCCGGCGACTTTTTGGCGGCCGCTGCGACTCTAAAGCATTCCTGGCTTAATCCTTGAAGGTCCACGACATGATCGACATCATCCATAAGAAGGTACCTCACCTGAGACATGTCCACCAAGCGGCGACGAATGCAGTACAAAAGCGTGCCGGGTGTAGCAATGATCACATTTGCCTCAACCTTTGCGGTTGGTCTGCTCGGCGCAGTGATAGTCTCTACAACAAGACCCTCGCAAAATCTGCCTACTTCTTTGATGTACTTCTCCGTCTGGCGTACCAGCAATTGAGTCGCTACCATTACCAATGCTTGGGGCTGAGTGGTCGACCGGTAGTCCAAGCGTGACAGGAGAGCAATTGCTAGTGATGTGGTTCTGCCAGTTCCCGGCGGGTAGCTGGCGATTACGTTCCGAGGAGGGCACAGGGCCAGAGCTGAAAGTACTACTTCCTGCACAATGGTGGGTTTCTGATAGTTGAGATATCGGATACCTTGTAAAATTGGCTGTTGTCTTCCGGGATAGGACAGTTAGAAAGCGTGAATGGGGAGCACGGTGGCCGTAACTCACGAAATCAGCAACTCAAAGGGCATTTGGGAATACAGCTTGTTTTGAGACTCTACTGCCGGGATGTCTGCCATGTGGAGGTCCTGCACCGCTGACCTTGCAAAGGCTGGTGCGTTTTTAGTAGTAGAAAGGCCGGAAGTCGACGTCAGAGATTCTTGAACAATTACTTCGTCGTCTTCTATTAGCTACGAGCGCTTACATACTTCATGGCTTAAGGCTTATGTCATACGAGTATATACACAGGATATCATAAGTGTTGATAACTATGTACATATATACCTAATAAAATTTAGAACACTTAAAATGTAAAAGATGGAATGTTGACATCGCTGATATCCCAGGTCTTGCCACCATCGCTGGTCGTCATCTCACCACCAGTAACGCCCTCGCCCTTTCCGAAGGTCTGGATGTAGTTCGGATCGGCAGTATCAAGAATAATCTTGGTGTCAACCCACTCTAAATGAATTGTCAGTACGTAATCATCCTCGGGTTGCTTTCGCGACTTACGATGAGCACCAATGGTTCCACAATCCGAGGCGCCGCACTCAACGGAGCTGCCGAAGCCCATGGCTTCATGGCCCTTGGAGGTAGAGAGGGTAGAGACCTGCTGCCCGTTGATGGAGACGTACTGGACGTACTCCTGAGTTGAAGTATCATATTTGTCTGTTGCATGCGGTCAGTTTAGTAATCCTGCCTGGGAGTCAAACGTCTCCTACAGTGCATGGTGACACGATCACCCTTCTTGGCGGGAGTCTGATGCTCATCTTGGACAGGCAGCTGAGAGTTATCTCCAGTCTTGGTGAGGGTGTAAGCAAAGATGCTCCACTCATCGGACTGCCAGTTGTCTGCAATAGACTGGATCAAGTCGCCCTTGTCAGTGCCCATTCCAACCCAAAGAGAGGCAACACCGGTAGAACCCTGAGGCACATCAGGAAGAACAAGAGTTGAAGTGGCCTCACGGATCCAAGAGCCAGAGCCAACAGGACCTGTGCTGAAGGCAGGGCCCATAGCGGCGTTGGCAGTGGAGACGGCGATGGCCGCGAGGATGGAAAGGATCTGGTTGGAAGAAGGCATTTTGAAAGTATGTTGTTGGACTAATTAGATCAATTGGTGACTAGTTTGCTTGGCATGTCGAGATCCTTATATATCAATGCAAAACATATGATAGCAAACAGAGGTCCATTATAATTGGCGGACAAATGCCCGAAGATCGACACCCAGTTCGTTGATCAATGCACGACCGAGGGTTGGTGGGGATAATATCCGAAACAAACTAGACAACCATGACTTGTTGTTTCGGAGGAGTGGACCTAAATAGGCGAACTGGAATCTTTCGGTGCGCGGATAGAAACAACAGCGATTCGTCCTCACTATATAATACGAACAAACCTCAACGGTCCGAGGTGACTAGCATTGAAGTGCGCGGGAACGGAAGTAGTTTCTGTCGCAAGTTGGTAATTAATTACAGACAAGGACGCTCCTCTCCATAATACACGCCCAGTTGGGTATGTCAATAACGTACCACCGGAAGGTTGAGGACTTTTGCCTCGATGGGATTATCAACATTGGTGGAGGAATTTCTAAGATGCATTCCAACAATGTGGTGCCAGCTCGCCGATAAAACGCTGCTTTTATAAGCAAGGAATGGAGAATCAGGAGAAGCCTATAGTAATTAGAATACCAATATTTTGGCTGTGTTTGCGATTGTCCTTAAAATCATAATATAGACAATTAAGATTGCACTGCCATTGACAGCTTTTAATTTTACCTTAATCCTCTTAGTCGCCTAACAGTAAAATTTTAGTAAGTCTTTATTGATGTCTCTAGCAAAAGCTTACTGATTAGACTTACGCTCCTATTAAATGTAAATAGCTTGGATAGCCTGGAGACCTCTTTTAAACAAAAGGTTAAAGATATTACTAGTAGTTATCTACGTAATTACTAATAGCTTAACCAGGAAACCACGCTCTTAGGGTATTGCTTCTAGCAACTAAAGACTGTAAACTTATTACCATATATCTATTTACTTAGTTACTAGATAATATTTACGCCACAAACCCAACCACTGCCAGCTGGTTAAGCTTAATCCTTGTATGAATATGGCTGGAAGAAATTGATCACATGGGTGTCATTCTCGACTTTAAAACCTGATTTTAGCGGCGTAGCTTACTGTCCTTTAACTGTGCCACACCAACCTAGGCCAAATGCAGCAGGTAGCAGATGTCCTTTTGCTTCCAGCCACTGTCTTGGCCATGAGAAGATATCTAATTGGACATATAAAACAGGGCAGGACACCCAATGCATCGCTTTGCATTGTGAAATGCATCGTAATCTGGAAAACCAATATTCGTACTTAACTAATCACTGTGCCAGAGTCGTTCACATCTGATACTAGCAATATAAACAATCAAGCTTTATTCTAATATACTGCAAAACCTTTTTACTAGAAACCTTCGGAGCCTGCCAACAAGATGCCCACTGTAACAATGATCAGTACGGCGAGGATAACTAACTTTGGGCCGTTGACAACAACCTATACGGCGCCAGCATCATGTGCCACTGAAACAGACCGCCTTTACTTTGCTGATGATAGCGACCACCCCGAATATCCCTGGGCTAACCCTACCTGCACAATGCAACTGTATGGGAAATGCATACCATCCGGAGATCAATACGATCATCTGATCACAGCAACATATGCCAAGACCTTCGACCTTGGCTTTTACCATTACTACTCTCCGGGCCTATACTGCCCTTCCGACTGGACGACGGCCGGGGGATACGTGAGGGGAACTGGAAGCATTGGACAGATGTCTGGGGAACTCACCAAGACGACGGAATCAACGATGGTACCTGAGTGGTGGGAGCCAGGTCGGCCATTCCGGATGGACCCGGCAAGCGTTTGGATACAGGTTTTGGAACCTTCTGAGACACTGGCCGTATGTTGCCCAAGGTAAGCTCCTCAATTCCTTTGATGCTGACATATCACTAATGCATCCAGTAATTACACACTCAACTTCAATGGCGATTGTTACTCAGTGCTTGGTCCATTGTCTACGTATGGATACTCGGAGATATGCGGGTTCATACTCGCGTCAACCGCGGTACCCGTGACACGAACGAGAAGCGGACATGAGCTTTTATCCTATACAGAACCTCCTCCTCTGGAAACAGTCACACGGGATATGCAGACGGGGGAACGGTTTGGAGACAGCCTTGTTGTGACAAAAGTTCCGGCAGTGGCGCTTATTCATAAGAAACCAGACTTTACTAAAACAAGTGGAGGAGATGATACTAAAGAAAACTCAGCAAACAGGATGAATGGGTGCAGTTGTGCTATGCTGCTCTTGACAGTGGCAACTATGGCAACGATTGCAATATCTGGATTTTAGGACTATAACTAAGGACGGGGTTGTTTTATACTCTGCAATTCCCGGTACTGTAGCTCCACGGTGGACAGGGCCTCTCAATATTTCAAGATCAAAATAACAAATACTCTATTGTCTCACTAGTTAGTAGCGACTGATCAACAACCGCAAACCTGAGATCGAACCGATATTTCTTAACAACTATGTACACACGAATCACTTCTCCGGTTTGTGAAAGCATCCTCTCGATTCCTTGACCCTCCTAATCTTCCATGAGCCTAAATGGTACCAAAGCCAGCGCTGGACGACAGGCCGGTGATACTAGAGTAAGCAGCAGCGGAAGCAACGTTCTTGCCGCTGAAGTTGACCAGGAAATCGGTGTCGCTGCCTGAGAGAGTGCCAGAGCTTCCAAAGCCGTTGACTTGGCATACGTGGCCGAGGTAAGAAGAGCAGACGGCGTTGGCGGAAGTGCTGGGGCTCGAGAAGAGCTTACCAGCAAAGCTAGACGCCTCGAGTGGTGTAGCTACATTCTGGAAGATGTTGCCTTCGGCGACGACCTGGCCGCCAGCACCGATCTCAAAGGCATGTCCGGCGTTATCGTACCAGTAGTTGTTGACGGCGTGGAGGAGGGTATTTCCGCCGACCTTAGGGGCACGACCGGAGGTCTTGTAAATGTAGTTGTTCTTAAATGTAACAGTCTGTTCAAGTTAGCCTCGTGTTGGACAGAAGAAAAGGACTGACACGTACATCAGAAGATCCTGTGAAGTAAAAGCCCCAGTAGTGGTAGCCGTTGCACGTGGCTGACCAGGAGGTAGCACCGTCGAGCTTGTGGTTCGAGATAGTCACTCGATTGCTTGGGTTGTTGCCAAGAACAATGTGTTGCCGGCCGATAAGCGACGTAGTAACATGGTCAATCCAAACAAGATCCGTGTTATCAAGGGCAATGGCATCGCCTCCCCAGACGTACTGAGGGTTAAGGTTGGTAATCTGAATGTTTTGGATGATGACGTTCTTGGCACCCTTTGCAATGTAAAGGCCCTTGCCCTTGATGATACCCTTACTTCCTACGCCGACGAGACTCTTGTTCGACCCAACGAGAATGGGGTTCAACGCAGCATTGTCATACTTGACGCTGACCTGTCATAGATTTGAGAGGTTAGAATGGCTTCGACCTCAACAGAAAAGTACTTGGTACTGACCTTGGGCGCGTTGGGCTGGTAATTGGTGCACCAGTCGTCCTTGTTGATAGCAAGCTGACAGGCAGAAGCCGTGCCATAGGGAGCGCAGCCAGTTGCACTAGTCGTGCCTTCAGTTCCAGTGAAGTCAAAGGTTTGGTCCAAAATGATGACTCGGGCAGAGGAGTCGCCGAGATAAGACACGAGCTGGGCAGTTGTCGTAGGGGTGACAGCAGCAGCTGAGCCACCACCAGTGACGCCTTTGGCAAAGCCTTCGGCAGCGCCAGTAACACCAGCAGCTCGAACAAAGGCCACAAGAGCGGGTGCAAAAAGGATTTCAAGTCTCATGGTGTGATATCAATGAAGTGGTGGTGGCTGAGAAATCGTAGCTAAACATTTCATTGCTCTGGAAATTGAGTGGCTTTTATATATACCGTCTGACATGGATGACGGATCACGGCATGTGGCTTACAACCACTACCGGACTAAAACCACTAAACCTGTTGGCATGTAGATAGTTCCATGATCGCGGTTTGAACCCTCCACTACTAGCTTCGGTATAAGACCTCAAGCAAGGCTAGACCGGAACATGCCAGCTCCGCATTTCCATTCTCGAACATTTCTATCCGTTAGATACAGAGAAGATTGCTCAGGAGTGAGCTAAGTGACAAGCTTACAATGTTAGGCTGGAGTCGTTAAGTTAGTGCCTTCGGTTATTGGTGCATAATTAGTTAGACATCTCCGAACCAGTCAGGGACCACTTAACCTGTCAAAGGGACTAAGGAGATAGTAAGAGCATCTAGACTTAAATACAGCTTTATCTAAAGTTCAATAGTTTGTTTGCTATTCGGAAAAGGCAGTAGGGTTTTCAGCTGGCTGTATTTTAACGTTCTAGTGCGTATTCTGGCAGCGATTAAGTGTCTATCGAGTCCGACTCATCCAGACACGTTCAAATTCTCAATCAACTCCGAGATTGAGTATCGGATAAGTCTCTCGTGCTGACTGCAACGGCACACATATCCGACAAATCCCACTTCCCGTGGTCATAAGACAATGGGCTAATATTTCCACCACTGGACGGTTGATAACTTGCAGATAACGCCATGTAACCCTTTTCCACATCACGTAACCCTACTAAGGCGATCCCCACACTTCTTATCCCCGTTCATTACCGAACACTCAATTTAGACGAAACAGTCTACGAACCGTCATATCCGAGTCTCTACTCCGTAATCTACAGTTAAATAACAAACTAGCCGAAGGACCATAGGTAGAGAAAGCCCTGTCTTCACGCCGATGGAGTACGTACAAATGGAGCAAGCAGACCACAAGCACCTTAAGTCAATTTAATAAAGAATTGACAGGGAGAATGTAAGAAGTTGAGTCCAGACTTTAAGCACTCGTCGAAGAACTATCATATGCCCTGACTGCTTTATATATGTACGTGACAGATTACAGTAATAAGACTATTATATATAATATTTAACCCAGGCTGATTCAGTTGAAATAATAGTAGATAAGTATAAGATAAGAAAAAGTATTTACAGGAAATGTATGAGTTAGTAAACAACCAGAATCCCCCCTGATTAACACAAAAACCTTTTAGCAATAGCTCTTAGTTGTAGACTTAGTAATCACGCCAGCCCTGATCAGGTCAACATAACTCCAGTAATCCCTCTGGATACCTTGTCCATCCACAGGCGTAGTGGAGTAAGACACAGCTGTCCAGAAAGCACCACCAGCGACATACTTCTGCCAAGCATAGCGCTGAGTATCAAAGATGGTCTTGCGGTTGGGCACCGACAGGGTGTTGTTGTACATAGTCTGCAAAGACCATTCACCGACAAACACAGGGAACTTGGTCTCCTCGGCGAGGTACTTTGCTTGTCCGCACACAGCAGGTGCGACATACTGTGAGTAGGTACCCGATGCGGCAAAGTAATAGACGTGAGAGTCGATGACAAGGTTGCGCTTCTTGTCAAACAGCGGAGACCAGAAGGCGGCACCCTTGAAATTGTCTTGGAGCATCACGGGGATACGCTTGTCGACGGCTTCGACGCGCTGGAAAACGCCATTCATGTATGTGAGGACCCAGTTGGTCGCTTTGTCGGATAGACCGGCTGCTGAGCCGAAACCAGCCAAGTTATCGCTGACCTCGTTAAGGGGAGCGATCGTGAAGGCGTTCTTATGGCCGCTGGTTCTGACAAAGTCGAGAACCTTGTCAACAGCCTTGAAGCTCCAGGCCAGATTGGTAGAATTATAGAACCAACCGTCATGCCCGAAAGCTTCGCCAATGTCGAGGTTGTTCACACCGCCGGGTAGGGAGTGAAGACCGATGATAATATGCATGTTATATCGTTCAATAGCATATTGAGTAATCTTTCGTAGATGGTCCTGTTGTCTGCCATGGTAGAATGCGGAACCGGGGACTTTGACCCAGGCGGCGTAGGTAGTAGTGATGCGAAGGGTATTGATCCCAACCTTGGCAAGTGTATCGATGGTAGAGGTATTGAGGAAAGATTCGTAGCGCTTCTCCAACATTGGGCCACATTGCTTTCCAAGAGCCTGGCACAAGCCCCATTCATCGATAGTAGCAGCGGCTTTGGTACCAAGCGAATTCCACCAGACGGGATCATGGGTCTTTTCCTTGGCAAGCCAAGCTCCTAGATTGACACCATTGGCCTTGTATGTCTTCCAGTTGATGAATTTACCACCTTCGCATCCCTTGGGGAAGTTAATCGTGTGCTCATATCGCTGGTTATGGGGTTTGACATGAGGAATGCTGAAAGGACATTGCTTCTGATACTTGGCAACCTTGCCATGATTGGCCGAGCTTGTTACAGAGTAATCCGGCTGTGGCGCCGCGGCAGCGGTTGAGAACAGCAAAGCTGTAGAGAAAAGAGAGGAAATATGCATGACGGCGCCTGATATGTTGCTGTTGCTCGAGACCTGAATGCTTGATGTTTCTGTGAGACATCCTCAGCTGAACTGAGACATTCTTATAGATATTTTTCTACACATAGCCTTACAGATAGAGATTTCCATCGTCAATTAGCGACTCCGGAAAATCCGAAATGAGATGAATCGCCATCTACACAAGACTAGAGGCAAGTTCAACGGCTGACCTGACTAGCATCAGGGCGTACCCACAATTTGCCGTTTTGAAAGATGAGACCGCGACCAACGCCAATAGTCTCAGCAATAGTGTACCAGCTAGTGATATTTCATTAAACAAGCAGACAGCAAAGTCTTCAGCAGCTGAGCAGCCTCTATTAATACACAATCACAGTCTCGCAATTGGCCCGGATTTTCCGATCGAGCCCATATCGTAGATATCGATTGAGACATATCGTCATCCATTAAAAGGCTCGGTCGCCACCGAATCTACATATTGCCGAGAGCCTGGCTAGGGGAGGAAAGAAAACTCAGGACCTTGATTCTAAATGACAAAAAGACTTTGGTAACTTTGGCCTAAGCTCAGGGCACTCTTTACTAAGTTTATTTTACTATCTTCTTCTAAAGTGTTATGTTTTCTTGTTGCCCGAGGCCTGGGCAAGTTTTGCGAAACTGCAGAGCTTTGTGCCTTGGCCCCTTAGAGCAGATCCATAATATTGTTAGAGATATCGTCAATGTTTGATCCCCACTTGTCGGGTGAGGTCTGCCGGGTATTAGCGTGAATTGATGACGTTGAAGGACAAAGTCACTCACCTGTAGGTAGAGTATGCCATCTTCAATAGCTGCCTCTCCACTACTGCCCTCAACTTTGTCAAGGATACGGAATTGCACTTCTCCTTTCTCCAAAGCCTCACTCAGCGCCTCCTGCAGCATATCATCGCTGTCAAACTTGCGCCACTTCAGTGTACTGACCAGGCCACGGAAATAGTTGAGTATAAAAGCACCAAGGTATTGGTCAAAGTCAGTGCCCTCCTTGGTCAGCTTCAGTTTCTTGTAGGTCTCCTCAAAGTTGGGGACTAGGGTAAGATCCTTTTTGATAATATCCTTTAGGTCAGACTGTACGTCCGCAATGTCCGGCTCGTAGTCTTCACGGATACCTTTGCGAGCATAAAAGCTCAGAGCATCCGTAGAAGGGGCCAGGCTGATACCCTTCTCCAGGTTCTTATGCCAAAATGCATCGCCAGTGTTGGAACCGAGTCTGTCGGCGCCGAAGACTATAGCAAGCTTCCCGTCGCTTGTGAACTTGGCTCCGCATGCATCAAACGTTTCTTCCTCATCCACGTCCATGGTAAGGACATGAGCTGAGGCCAGGTTATTGATGTCATCGTGGTACTTGGGGTTTCTTTCGAGTTCCTTGATGGCCTCCTCGACATAGCTGACTTTGTGAGCGGGTGTATCTGGCTGTAGGGGGTGAATATTGTCTTACTTTGCGATCATCGAGCCTGGGCTCTCACGGGCCCAAGAGCCTTCTGCACCATAAGGCACGACAGCAAGAGCGTCGATGTCAATCTTCCAATCAACACCCATAGCTTTCGAGAGCTGCTCTTCGAAGTCTGCCAGTTTGTTCTGCCATTCATCGCGGACTATAACAATCGATCAATATCGTACCTTATTGCGCAAAGACTTTCACTTACGGTTCTTGCGTGCCGCAAGAGGCAGCTTGTCAAGAGGCGGAAGTCGTGGCATTTTGCGTTGAGTAAAACAGGAGCAGGAGAGTAATGGGTGAAATATGAAAGCCGGAAGCTGAGGATTGATAGAAAACTTGTGTATTCAGAACTTGGTCAGAAACACTTCCACCTTATATAGTTCACGACTTCAGTATAAACTCTTTTGATTCCGCATGCGGAATTCTCCTTGAAATTTCTGAAGGAGCGTTGCCCGACATGTTGTGCGAATGATAATTACATTCTTCAGCTACCTGCAACTTTGGACGATCTCACCCTGTACTCTCTAGGTCCATCACGATGATGAACCAATCAGAAGCCGTTTCCGCCATCTTCAGACGGATACCTCGGGAGGGTCAATCGGGATAATAGAAGACCCCGAGAATCTTCTGTTCTTTGCATGCAACGTGAAAAAACCGCTTGAGGCTTCACGAGAAGTCAAAATGGTACTTCAGTTTATGGACATGGATTGATGATGGGGGCATGCATAAGGCAGGAGAAGGGATCGTCGTACTGCTTCAGCCCTCGCTTAATTAACCTGGAAATATCTTAGCTTCAGTTAATCCTTTTCGGAAGCAACCTTTGCGAGCCAATCAAAAACAGAATTTGAACCATTACCCCTGTACTCTCCTGTCAACCTTAAGAAGTTGGACTCACCGAGGCAGACAGGATTGTAGATCTATTCTGAAACAGGCGGAGTTGTTTCTTTACGGGCAGTCGAAGTAGAAAAGGCGATTACTGAATAAGGAAGCTCCCTATGTAGCTTTGAGGCAGCATGTAGGGTGAATCGCACTGGACATACTGTATGATTTTCCGGAAAGCTGCGCCTCAGCGAACTTGATGTTGGGCGGTATGTATCAGATCTGAACTGTGTGGGAGAGCGTGGCGAATGGTACTAAACAAACTGGGGGTCAACGAATAGCACTGCTGGGGTTCGCACCATGGAACATACTACACGAAACAAAGATCAAAGATAACATAAGAGAAAGGTAGGGCCAAGAAAATAAAAAACAACAACACAGTATGTTCTTAAAACACAAACACAAGAGCATTATACTAAATTAATACAATTCCCTTAATACTAAAAGAAAAAAAGCTTAACAAGCTTCCTCCACGCAAATAGGCAGACTACCAAAGACCAAGGATGATGCACCATCATAACACGTGCCAGTCGTGTAGGGAAGCCTAGCGGATCTGGCTAGGAACCGTGTCCGCAGGCAACTGCTTGATAGTGGATAAAATACCCTCGATGCGCTCACGCATTCCGTTCAGGATCTCTTCTCGTTTCTAAATGGCAAGAGTCGTTAGAGTTGAAGCTTTACATACCATTCTCTAGTGGTGGAGTATTTCAGGGACTCACCGAGGCTAACAACATGGTCGATCATTTCTAGAACAGGGCGGACCTGTCATGGTCTAGGCAGCAGAGGCCGAAAAGATTCCATCCTGGACGAGGAAGGTCCGAATTCACCTCTTAGGCAGCCATGCTGCCTTTGTCAATATACAAGTAAAAAGAATACATAGCACCGGGGTTCAGAGACGTGCCGGCTGGTATGTCAAATTCGAAGTTTCAGAACAACTCGGCGTCAAGCCATGACCGCTTCATACTCACGACTATCGGCAAATAATGAGCCAGTGACAGTTATTTGCAGTTGGGATTTGTGGCTGAGAGCTTAATCAGAGGACAGAACTTAGTGATTCAAGAAAGATGCGTCCTTGAAAGAGAAAACTTTGGGCCCGGGAAACACGAAGTTCTTAATGCTATTGAAAGGAATACACATAAGCTTAGCATTTGGCAAGGCTGAGATTGTGTTTTTGATGGCTCCGAGCCTGGTTTGGAGTCGGTTAAACTAGTCGCCAAAGTCTATCTCAATATCTTTCGCATCATCTGTCAGAGTTGTGTTCTTGGTCAACGACGAGGTCAGACCACCGTCCTCATAGACAGAGATGGCAAACTCGTCTGAGCGAACCTAGTTGACGACGTATGCCTCTCTTTTAACGCTCGACCCCAGAATGAAAACCCAAACATAGAGTTTCTGGACAATCGTGAAGGTGTTGCCACCTATGTAGACAGGCGATTTCTTGGTTAGGTCATAGCTGTCGAACACAATAGTGCACGAATAAGTTGAGCAAATCTCGAGCTCCCTATAAGTAGGAGCGTAATGGTCGTCATCTCGAACGCCAAAGCTGTAGTCCAATTTGGCAACGAGAGGGCTAGAAGATGGAAAGTCGACCGTGTGCGGCTCCTGTCCGGGTGCAAACTTCGATTCGTACAATACTTTGCCAAACTGCTTTCTCGCTGTCACCTTCGCATTCGGCTTGAAACATGAGCTTCGGACCTGAGGGAGAATTTGGTCAACTAGGTACCGCGCCATGGTGTCTCTCTTGATAGAGATAACACCGCTGGATTGAGCAGGATCTTGTGGCTCAATTCAATTCCAAGTGAAGGATGAAGCTGCTGGTAGTTGATGCCCACCGGTAGCACACAGATAGTTGAGCGTCGTGGCAGCTTTCTGAACGTCCAACGGATTCTTGACCTGCTCGCCAGTTGAAGAATCAACGACTAGGCTGACCCAGCGCTCAAGTGCAGTCGGTACAAGGGGCGATCCGAGCAACCAGAAGCTGACGTTTTGTCTGAAAAATGTCTTCTGAGTCAGCTGCAAGAAGGTTGATGACTGCCGACTATAAGGTTAAGCTTTAGGCTGCGAACACAGATGATAAACGACAATGCAAATAGAACAAGTGACATGGCGTCGTATGAACCACGCTCTACTACGACAGAGTCTGGCCTTTTCCTTTACATAGGATAGTTCCTATCACAATCAAAAGTCACCTCGCCAGGTGGCGGAGCTCAACATCACTTCCCCAATCCGTTGTTTCTGTCTGCCCACTGACCCTTAGCTGCTCAGTAGGTTCCCTTTCCCCCAAGCTGGTGTCTATCGTTGTAGACCTTGATACCCGCTGGCCCCAGCTCTCCCTTATCACATTCTTGAGGATATTCCGACTAGTTGTAAAGAAGATCAGAGCGTTCCACAGACCTTGCAAAGGCATGACGGCTGCTATAGCAACCTGATATGAGTATGGAACATCACCGTTAAGTAGACTCTGGATACGTGTGATGCTTGCCGGTACCCACGTCACAAGGACACTCAGCGTGAACATAAAGGTCGTAAAGAGATATGCCCGTTTTACAGGGTCTCTGAGCCAAAACTTGGACTTGGTACTGCCCGTGGCTGATGACGAAGATTGTTGCTTTTTGCTGGCAGATATCGGCTCCACGGTCGTGGCTTTGGACGCTAATTTCTGAGAATCAGACACGGCAGTATCGGGTGTATCTTCGGCTCCTTGGACATCGGTGTCGGTGTTTGTTTCTGTTACCTATTGTGGTCAGCTGAAATGTATTGCCATTTTAAGGACGGTTGCTGTACTATTTGGTGATCGGTTACCGTGGTTTGAATGCGCGAGTTCAAGATACCTCGAGCTTCGTTCCTCGCCCGAAAGAGGCGAAAGCCAACCGCTGTGTTTAAAGCGATTGAAGTGGCGATACAGATCCATACAAAGAGGTATGAAGTGAAGAGTCGTATGCTGACCCATGATTCTCGGATCCAACACCAGGTCTAGTCTGTGATTAGTTTATCGTCGAGACATCAGCTTAGGGCACTCATGACTTACAGTTGTCGCTCCATAGACAGGACCACGCGCTGGAGTCGAGATGAAGAACAGGGTAAACCCTGATATGAATGGTCCTCCGAAGCAAATCAGAGAATAAAGCCACTTGTTGAACGTGTGCGGATTCGATTGAAAGAAGACAATCCTGAAAGTATTGACCGACATGCCGAGAGACCACCACGCATCAGACTGCATGAATCTACATCTGAGGTTAGGACATATGCCGAGTGCTCACCAAGACACAGATAGTACTTGCATGTGTACCAAGAAGCTTTGCGCCCTACAAAGCGCTGAATCTTCACCCCGAGCTAATCCATCGCGTGAAATAACAGTCCCAATGCTAGCGCCCAGATTCGCGATGCTAGCAAACACGATAAACGTATTCCGAGGATTGCGCAGCCTCGGTATGCTTCCGTACGTGACGAAAATCAACAGTACAGCTACGAGGCTGATTGACGAAAAGACCCTCTCCAGCAGCGCCAGCCGTTCTAGCTGAGAGTCAGAGAACATCTCGGTCGCTCGTGCGATTGAACTGGCATTTGGGCGGTGGTGAAAGCTGCAGTGGATTTGGCCGAGCTCAGCGGTGAGCGGAGAAGGTTTGGAAGCTGGGAAGATGGGGCTGTCGAGGTTTCAGTTTTTCAACGGTGCCATCCTGGTGGCTTGAAAATCTGCCTGGCCTTGGTCGGAAGCCGAAGGATCGGCGCGCCTGGGGAGATAGCTCCAAGGCTATCCATTGGCTCCGCGTGAAGCCACGATGGCATTCCGCCAGTGCTGACCAGGCTAGACTGCTTGTTATCTTGTCTAACCCCATTAGGCATGTCGTGTTCTTCTGATGCGCAGGGCGCATGAGTCAAACTTCCATGTAGTCTGTAGCTATTTTCATCAAGTCGTGGCCTGGGTATCAAAGCAATTGTGGACAAGGTAGGGTTAGTATAATTCCTATTTTAACTATTGGCATGATTATACAGCAAGGACTTCAAAATCTTTGTACAAGAGGAAATTGGCTGCCATTAACAAGGTTTGTAACCAAAGCACTGGCGTTAATATTCGTGCGTCTCAGAGAACGTTTCATAAGCTGATGGGAGAGCGACATCCAACTGTCGCGCTCGATCTGGACCATACACGTCTGCCTTCTGATATTACACGAGAACGGTTAGTCCACTTATCTAATCGAGATTCGCATAACTGACCTTTTCTGGCTCGGCATCTGGCGTCGGCATAAAGACAGCTTTGCCGTCATTTCCAAAGTACGCAAGGTCCTGCTCTGCTATCAGATCGCGTCACGTACAATTGAGAAGAGTGAATTCTTTACCTTATCAAACGCCAGCTGGTTCTTCTTTGCAAACGTAATCCAGTTCTCACTGAATGGGGCACGAGTCACTTCAAGACATCGGAAGTGCCAGATCTTCCACTGCCCATCCTGTTTCAAAAAGTCCAAGGCATAGTGGCACCAGACCCAGTGAGTCCAGACTCGCTTACCATCAACGTTCTTATCCTCAGGCTCGTAGAGAAACTCTGGCATGGTCCCCACGTTCTTGGGGTCAGCCAAGCCACTCTCAACTCCAGCCATTAACCAAAACCCTTTTGCAGTTTCACCATCACCTGCAACTTCGATCAACGGAGTGGTTGTCTCGTGTAGAATAAGTTTTCCGGGAGGTGAGGGTCGGTTGCTGTGGTAGGCCATAATGCTGTCGTAGTCGGTGTACACTCCGACATTGGTGTATTGTGCGTGGATCCCAGGGGTGCCTCGCTTGACCCACAGAGCCTTGATCTGTTCGTCCTGGAATACATTGTGAAGATGCATATACTTGCTGAACACATTCTCGACCTCACCTCGATCGTAGGCCTGATTGTATTAATGAGAATGTTTGGATAATGTTACGGTGTTTCTTACTCGTTGTGCCAGCTTCTCCACGGCCGCAAGTCTCGCCTCAGTAGTGGAACTAGAGTTATGCGAAGCCATTTTGGACTCTGCGGGGCAGATCACAATAGTTTGGAAAGATGTTTAAGGTAATACTAATTTCCATCCGCTTATTGACATTAATAGATGTGATGATGTTGACTTAATACAGCTACTTCCGTAAGCCTATCTATTAGGCGCTTTCCTCCTTCCCGAGCCGAGATCTCAAGTCAAATAACCACCAGCTTAGCCGTTGTAGTCCGAGCATCGCAACCTGACCTTAAACATTGTCAAGTTACCCCAGATAACGCACATCTTCTGTTAAACAGCCACGGTAGATCATCGTACCCCGCGTTTTTAAGAGTTTAAGCACTTCGGTTGTTTGTCGGCTCCACTTTCCCGGCCCGTTCTTCGGTTCGGATCCGTCGTATTCAATGATTCGACGGGCCTTTAAACGAGCTGTATCTGAAGTTTCCGGATCGACAAGCTGACTTTCGTAAGCACCTGACTTGGCCGTAATGAGATGAGAAGTGTGCTTCCCCGCATCTTAGAATCGGGTTGTCCACATCCTCCCGCCTATCATACTTGATCTGGCTTGCATATATACTGCGTATTCGACAGATGCCAGATCAAGTCATGGAAGATCCTCGGATACCTTCTCTCGAGGTTCGAATATCCCTATCTCCAAACTCTTCTATAATCCGTCATATCGGGGAACGACATGGCCGCCAAGAATGAATACGCGGAGCACACCGAGGAACCAGTTAAAGGTTCAAATACACCATCAGGACACGTAGAAGGAAATGCGCTCCTCGTAGATGCCCATGGGAATATCAGACGTCTTCCCATTCCTTCGAGTAACCCCAACGACCCTCTTAATTGGAGGCCCTGGCAGAAATGGGCAGTGATTGTGACGTGCTGCTGGTTCTGTAAGTAAATCAATACAACCTTCTGGATATCTTAATGGTCGGACTAACATTTCCATGAGCTATCATGGGTTTGGCCTTGATTGGTGGCCTGGGACCAATCTTGGGGATCTTCTTCCAACTCTACGGTCCACAGGGATATGGGCCATCTGAAATTGCATTTCTCCTTACTCTGCCATCTCTTTGCGTTGGCCTCGGTAAGCTAACATCAACCTTTGCAAAGATGATCAGCTGATATATATTAACATGTAAAAGGCAATTTTATTATCCTTCCAGTAGCACTAGCATATGGCCGGCGTCCAGTCTTCTTAATCTCGACCGTTGTCCTTCTCGCCGCCACGATAGGCTCAGCGGCCCAAAACAGTTACAATGGCCATCTAGCGAGCCGTGTCATGCAAGGCATAGCAACCGGCGCTTCCGAGTCTCTGCTACCGCTGATGCTTACCGAGGTTACCTTTCTCCATGAGCGCGGGCGTGTCTTTGGCTTATACTGGACCGTCCAGAATGTCCTCAGTAGTACGATGGGCTTGACCAGTAGTTACGAGGCTGCAGCCCTTGGCTGGAGATGGTACTATTGGGTGTTCGCTATACTGGTTGGCGCGGGCCTGATCCTTGCCTTCCTATTCGGATTTGAAACTCGCTTCCAGAGGCCAGTTGTGAGTCTCGATGGCAGGGCTGTGCTGACAGACGACTTTGGGGTCACACATGTCGTTCCGGACAGCGAGGCTCAGGAGTATCTCGAGCGCCATGGCATCGATGACCAGCGAGGAGATGAGATTGACGTGCCGCTGAAGAGTTATGCTCAGATGTTGAAGCCATGGGGCAGTTCTCATAAGACCCCGGGACAGATCATGTGGCTGTCGTTGCTGCGCATGGCCCAGAGCATGACTTCTCCTGCTATTCTCTTCACTGTCCTTGCCAGCTCAATCACTCTAGCGTGCGTGGTTGATGTCTCGCTTACCTACGATGCCGTTCTTCAGCAATATGGATGGGATCCAAAAGATATTGGACTCATCAATCTTGGTGGCATTATCGGCGGTTTGCTGGGTGCTGCATACTGTACCTTGCTGGGCGAACCCTTCGTTATATGGATGGCCAGACGCAATCACGGGATTCATAAGCCGGAGCACAGATTGATCGTCTTGATGCCTGTGGCTATACTCGGATTTTCAATGCTTATCCTCTACGGGCTCATGGCAACAGCGGCATTCGAAGGTGGCGGTTCGTACTGGGGAATCCTGGTTAGTTGGACACTCTTCCAAGTGACATTTACCAGTGTCCTCATTGTCACAACCACTTTCGCTGCTGAGGCTAGTCCTAAGCACCCAGGACCAGCTCTTGTTATGGTTATTGGAACAAAGAATATTGTGTCATTTGGTGTTGCTTACGGACTAACGGACATGGTGCAACACGGAGGTTACACATGGACCTTTGGGGTACTGGCTGGCATCTTTGGGGCTATTTTCATCCTGGGAATCCCTATCTACATGCTTAACCCGAAATGGAGAAGATATGCTACGAGGGCTGAGGAGAAGAGGGGTATTACTACTACCGACTAAGGGTTATCGATGTACTTCTTACTGCCTAATTGGGTAGTAAGAACCACCCCCTTTTAGTAGCTCTAGCCGGCAATGACCTACTCATGTCATCCCTGCGAATAATCCATTGAAGATGAAAGAGAATATCGAAGCAGACTACCACGAGGGTAGACTGCATTCAGTGATTTCAAGCTTGCTTAAACCCTCCGTTATGATGAAATGTTCTTTGGCGAACCAAAGTCAAAATGTGTATACTTTTAACTAAATGAGTTTCTTTTTGCAGGGTTCATAATGACTCTGTATACAGGTGACATGAATGGAGATAATCGCAAAGAAGGCAGGATCATAGATACTACATAGTGACACGAATAGTCCCTTTTGTCATCTAGTTCCCCGACTCGCCATTCTTTAGGACTCGGAGATACTGATTATTCCTCCTCATTAGCTTCGTTGAGTAAGTCCCAGTCAATGTGAGGGCCATTAAATTTGGATCGTCGCTCAATCCACAGAAGACAAATGACGGTGAAGAGACCAACAATGACGGGGGCGTTACTTGAAACTCAAAGTCAGCTATGAGCTTGGTATGGTGGGATTTCATCAAGGACTACTTACTAGTTCATTGAACCGGCCGTTGTTGGGTTGGTCTGCGGAAGGCAAAACACAACACCGATAACAATCATGAACACAACCGAATACAGATTGACCGCATAGCCAAATTTACCGAGGCTGAAGGCACGTCGTGGCAGCTTATCGCGACCTTGGGTAAGTAAGACGCCCTGAGGGATAACGTAAGAAACATTCAGCATCAAGCAAGCTGCGTTAATGATCGAGTTGAAGGCCGTTGTGCTTGCGACGTAGATCAAACCGTAAAGAACGCAGAATGCTGCAGAAAGAAGCGTTGTTCTCCATGGAATACCACGCTTAGGATCAATATGCTGCCAGTATTCTGCGAATGGAAGCCCTTGCTGTACATCCACGTCAGCCATCGCCTTTTACAAGGAAAGCTTTACTTACATCACGGGCAAAAGCCCAGGTGATCCGGCTGCAGGTCACCCACTGACTTGGAATGCACGCTGGGAACCTGGTTAGAAGGTATTGCACAAAGCCAGCATAAGCAACTTACTGTAGTAGAGGAACGTCAGGTAAGCTTGTAAACCAGTTGCAGCGGCTTTGCTTCCAGTGGCTTGGTAAAACACCTCGAAGCTAGGGAGAAAGGAGCTCTGGACAGCCGATAAGTCCTTGATGGAATATAGCATAGCAACGGTCCACGGAATAACTATGACGATACCCATAGCCATACTCATATTTCTAGAATTCAGTTAGCGTTAGATCATGGCTCAGATTCTCGATCAACTAACAGGACTTGAGGAAGCTTGCGGCCTGGGCTGGGTAGTTCCTCAGCGATATGTGTGACAGCACCATTCCCCGCGAAGCAGTATAGTGCAGCAGCAATGGAGAGGAGCCAGCCCGTACCAGCATTCCAGCCGCTGATGCCACGGTTCTCAAGCATAATTGTACCCGGGGCGTAGTCTCCATCAGCCATGCCTAAGCATACTGCAATGGTCAGTACCATTCCAATGAGAGAGAATCCTGTAATCGATTCGGTCATAAAGTCGAGGTATCTCTGTTTGATCGTGTAGATTGGAATAACTGGTGAGAAGCAACAGGTCAGTAGAGGCTTTTCAGAATAAATGTCTGGAGCTTACGTGATAGGACAGTGATAGCCAGGTAGCATAGGTACACCTGGTAACGTTGCTGTGCAAAGTCTGGGAACCAAGCTGCAGCGCATCCAAAGGCAGAAATGGCTGTATAGATCAGACCGGAGCATGTGGTGATCCACCATGCAATGATATTAATCGACCCTGTAACGTAGGCGCCGAAGTTGCGAGTTTTCGGCGGTGCGATGATATACGTAAAGTGGTATTGTCCACCAGAAGATGGAAACGCAGAGCACAGCTCAGCCAAGCCGAGAAAAACAATCCATTGGGTAGCAGCGGCGATGAGCGGCGCAAACAACGTAGTGACGCCGCCTCCGTAGATTAGCACGAGGCCGAAAGACGAAGCGTATGTGAGCCACGAGTTCGTGATACTGGAAATGAAAGACAAGGAGGGTTAGGAAGATCTGAGCGTGTCATGATATAAGAAACTAACCTGTATGCCAGAGAAAGTGCACCCAGCCAGGAGAAAGATCTCTCGAGTTCAGCTTTGTGCCCCTGAGCGCGAAGACGCCTGTCGTCAGCGTCGATAATGGACCCCTTGCTGACCGAGGGGGCACGGTTAATAGGCTCGACCCGAGCAAGATCTTCGGATGACTTTTTATCCATGGTGTGATTGCGGACGGTTGACGATCAAGAGAAGTTATGAAGACTGATTTTTCCACCGAAGGGGGAGTTGGTTTATATAACAATCAACAACGCCGCATTGAGACATGCCCTAGCACCTGAAGGCACACTGCAAGTCCTTGTATTCTCAATGTCAGAATGTAGGTCCGGCACAGCCACTATCAGCTGAAAGCACAGTGCCTTTATCTGGGCACCCTTTCCTGCACTGTTGGTATCAACCCGAATCGGGAAGCTTCTTCAAAGCTTATCGTCGGTAGAGCACCATTTCCCCGCCTTCCTACCCCAGATCGTTATGTAGATTGTGGTTAAGCGACACCGAGCCTTGGTCTTATCTGGTGCCCTGACAGGAAAGGGTCCAGAACCGTAATTCAGCTCCCCAGACCGTTGCGATATCGGACAAAGGTAGATATTGCCAGTGAGACGTATTAGGATATTGCAATGGTAGCCCACGATAAGAAGTTGAGGGGTAAATACTATAATGGGACTAGTAGGATGGCGAGTCACAGCTGCATTGAAGCTTATATTGGAGTACTCGGTACAGCAAAGCATTCTTTATTTTATTCTTTTGACTAAGGTTTCTTACTAAGATAGTAGTAAACTATTAACTCCTAAACCAAAGAGATTACTCGAATTTTAAAATCCCAAGAACAATACTACTTTGACTATATGTCTTGGTATCTTCTTACAGATTTTAAATACTGTTCTGAGACTTATTCTTGCTATTAACACGTTGCTTCTTAACTCGGAGATAAACACAATTAGTGAGGGACAAGTGCTAATGCCTTGTTAAATACTGTTAGTCTTAGTTCATCTGCTCTTCAATCTAGCCTTTCTTATTAATATCCTAAGCACAATTTACAAAACAGCGACTGCAACTACGTTAAGACAGAACAGTATGTAAACGAACGTGGCCTCTATATGCTCTAACTGTCCCAGCCAGCGGTAGGAGGTAGTTGCAATTGAGGGAGATATGCGGCTGGGGAGGTACTCTAGCTATAAAACAGAGTTATTGAACTTTGCTGATTTATACCCTTTTTATCTCTTCCAGAGTAAATTATCAATTTTACTCTTTTACCTCTCTCCCTGGCAGTTTACTACTTCCTATTGCAGTAGCAAAGTTGTAATTTCCTAACCGAGGTTAGTGTTATTTGTTACAACTCAATGTTCTCAGAGGAGTCTAACACAGATGCAGTTGGCACAGGGTAAGCCCCAGACTTAATCCCTCTAGATGGGCGCTGCAAGAACTACAAAATAGCTAAAATGTAAAATGCCAGTTCAGATCACCAGGCGCAGGAATGGAAAGCAAAAGTGAGATCGAGGTTGGCTTGGAAAGAAAAGGTGGACAACTGAATAGGCACGTCTGACGAGCGATATCCGGTAATCTTGCAAGGACAAACGAATCGTGCCTATGCTTCTGCCTTTCTTTGAATCAACCCTTTTGTCCCAGCCTCAGTAATTCAGAAAGCTTTTAAACTTTCGTATTCTTGAGACGTGTAACCTCTATCTGAGCGATATCTTTACTTTCGGCCCCGTTGTAATCATTGTACTTTCTCCGGATCGGGAGAAGTAGACCACTGTGGTGCGTAAGGTATCTGGTGAAGGGGAAAATGTCAAAAGTTTAATGTGACAAACTTACAGGATATACAAAAGTAGAAATAACAAAGGGGTGCAGGGAGATGTCTGAACTTTATCCTTTGGTCTTCTTTTTATCTCCATCTGGGGTCGGAGTTAGGCATCAAATCGCTAGATCATAAGCAACTCTGGCAATACGTTATTGGCTCCTGTAGCATTCAAAGAGATTGAGAAGGAGTTCAAGATATCTAGTTGTATCGGGCAACTGAAATACATGAGGAATAGACAGAAGGACAGAGAATTCCAAGACTAACCACCGCTTCCGAAACTAGGGAATGAGAGGCTGAGATGGTCACAAGTGAATCTAACAAAGTAGTTGTTCTTCGACCCAGATCCATCAACAATGACAGTTCCATCCGGCGCTGTAACAGTGACGATCATGCCATAGTCCCCCTGGGCATTAGCCCACAACAGACGAAATGGGGTATAAGTACCCGCTGTGAGCTGAATCTTGTAAGTCTTCGAGCTTGACGGTCCCCACGAATAATCCTGCTCCAAATCCGCATTACTGCGCGTCCACGAAGTCATAGCCTTGTCACCGAACCAGACCAATGTGATCTCATCAGAGTATGGAACTATGATAGAGTATATCCCGCTGATGGGTGCATATAAGAATGCTCGATGATTGACTACTTTGTACTGCCAAGTCTGAATCGGCGAGAGGGGATAAATACTCTGGGGGGCAAGCGGATTTCCGGACGTCCCTCCTCCGACCTCCTGAATGCCGATTCGGTCTGTAGTACCATTGGAACTCGGCAACGTGCTCTTGAACGATTCAGCATTGAAAGATGAAAAATTCGGAGGGTCAGAATTGTAGTAATTGTGAGCGTAGATGGCGTATTCCAATCCTGCATTGTCGCATGTCTGGTCGGCGACTTGTGTGCCAACGGCAGGAAGCACAATACATACAGTCGCAGGTGAGCCGTTAGTTGGTACTGGACCCGTGGATGTGCTTGACCCTGAGAATCCAGTGGAATAGCTCGTTACCGTGGTATAAGAAGCAGCGACTTGGACAACGACAGTAGCAGGATCACCTCGAGATGCTGGCGCCATGGTGGTGGTTGCCCCTGTCGTGTAGGAACCGTACTTGAAAATGGTTGTGTATGGCTGCGGAACTTGTATTATCACGGTGCCAGAATCCCCCTGCGAGGCTGGTGCTAAGGTTGCAGTTGCTCTATTGGAGAAAGAACCGTAAGTAGTTAGAGTCGTATAAGACTGGGGAACTTGAACGACAACAGTAGCTACACTGTCTTGAGAGGCAGGGGTCATAGTCGTGATTGCAGCAGTTATAAAAGCCCCGTAAGTCGTTTTAGTTGTATAAGACAGAGGGACCTGGATAGAAACAGTAGCAACACCGCCTTGTGAGGCGGGTGGGAAGGTAGCGGTGACTGGTACGGTGATAAACCCGTAATTGGTGACGGTTGTGTATAGCTGGGGGAGTCCAACAAGAACAGTAGCCAAGGTTCCAGGGGCAGAAGGTGCTAGAGTGGTAGTTATAGGGGCAATGAAAGACCCATAAGTAGTTACAGTAGTACATGGCTGCGGTAGCCGGATGAGAACAGTAGCGACAATATCCTGAGACGCTGGGGGCAAGGTTGTAGTTACGGCTCCTGAGATGAACTCATAGCTAGTAACGGTTGTATATGGCTGCGGGGCCTGAACAATAACAGTAGCCACAGGACCAGGCACTGCCTGTTGTAGTGTTGAAGTCTGAAGGGCGGTAACAGTGCCATAGGTAGTCACAGTTGTGTATGACTGCGGAACCTCGGCAATAACACTAGCAAGACCTCCTGGTACAGAGGGTTCCATTGTTATAGTTGTCTCTATTGTAAAAGGACCATAACTTGTGACAGTCGTATACGGTTGCGGAGCGCGGACAATAACAGTGGCCAGAGGACCTGGTACTGAGGGATCTAGTGTTGTAGTCGAGAGTCCTGTGAAATCGCCAAAGCTAGTCAGAGTTGTATACGACTGCGGCACCTGAACAACAACAGTAGCATCGCTCCCAGGCACTGAGGGTTCCAGTGTCGTAGTTGTGGCAGCTGTATATATACCATAGCTAGTAATGGTTGTATATGGTTGAGGAATTCCAACAACAACAGTAGCTAAGCCATCGTTGGGTGCTAAAGTGGTGGTTGTAGGCTGAGTAAAGGAGCCATAGCTAGTGAGTGTTGAATATGAGATAGGAAGATCGACTAACACCGTGCAAACGTCCCCTGGAGCCGACGGCTGCAACGTCGTTGTCAACGGAGAAGCAAAAGAACCATAGCTAGTAACAGTAGTGTATGCCTGAGGGATCTTGACCATGACAGTAATAAAGTCCCAATCAAGAGAAGGTTGATATGTCGTAGTTGAACGTGTAGTGAGGCTATCAACATAGGTTGTAACAGTTGTGTATGACTGTGGAAGATCAAGGAGTACAGTGATGACATCTCCTGCTGTAGCTGCCGGTAAAGTCACTGTTTCAGGAGCAGTGATACCTGGACGATAGCTTCTGACTGTAGTATACACCTGAGGAATTTCAACTACAACAGTACCAGGGTCACCAGGAAGGGAGGGCTGGTAGGTTGCTGTCAAGGGTAAAGTTACAGTATCAATATAGGATGTGACAGTTGTATAGGACTGCGGAAGAGCAAGAAGCACAGTAATGGTATCGCCAGGAGCAGATTCCGACAGGGTTGTTGCAGCAGGGGCTGTGATACCAGGAACGTAGTTTGTGACTGTCGTGTATAACTGCGGTAGATCAACCTCAACAGTGATAACTTCACCTACAACAGAGACTGGGTGTGTCTTTGTTCCAGGTGTAATGAAAGTACCATAGCTTGTGACTGTTGTATAGAGTTGTGGCAGGTTGACCTCTATGGTTATGATTTCGCCTGTGACAGAGACTGGGTACGTTGTTGTGCTAGGTGCAGAGAAGGCACCATAGTTTGTGACAGTTGTGAAGAGTTGAGGGAGATTGACCTCCATAGTCATAATATCCCCTGCACTAGATGCAGGATATGTCGTAGTCATGGGTGTAGAGAAAGATCCATAGCTGGTAACAGTAGTATACAGTTGTTGTAGAACAACTAATACAGTAATAACGTCTCCGTCATGGGAGACCGGGTAGACCGTTGTGCTAGGCGTGGAAATCGAGCCATAGCTGGTCACAGTTGTATACAGCTGAGGAAGATCCACCTCCACTGTCATGACATCTCCTGTATTGAAAGGTGGATATGTTGTAGTCGTGGGTATAGAGAAAGAACCATAGCTAGTGACAGTTATATACAACTGAGGGAGATCAACAATGACGGTCACAACGTTCTGGAGTCCAGTTGCACTGTCGGTTGTCCTAGTCGATGTTGTGACACTTCCATATCGAGTGATTGTCGTGTATGACCGCGACTCGATGACCACTACGGTCACAGTTTCCCCTGAAACAGACTGAGGTATGGTGGTGGTGGATGCAGCCGTGACATCTCCATAGGACGTGATGGTCTCGTATGGCTGTGGCTCATAGACAACAACAGTTACTACCTGTCCCGCCAAAGATGGGGATAGAGTGGCTGTAGATGCAGCAGTAACGGCTCCATAAGTGGTGATAGTCACCCAATGTTCCGGCTCATACACAATGATAGTGCCCGTCTGTTCTCCGAGGGAAGGCATAAAAGTGCTTGTAGCCACGGCTGTAACTGTTGCATCGTATGAGGTGACGGTCGCCCACTGATATAGCTGATTGACAACAACGTTGCCTACATAAGTAGATATCGAGGGCGCCAATGTGGGAGTAGAAACGTCGGTGCTTATTTCACCAGAAGACGTTCCAGTGGTTGATGGATCGGGATTATTGATAACTACAGCCCCTATCTGTCCAACAAGGGGCGGGGTAATAGTGCTTGTAGCTGTGTCTGTGATCGTTGTGTTAAACGGAGTGACAGTCACCCGTAGGTATGGCTGATCGGAAATAATGCTGCCCACAGTGGAAGGCGAGACTGTAGATGCAGACGTGTCTGTAACTGTGTCTACTGTAGATGTGTCAGTGGTCGTTGTATCAGATAATGTTTCTCTAGTCGATTCGTTTGGCTGGCTGACAACAACACTATCCGAACTTGAAGGCAAAATTGTATATGTAGACAAGTCTATGTTTGTTGGTGTGTTGGTGACCATCGTATCAGGAGATAATTGACTACTCGAGTGAGCTGGCTGATAGATAACAACACTACCCTCACTAGAAGGCGAATCTGTCGAGCTAGACATGTCTGTGTTTGCTGCAGAGGTATCGGTGTTCGTTGTATCAAGAAATGCTTGGCTAGTCGATTGATCTTGCTGATTTAGAAAGGCGTTGCCTATAGTAGAAGGCGAATTAGATGAAGACGTGTCCGTTTTTGTGTCTGTGTCTGTAATTGTTCTAGATATGTCGGCGTTGGTCGTATCGGAAGATGGTTGACTAGTCGATTGATCTGGCTGATATATAACAACACTTCCTGTATCCCCTGCAGCCGAGGTTGACATAGTACTTGTGGATGCAGACCACTGGCACGAATCGCAGGCAGTGGCTAAGTCTGCTTGGCCTGATGAGGTTGCAGTTGTCGAAGTGGTAAATGTAGTAGTAACTGTTAATAGTTATATCGTAAGAGGGGGTGTTGGCCCACTGAACCTGCTGAAAGGGATTATGGGATCGCTGAACAGATCCAGTGGGCGACATTGTAGCTGTATATGCAGTTGTACCTATTTCACGAGAGAATGTAGTGTCGGCAGACGATGTGGTAGTGGTTGGTGAAGTTGAATCTATCCTAACCAAACCTGTAGATCCATCGAAAGAGTTCGAGGTATCAGAGGACGTTGCAGTGTCATAAGATGTCGAGGTATCAGATAATGATATAGCAGAGGACATATATTCTTCGGAAGATACAGGCCCGCCGGAAGATGTAGATCCATCCAGAGATGTAGATTCGTCAGACGATGTGGTAGTAAAAGACGTATAGTCATCAGAAGATGTCGAGGTATCAGATAAAGATGGAGCAGAGGACATATATTCCGAAGATATAGACCCGCCAGGAAATGTAGATTGGTCGGAAGACGTAGCAGCAGAAGACGTAGTGTCATCAAAAGATATAAACCCGTTGTAAGATATGGGCTCATCAGTTGATACGGTAGTGAGGGTCGTAGTGAAAGTTGCTCCATCAGGCAAGGTAAACCCATCAGAAAATGTCAATAGACCAGAAGACATAAATCCATCAGAAGGTATTGCGGTATCGGATGATACGGTAGTAAGGGTCCCATCAGAGGATGCAAAGCCATCGGAAGATGCAGACCTGTCAAAACTTGTGGATTCAACAGATGCTACAGGAGCAGAATATGTAGACCCATCTGAAGATACAATAGAAAGGGTCGTGTTGGTCTCATCCGAGGAGGTAAAGCCATCGGAGGATGTACTTCCAAGAGGTAACACTGTAGTTATAGACTCAGACGTAACTGGACTATCAGTAGATGTAATACCACCAGAATATACATCAGAAGATACGGCTCCGAGAGAAAGTGTATTAGTTAGAGACGAAGCTGTTCCATCAGAAGAAGTAGATCCATCGGACGACGTTGTTCTATCCAGGGAGATAGTTACATCAGAAGGCGTATAGACAACAGGCATTACACTAACTATAGTTGTAGCCATAGGTGTCTTATCAGAAGATGAAGTGATGATATATGACGACGTTGGATCCAGCAGCTTGATCAAAACCGTGCCAAAAGGACCTGACCCTGATTGGATCTGCGTGATAGTGACAGTATCAGTCCCGGTGGTAGTGACTATCAAGTATGAGACGGGATCGGAAGAGCCCATAATGCTCATAGAGGCGTCCGAGCTTGGTGAAGAAGACGAGACAGGTAAGGCATCTGATGTGTATTCTGTGGTACTGGGCCCAGATGAAATCTGCATAGAGACCGCAGTAGTGTAATCGGTGAGTGGAGTGGAAGAAATAGGTAAAGTGACTGATGTGGCTTCTGTTGTGTTAGGCCTCGACGAATTCTGCGTAGAGATCGCATTGGTACTCTCAGTACCTGGAGTAGAAGAAACAGACAAGGTAACTGATGAGGTTTCTGTAGTATCAGGCTCAGGCGAATTCTTCGTAGAGACCGCAGCAGTACTGTCAGGGCCTGATGTGGTAGATTCTGTGTAGGGAGAAGACTGAACTAGTTGCTGGTTGGCTACCACTCCACTTATGCTAGACCCAGATGTATGTGTAGACACTATGATAGTGGCATCAGAGGTAGACGCGTAATCAATGATACCTGTCGAGTTATCTGAGGTTGCTGAAGTTGAAAAGGAAGTTGATGTCTGTGACGAAAGAGTGATAGTAGTATCAGAGGTAGAGATATAGTAAACGCTACTGCTTGTAGAGGAATCTAGAATTCCTGAAGTCGAATAGAAAGATGATGTAACAGTTGAGGTAGATAATGTTCCCATCGCGCCAGACTCGGAGGATGTCTGCCAAGAGACCTCAGTGGCATTATCAGTAGCGGAAACGGTATCTGTTGTAATAGGGACAGACTGGGCAAGTTGCTGAACGATGACGGAACCACTCAGCCCAAGCTCTAAGTAGGTGTTGGTAGTATACACAATAGTACCCTCAGTATCTGTGTTGGTCGCTTCCGTCACCAAAGAGGGACTTGCACTCTTGGTACCGCTGTTGACACTGATTGACACTTCGACAGGCGAACTTGAGCTGATGGGAGACTCAGATGATGTCTCCGTGCTAGTTGAAATTCCACTGTCGCTGTCTGTAGCAGATTCCGTACTATGAAGAGGCGAAGTAAAGTCTGTAGCCGAAACAGAAGTGATGGAAAGGAGACTGGTGTCAGAGAAGAAAGACATTAAGGAGACAGTAGTTGATTCAGAAGCTTGCATATAGGTCTGTATGCTGATTATGGTGGTCCTATTAGTGTCTGAAATAGTCACTGTAGCATATAGCGTTGAGATAGAGCCTGAGGCTGAACTGCTAATACTGGCATCCTGGAAAGAACTTGAAGAGGCAGGTACACTTCTTGTCTCAGAATTCTGGGCATGACTCTCCGTAGTGATTGTGTTGCTTCCATCAGTATCTGTAGAATACTCTGTTGAGGTATCGCCTTCGGTTATACCGGTAGTCTTCGAAGACGGGGAGGAACTTGAAATGGCAGATGAATCCAAAGACGAAGAGCCTCCTTGAGAGGCCACTGTTGAGGCGTCCGTGCTGATAATGGTACTCCTCCTGCCTTCGATTGAAGCAGTGGTATTTAAAGAGAGGGGTGAACTTGAAAAAGCGGATGACTTGGCAGACAAAGAGCTTAGTGGAGAGACCTTTGTTGAAGCTTCTATTCTGCCGCTGCTGATGGTAGAACCATCAGTGTCCATGGCAGTCTCTGTAATAGAATGCGGGGAGATGGAGGCTGAAGGTGCCCAAGGAGCGACTAAAGGGAAGTGATTCTTTGGTTTCAGGAAAGAAACTGGCAAGACAAATAGCTCAGAAGACACTGAGTCTGTTTGAGTGTTTTGGGGAGGAGTATCTGTATCGACAACAGCGGTGTTATCAGTGCCAGTGCCAGTGTGACCAGAGCCAGTTGTCACTGCAACAGGAGGCATCGTAGAAATAGCAGCTGGGGAATCACTGCGAATGCTTGCTGACGACGCCATGAATACAATCCCCGATCCTCCAGACTGAGCTGGTGTAGGCTTGGTCTGTGTATTAGTCTTAGAAACCTCAACGACCACTGTTCCAACACCATCCGTCCCGGAAGGTACTACTGTGTAGGTGCGAGTCTTGGATACTGCTGCAGTAGAGGTCACAGTCACGAAAGTGATATGTGTAAGCCATGTCGTGTGTGTGCTGCTCCACGTACGCTGGGAGTCTGTCAATTCCGATGAAAGCTGCGCAATAATAGTGGAAGCTGTCAGAGACGTGTTGATGTCTGTGTTCAACCTCCGTGTAGTAATAGTTCCCGGCTGACTTGAGAAGGCTTTTCCTGTCGCTCTCGACAAGATAAAGTTTCCGGTTCCCAGTGATGCACTTGATATAGTAGAACTTGCATCTTCAGGAGGAGACGAAGTCATCGTCATGAGGGAGGGGCTGTAAGAATCCTTGACCCCTGGGAGTCTCAAGGTTGCTTGCGGGTCAAGAGACCAAAGGCGCTGCGTGACCGGGTCGTGGGTTTTATCGCGATGACTGGATTTATTGTCTGGTCGTCCGGTGGCCGCGATCGATGATCCGCCGGGATAAGCAGGCGGAAGAGTCATATCATCACGTTCGCTTGTTGAAGGGTCAATTTGGGCACCAGCAGGGATGGTCGTCATGATAATGACGGTGACGACAGGCGATGTCCCTCGGAAGCCGGTAGGCGGAATGGCGAATATCGTTGCGTTTCCATCACCGTAGATGGTGATGCTGGTATAAACAGCATCGTTTGGGATCATGAAAGTGCTGCACAAATCAGTAAGGATGAAGGGAAGCCGGGAATATCGACATGTTATGCATACGTTGTAAAAGTCTCATACAAAGTGGACGACCCATCAACGATCACGATGGGCTGTGTCTGAATGACTACCTTACCTTCGGGACACAAAGGACGCCACGGACCTAGCTTTGCATCAGCTACTGCACCCACTAAGGCCAGGGCCAAGAGGGGCTTGAGGCGTCGAAGAAGCATGGTCAGCGGAAATAAGATAAGGGAGAGTTTTCAATTACGAATATCAAGGGAAAAGAGAATGGACCATTATTTCGTGCGAGTGACCGAATAGAAAAGGAAATAAAGCTAATGATATCATGTCCATTAATAACCTAGCAAATAGCCGAGAATATAGCAAAGACAAACCCAGAAGAGGTTTTCATAGCCGTCGATGGGATCCTACAGGCCTTCGCCATCCAAAGACATCAAAACAATCGATCGGCGATCAGAGGATCATGAATATCGAGCGCGCTATGTGCATCAGGCATCAGTTGCTAAGCGTTTATTCCCTGCCCTACTTTTCGGCCGAAAAGTACCAACAGTACGGATGCAGTAAACTTTAAATCACCCCATTCATGCCCTCTAGCGTGAAGCATACTTTATCAGGGTCTAAAAGCTGGAGGGTGGTTGCACCGGGCACGGGCGAATCCCGGTTTCCCGTGCCTTGCAGTCTAGTGTGTGCCAGCTAGACATGTAATTTGATTCGCTACAAAGGTTTCTTGAACTGTTTTCATCGACTCTTGGGGAAATGATCAAAAGCTATGGGAGCACATCGTATGCAAACGTTGGACAAGCTAATGATGCCTTGACGCTTTTCTCACAGTTACATTCTGAGTACTTCTTTTGATTGCAGTCTTAGGCTATTACAGTATTGCATTTTCGGCCAAGATATTTCGGTTCCATCATTACCGAGACTCCGGGGACAGACTGAAAAGCTTATCTTGGGCAGTTGTGTTAGGTAGTGGTATACTGCCTGAACTGATTTGATAAAATGTGTTGTTTTGAGTTGATAGACCCCACTGCTGATGCTCACATCACGCGCCTCACACGGAGACTCCGGGAACGATATATGGAGTGTCCCGTATCTTTTTACTGGCCAACTCTATCTAAACCTGCCTTTTCAAGTCAAGTGTCAAAACAATTGCCGTGCCCTCGGTAACAGACCAGCCACATGACGTTTGGTGGCTGGATGCGTGTTACCTAGCAAAATGACGTTTAAACATGGCTTGCATCTTCACGTGGCTACAGCCGTTCTGCCCCCTCCTGATAGAATCAGCGAGGCTGTTATATTAAATGTCGTCGGCACCGTTTCCTGTAAATTTGGACTTTTGGAAGCAGCACTGAATAGAGCAAACCATTCATCTCTTACCTCTATTTTATGAGAATAACTTAACCGTTGCGACTAGAAGGTTCCAAAACAACGCATCCCCCCGGCGAACATTAAATATTATGGCGATGTTATAATACAAAACTTGATCCTGGGAACCAGGGTCATTTGACACGATCGATTGTATAAAAGAAATCTTAGAAATAGAGAAATCGTCAGTGGCTTTTGATAAGTTTTATGTCCAAAGTGGTTGCCGAATTGCCAATCTTTCAGGGGCCGCGCTAGCTGTGGCATGCATTCCGCTCTCGGCAGCGCTTATAAGACATTATCGCCTAAAGATTAGTCGAAAACTGTGTTTTGAAACACAGACAGGGTCCTATTTCTGAACTTCTCAATTGGGAACAGCTTATCGTTGCTTTGCCAATTATAGCAGAAACAGGGTCAGGTTCCCCGGGAACTGTATTCACGCTGTCCCAGATATTAGAAGTTTTGTTTTACCACGTGCGTCTTACTATTAGACTATTAGTCAAGTAAAAGGTTTCAAAACAACCTGCCTGGAATTATCCCCTACGCTGGGAATTCATTGACTGCAAAGAAGCCTGCTATGATTTCCGTTGGAACACCAAATGAGACGGTTAATGAAGCTTGGATGGCAGTTGGCCGTTATCAACGGCGACCTATTATAGCTCCCTTTCTCGGCAATGAAGTTGTTCATGGATTAATAATCTTGCCCTTGGTTAAAAGCAGGTTTTAGGGTCGTCCACATACCCGCAGTCTTGAGCAGTAACCGACCGTTTTGGTCCCAGTTAAGACCGTTAGCTCCACATGACGGGATCCTCGGTTCTCGTAGAGACAAATATACTTTCTCTAGCAACCTGGCACAACCTCTCATAAGACAGCGCTTCCTGGGGGATAAAAGTCAATCGGGAATACCTATGTGGATCAGGGATCAGTCGTGCATGGGCCCCTCTTCGCTTTTGGGCTGTTGTCGACTGGAATGCTACCTCAATATTTTCGGCAGGCCCCCAGGCCCAAGGACACGGTTCATATGTGACTAGGGTGTGGGTTAACTTTCAAGCACCAGCGCTAGTCTTTCTCATGACATTCTACGGTACCGGAGTCCTGGGACTCTGTCGATCTTCGTGATCATCAGGGGTTGAGCTGATCTCTGGATCAGCTTGAGTATCACTCAGTGCTATGCGTGTTGACCGTTTTGGTGATTAAGGAATAGAAGCAATTGGAATTCCAATGCATCAATGGCGATGTGTCTAGTATTTAATTCTCCCGCCTGTTCCCAAGTATTATAGCCAGTGCTTTGTGTTTTAGCTAAATCCAGGCCTTCAACTCTTCTACTCTCACCAAAACATGCCACTTTATGAATGATACGATATCTCAGACATTAAATGCGGCTTTAGTCTTGAGATATCCAGGGTCTTCCTCACGTTGCAAGTCGCAAAATGAGGTCATGCATCAGCTTATGTGTCAGCTGGCTCTGTCTTCTCCTCACAGCATTTGCCCTACCTGCCCCTGACGCTTCTTCTTGCATCAGTGAGATCTCTCTTCCTACCATTACTCTTCGCCCAAGCAACGGCATCTATGAGAATGTCTACACAAGGAATTACCAGGAGCTGGCCTCTCAAGGCTTCACGGCAGTTGCATACACTTTTACTCAGACGTGTTCAACCATTAACTGCCCAATTCCCCTCGAGACTGCCCCTCCTGCTGGCTTTACCCAGGCGGTGGTCGCACACGGGTCTTTCACCGCCACTCTCACGTTCCCCACTGAGTCTCTGGCGGCCTACTACGCCGCCGGCTACACTGTCAAGTCTGTCAGCACTGCTCCTCCTACGCAGCCTGGCTCAGGTACCGACTCCACACCTACTTCAAGTATGTCGAGAAATTCTGGCAGCTCTTCAAACAATGGCAACAACATCCCGAGTTATTTCGATAGGAACAAGCCTACCTCTTCTGTCGGGGCGTTCACTCCACTACTTGCTCCTTCTTCCTTTGCGGAGATTTCTACCCTGGACCCATCTACCTCAGGGCTTCCCACTTCTGGGGACCCATTGAATAAGGACAATAGCGGGTCTGATGGTCAACAATTTGTGGTTATCGATGCTGCCAGAGCGGAAAGGCCTAATATCCCTATGTTTATCTTAGTATTTAGTGTGAGTATCTTTACTACAGAGTTAATCTGACCTCTCTTCTGTATTTATCTTATATGTACAGGGTAGTCTGTTAAGATAAAATATATCAATACATTGAAAGTAAACCACTTCAAGACTCTTCATTAGGACATTGATGCTTAAGCAAGTTTGTATAGTAATAAGGGGTGTTCTCTCGGATATCTATTACCTTCTCAACAGCCGCGGTTGTCAAAAGTTAAGCTGGATGATGGTGGCCTGGTGGACACGGGTAAAAGATTCCCCGAAACACGGCCCGCGAACGGAGCTTTATTCCCACGAGATTTCAACCCTTCTACCCTATTGGCATGAACCGACAACTTGTAACCGGGGAGAAGGAGAAATGACTGCCGGCAGTCGCGATAAGCAGGTTTAAACGATTTAACTGCTAAAATAATCGGATTGAATGGGCGGCGATAGCTGCGTTTGTATGCCTCTGCTGACGGAGACTGAACCCTAGAAACAAGGCCTTTTAAAAGCTAGATAGTCGGAGGAGTTACTAAGACTCTGTTATAATTTAGATATATAGCCTTATAAGCCTTATTTTTAAGCAGGTTATTACCTGGCTAACCTGTAAAATAGCCTATTATAGCTAGCTTAGCATGTCTCTTTACTCCTTATGGAGGTTAGCTAGGGGAAGCCCAGTGGGACGTTAAATAATACTACTACTACTACTACTAACCGGGGAGAAGGGATGGTTCCAACGTCTATATCGCTCTTAAGGACTGGAAAGTTCTCACTAGGCACATGAAAATAGTCGATCTGGTACTCAGAATAGCTCTGAAGATCCTCTCTTTATTAGCGTTTTATGTTGGTCTTTCTAGACGAGGCTTAGTTGAACGCATTAACAGCTGTAAAGTTGTAAATAGAACGAATTGACTCATGGAAATAACTTAATACTACAGAACTAAGGAGAGACTCGGCTTAGTACTAAGAAAGAATTTTCACCCATGTAGGGATCTGATAAGATAATCTCAACTGTTGCTGCATTGCAATAGGTTAAGCTTAAAATGCCAAGATATCTCAGTTATTAATCTAGACTATTTACGTGTTTAGTTCGAGTTTGGGTGGTCTGATGACATGTCTTGGCATGGGGGAACTTCGCTTCGTACTCATGCAGATTTAAGAAAACGCCGTCCCCTGGGAGAAGAACTAAATTTGTTAACTGAAAAATCTGAAAATGGCCCCCGAAAAGAGCGAGATTGCGCCTACTGGCCGGGGCCCTTTGGGTCCAGGTTATATCAGTGTTGCAATTGACTCAGAGAGCAACCAAGATGTCATTATGGCTCCGACAGAAGCTCTGCGCAAGCTATGGACTAAGCTTCCACTTACCTTGGCGTTCGTCGGGTGAGCGAATTCCCAACTCGGGGCCCATGGCCGGCAACGCTGACTCGTGACTACAGCCTGTTTGTCATGAACTTCTGCATGGTCTTTGCCGCTTCTTCCGCCGGAGTTTACGATCCATACGCGACCAGCCATTTCCAAGGCCATTCGCTTATTGCCACGGCCAATATTGTTCATGGCATTGTTCGCATTGTCGGTTATCCACTCTTGGCCAAGGTTGCAGATGTGAGTTTCCTCAATGCTGCTTGTTTCTCTAACCGAGGCTAACTGAGTACTAGCACATTGGACGACCGCAGGGCTTTGCTGGGGCCGCGATTAGCATGGCTCTGGCGAATGTCCTCTATGCGGCGTGCCGTAATGTCGAGACATATCTTGTAAGTGAGACCGCAGCTTAATCTTTGCATCGGGAATTGATTGACCCCATTAGGCTGGTGGAATTTTCGAATCGTTCGGCGATACCTGGTGGACAATAACCGAGCAGATCTTTATCGCCGAGGTTACATCGCTAATCAACAGAGGTTTCCTCTTTACACTCCCAGAATCACTTGCTGCCATACCAACTTTGTACGCCGGCACATATCTTGGCGAGCATATGCTGCTAAAGTCCTCGTGGCGCTGGGGCTTCGGTATGTGGGCTGCAATTATGCCATTCTGTGCACTGCCAACTATCGCCGTTATGGTCTTTATGAATATGAGGGCACGAACGAGGGGTATAGTCAGTAAGCGAACTTCATTACGCGCTGCCTCTGAGATACCCAAGGGCGCTTCATGGATCGTCCAAGCTCGACAAGTTCTCTATGTCCAGTTAGATATCGTTGGGGCATTCTTGTTACTTGCGGGCCTCTCCATGACTCTTCTTCCCCTCTCTATAACTGGAAGACGTAACAGTGACAAGTGGTCTGAGCCATCATCTATTATCTTATTAGTCGTTGGCGTTTTGACATTCGCTGCATTCTTGATCTGGGATGGTCGATATGCTAAGAAGCCAATTGTGCCTTTCCGCATGATCAAGAACCGCAACGTCATACTCGCTTGCGCTTCGGTATGCTTGATCGCAATGTCGGACTCGACTTACCGAACATTTGCATCTAGTTTCTTGCAGGTTGCTGGTGGCTATTCCCCTGGCCATGCAGTTCGCATTGAGTGAGTCAACTCATTCCCCGCAGCACGGTTCACTAGTATTAACTGTGTATCAGCAATTCTCGACGTGTTGCGTTGAACCTTGGTGGTCTTGTCATTGGCTTGGCTATTCGTTTTGTCAAGCACACCAAACCATTCATCATTCTCGGCTTCTTGATGGTTGCTTTGGCCAACGGACTTCCGATTTTCTTTACAAACATCGACGGAGTTCGAGTCGCGAATGAAGCGTCATTGACCACGGGACAAGTCCTGCTTGGCCTTGGTCGCGGTTTTGCCCAGGTTCCACTTCAGGTCTCTTTGCAGGCCGCAGTTCCAGACCATGAGATTGGTATTGCAACAGCCATGTTCCTTTCCTCATCCGGATTCGGTGCCAATGTTGGCAACAGGTAGGTCTCACGCAAGTTCCCGCTTTCAAGCCAGCAACTAACACGCATTCCAAGTATTGGAGGAGCATTATGGAACACCCTGCTTCCCCGCCGCCTCTCGGCAAACCTACCAGAAGAGGTCAAGGCCAACAGCACGGCAATCTTCCGCTCAATTGTAGTTGCGCAAAGCTATGAGTTAGGTACTGAGACTCGTGATGCGATTAACCTGAGTTATCGCATGACACAACAGACCCTCGCTATTGGGTCTCTGTCCCTGTCCATCCCACTGTTGTTGATGATGTTCTTCTTCCGAAATGTTAAGCTTGCCAAGGAGGATGACGAGAGAAACGAGATTGCAGAGCAACAGCTTGCTGCAGCAGGGCAGAAACAAGAGAGTGGGCAAAATGAGACTGGCGAGAAGAAGTAGCCTGTCACATCATACAACAGGAGTGACCTCATGGAATACCTTCTCTTGAGTTACAGTTCTGGCCACATTGTTAACGGCGATGAAACAACGGATCTGCACACCATGCAAGCAACCTTTTCCAACACTGCTGCTAGCGCGTTCTATCTGTGGCGACAATCAATCCGGCAACGACAGCTCTGACATGAAGGGGCCGGAATCGTATTAATCTTCTTATATAAGATCCCATACACTGTGCTGTGAGATGCGTAATAAATAGTAGTGTGGAATCACAATCATTTATACTAAATTATATGGTTCTTGCCTTGGTTTACATGTAAAGAGTATTCCGTTCTCTATGTTTATATCTATTGCCTATTGCCAAGTCCCCTTCCCAGAACATTCAGAGTGGTCGATCTGCACGTACATTTGGACATTTGTTCCTCTCAACATCACCAGCCAGCCCAACAAGTTCAATTTCAGGGTCGTTACACCAAACCTTGGGCTGAAATGCACCTCGTCGGACTTATGCTTATTGACTGCACGAGGATGTCATCCTGGCATGTTGGGCTGTAGCCATTGTCTTACATGCTGCAAGCCGACAGCCGACAGCAGCAGGCTGCACATCTTCGGGATCATACTCTTCTGCGTATCAAGAAGAATTTATTTGCGACTGCGACATAACCAAAATACATACACTAGTTATAGTAAATCGCCAAGCGATCGGTTGCTGAAATACTCCGATCCTCCTTTCAAAAACGGAGATCCCTCGATAGTCTCTTTTTCTACCGAGCGGTAATCATTTCGCCTTAGCCCTAATACGAATAAGCCATTTTAGGTACCGTACATGAAGGCGGAGGCGGGTGAGAAATTAGCGGTTAAAAAAAGGGATGATAGGGCTGTGCGGGCAATGGCTGGGCACTAGTTTTCAGCTGGGCGCCACCCTTTCACTCATTATGCTGACTGCCACTTCACTTAGCGTATCATCCCTACCTATGATGCTCAGCGTGGCTTATTTGTGAGGCCATTCATTCGTCAATGGCAAAGCAGGCTCTGGTCTTACAGGGTCTGGGCTCAGCCATTTTGATGTGCTGAGGCCACGGTCATGGAATTGAAATGCAACATAATAAGCAGAATGCCCCGCGAACTAGCCTTGAGGCTCTGCATCTTTTTCTCTTCTCTCCAGATCTGTCAGACAGTCTTTCTCATCATCAAGAGTCAGAATGCGCAGCCTTTTCTCCATCAAGATGGCGGGCCTTGCCCTTCTGTCACTTGCCAACGCCCAGGATGTATCTGAGAACCTGGCCGGTGCCATTGCCGACTACGACTCTCTCTCCCTTTTCCGTTCCCTCCTCAGCGCAGCTCCTCAGGTACTAGCTGAAACGCTTTCCAGCCAGGGCAGCAATGTCACCATTTTGGTCCCTACCAATAACGCTATCAAGAGTTATCTCAAAGACTCTAGCATCTCGGATGTCACCGAATTGAACCAGACCATGCTCCAAGTCTTCTTCTCCTATCATACTATGGCGGCTTCTCTCTCATCCGTCGATTTTGATAATTCCCGTGGACTTTCGGTTCCCACTTTGTTGAAGAGTGAGGAATTCAACAACAGAACTGCAGGACCTCAGATCCAGAGCCAGTTTGGTAACAGCGCTGATGGCCAGGTCGTGTTTGCTTCGAGAGAACGAAAAGGGAAGAGGGCTGATGGGGATATCAGCGGGGCCGTTGTCAATCTGCGGGCAGGTGAGGAGCAGAACATCAAGATGACTGCTGTTGATGGATCTTGGGGGGAGAAGAATGCCAGCAGGTTTCAGATCGTGGATAAGTGAGTAATGATACGCAAGCTGGCTAGCATCATACTAACAGAAATATCCAGGGTCCTTCTCCCTCCTCTATCCTGCTCCAAGACAGTTCAGGCTGCCGACGACAAGAGACTCACAGCCTTGAATGGCGCTCTTATCAAGACAGGTCTGTGGCCTGCTCTCGACGCTTCGAAGAACGTTACATGTCTTGCTCCCTCTACCCAAGCGTTCAAGGACGCGGGAAGCCCCGACGTTGAGTTGTCGAAGGAGGATCTGGGTGGAGCGCTGCTGTAAGTTGTTTATTTGCCTTCTATACGCAAGAATGTGCTGACACATCTTCAAGGGCACATACCCTCAACGAAGTTACCTACTCCAACTATCTCCGTGACGGCCAAGTCATTGGAACTCTGAACAAGACCGAGGTCCGAGTTAGAATCATAGATGGTGATATCTTCTTCAACAACGCCAAGGTCATTGAGGCGAATGTCCTTACCAACAACGGTCTCATCCATATGTACGTCATTCTTAATTCATCACAGTGGACATGCTAACAAGTGCAGCCTCGACTCCGTCATTCAAGCTGGTGGAAAGCCCAGTGAGACCAGCACTGGAACTTCAACCGCTGAAACTGCGAGCGCTACGTCAAGCGGGTCACAGCCGACCTCGAGCTCGGCGACTGTTTCCCCAGACAATGGAAATTCTGGCAGTCGCCTGTCAATTGACTTTGGCATGTTTAGTCTCTTGGTTGCAGCTTATGCAATTATGTGAAAATCATCATTAGGAGTATTGGACATGTACGAAATTGTAATAAATTCTTGGGTTCTAATGAACATTATGCCGATCCTTCACAACCTGATGTTAATGTCTTAAATGGGTGTACAGAAATTGCTTGGGTTCTTACTAAACATTAATTCTTGGTGGATGTGTTTCCATATTACTAAGACGAGGTTAGAGAAGACGCCAAGCTGGACTGGACTTTCACATCTGGATTTGTTTCATCCGACGATGTTCTGCTCACGCCTCGGCTTGTGGACAATTGCGGGGAGAACTGAGAAGACGCCGGTTGTCGGTCTCGGAATGAGGGGGAGAACGGGCCGCCCGCCTACTGAGCGGGGTTCTTATTCAGCAAGGTATTGGTAGTTCAATGCCAGGTCCCTGTGACAATCAGCAAATAATAGCATTTGCGATACGTCTATACCTGGGTCACGAAAGTCAAAGATCATGTCCGCGTCCAAAGTTGCGCTGGTCACAGCTGCAAGCAGTGGTCTAGGCGCAGCCATTGCTCGCATGCTTGCTGTCGACCTAGGAATGAACGTGGTAATTAACTTCAACAGCAACGAGTCTCGCGCAAAAGAACTAGTCCAAAACCTTCAAGCCGAGTGCGAGAAAAAGCACGCAGGCTCAAACATCTCAATCCAGGCCATTCAAGCAGATACGTGCGACAAGCAGCAGATCAAATCGCTTGTTGATGAAGCAGCATCAAGGTTTGGCGGTCGTTTGGATGTCGTCATATCCAATGTCGGATGGACAAAGATGCGTCAGTTCTCAGACGTCGACGACAATGTTGACGAGGATGACTGGGATCGCTGCTACGTTGCCAATGTAAAAAGTCACCTTTGGCTTTTCCATGCGGCGAAACGGTATCTCGAGGAGAGCAACCGGCGGGAAGCTGGAGTGCCTGTTTTTGTGTCTACAGCTAGTTTGGCGGGTGTGATCCCGAGCGGAAGTAGCGTGGTATGTTCTGATGATCCTGGGAAGAGTGTTCACTCACTGACTGTCACCGTGTAGCCGTACGCAGTCACAAAGGCCGCCCAGATTCACCTTGGAAAATGTCTTGCCAAGATAGCTGCACCGTCAATCAGGGTAAACACTATTTCTCCAGGAATATTACTTACGGTACGTCAATTGGTTTGAGTCGTTGATGGACACAGTCTCATCTTGATATAGGAATGGGGTCTTTCGTTTCCCGCAGAGCGACTTGAAGCTGCTCGTAACACGAATAAGCTAGGTCGTTTTGCTACGGTTGAAGACGTTGCAGAGCAGGTGAAAGCTTTCGTCGTGTCCAAATCAGTTACTGGACAGAATGGGGTCGTCGATGCGGGTTTTGGTTTGTGATAGAGCATTGAATTGCTTCTGGGAACTGATGTATCTCCAATTGTCCAAAGCCTCCAGCATATTCAGGTGACGTGGTCATAACGTCACTTCAATCAGGAATGAAGCTAAATCACTATGTAATTAACCCCTGAATAAACATACTACAATTAATGCTAATTATCTCTCTTTGTAAATTTTTATCTATTATTATCTTCGTCTTATACCTTGCTTATCGTTAGGTATTTAATATCTCCCAGTCAGTTTGTCTCCTTAGCCCTGTGAAAATCGTGTAGGGTAGGTTGTCTGTTGCTAGGCAGCTAGGAGGAGCCTAAATTACATCTCCCAAACCCCATTTCAGCTAAAGTTAAAAGGCTAACATAGAATTTGTATTGCAAGTGACTAAGAAAAATGACTTGCCATCTTTTGATAGGCTTTTAGCAATGTTGAAAGATTTCTAGTTCGCTTGGCTCTCGGGATGCCCAAATTCGACCGTCCACATTTCCGAAGCCTCCCCCGCAAAGCCGATCCATCAACGTGCTACTACATACGGAGAAGACCGGAGAGCATCAGCAGTGCAAGTAAGTGGGGACAGAATGAAATTCCAGTAATCAACGAGATCATGTACTATAAGGGCTGCTTGGCTTGATGAGAAGAAAGAAATAATTACACATAAGATAATCTTTTCACATCAACGGTATTAGCAACACGAAGTTAAACCTACTCCATCATGGCTCGAACATATCTCAAGCGTCCTGCCTCTGCCAGCTCAACAAGCAAAGCCATCAATGGTTCTCTGCCTGACGTCCCCAAGATCGTGAAGGGAGTGATTGATGACGTTCGGCGAGAAGGTGATGCCGCTGTACAGCGTTACAGCGAGCAATTTGACAAATGGTCTCCTTCCAGCTTTAAGCTCTCCAAGGAGGACATCGACAAGGTCATGGCGCGGGTCCCAGAGCAGGTCATTAACGATATCAAAACTGTTCAGTCCAACGTCCGAAAGTTTGCTGAGGCCCAACTGAACTCAATCAAAGAGTTTGAGATCGAGATGGCTCCTGGTGTATTCCTTGGTCAGAAGAATAACCCAATTGACTCAGTGGGAGCGTGAGTACTCGTTAGCTAAGACTTACAGTTACGATGTGCTAATAGCTGCCTAGATACATCCCAGGAGGGCGGTATCCCCTGTTAGCCTCTGCACACATGACCATCTTAACGGCCAAAGTAGCAGGCGTCAGAAATGTAGTAGCCTGTACGCCCCCTGCAGCGGGTGAAATTCCCCTGGCCACGGTTGCTGCCATGTATCTCGCAGGTGCAGATGAGATCTTCATCCTGGGAGGCATTCAAGCCATCGCAGCAATGGCAGTCGGAACGGAAACTATACCCAAGGTGGACTTCATCGCAGGTCCAGGGAACGCCTTTGTTGCTGAGGCAAAACGGCAGATGTTTGGTCAGATTGGAATCGACCTCTTTGCCGGCCCAACTGAGGTTTTGATCGTAGCAGATGAGACAGCAGATCCGTACATGGTCGCCACCGATCTTCTTTCTCAGGCTGAGCATGGACCGGATACACCTGCTGTCTTGATCTGTACCTCGGCTGAAGTGGCCAAGAGTGCCATGAAATACTGCGATGAGCAGCTAACTACTCTCAGGACTGCAGCAGTAGCTAGTGTCTCATGGCGTGACTACGGAGAGGTTATTCTCGCTGATACGATCGATGAAGCCTATCAGATTGCCGACGAGTTTGCCTCCGAGCATGTACAAATCCTCACTGCGAACCCCAGAGAAGCGCTCACCAAGATGCAACACTACGGAGCCTTGTTTCTGGGCCCAATGACCTGTGTCTCTTTTGGTGACAAGGTAAGAAGTCATAAATCTCACTGAACATCATTAATGCTAACATTGCTGTGCAAAGTGTATCGGCACGAACCACGTTCTGCCCACAAAGCACGCGGCGAGGTACACTGGCGGTTTGTGGGTGGGAAAGTTCCTCCGCACTGTGACGTATCAGGAAGTCAAGTCCGCTCAGGCAAGCGGTGAGCTTGGTCAGCTTTGTGGGAGAGCTGCGCGGGTGGAGCTGTTTGAGGGCCACGCGAGGTCCGGAGATATTCGTGCACATCGATACATCGGGGACAAATTTGAGTGGATCAAACCGTAATTAGACACTTTGACTAGAATCATACACTCTCCTTGCTGGGGTAGCTAGTAAAATCTACGCCTTTTTTATTTGTAGCTAATAACAAATCCATCCACATGGTCGACGGATATGTCAAATTTTCGGGACCACTCCGTGCCCTCCACATCCGAGGTAAACTTTAAGCTATTCACGGAATCTCATTATCTATAGGTAGGCTTAAAATCCAACTGTTAGGTCTTATTGAATACTAATTGTTCTCAAACCCTGTCTTATTCTGCTAAACAAATCGCATTCATATACCTATACAACCAAGATGGACGGCAAAGCACCTGCCAACAACGCACGAAAAGATCTGAGAACGATCAAGCGGTTCGTCACCACTCACACTCCCGAGGGCACTACGACCTTCTCAGACGCCTTACCTGAGGACGCTCCCTTCCAAACCCTACCAGACAATGTCGACTTTGCCCTCTGCTACGCGACCGACCAATTCCCCGTCAACCTGAATGACGACGCGGATATCAAAACATATCGACACTATACGGAAAACCTTCCAGGCATTACTCTGCCAACAGGCACAGTTCTTCGCGTCGTTGATATACCTCCTGGCGCTATATCCCCCATGCATCGCACAATCAGCTTGGATTATGGAGTTGTCTTGGAAGGGGAGATTGACTTGATGCTTGACTCTGGTGAGAAGCGAGTCATGAAGCGGGGCGATATCTCGGTTCAGCGGGGGACCAATCATGCTTGGAAGAACAGGAGCGAGGAATCATGGGCAAGAATGCTCTACGTTTTGCAGCCTGCTACAAGCCTCAAAGTTGCTGGCCAAGAGCTCCACGACAACTCGATGCATACCATTCCAGGGTATGAGGAAGAGGGTGAAGTCAAGAACTAGCAGGTCCATACGAGAAACAATCATGTGAGCTTTTAGGATAGATTTAATATTTATCACTTAAAAATTATCGTCTTGTCATTCATCATCTGTGTTCGCGGCAGTAAACTTAACCTTATAGGCCGCAGTTATCCCCTAATAGGTAACAACATCTAAAGTCATATAGTGACGTGTTATCGTCGTAAATTGTGTCAGATAAGCTAGCGCAAACACAACCCCAAGAGTTTCAGGTTGGTAAAGTAACCGAGGACTATTGGCGTGAGAGTATGCCACGGCCCGAAATTCCCTTCGAATGAGCTAGTGGGCTCAGAGGCACCGATGCGGAGGAGACGTGTCGTTCCCAACGTACTCAACATCCCCCACATCGGCTTCACCTATACGTCGATTTCGGCTCGGCCCAGCTTGTCCAGAAGCTGCTCAAGGTTCTCGACCAAAGGCGGCACAGCCTCGACATGCGAGAAATTAGCACTCAAAATGCCGAGAACGTAGTTCACGACCGCCTCCCGGTCCATCAGCCGAATGGGAGAACTACCGAGCTGGGGTGCAGATGGTTGGATGACTGCTACCGAAGGCACCCCGCGGCTGATGAATCTCTGAACGAGTGGAGATTCCGGCCCGTTCAAACAGACCATCTCCTCCTGATTAAGAATGGGATCATTCTTGTTTGTTCCTTTGACCTGTGACACCACCGCATAGGCCCAAAGGGCGAGGTTCGCCTGATATAATGCAATAGTGTAAAAGCCTCTAAGACGACCAGGCTCAAACATCTCTGCTGCTCTTATAATCTGGCCGGCATACCATATTGCTTTCCGTGACTCGGGGCTGTTGGTCCAGTCTAGAAGTATAGCTAGAGCGTTTCGGGCATCACTCTGATGTCCCTTGCCTGCAAACAGCTCAACCTCCTCAAAAGGAATGTGTAAGTGCATGTACACGAGATGATACATCATGGTAACCGGACCGTCCTGCCAGCTTGCCTCATCGCCCACCATGTTGACGCGAAAGCGATGCAATATCTGGACGATCTCTTGCTGCCGAAGAGTCAATGCTGGGTCCGAGTGTCTCGGCTTGTCTAGCACGGCAATGCTTTGGAGACATTGCCAGACCATTCCCCAGATACCTGAAAGGATGATAAGCTGACAAAACGAACCATCATAGCTGCTGTCGATCTCTGCGGCATTGCGGAAGTAGTCGTACAGAGTAATCCTTGTGTGTTGGCGCTGCTGCCTCAAGTAGATGGCTTTCCATGCTTCTGCATCCTTGGCAAGCCATAGATCATTAGACTCTGGCAGGGGCGTCTTGAGCTCCGAGAAAGATATCAGGGGGCATGTCGACATAGCAATGCTGACTTGAGTATCTAGAACGAAGCAATGGTAGATGAGTCTGTTGTAATTCTCTTGCTCAATCCAGGCAAGCCACTTGTTCTGCAAGGTTTCGCCTGTATCTTCTGGCAAGGGAGGATCAGCGGGGGTATAGGCTTTGCTAAATCTTCTACCGCGCCGTAGCATCTGTGATTGAATTAGCAGGCACTCTATAATAAAAAAGAACTCAAGACAAATTGACCGGGGAGGAATAACACACTGTGAAGGGCATCTGGCGCTGGCTTTCAGCGATTTCCATCTTCCTCTTAATACCACTCCACAGCCCCATCTCAATATCCAGTACAAATGCTTGGAGGGCCCAAAGACTTCTAGTCCTAGAATTTGCACTTTCAAACAGTATAGGCAACGACATACGAGCTACCTCATGAAGAGCAAAACCAAGGGCATGCAAGATCTTGGAGTCAGCAAACATAGTGCCCATGTTGACAATGGTGAGAATAAGCTCTGCTCCCTGTTGATTTGGCTCGAAAGAAGGGCCATGTATCCACGAGTCTGTCTGGACGCGATGGTGAGAAAAGAAGCTCTCGATGAGCTTGGACAGAATCTCAGAGTGGGGGAATGCTCTGATGATGGCGAGTTTGCTCTCCGGCTTACAAGAGTTCAGTGTTAATAGCAGCAGCTGGTCTCTAAGACCAACGGAGAGTGGTTTGAACCGCTGACTGCTTACTTCCAAGCTGTTCATCTGGATGGCGTCCTGGGGACTGTCGCCAAGAACAGACAGGGCTTTAATGTTGGAGTTGAGGTGGTCATTCTGCGACGGCTCCCAAATTCCGAGGGCTGATTCCTTGTACGCGACGTGACCCAACACAGCTGGGCGAGCATTGTTGCCCAGATTCGGCGTTTGAGTCTGAAGATTGAGCGCTGCAGATGTCTTTGGCTCCAGCAGGATTCCGTTGTAATAGAAAGATGGGCTGCAGGGCAGGTCCCAGAGATCCATGGCAACATCGTCGAACCGCGGATCCCCATCGACCCGGAAGTCCAAGGGACCGTGGGACAAAAGCGGATCGTACATTTGATGAATGCTAGCCAGATCGGCTTGTTCTATCGGACGGCTCTCCTGTCCCTCTACAGGAGTCATGACCCCTTTGAGGAACTTGGAGAAGTCGTCCTCTGATAAGCTTAGATGACTCGGTTCGAGCACGGGTATGAAAAGTTCTTGATCTGCTTTGTTTAGCAATGGGCTTCTGAAAGGAGCGACTAACGCTATCCTTACCTATGGTGGATTGGATGCTAGTTTCTGGTGATGTCTTATCTCCTATTTCTGTGAACCGCGTATCTCTCTCACAGGTGATTCCTTTGGTCACACAGCGTCTGCAGGAAGCATCCTCATCGCACTTGAGCTTGGATCCCGCACAAGCTTTGCAAGCTTGAGAGACACGAGGCGCAGCATTGGACATGCGCTTATATCGCTTCGCACCAGACTCTGCGCCATTGTGTCCAAGCACATGACGTTTGAGGATATCTCTAATCGACACAATAAGGTTAGTGGTTGCAGACTTGGTAGCGTGATTACATACTGGCGCCCAAAGGCCTTATCGCAAATATGACAGCGAAACGGCTTATCTTGCGCATCTATCGTGAATGTGAGTAAATTGGAAGACGGGAATGTTCCGAAGCTGCCACTGACGAGATCGGATATGACGGGTCAAGTGGTCCACGCGCCCGAAGGAGCGTTGACAGTAGGAGCATTGAAAGGGGTTCTGTTGAGGAGACGATAGGCGTCTCTTTGTAGCGGGCGGAGCGCTCATATCGCTTTTGACTGCCAGAGCAGGAATTGAAAATTGAACATTGTCACGGTGGAAGAATGGTCGTGATGGATGTTGCTGGGCTGGACTGGTCTATGGACGGCTGACCTGCGCCATGATACTAGACTAACTAGAGTGAGTTGAAGACTAACTTAGTATGGTAAATTCTGGGGTCGTCGGGATGTGGGCGATGCGGGGAAAAGGCGCTACTACGCGGATCTTTTTGTCGTCGACCCTAGGGTAGGCATGACATTGGTCAGGGAAGCATGTTTAAAGGGAGTTGCGACGAAGCTGAGGGCGGGAGCAGACAGTAAGCAAATGTCGCCAGTCAGTGAGTTCTAGCCACTTGATAGTAAGCTATCAATCTATTATTATGCCTGCCCTGAACGTTCGCTCAAGAAGGACAGAGTTAAGAATAAATTAGTAGTCCCTGAACTATTGGTTCATCAGTGCTTGCAGGGTAAAGCTCAACCTTGTAGGCCTCAGTGCTTCCAAGTAAGCTGGTTCATCCACAGAAAATAACGTGTAGGAACTTGCAATTGCTGAAAGCAAATCTCGTTGAACAGTACTTCTAGATATTATTCTTCATCATAATGCTAATAAGCCATTCTGGGTTCCCGACTGATACCTACTCGCCCACTTCACGATCCACATTCCAGTGAACAAATTTCTCAATGTAACCCCAACTCCACGTAGCATGGCGGATCCTTCGACCCCAAATATAAATAGGTACCCAGCATAGAATAACCGCCCCCGAGATTCCAGCCATGGCGCCAAACGCATTGGCATATCCGCTCTTATCGATCCATGGATTAGTGTAGAAAGAAAGGAGAAAGCCGAAAGCAGCTACATCTGTCAGCTTCATTGACCAGGCCAGGCCAGAGAGACATTAGACTTACACTTGAACGCTAGCTGCGTGACTGCCAACTCTCCTGCAACAGGTCGGTAGCTGTCAATTGTGTAGACCAAGCTAACGTTGGTGGCTTGAACGATTGCGAGGTTCACTATCGACTCGAATCAGCATTTACAACTGGGCGAGAGAGTTCTGCGTAGACTTACAAAGACCTAGACCAAGGGTTGGGACAATCCAGTGCCAGTTGCGGTCGATGCCTACACCATACAGGACCAAGGACAACGGCGCAACCACAAACGAGATGAGGATTGCAGGCAGTCGCATCTCTGGCTCTCGAATGCCACCATTCTTACGGGTTAGCCGATCTGCCACCATGTCACTAAAGTGACCTCCAAAGAATGCCCCAACACCAGCCCCTATAGGACATGAAATGAAGCATAAGCCAGCTTGCCACGGCTTGAAGCCATACGTGGCGGAAAAGGCGACAGCAAAGTTGGAACTGATGGCGACAAGGAAACCGATGGTAACAGACATGACGAGTGTAGCCCAAAATACTGGAGGAAGGGTGAGGAGAACAACTGGTCGGAAGAATAGCTTGAGAATGGACTCTTTCGTGTGTGTACCGCTGTACAGGGACAAGTTCTGCCAAAAGGTGCGCTTTGGGGTTGGAGAATAAGACAGTTGTCCAGATGCCGAGACTTCGTCAAACTGTACCTTCTCAATGTCCTCATCGTTATCCTTGCGATTGGTCTCAATATGCGTATGTGTTCCTTCTGTGATTTCCTGCCGGTTGTAGACGGTCTCGGGGAACGTCAAGATGATCAGAATGGTACACACTCCAATCAAAGCGACCGATACCCAGTAGATATACCGCCAGTCCAGGTTGATGGTAATGAGTCCAGCGACAATGATTCCAGCCCCCACACCAGCGGACAGTGCCGTGGTATATATCCTATCCATGTGATTAGTGGAGGTAAATCGGGCATCCAGACATGGTCACTCACGCCATGGCGGCACCTCTCTCGTGCAAGAAGAACAGGTCCGAGATGGTCAAGGGGGCGAGACATTCAGCGACACCTGATGCAAAGCCCATGAGGATGCGCGCAGCCAAAGCACTGCCGTATGTAGTTGCACCACCAGCCCAAGCTGCGACAGCTGTATACATAATGAAGGAAAGAACATAGGTTGGTCGACGGCCGTACTTTGCAACGAAGGGCATCCATATGAGGTTTCCCATGCCCTGGAGAAGGGCAGTGGTGGTGAAGAAGTAGGCAATCTTGGAGACTTTGGCACTGAAATCGGGACCAGGTGGACCGAAGAAGGACTCGGTGGTGCTGACGATGGCGACAGAAGGTCCAGCGGCGAGGAAATTGCTGAAGAAAATGGCGCAGGAGACGAGGACGGCGATGTAGAAACGGTATGGCTTGGACCTATGTAGTGCTTAATTAGCATGCTTCACGAAGGTGAGGACATGAGCCAGGAGAGAACTTACCAGTTGAGGGGATCATTGGGGTCATTTGTTGGGGTTGGTATGAGGATTATCTCGTTGGTCTCTTCATTGCGGAGGCGCAGACCTCCCAGCATGTCGTTACGGCCATCAGGCGTGACCGTGCTGGTCTTGGGGATATCGATAGACATGGTGTTGATGGACAAGTGGTCAAGGGTACGATGAACAGAAAAAGCTGACGAATCGCGAACCTCTAGCAAAAAGGAAAGGATCGGCTGGGGAATGTCCTAGAGCCCTTGAAAAGTCCAACAGGTGAAAGAGGGCATAGCGGAATGTATTTAAGCTCGAATACGGCCAGCGCAGACTAAGAGACACTCAGGTTGGCGAGCATGTACTGAATGTGTTGATGGTTGGTTGGCTTGGAAAGGGGGGACAAAATCTGCTAGCGACGCGCTCTAACGCGGATGAGGGGCGGCTCCACCAACCACGAGTTAGCGTGTCTTCCCCACGGGGTTTGTAGCAGTAAAAGCAGATAAAGATAGGGAGAGAGAGTTTCGTTCCGATGCTCCCCCAGAAAACCCCACAAAGTGCAAGGGTATGTGACTCTTTCTGCTGGGTTGCTGAGGTAGAGAGGCTACAGAACAGGGTAGGTAGTGGTTGGTGGCGCCAGTCCCCTGCCTCGTTAGCTTAAAGTGGTTTGGTGTCGACCACAAACCGATCCGATGTGGTCCTGACCCCTCAATCATCTTCGGCCCCGCCAATAGTTGTCGATATGAGAGAACAGTACATTCAAGTCGTCCATCGGGACCGTGGCCATGATTCTGACCGAAAGGCCGAGCTTAAGGTTCAAAGAACCCTGGTGCGTCAGTTGCAAAGCCCTTAGATAAGACGCAAGCTCTACTCATCTGGTCCAAGATTCCTGGACATTGAAGAACAAATCCATTATATTGTAACTAGGGCACGATGGCATCCAACGGCGTCTCTCATGCAGTTACTAATGGCCACGCTGCCGCTGCCAAGCCCAATGGGCTCAACATCATTGTTATCGGGGCCGGTATAGGCGGTCTCACCGCTGCCATCTTTCTCCGCAGGCAGGGCCATCGAGTCACGCTACTAGAACAGTCTCGCTTTGCCAACGAGGTTGGAGCGGCGATGCATCTGGCCCCCAACGCCAATGGAATCCTCCGTCGCCTCGGTATCTTTGCAGAGACCATAGGCGCCAATGTCTTTGAACGGGTATGCAGCTCCAAACTCAATGCGCTTCTGAATGTCAGACACTAAAAGAGTTTCGCTATGACTACAGATTACAGAGTTCAACGCGGCCAATGAAGTGGTCCGTGATGCCGATATCACAGAAGCGAACAAGATCTGGCAGCATCCATGGCACTTGGTCCATCGTGTACGGTTACATCAGGAGCTTAAACGACTTGCAACATCACCAGAAGGACCTGGCACTCCCGCTGTGCTCAAAACGTCCAGCCGCGTTGTTGATGTTGATACCGAAACAGCTGCCGTCTTCTTGCAGGATGGTAGCCAAGTTCAGGGCGACTTGGTCGTTGGCGCTGATGGAGTTCATGTAAGTAACGATACTTTCAGCCTTCGATGCTGCATCACTTCGCTGACAAGAATCTATTCATAACAGTCTCGGTCCCGTCACAAAGTCGTTGGCAAAGAATGGCAAGCTTACAGTTCCGGAAAGAGTGCTTTCCGCTTCCTCGTCCCCCGACAAGATGCCCTCGATGACCCCGAAACGGCCCAATTCGCACAGCACAACGGCCAGCTCACTATATGGTATGCTGCCGACAGACGTATTGTGATGTACCCATGTGATGACAACAAGATGTTCAACTTTGTCTGTATTCATCCGCGAGAAGAGAGCGACCCTGGAAGTAAAGAAGGTATGTTCTGGTTAGACCCTTGAGCTGACACAAATCGTTGACAAATACTTGCAAGACTGGAACAACGAGACAAGCATGTCGGTGTTACTGGGTGTATACAAGGACTTCGACCCTGCTTTGTTGAAGCTCCTGAGTAAAGCGAGCCCAGAGTCCCTCAAGGCATGGGAGCTACTAGACATGGACATTCTCCCAACGTGGACCGATAAGAGACTGACTCTCCTTGGTGATGCTGCTCATCCCTTTCTCCCTCGTGAGTATATCCTCGGTACCAAGACAAATGTTGCGTACCTTTCGATCACGAAGTATTGACATTGTTCTTCAGACCAGGGGCAGGGTGCAGGTGTTGCCATCGAAGACGCTGCCTCCCTCGCAGTTGTTCTACCAGCAAGTACCTCCCCAGAAGAGGTCCCTGAGCGGCTGCGTCTGTACCAGGAGTTTCGTTACGATCGAGCAAATCGGATCCAAGAGTTCTCACGCCAGGCAGGAAAGGATAAGCCGGATAAGGACTTTGACAGTCAGTAAACCCTTGCAGACGCACTGTCACATCTTGTGACTAACACTCGTTTCTACTTAGTGATGGCGTATACCAACTTCAACCTGGGCCATGATGAATGGGACAATTCCACCAATCGTTTCAGGAAGTGGGACTGGGCTCGGAAGCCTCACCTCTACTGGAGAATGCCCGTCTCGTTTGGGCCCTTCCCCGGTCCACGCCAGACCTTCACAGGCGAAGCTAGGAATGCTACCAACTCGACATTCACAACAGCCTCCATCAAGTTCAAGACCTCACGAACCCTTTTACAGAATCTCTTCCCTTCTACTTCTTTCCGATTCAAAAGTCCCGGAACAGTCGCATATGCCAGCTTCTCACAGACTACGCTCAATAAGATGGAGTGGCTGGGCGGTTCTGGATACAGACACATTGGGCTGTATATCCACGGCGTGCAGTATGTACAGAAAGATGGCACTGTGCGTGATGGAACATTCTTGCCTATCTTGTGGGAAAGCCTTACGGATCCGATTGTAAGTGGCCGGGAAGAGCTCGGAATGCCGAAGCTGTATTGCTCCATCGACATTTTCCGGCGAACAAACAGCTACAGAATCCAGACAGGCTGGCAAGGCGTCAACTTTGGCTCGTTCACACTTGAGGGTCTTCAAGAGGTAGATAGTGGCAGCTCAAAGGGGACGATTGGAGGCGAGGATGACGAGGGAATCTTTGCATACAAGTACATCCCCAAGGTAGGAGATCGTGGTAAGGCAGACGTGGAGCATGCTACCTTTGTGCCTCATGCAGAGGAGTCCAAGGTCGTACCCAGTAAGGTGCTGAAGGTCTTCACTACAGACAAGGCCAGCTTTGAGTTTGATCCTCATGATTGGGAAGCGCTTCCGACGCTCTACCACGTTGTCTCGAGGTTGGCAGAAGTCCCTGTTTATGAGATTTTGGGCGGAAAGGTTGTTGAGGGTCTTGGCGTCCCGGACGTGTCCAGTGCTCGAAGGATAGACTAAGCAAGAGACTATCAGCTCTGAGTGTACAAGTTTCATAGCTTTAGCGGTATCGAAAGAAAGGATCAATCTACATTATCTCACCATCGTTGGTTGGGACCTAGAGGGAGTTTCCACTTGCCAATGTGACATATCCTAGAGCCCTTGAATCCAGCTTCTTGGCACATATGCTATGAGTTCGAGCCCGGATGTGTTGATTGCAGTTGGGATTTGTCGCTGAGAGTTTGGATCTTCACAAAGAACTTAAGTACCGCCTTATATCACCCTCAAAGTATCCTCGTTATGTACACAGTCTTTCTGCGATATGAGAGTTCATCTTTGTTCAATTGAGATCTTCTGACTACCTCAGTAGTAACTAATCGATGTGAAGTCCTCCGTTCACATGCAAATGTACACCGTTGACCCAGCTTGCTCGCTCATCACATAGAAATCCCACCGCAAACGCAATCTCTTCTGGTGTACCCATCCGTTTCCCTGCAGGCGTAGCATCGATTGTAGGCTGCAAGATACGCATGGCCTCCTCGCCAGCAGCCAGAAAGCCCTCGGTCTTGGTGGGACCGGGAGACACGGCATTCACCGTGCACCCGTACTTGGGAGGAAGTTCCTTCGCCCAGCATCTAGTGAAGGAATCGACCATACCCTTGGTCCCGGCATAAATGGTTTGTAAGGGAGGAGAACCTCTTGAGCTAGCGGAACAGATGTTGACAATTCGTCCACTTCCTCGCGTTAGGTGCGGAAGGCTGCTCTGGGTCAGAAGAAAGGTGCTGCGCCCATTGACATTGACCAATAGATCCCAGTCATCCAAGGTCTGCTCCTCAAGCGGTTTATTGACTGCTAGCGCCACGTTGTTGACAACGATGTCTAGACGGCCAAATTCTTTAATGGTTGCTTCGACCAGCGCCTTGGGGCCTTGAGTTGTACCCATATCGGCACAAACGGCGATGGATTTGGTTGGCAGAGACGCTGCCTTATTGTTGGCATTGTCTGCTTGCGAAGGGAAAGGATAATTGATGGTGACAGATGCCCCACGAGACGCAAGCTCATGGGCAATGGCGAAGCCTATGCCGCTGTCGCTGCCTGAAACAATGGCTACTTTGCCAGCAAGGGGCTCTGTTGTCGACATGGCTGAGATGTTTTTTACTTGTGGTGTGATTTGAAGAAATGAATTCAAGAACTGTAGTTGGCGAGACTTGGGAATTTAGTCCGTCAATGGATATTGATGACTGAGGTGGCTAGCTCAGCTGCTTTGTCCCCTGAAGATCGGGTTTGAGTTCAGTACTTACAGGTGCCCCCGCTGCTTTTTTGGGGCACCTCCGATCGGCTGAGGGGGGCGCCAGTCAAGCTAAGGCAGATGTGGTACTCGCATCCTCTCTCGGAATGTGGTCACACTCCGACACAGTATCCGCATCATCGGCATGTCCCAGCCCCCACAGCCCGATCATACCTGGCGGGGTAGCTTCGGCTCTGCACGCGTTTGGCCTAATTATCCACTAAGTTGATTAAATTCTGGTCGTATAAGGCGTATAGAAAAGACGACAATTCGTATAGTGACTCATTTCCATATTAGCAAGAATAACATCCCTGCCAGACTCAAACCTACCGAACCAACAACCATGACGCAAATTGATGCTCTTGCGCAGGCGAAATCCCAACTGCCTCCTTCTTTTCCCATCATCTGGCGAGGAGATGTAAGTTGGGAAAGGGCCAGGGTAGGCCGCGTCTTCAACCACCGCCGACCATCCAGTCAGCCTATTGCCGTGGTCGAAGCTACCCGGGAAGATCACATCGTAGAAGCTGTTCGGCTTGCACGCACTCTAGGTGCCCGGGTCTCAGTGCGATCTGGCGGTCATAGCTGGGCAGCCTGGAGTGTGCGAGAGGGTGCCGTTCTCATCGACCTGGGCAAGTACCACGAGTTTCTTCTAGATGATAGCACCGGAGTACTCCAAGCATCGCCTAGCATGACTGGGAGGATGGTCAACAAGCTTCTGGGCTTACGCGGTCGCATGTTCCCCGGTGGTCATTGCCCAGAGGTTGCTCTTGGAGGATTTCTTCTGCAAGGAGGCATGGGGTGGAATTGTAAGGTAACGTGACTGAGGGAAATACAATGGTTTCCTGGCTGACAACGTATTTAAAGAACTGGGGCTTTGCTTGCGAAAAGCTGGTGGCTCTCGACGTGGTGACGGCCGATGGGGAGAAGCGACACTGCGATAAAACAACTAACTCGGAATTGTATTGGGCGGCACGTGGATCAGGTCCAGGTAAGCCATTTGGTCACTTGCATAAAATTACATATTGCTCATGCTTTCCTCGTGGTATAGGGTTCCCAGCTGTCGTTACCAGATTCTACCTCCAAACAATCCCTTCCTTCAGTCACATCCGGTCATCGGTCTACATATACGAGAAAAAAGATTATGAAGCGGCCTTTTCCTGGGTTCTCAACGTTCGTTCCAAGCCGTCCTCCTACTTGTTGATTACTCCGCTAATGCAATTCATAGCTTGCTCCTACTTTCGATGAGGGCACAGAGATTGTTGCAGTTGGAAGAAATTTCCCGGGACGGCAAGGAGAGCATATTTTGATCTCCTTTGTCACATTCAAAAACAGTGATGAAGAAGCCCGGTCTGCGCTGCAGCCCGCTCAAGACTCTGCACCACCAGGACACGTAATTTCGTGGTTTTGCGAGCCAACCTCCATGGCAGAGCAGTACGATGATCAGCATTGTGCCAACCCAGAAGGTCACCGATATGCAGTCGACAACTCTTATATCAGAAACGACGCCGACGTTGTTTCTGTCCTGAAAGAGTCCTTCACATCACTCCCCACAGAAAAGTCTTTTACCCTTTGGTACTCGATGGCTCCCGGCTCTCGACGCACTGTCGAGGATGGTACCATTGAAGATATGGCGCTCTCGATGCAGACAGATCATTATTTTGCTGCCTATGTAGTCTGGGAAGATCAGGCAGAGGACCCCAAATGCCAATCTTGGCTTACGCATATCTTTGATAAGATCAACCGGGACTCGGAAGGATCGTATCTTGGAGATGCTGATTTTCAAAAGCGTTCGACTGCGTTCTGGGGACGGGACCAAGGCAAGAGACTCATGGACATCAGGAAGAAATGGGACCCGCAAGGTGTAGTGGCTGGATATCTCAATAAGGGAGACCGAAATGGTGTCGAGGGCTTGGAAAATGTACATAAATTATGATGCAGGTAAGGCTTGTGATGCAAGCATCAGCCTACAGTAGAGGTCAAGATTATCTTATCAGTTCTTGCCCTGTATGGGCCTGAAAACTCTTTCCTATAAGACAAATAGTCCCTGTACTCCTTACTGGAATGTAATTTCTTTTCCGGCCAGCCTTTGTAGCCTTGATAGTTCTTATTACTGTATTTAAGGCCCCTTAGGCTGTACACAAGGGACTTTGGTCTTTTGCGTGGCACAGTTCTGGGTGCTTGGCAAGGTGAAGTTCACTTGTCGTTGTTACACTGGTTAGAACATCTCTTCAACATAAACCAGAGCGTTGAGGAGGGGGTCTATATACTTGTCTATCTCTGAGGACACCCACGATGCGACATTATGGGGTTAAGTAGCCTGTATAAGTTATAAGCAAGGTATTGCGTCTTTCGGTGTAGTTCGTCCTCAGCTCAGTATTGCACGTAACACCATCCTCAGAGCCCACATAGGAGCTTATAGATAGGCGTGGCTGCTTAGAACTTTATTGAAACTCTCAATGATGTAGAATAAGTCGATATGCCAGCATATCATACAGATCTATAAGCTATTCGACAAACATCCCCTCAACACAAACTCAAGCTAATATCATGCTTGGTCATTATATAAGACACGCCTCTTGGACCGAAGGCTCGAGGGTCAGGATCGCTCCAAAGCAGTTCTACTATCTTTGCCCCCATCTTTACTGCACCAGGTGTGCGCGAAGCTCTGGCGAAGAATCCAGCACGGAACACGTGAAGATGCTCCGGACGTCTCGCGACTGATGCCATAATAGTGCCCGGCCAAAGGAGCATTCGACGATATGGCGACTCGCTGACAAATAATGAATAAAAGGCCGACATGGTCTGCTCGATTCGATTGTCAATTTGGGCAGCGAGATTCGGATCCGCAAGCATGTCCGGGTGAAAGGCAGACTGCAGATATACAATAAGACCATGCTGATATATCATTATAGCTGTAGCTTGTTCTTCGCGTGAACAAAGGTCATTCATGTCTTCTTCGAATGCATTGTAGCCTTCTAGACGTGTCAGAAGTGAGTCATACTGTTCCTGAAACGCTGTAGTGGCTATAATGCCTCTCGTCTCTTCTTCCCGGCGGGCTTCGACAAGCTGAGAGATCTCCGGAACCATCTCCCACAGACCCTGACCAAACCCAAGTAGAAATCCTCTGGATTTATATCCTCTCAGTATATCCAATGAATAGACTGAAGGGTCAATTTCCACGACCTCGTCAGATAGAAAGCTGCGGGGCGTAATGGTAATTTTGATTGCATGGTAAGCATAGAGCTCCAGCATAAATCCTTTCAAATGTTTCAATTCATTAGATGGCGGAGGCTCGGATGTGAGGAGATTGATGTACTGTCGACAAGCTTTGAGATGATGGTACATGGAGCCGCGGGAATGACCTTGAACATGCTTGTAGCTGTCAGCAACGAGTCCCATAACGTTTTCACGTGAAAGATTCTTACATCGTAGACGCATAGGAGTAAAAGAATCAGCAGGATACGGATTGGCGTAGGTGGCCCCGTATGTTCATCCGGGAGGACGATCTGACCCGTTTCGTAAGACAAGAGTTTCTGTAATCCAGCCAGTACAGTCGCATAATGACCACGAGTCGCCACTTCTAAAGCTCGAGCTCTCTGGATTGTAGACGTCGTATCATTGACAGTTAGATGGGCTCCTCCAATAGCAAGGATACAATCAAGAACCAGATTATCAGTTGCAGCCAATGGTAGAAGATAATGAATAAAAGGGTTTCCGTCCGCGCATGGCCCTCGAGTCAGCATCTCCGCTGTAATACCCAGGTACTGCTGATAAAGCGGACGCGAGTTGTCGTTTAGATAAGCTAGGTTGCCGTAGGTCGGAGCGGCCCGAGGAGAAGATGAACGGGACGTGGACTGTAGGGCTGCTGAGTCTGGGGTAGGACCGGAGACTCCGAGGGGCTCATTGGCACTACCGCCTTCTGGGACAGCTCTTTGAGAGATGTTCTCTTGAGAGGGCCAAACACATTCTTGCCCGGTTCGGGTGCATGATGAGCAGACTGGCTTGACTTCATCGCACTTCTTGCGTTTAGTGCGACAGGTAAGACATCCATTCTTTGACCGCGGGTGGTTGCGGCGCCATTTCGTCGGGAAAGGGGCGCCTTTGTATGGGAGAGCAGGATCTTCTTGGTTTGCCATTGAGAAACGAAATGAGTCTAAGAGTTGCTGAATGCTGTGAGGTGATGTTGTAACTGGTCTATAAGTACACGCGACTTGGAAGAGGCAACCTGTCGATCTTCTCTCCTTTGTCCTCGAGGTCGTCATAAGGGTAGGGCTGAGAAAATTAAGCCACAATCAACTGCCGCTGTCATGACCATAAACCTCGAATGGACAGGGATTAATCGAATCGCTAACCAAATTGAATCACTTACCAAAACGGAAACGTCGATTCTGCCTTGCAGGGATTGTGATCCTTTGGTCGCACTAGGGCTATTTTGAGCAGGAGATTGGCTAGACTGGGAGATGGCCAAGCGAGAGCAATAAATTGGCATGATGTAGATGCATCGAGCAATTGGATTTCGAGTCCTTTATTGGTCATAGATGTTGTTCAAAGTAAGTAGGTAAGAGTAATATCGTGAGTCTATTTCTTCCTTCGAATGACGGCAGAACTACGGATACTCCGTACAGTAATATCGATCATGACCAGAACCTTTGGCAGCCCCGCTTCCTTCAAGTCCCACCATCGTGTATCAGCAAATCAATAGTCAGCAAGAACCCTTTTCCGGCCGCTCATACCTGCACAGCCGGCTGTGCAATTAGTGTCACGTGCTTATTGCATAGCCGGCTATGTAAATAAGGCTACGTAAGCTACTTTAATTAAATCTGCATAGCCAGGGGACTATTAGTTAATTTATCTTTTTATTATATTTATATTATTAATAAAGTAATTACTAACTTTTTACTTTATAATTTAACTTTATTTATATAATATTTACTTACTTAATAAATATTAAGCCCTTATTCCTTACTAACATTACTAAATTAGTAAAATAGTAGCCTAATAATATTCTTCCTTTAAAGGCAGTATATATATTATAAAAAGCCCTTTTTATAGATATTAATAAGTAGGTAAAGGCTTAAGGATATATATTTATAATAAGGTATATAACTTATATAGTAAATAAAAAGGTATATATATACTTTAGCTATAACTATAATAAAGGGAAATATATATTAGTCCTTAATAATAAAAGGAAAAGGAAGTATACTACTTAATATACAGAGTATAAGTTCTTTATAATAGGAAAACAGAGCTTATATAGGGCTAAATAAAGTCTTTAATATTATCCTAATTCCCAGTTCTTTAAGTATAATTATAAGCCTATAGTTAAAAGTAGTATTATATATATAACTTACTAAAAGCTTACTAATAAAAATATCCTTATAGTTAAGAAGCTTACTTTTATTAGTATTAAATAATACTAAATTAAGACCTTTTTACTATAGAATATAAATATATTATTTATTAACTTAAATTTTATAAACTATATCTTTTAAGTAAAGCAGGACCTTATAAATAGACAGAGCTATATAGTTACTTTACTTTAATATCTTAATATAAAGGGCTTTTAAAGTTATTACTTTATTAAAAAGGACTTTTAATTACAGTTAGTTATATTTACTTATCTAGATTTACTTTAATTTACTAAATTATACCTTAAGGTACTTATAGTTAACTATACTTATAAAATTAATAAGTATAAAATACCTTTTCTTAATATAGTTAGTATTAATACTATAAAAAGTACTTTTTATATTATATTTATATATCTTAGCAGTAAGGAAAAGGAAGACTTTATATAAGCTCTTAAGGTATTATAAGATTTATATAATACTAATAGTATTACTTACCTTTTAGTTATACTAACTAATTAATACCTTACCTATATAAATACTATTATATTTATTTTCTATTTTCTAGCAGTAAAGGTTATACTCTGCCTTTAGTATATTAATAAGGCAGTCCTAACCTTCTATATAAGTACTTTTATAAAGGAAAAAGGCAATAAATAGAAATAAGAGATATAGAAAGAGTTTTATAATAGTTAGTATAAGCTTATAGCCTTAAAGTTATATACTATCTATAATAAAAAACTAAAGGACTTTTTACTTTAATATACTTATTTATATCTAAAGAAAGTAAATTACCTTTTCTTAACCTAGTTAAACCCTTATAAAGATAAGTTTATAAAGGTATTTATAAATAAGTATTTATATTTAAACTAATTTATTATATCTTAAGTAAAAGGTATTTATTTTCTTCTTAAGTATTACTTAAAGAGCTTTAAAACTAACCTTTTTAAAGTATTTTAAGTTATTAGCCTTATAGTTAGAAACTAGCTAGCTATACTAAAAGCTATATAGTCTCTAAAATAGGTAATAAGACCTACTTAGTATACTTATATATTATTAGGATCTCTATATAGCTAAGTTTATAGTTAGATATTATATAAAGTATTAATTATAGTTAACCTATAGTAAGAATAGATAGAAAAAAGTCTTTCTTAATATACTAGGAGTTTTATAAAGATAATAAATATACCCTATACTTATACTCTTATACCCTTAATATAAAAAAATAAGCCTTTATTAATAAGCTATTTCTATTTATATTAGTATTTCTAGTAATTTAAAATACTACTACTTATATTTAAGTCTTATAAGGTTAATAATTACTATATAGCTTTAAAGTTAAAGCTAGTATTAAGTATATAGTAAGATTTATATATATTTAAAGGAATTAAAAAGGCACTACTCCTAGTAATAAGGAAGCTATAGACCTACTCTTAATATTATAAGTAAGGTTATAATAAAAGGTTTAATAAATACCTTAAGAAATATACTAAAATAGTAGTAAAGCTTAATACTATAAAAAGAAAATAAAACCTTACTTTAAATAAAGCTAAGGATATATAAAGCAGGTCTATATTTCCTGCTACTACTATAGCTATAATACTATAAATAACCTTAACTCTAGCCTACTACTATCTTTAGGAGCCTGTATATAAGGTATATATAAAGTATAAGGAGTTTTATAAGGTATAGTTTAACTAGTAACCTTCTAGTACCTTTCTTACTAACTATAACTACAGGGAAGCTATAGGACTACCTTTAGTATATAAGGCAGCTTACTATTAGTAGTACTAAGAATTAGAGCAGATAGGGCCTTTTATTAAGCTTTATAATAGCTTTAAATTAAAAGATTAGATAATAAAGGAGATATATAGCTAGATTAAGGCTAATAATAGATATTATAATAAAGCTAATAATTAAAAAAGAGGACTTTATAAGGCAAAAGGCCCTAACTATATCTTTTAGTAAAGACCTATAGCTTATATAATAACCTAAATACAGTAAGGAAGTAATATAATTTTTCTAGTAAAATAACCTAATAGTTAGCCTCTTTAATGCTAAATATAATATAAAGGGATAATAGTTAATTAAGAGATATATATAGATAAAGCAGCTTTAAAAAAATTAAATAATATATTTATTATTACTTAATTATATCTATATATAATTAAAGTACTTATTTTTATTTTACAGTATATATAATAATAAAAAGTTAGTATATTTAAAGTATATAAAATTATTAGCTTTAGGAAATTAATTACCTTAGTTAGAATACCTTTACTTATTACTAGCTATAACTATTAAAAAAGGATAATATATATATTATTAAATTAAGAAAAAAAAGCTAAATTAATTAATATATATATTAATATCTTAAGCTATTAGGATTTAATATTATTAGTAAGTAATAAAATAGTATAGGGTTAGATATAAAGAATTAAATTATATAGTTATAAGTAAATAGATTAAGTAAAGGAATTATATATTTCTCTTTAAGTAAGTTATAACCTTAATACTATAGATAATATTAATATAGTAAGAGATTTAAATTAGTATATATATTACTAAATATACAGAAGAAATAAACCTTAATATCCTTAATTTCCCTTACTATCTCCCTATCTAAGTCTATATAATATGCCTTTAAGGACTAACTAAATTAATATATATACTATTCTGCTAGGCTACCTATAAAGTTAGTCTATATATAACTATTCTAACTACAGGTATAGGCTATATTATAGTAAGGACTAAAAGCCCTGCTTAATATACTATATCTTACTATTATAGCATTTAAGCTATTTAGAAAGGTATAGTATTAGAAACCGGTTAAGCTAACTATTAGTTAATAGTACTATAAAGCTAGCTAGTATACTAGTTTCCCTTAATACTATATCCCTAGTTTTATATTACTATAGTTACTAAAGCCTTAGTAGGAATAAAGCTAGTATTATATACTATATATAGCTATACTAGTATTAAGAGATCTATATTTATATTAGCTTTTAAGGAAATATACTAAGTAATTTAACTATTAGTATTAAATATATTATATACTAGCTATTATACTTTTATATTCTTTTAGCTATAAAGAATAGGTAAAGAAATAAAAAGAAAGAAGCTTATTACTTCCCTTACTTTTTACCTAGTCCTTAAGTAGCTAGGAAGGTTATTTATAGTAACTATAGGCTATAGGATAAATTAGTTATTTTAATTTAAAGGAATAAGGTAAGGAATAGTTTAAGTATTATCCTTAAAGATTTTAAAGTTATTATTATTAAAAGCTATTATTAAAGATTATTAAAAATTATTAGAAAAATAGTTATTATAAACTTAAAGATTTATTAAATTACTTAATATTTTAAAGAAATATATTATATTAAGAAAAAAAGATAAAGGATTTATTTTTTAATTTATATATTTATTTACTAATTAACTTATAGTTATATTAAATACTTACTATATAGATTAAAAGTAATAAAGGGATTATCTATATAGTATAACTAAAGGCAGGATAATAAATAATATATATATAGTATCTTTATTTATTAATTTAAGTATTATAATAAGGCTCTTTCCTTTCCTTTAATATTATAAATTAATAACTATTTTTATATAATATTATAAGCTAGAAGGTTATATTACTTTTATATTATTTATAGTAAATATAGGCCTAATAGTATATTAATAATATAAAATATAAAGTAATAAGCAGTTATAAAGATAGAAAATATATATTAATAGCTATCTTAATTATAAATAGTATTATTATTAAATAGTAGCTATATATTTAATCTAAAGTTAGAGATTTAGCCTTATCTGCATAGCCAGCTATGCAATAAGCACGTGACACTAATCGCACAGCCGGCTGTGCAGGTATGACTCGCCCCCTTTTCCCCCCTAAATACGACTCTGGCTGTCATCACAGCCTCATAACCGACCAAGGGTCACAGCACCATGCTTTGTTGTCAATGGTTCACCAGTGCCACCAGGAGACCATGCTGAGCCAGCAAAGCTTTAACCGTGCCGTGACAAATGGTTGTCGGGTTCCAAATGCTTCCGTGAAGAGCACACGCTTAAGCACTGAAACCCCATTCAAACAAGGCTTCTCCCCATGCCAACTCCGCGTTCTATGGATAGAATCAGTTCTATAAGAACAATGACTTTAGCCCTACAGTAACCAAAAATAGATTATCTCTCTACGGGCCGCAAAGCATTCCGCCATGTTCCGAGAAGCTCTTCAATTTAATTAATAGCCCTACCCTAAACCTGTCTAGAATATGGGACTTCCCCACGTTGCGCCATACGCAAGACCGCAGGTATGCAGGGTATTTGTTACCTGTAGTTTCGGATTTTGTAGGTAGGGAGGAAGTAAACATAGCGAAATGAAACCCTTATTGATACCAATGATAAACTGTTACGGTACTTCAAGAGCATGAACCACAGGTAAGCTTTTACAGTGGTCACGTACTCAAGAAAAAAGTTTAAAACACGCCACTGAACCTTTATCAGACCTATTACATTCAGCTCTAACCGCTTTAGTTGAAATACAGGGGCTGCTCAGTCTGTAGCGTAATGATTATGAACTTGTGACACCTCACTTGGTGAAGAATCCGGTTTCTCTCAAACCAAGGAGGCTCCAATACGGCGAGGCGGCTTATCGCCAGTGTTGCCCATCATCGGCCTGCATTCCTGCACAACTGTCAATTCCAAAGTGTACCCAATCTTTCTTTTTCTCACCCCAAGCTTCTTTTCTTTAATGTCATAATGAACGATGATGTTGTACTTCTCCTCACTAAACACAATGGCCCACTGATTGCCGACACCATTCCCCTGTACCGTGCCATACTGAATAGAGCCCACATCCGGATCCAGCTTGCATGCGTTGACTGTAGCCACTCGGTACTCTTGGGCTCTCGCCGCGGCGTGCTCATCAGGGCTCACATCAACACCTGAATTTGCGTCAGCAGCCTTGATTGTTTAAGCAGATCAGTAGCTGGCGTACCCTTGTGGTGGAAAACCTGGGAGTAATTGTTGGTGTAGGTAACCACAGACATGTTTGCTAAATTCTTGAAGATGGAGATGGATATTGTTGAGCGGGTTGCTGGATGTAAGAAAGTGATGATCATCCTTTTAGAACGGAAGCTTGATCAGGTTTTATAGACAATAGAACACAGCAGACGACGTGTCGTCTAGCTACTGCATCCCTTGCGCTTAAATATGGTATGATGGGCTTGCCAAGCAATTTTCAGCTTTCAGCTTGCTCTCTCTTTGCACGCGCTAGCCGTGATGTGTAACAGCCCTGACACCAATGGGCCTGAACATCCTGGAACATCCTAACCGGCTTGTGTAGTGGCAGAGACAGTGGCTGACGCCCCTCAAACTCTATAGGTCGAATCAGACATAAGCCCAGACGTGAGGGGCACATTGGCGCTATTGGATAAGTCTAGACTTAAGCTTAACCATCACTCTTTTTTACCAATGCCTGATAATTACTTTAAGTTATACTAATTACTATAATAACTTTCTTTATTTGCTATAATAAGCCCTACTAAATATAATTTCAGCCTGTAATAATATTCTTCCAGGTAATTTTTAAATTTAATTAGATTAATCTTATAATAACCTTACTAATACGTTTTTTATTATTATTATTAATAATACTAAAATAAATACTATAATAGCCTAAGATATTACTTTTAAGTTATTTTTTAATGCTTTTAAGTATCTTAAGAATAAAAAAGTTACTTTTAATAGTAAATTTAATTAATTTATTACTTAAATTACCTATAAAATCCCTTTACTGCCCTTATTACTATAATTTAGCAGTTTCTTTAAGTTAAAAGTCTATTTATAGTAATTTTTTTATAAAAATAGTAATATACTTATAAAAGGCAGCTCTGGCCCTAAGAGGAAGGTTAATAGGGAGCTTATTTAAACTTATTATATATTAATATATAATAAAGCTACTCTCTAACTAAGTAAATCTACTGGCCTGTAAAAGCCTTAAATAAGGAAGACTAGCTACTAGTTCTTAATTATAGTAAAGACCTTATAGAGGGAAAATAGTATTTAGAAATATATAGTTAAATATTCCTTATATAATTACGCTGCCTTACTTATACCTTTAGTATATAATATTTATTACTATTATATTAAAGTATAATAAAATAAGCTATAAATTCTTTTTAAGATTAAGGCTTTACTAGTATATAAAGTTAGTAAAATACTATATAAATTAAGCTATATAAAGTATTATTTTTAACTTTAAGATATATATAATAACTAGTAGCTTTTTAAATATAAGGCTTTAGGCAGCCTAACCCCTATATAGGCTTAGATTATACTCCTTTATTACTAAAAAATTATATATATAATCCGCTTTATTACTAATAACCTTAATAAGCTTAAGGGGATATTTTAAACTTATCCTTAGTATAAGTAATAATAAAAGAGATTCCTTAAGGTCCTTAGCCTTAATAATATATATAAAACTAACTAGTTTTAACTTTATCTTTTTTAAGGTATAGGTATAACTAACTAAGTAATTATTACTAATTTTTACTTTAGTTTAATTAATAATAAAAAAGAAAAGGCTTTTTTATAGCTTTATAAGTAAATTAAGGCAGCCTAGAAAAAGCTTAATATTAACCTGCTTACTATTATTATTATAAATAAGGAAAAGGCACTAAAAAACGTACTTTTAATAACTTTTCCTACTATATAATAGCAGCTTTATATTTATTATATTAATACTAATATTAAGGCTAGGATTTTCTTTTCTTAAAGTAATAAAAGCTCTAAAAATCTAATTATAATTAAAGATAAAGAAGCTAATAAGAGTAAGCTTATATCTTCCTTTTTTCCGCTGCCTAAGGTACCTTTAAAGCTAGTAAAAATAGAATACTTAAAGGAAGGGATATAAGCAGCTTAGAAGCTTATTATTTATACCTATAAGGAGGCTGCCTTCTTTATAATATAAAAGCTATTTATTAATATATATAACCCTTACTAAAATTATATCCTAAAGTATATCTTAGTAAAGTATATACTATAGTAGCTATAGTAAGCAGCCTACTATATTATAAAATATTATAATTTTAGTTAATATATTAATAGCCCTATAAAGACTGCTTATAAGGATATAAAAAGTTATTTTATAACTAGTATAGGTAACCTTTTATACCTTTATAATACCTTTTTTAATATACTAAAGAAAAAGGAGCGTAAGTATTAGAATAAGGCTACTAATAAGGCTATATAGCAGGCTTAGGACTATATTAACTAGAAATAGCTTAGTAATATTTCCTTATAAATATTCTTTAAGGCTATCTTATGTATTCTTAAGTATTATAAATATATTACTATAGCTTTACTTAAAAATAAAGAAAAGCCTTACCTTTAGCCCTATTTAGGCCGCTTTTAGTAGTAATATACCCTGCCCTATAGTTATATTATCCTTACTTTTTTATAGAAAAAAAAGCCTTTTTTACTTAAGCTTTTTTACTTATATTAGTAGCTATAAAAACTATTAGTAAGCTAGTATTATAATTTAACTATAACTTATTATCTAACTAGGCCTATAGTACCTTCTTAAGCCTTTTCTTCTTATTTATAATCCTAATATAGTTATAAAGCTTTATAGGTAATTAAAAAAAGCTATTAATACTAAGTAGATTATACCTATATAGCTAGAAGCCTTTTTTATAATAGCTTTATTAAAAGCGCCTTAACTAACTATATAGCTAAGTGCCTAAAAAATCCTTTTATAAGATAAGATCTTACTATAGTTTTTATTATAATTATTATAAGGTTTAGGTTTTAATAGTAATATAATATTATAAGGAACTGTTAGTTAATTAAGCTATAAGGGTATAATAGCTACAGTAGCCTTAATACTAAATTAGCTATAGTTTTTTATATATAATCTAGCTAGCTTATCTAGTAGCTAGTAATTTAAATTAATTAAATAGACTAACTTTTTAACTTTTTAACCTTTATTTTTAATTATTATAATTCTTTAATTTATATACTAATTTATATATATAGAAAGGAAAAGGTTAAATTTCTCTTAAAGACTAAAGAGAATTTTACTATTACGTAAGCTTATTATAGTAAATAGAGAAAGTTATTATAGTAAATAGTATAACTTATTACTTTTTAGAAAACAGGCAGTGGCTGTGTTTATAAGACAGGCAGAGGTGTGACTAGAACGTTTGTCCTCGGGACAGGTTTAGCGGAAAGCATAAAATGAGTAGGAGGCCAGTAAATTGTGTGATTGGTTACGTTGCCTTTGAGCGATTCCTCTGTGAAAGGTATGTTTACTAGCTAGAGACTAAAGTATGCCGGTTTCGTTTTCTGATCACACTGTCTTTCATTGTTCCATAAATAGATTTATCTCAACTCACCGCCAGAAGCTCTGCCTCGCTCCAGCAGGATGCTTCTTAATGACATAGTGTATAGGATATGTGGCGTACAAGCGCCTCGAGCTTCCTTGTCCCATGTCTCCAGAACGTGGTCCATGTGACTAGGCAGTAGAGCTTGCTCGTCCATGTTGACGCCAAATGTCTTGATGTCCTGTGCCGCAAAGGTCGCCCGTGTGATAATCCTCTGTGAGGATAGAATCGTTCCTAAATCGGTCGCGTCGCATACGCATAGTCTTATCTATGGGATAACTGCGGCCTATAAGGTTAAGCTTTAGGCTGCAAACTGTTAAAAGATAGGGTAGCCCTAATCAGTCTAGCTTCCCTAATAAGGATTAGAGCTCCTTTTATATATAAGTAGCATAGCTTTTCCTATAGTATAAGAAAAACTAAGGCTTTTTTAAGCCTTATATATATCTTTTTACTATATATATTATAGTTATAAGCCTAAGTAAGTATAAGACTTAGTAACTTTACTATACTACTTAATATATACTTTATTTATTTTATTTTATAAAACTAATATTTTAAAAAGAATTACTAAGCTTATTAAGTATAATAATCTTTAAATAAAATGCTTTATATATATTTACCTATATAATTTTTTATAATTTAAATAATTAGATTTTATAAATTTAAGAAATTAAATTATAAGCTAAAGTATATAAAGCCTAGCTATAAATTAACCCTAAGTACTTTAATAGGCCTTTTAATAAGCTATAAAAACCTTTAATTAAAGACTTTAATACCTTTAAAAAGAAAAAGCTTATAAAGTATAAGACTAAGGTAGTTAATACTAAGGAAGGAAATAAAGCTTTTAAAAAACCCTTTATAAATAATTTAAAGACCTTTTATAAAGTATCCCTTTTAAAATTATAGTATATTTAAAGATAATATAAATAATAAGCTAATAAATATTTATAAATCCTAGCCTATATTATAAAAAGTATTAACTTTAATATTTTTTTTTTTATATTTAGTTAAGTTAAAAATAATTATTTAAATAGCTATATAATTTATTAATTACTTTAAGGCTTAAAAAAGAACTTAGTACTAAGTATATTAACTATAATTAAAAAAATTACCTAAAAGTATCTTAAGGTCCTTAATAATACTTTTAAAGCTTAGTAAAGCCTAGAATAGTAATTATTATAATAGTAAAAAGCTTATATATAAGCTAGACCTTTTTATATCCTTAAGATTTTAAAAAACCTAGGTATTAATTACTTTTTAAAAGTAATTAAAAAAAAAATAGCCCCTTTATAAGTAAAAACTAAAAGAAATATACTTTTTAAGAAAAAAAAAACTAATAAGAAAACCTTCTTTATAAAGCTAGCTAGTAAGCTATATATAGTTATTAGAAAAACCTTATTAAGTAAAGGCTATTTAGTTTATATAACTCTTAGTAATTATATAAATAAGCTAGAAAAGTATAATAACTGCTTTTATAAGTATAAGAACTATTAGTAAAAGGCTAAGAAATATACTTTTTTTATTTATATAGTTACTAGTATAGCCTTTTATTATATTAAAAAGCTTTTTAATAGTAAGCTTAAGTAAATTTAAAAGGAACTTAATAAGCTTTTTTAAAAGTAGTTTAAGCTAAAAGTTATAAGAAATAGTAATAAAAGAAGCTTATAAGCTTAAAGAAACTAGGGTTTATTTACTTACCTTAGTAACTTAATAAATTTTATTTTATTACCTAATATCTTAGCTAAGGCTAAGTATAATATTTAGCTTTATATAGCTTATAAAAGACCCCTTTACCTACTTATATAAAGTACTTTATTAAATACCTATAGTACTATATACCTTATAAATATAGTAGCCTTACTTAAAAAAGGTTCTTTTATCTTAATAAATAGTAACTATATAAAAGTAAGTAATATATACTTTTTAATTTTAAAAAAGAAAACTAAGGTAATTTAAAAGATTATAAATAAATTAGTAAAAGCAAGGACCTAGTCTTTAACCTTAAATAAGGTTATTATTATTAAAGGATTTTATATAAATATTATATTAAAAGCCTTTTTATATTTATTAAAAGTATAATACTTAGGGTTTAATTACTTTTTAAAATAAAAAAACCCCTTAAAAAGCGTAGTCCTTATATAGCTATAGTATAAGTATAATATTTTAATACTTTAATTAAAGCCTATTTTAGCTTATTTTTCTATTAATTACCTAATACTTAAAAATATAATTTTAATTAGTAATAAGGTAGTTCTTTAAAGAGATAAAGTAAGTATAATATATTTCTTTACTTCTTAAGTATAAAGATTATTAAGAAATAAAAGGAAGGCTTATAATAAAAGTAGTGCCTTTTAGTACCTTAAAGTAAAGTACCTAAAAAAGAAAGTACTTAAAAAGCTTATAAATAAGAATAGAAATATATAAATTAATAAAATAGTATATATTAACTATAAGACCTATACTTAAATATATATAATATAGATTATTAGTTACTACTTACTATAAAATTACTTTCTAAGGCCTTTTTAAAGGATTTATTAAGACCTATAAAAGTATAAAATAAGGTATAATAGCTTAAATTACCTACTAGTAATAAAAAATAAATTTAGTAATTAAGTATATATTATTTTACTAAAAAGTAAAAAAGAATTAGTAGTTTTTAATATATTATTTTAGTTTAAATACTAAGTAAAATACTAGTTTAGACTTATTATTTATAAAATATATAATAATAATAAGCTTACTATAATTTATATATTAAGTAATACTAACTTTTTATAATAAGTATAATTTAAAGGTATAAATATAAAGCTTATACTGCCTTATATAAAAAAACCTAATAGTAAGGTAAAATAAGTAAAAAAAGAAGTATTAAAAAAGTTAAATATAATACTTAATAAAGTATAGCTACTATATTTACTATAGCTAAAGAGTATATAAACTATTACTTTTTTACTTAATATTAGCCTTAAAGCTATAAAGGGATAGTAAACCCTTATAAAGGTATTATAAAATTAGTTTAGGTATAAAGTACTATTATAAATAAAAGAGTATATAGTAGACCTTAGACTTAATTAAAGTAATATATAAGCCTATAGCTATTAAGCCTATTTATTAAATTAAAATAAAAAAGCTAGGATATATAAAAAGGTATTTAAAATAAGCCTTAAAGGTTATATTAAGTATTTAGTAAGCTATATAGTATATAATATATACTAAATATAAATACCTTAGCTTAAAAAGGTAGTAATTACTTAAAATATTAAATTTAATAAATATATCTTTTACTAATTAGTAAAGAAATATATAGAAAAGCTTTTAAAAAGGGTATTTAAAGTATAAATCCTTAACTTTAAGAAGAATAATAATAAAATAAACTTACTAAATAGACCTATTTAAGTTATAGATTTTAAGGGTCTAAACTTAGAAGTAAAGGTAACTAAAGAAAGTATAGTAATCTTTATAAAAAGTATTAATAAGTATTAAAACTAGTATATATTAATTTAAATTACTAATAAACTTTAAATTTTAAAAGTAATATTAAAGCTAAGTAGGCTTAAAGCTAAGGGAAATAATAAAAATATTATAAATACTTTTATAATATTTAAAAGCTTTATAATAGCTAAGGTAAGTAAGTTACTAAGTATATAACTATAAACTAAGCTAAAAGCCCTTAGGGGTATATAAAAAGTACCTTAAAGCCTAGAGTTATTACTATAATTATTAGGAATATTAATAAGTAATATAATTATTATAGTAAGCTATAAGGAAAAGGATATACTTATATTACCTCTTTAAAGGTTTAAAAGTAATAAAATAAATAACTAAAATAATAATTAGGAATAGTAATTATAGGACTTAGTTATAAAGCTAAATAAAGCACTGTAATTAGTAATATATAATAACTAGAGTATTAAAAATATAATACTACTATTACTACTTTTATAAGTAGTTTCTTTACCTTAGATTAAAATAATAATATACTTAAAATTAAAAGTAAAAAGCTAAGTATAGTAACTTATAATATAAAATAATTAAAGTATAGTAACTATAGGTCCTATAACCTATTTATACTTATAATAGGCATTTTATAGCTTCTTTATAACTAATTATTATAAAGATACCTAGAAGCTTAATAATAGTATTAAAATAGCTTTTTTTTTCTTTATAAGTATAATATATACCTATTAGTATATATACTAAGTGTTTAAATTAGCTATATATACTATATTAAAGCTAAAAACCTTAAGAAGGAATCTCTATAAAAATAACCTTTTACCTTTACTAGTAATATATAAAAAGTAGTAAAATTATATATTTAGTAATTAATTTTAACTAGTAAAGTAAGTAGAAGTTAATAAGCTATATTTAAAGTATATATAAAGGTAAATTTAATAATTAATAGCTTAGTTAAAAATACTGCCTTTAAAGTAGGTTTATACCTATAAATTTAATAAAAATAATTACTTTAAAAAGTATAAAGTATATATTTATATAAAAGGCAATTTATAACTTATAATTATAATAAAAAGTATATATATAGCTACCCTTATAGTATATTCTTTTTACTTAGTTATAGCCTTAGCTACTTAATTTAACTTAGAAATTATATAACTAAATATTATAAATACCTTTATTAATACTAAATATAGTAAGTATAGTATACTAGTTATATATAAGCTTTCTTTAGGATTTAAGGTTACTAAAATATATATAAAGCTTAATTAAGTACTATATAGCCTTAGGGATTTACTTTAATTATAATTTAAAACCTTTATAGTAGTACTTAAAAAGCTAGATCTTAAAGCTAGTAAAAAGAAGCCTTACCTTTACTATTTTATAAAGTAAGATATTTTTTTAGTTTTTTTTATAAATAATATTCTTATTTTATATTATAAAGATACCTTATTTTAAGCTTTACTTATAGTAAAAGGTCTTAAGAAAAGGTTTAAGCTTAGTAAGAAGGGTAATATAAAGTAGTTTCTAAGTATAAAAATAGTTTAAAATTACTAAGTATAGAAGATTTACCTTAACTATAATTTTTATATTAAGAAGATTTATATATAATTTAAAGTATATAATAAAGTCTTTTAACTTTTAATACTAATACTAATTACCCCTTTTTAACTAAACCTAAGCTAAGCTATTAAAAGAAAGGTACTTTTATATTAGGAAAAGATTAAATTAATTTTATATATAGTAATTATAATTTGCCTTAATATAGCTTTTATAGCTTCCTTCCTATTTAAATACCTTATAAATCCTTTAAAGAAGTACTATAAAGTAGCTAATTAAATACTATACTATTTATATTTAATAAAATAATTTATACTTTAATATAAAGATAGTAATAAGCTTTAAGTACTATAAATAGCTAGTAATATATTATTTATAGATAATAAAAGTATAAAAAGGTTCTTATAAGGCTATTTAATTACTTTCTTTAAAGTACTAATTATTTAAAAAGCCTTTTACTAAGCTATAGTTATTACTTTTATAATAAAGGCAAAGCTGCTCTTTTTAGTATAAATAGCTAAGGAATTAATAGCTTTTAAATGCCTTTTTAAGGAAATATATTTTAATTTAAAAGCCCCTTAAAATATATATTATAATAATTAGTAAACTATATATTTAGTTATATTAAAGAGTATATAAATAAATACTTACTTATATTATATTAATATCTATAACCTTTAGCTAAGATAAGAATATTAAAAGAAATTATTTAAGATTACTTATTTTCTTATAGGAAATATACCTATAAATAGGCTTATAAAAGCCTTATTAAGGCAATACTTTAAGTATTTTAAAGCCCTTTTAAATATAATAAAGCTTAAGGTTATAATTAATTAAAAATAATAATAAGTAAGTAAATATAACTATATTTACCTATATAGTAAGACTTAAGCTATATACTATATAACTACCTATTAGTATTATTATACTTTATTACTTAGGAATTACTATTACTTACTAGGTCTTAAAAGCTTAATTAAAGTAATAAAAAAAACCTAAAAATAACTACTATAATTTATAATACCTAAGCTTAAAGTAAAGTATTAAGTATATAAATAATCTTATAAATAGCTTCTTTTTACTTAGTAAAAAACTTAATATAAAACTAAGGACTAGGGTTAGTATTAACTAAAGCTTTTTTTATATTTTATTTTAAAGCTTTACTAATTATATAAAAAGGCTTACTAGCCTAATTATAAGTAGTAAAGAAACCTATAGTATCTTTACTATATAAAAAATCTAAAGTAAGGTATAGTATAATATAAGTATTAAAGATTACTTATAATAAAAGTTAGTTAGGTATAAAGGTAATAAAAATATATAAAGTAAGATTTATAGTTTTTTTATTATTAAAAAGATTTTTCTTTAAGATATAAATAAAAAGCTTAATTATATTAAAACTATTTTTAAGTTAGTTAGCTACTAAAATTAATTATTATAAAGTATATATATAGAATTATAAGTATAATTATTACTTTTATAAAAAGTATAGTATTTTATATAATAATTTAAATTAACTTTATAATACTTAAGTTTACCTTTACTAGTAATATAAAAGTAAATATAACCTAGGTAAGGAAGCTTATAGTAATTATTAATAAAAACTATAATAAAAAATAGATTTATATTATTAATTTTAAAATAGTTATTATAATTATAAAGTAAAAGCTTTTTTTTCTTTTAATCTTTATAATTAACTTTATAAAGATTATCTTATATAAGTTAAAGCTTACTAAAGGGTAAAGAAAAAAAGATAAGCTTACTTAAACTTATTATTTAGTATAATAATAAATAAGCTTTTTCTTTTTAAGAGTAGTAAAAGCAGGTTAGTAAGAGCATTTAGACTTATTTTACTTAAACTAATACCCCTTACTAGCTAATACTATAGCTATAGTAAAAGACTTACTTTTATAAAGGGCTTAAAAGCTATTATAAGTCTAGGCCTAATATTAATTAAGTTAAATATAAGTATAAGAAAAGGTATAGTATAATAAAGGGAATTATAAAAATAGAAGTTATAAATAAAAATAGGTATTAGGGAACTAGGGTTAAAGTACTTAAAAACTATATTAAAAAATAATTTACTATTTAGATAAAAGGATAAAGAAAAAAGGTCTTATTTTATAAAATAAAAAGGAAGTATTTATACTTTTTTAAAAGTAATTTAAAAGCTATAAAGGTTTTTATAATTATTTTTTACTACTAAGTACTATAATAGTACTTTTAATATTTATTTTATATTTTACTATATATAATATAATTACTTAAAGCCTATTTTAAATATTATAGCTTTAACTAAAAAGTATATTAAAAAATAAGGTAGCTTTAATTAGTTTAGCTTTTTTAATAAGGATTAAAGCTCTTTTTATATATAAGTAATATAGCTCTTCCTATAGTATAAAAGAAACTAAGGCTTTTTTAACCCTTATATATATCCCTCTGCTGTGCGTGCTATATAAATATAAATAATAAATAATAATATAATATTTTTTTCCCCCTTAATATAAGCTTTTACCTATAAGCTTTTATAATAACTAATAAATCTTATTATAAGCCCTAGGGCAAGGGAAGAGACTAAGAGGTATATAAAGTAATATAACCTCGAGTTTGCATCTCTGCACACACTATAGTCTTATCTAGAACTCACGTACTTCCTAAGATCCGTATAAGGCAGATTATAGACAAACTCAACCAGTTCTGTTATAGCGCGTCATCTTTGGAGATCCGGATGGCTAGACGTAGGTAAAGTTCAGTATTTTCATGGCTTAGTCACGTCGGATTCAAGCTTTACATGTCAGTAGCTAGCTCAAGATAAAACTCGGATCTTCCAACGGTGTTTGATCAAAGCACAATTCAGAGCCGCCAAGTTAAAGAGACGTCCAATTTATAGGGTCAGAGTCGCATACTAGGGCTAGTTGCGAGCGGCTCTGGCCAGGTGCTTATTGGGATTTCATATTCTCTCCAGAGCAGTATTTGCACATATACCTTGGAGGGGGAAGATAAGAAACGGGACCTGGAAAACACTGGGAGCAAGAAACGAGAGCGGCGGGCTTTGTTTAATCCGACTGTGGGGATTAATTGTCCACGCTAGTTTGACGCTGTACTGAATGGGTAGTGATAGTGTGGACTTGGTCTCTGCAGCTCAAACTAGCTGAGTCAATGAGTGGGCTGATACTTTTCCTTCTATCTTGATCTCCAGCTCTAATAACTACCACCTTTCTGGGTACCCTCTATTCCTTTAGCAATGTTAACCTCCTGGGTCATAATGAATTGCAGCGATGTAAAGTCGGTCGCCACGTGGATCATATCGAACCCAGCATCGGCATATTGCCTCGCTTGTTTGCCGGATGTACTGTAAATTCCACATCTCTTGCCAAACTTGTGGCTGACTTCGAGCACACGCCCAATCGCCTCTCTTAGTTCCGGTTTGACAATGCCTTGAATGATAGGATGGCCGATGTTGTTGCCTATAGGTCAAGAGTTAGTGCTAAGCTCGGGAGTATTAACAGTGCTATACAACGTACCTAAGTCGAAGGGCCCTACAAATAGTACATCGATACCGTCGACCCCGGCGATTTCGTTCAAGTTATCAAGGGCCTCTTGGGTTTCAATCTGAACTATAGTAAGAAGACTGCTGTTTGCCTGCTGGAGATATTCGGTCATCGTCGGCATGGGACTGAAGCGCTCCATTGCGTAAGGAGAGCCAAATCCACGCGTGCCTTGTGGTGGGAACTTGGCCGCTTTGACGATCTCTCTGGCCTCCTGCGCAGTCCGAAGCAAAGGTACGAGAACCTCAGACAACTAGTTAGTCACTGGTCAATAAAGGTGTCACTGACACTCACTCCATGCGCGCCCGAGTCCAAAGCTCCTATTTCTTATAAGCATAATCATCTGACAGTTACTCGCGGTGTACTCGTCTTACGCTTGATCATCCATGACTCCATACCAGGTATTCTCACTATAGGAGAGGCACCAGCTGCAGCAACAGCAGGGACTGCCTCGTGCATAGCACTGTCTAATTCCACAGCCTCAGTTTCGGGGAGTAATTACCAGACATGGGCTGGTACTCACCATCGATATTCCCATGCTCGCAATCGACCACCACCCAGTCGACGCCCGGCACGCGAGCGAGGGCACGCGACACGTTGGCGCCAGGCACCATCTGCCAGAGTCCCATGCTCGGGCCTGGGGATTTCTCCAGTGCCTTTCTCAAGAAATTGCCTTGTTCCATGATCGGGTTTGAGTAGGGGGAAGTAATACAAGAGTAAAATACTCTGTATGATGAGGGGTTGGCTGGTTTTACTGATCAGAGATGGCGGGGTATGATTAGGCTATAGCCTCGGTACCCCGACAAGAAGTATCAGGTCCTAAAGTTCAACCTTGAATCCTGTAATTGGCCAGAGAGTAGCTCGCAATTTCAATGATTCTTTATCATCAGATCCTATACCCTGGTAAACGTTTCATTGTTATTGAATCCGAGAGAGATCTTGGCAGGCGTAGTAGGGCGTATTATTTAGTAAGGCGCAAGGCGTAAGGCGCAGGCGCTAGGTAATATTGGCATAGCGTGGAGAGGGGGTTTTTTTGCCATGAAGAACAAGCCTCAGTGAGACCTAAATGTGCTAACTTAGTTGAAGGTAATGTACTACTGGGCGAGAAACAGAAACTTATTAATTATTTATAACGATAGCAATACTAGCTTGATTAATCGGCGGGATCCTACATGTAAAATGAAACAGCTAACTAAGCCATAAATAATATCCAATCGAATCGCATGGGCTGCTTGTTCTTGGTCTTATAGGTAGAAGAGATGAGTGCTAATACATAATCCATCTCACGTCATGCTCATCCTAGAAAAGGGAAAATTCGAGGACACATCGGAATCGCATTATCGACGCAAATACCACGCCGAGCTTTCATGCTGGAGGCTACGGTATCCTTGGCCGTTGCAATGTCTACAGTAATACGATCGATGAGGACCCTGCCTAGAGATTCGGGTCCGGCGATGATGCCGTCTTCGTCGCTTGTGTAAGCGGTCCTGACTTCATTGGGCCCGAGGACCCTGGAGACAACTATGGCAACTGCAGAGGCAACCTACGCAACCAAGGAGGGACAATGTATTTACAGATGATGCTAACCGGCAGGTGAACTGCTTGAGATTATTGAAGCTACCCCGTAGTTCAAGCTTCCCCTTGGGGTTGAGGTTTGTAAACAGGAATGCAAGAACTACAATAAGCCGCAATGGCACATTGAAGTAAAATTATGCTGGCATTGCTGAAACTGTGGGCTGGCTTCTCTTGTTTTTCCACCAGATATTGTCCAGCGGAAATCTTCCAGTAAGAAAAATAGCCCCGGATCGCGAAATCAGCGGCTGCTTGAGACATTCGGAGAGCACTGACCCGATGTGTGTCTAGAGTGTTTATGGATAGATGACAGCCAGCGCTTCCTCCCCAGTAATGCCCCGATACTCCGCCATGATCTACTTTAAGGTGCTCTGTACCTCGCGAGCCATTGCCGCTGCAACACAATAGACATATACATATGCGCCTGCGGAGAGTAGACACATAACTGTAGTAGTGGGGTCTCTAAGCCTGTCATACATATAGACCATGCAGAGCGAATTTATGAATACTATGACGAGGCTACACATCGTCTTGTCTTAGGTTTTCTGGTGGAATCTGGATGGCCAAGCCTTTCTGCAGCAAGTCAATTCACTGCGAACCATCTTACTGACCTCAATAACTTTTGCTGACTAATTCGAGGTCTGGATCTTGTCACACCCATTGGCCACGGTACTGCAATGTTTGATTAGTACATCGCCGTCGGGCTGTTGTTGGCCAACTTATCATATGCAAGTCGGCCCCGCCTCTTCCGTCATCTGAGTGTAACGTCACCGGGTGACTTACATGCTGCATGCCGACATAGCAACAGCGGTGGCGATACACGCCCTTGTTAATTTCCTGTACCAGGTTCGTATTAAAACCTACACAAAGGACTCATTACGATATAGCCATCCTTTTCCGCATTTATCAGGATTCTCCTCCATACAAAACAAACTCGAAACAATCGGTAAGTAGTACAAGTCTTAAACTATATGATCTCGCTTATCTTACCAGGGAAACAGGCTTGCCTCATCTATTCGCTCAAAAGCATGGCCAAAATCCCCAGCGACCTTACGGAGCAGGAGCTCATAGATATGGCTCAGAAAGAGGTGGATAGGCGAGGGGGGCTGGACAGTGTCGCTCCCAATATTGTTTGTCTCGATGGGCATAGATTTCGTGTCAACTATGACGTACCCCAACATATTACTGAAAGACTGGAAGCGCTTTTTTGGGGTGATAAGGAAGTTAGATATGAGAAAATTCCTGAAGAGCTGAAGGCATACGAGGAGAAGGATGGGGATAAAGATAAGAAGCTAGAAGAGGACAAGGCCAAGCCGGCAGAAAAGCATGACGACGTAAACAAATAGCTGGTCACCTTTCTGTGTTACTATTCGAAAGGATCAATTTAAAAAGTTTCAGGCTTGTCCGTGAACGCGCCTTTAGATTACCGGGCCATAAGCCTCATTACGGACCAGAATCTCCGGCTAAGATTGCGTAGCCAGTGACATAAGCTCTGTCAATTTCCCCATTCTCTGTCGATCTTCTGCACGGTGATAATTCGATAAGACTCGAATTTGACATTTGTGTTGTTGCTTGGCTGTGATTGGCGTAAAAAGGTCTCTTCGATTCGCTCTCGTATAGCTTATGCTGTTGGTTTATGGAACTTGGTTATGAGCGCCTCATTACAAGGTTATCTCGTTGAAATTCCTCCTGAATATGCTGTTGGTCCTCGATGAACCTTTCTGTGATGGCTGTGCCCTTGCACATGCCATTGGCTCTTGGTGAGTCTGTGCTGAGTGTTATCCCTCTGATTGGTCTAACCTAGAGACTTGGCCATCGTGGAGGGCTGTGCCGCTCAATGAGATACGTAGTTTATTGTTGACAGGGGATTGATATGTTGTACTAATCATGCACCTCTCCATGCCGTTGGTTGTCAATGAGGGTTTTTGGAATTCAGCATTTTGGTCACGAAGTGTTGACACGATGCGTCTCGTTGGACGCGCGCACGTATTGAGGAACCTGCTATACGGAATATTCACGAAGCTATGCGTTGTCCATGAGCTTTCGACTTATCTGACCTACCTTTTCGGGTTGAAGGGAAGAAAAAAGACTGACGATTCGATAAACTGTGGACTCAAGGGTTCAAGTTGCCATATACCATGTTTCTTTGCTTACGGCTAATCTCTCACATATATAAGAGGCGCGTATCGCCTGATCGGATAGTAACAACCACTCTTCAGTGTCAGACTTTCCATCACGAAGTTCATCACGTCATCAGAAATAAATCCCCACACTCTTCTCTTGTCAACAACCATGCAGTTTACATCCACCCTCGTCGCTTACCTGGCCTATATCTCAATGGCCTCAGCGGTGACCGTTCGCATGCGACTCGAGAGGATCATTCCGGTTCGACTGTAGGCAGACCGAAACTTGCAACCAACGCAACAAGGCAGCAGTACTGAACGATGGTCGGTCAGCTAATATTCAAGCTACCGGACCACCGGTTCAAAATCCCGCTTCTTAATTGCTTTGCAGTTTCAAGTCAGCAGATTATCTAACTCATGCCACCCGCTTGATCGACTATAAAGATGCCCTAACCAGTAATGAGGACCGCCATTGTATACTTTTGGGATACATGGTGCAGACCATGTAGAGCGATGAGCCCAATTGCCGAGAAGTGAGATGTAAAAGAAAGTCCCTCAAGGCAGCCACTCTTACAAATCACACAAACTTGCGGTTCATGTAACATCCCAGCCTGCTTGACTCATAGGTATTGGTTCATAGGTACGAGCTTTACGTCAGCCGCGGAGCTCGGCAGTTGCAACTCATTAGTGACGGGCCGTCGCTGGTAAAAAGACGATTGGCCATGGCCGCACAGGCTGGTACTAGCGGGCTTGTTGGATGCTGTATATGACGTTTATTGTCTCGGAAAAAAAGGCCAGAATGTAGTCCCCGATGACACACAGCCTACATGTGGATCCCGCTGACACTGTCTTGAGTGTGTATTGATCCCGCTGAGAGATCGACAGTCCGCGCGGTAAGGCGGCTTGACTATTTGTGGACCCCCAGCTGACGGATCGACCGCCTGTGTAGCATGCCCAAGGACAGGAGTGTTAATCCCAATAACATTCCGTATTATAGCCTAAGTAGATAGGAACAAGTGATTGAGCATCACTTTAATATAAGCTTTTTTTAAGTACTTCTAGACTAAATAGTTTACATTAGTATATATTATAATGGTTAAGACTCATAGCTAAGAGCTTTTACCACTAAAATGAACTTACTATATCTTATCGCTATAAATTCACGCTGTGAGGCATAAATACTCCATATCCTTGGTAGACTACCTGGAACTCCACTAACACTCTCCAGAGTTACAGCCCCAATCAAAGCCATGACTGGCGGAGAGCAATTCGGTTACCATCCCCGATGACAGCTGAAGTAAGAGGTCAAGGCAAAAGTCTCGTCACGACCCTGGTCAAACTGGGGTATACCTACCACTTTGAAAGGTGATCCGGGAGATTTCATTACGTTGAATGTTACACTTCATACACTTTTCTCATCAAAAGATCTACTTCGGGTAGGTACATGTTGATTTATCATCAGTCGATCAGTACAGGGTCGAAAGGTCGAGGAGGCATCTTTCGGCCGCTTTAGTTTCTCAACGACGTATACTGTACGCTCTCACTTTTACTAGAATAGAATAATTTTAGAACTTGGAACATAAAAGGCAGCACACTCCCGCCATTCCATGACAGCTTTTCCATCACAACTCATCAGACTTTGTACTCAGATTCCTTTTACACTATCAACAATCTACTCAAATCTCATTTTACTTACAAGAACTTCATCATGATGTTCAAAAGCTCCCTTCTTGCCCTTGCCGCCACTGTTGGCTTGTCAGATGCTCTAGGGATCAACTGCCGAGGCAGTGGCCTTTGCAGTGGCAACAAAGGCGCTCTCGGCCAGCTCATTGCCCAGGTCAGGGCCATCGACCCCAACAAGACCTTCAGAAATGGCGAGCATGTCAGCTGCGTTGACATCAACAACATTGGCAACCACCCAGCTATTTGTGCGTTCTATCAAAACATTGGAGACCGCAGCTTTTCGCTTGCCCAGACTCAGACGTTTCTTCAGCAGATCGTCGACCACGGCTGCAATCTTTGCGGTAGCGTCCCAACTGACCCGGGCAACAATGTTGCCAACGGTCAGCTGACTGTCAACGTCGTCATCAACCCTACCAGCCGCGATGCACCCCAAAGCCCGGCTGTCTACGAGAAGCGCAGCGACAAGACAGACCCTGCCAAACGTGATGCGCCTGAAAGCCCTGCCGCCTTTGAGAAGCGCGGTGACAATCTCCTTGTTAGACGCCTTGGTATTAACTGTCGTGGTAGCTCCACCTGTGGAGTTGGCGGTATCGGACATACACCCAACGGAGACCTGAAGGATGTTCGTGATGCTGTTGCTTCCGGCGAGGAGGGCAACTTTGGCAACGGTGAACATGTTGCTTGTATTCCCTTTGCCTTTGGAAACTTGTGTGCTTTCTACCAGAACATTGGCAGCCGAACTTTCACCAAGGAGCAGTCTGTCACATTCCTCGACCAGCTTAGGCAGCATGGATGCTCCAAGTGCGGTAGCATTCCTGTTGATCCTGGCAATGACGTCAAGAACGGACAACTCACTGTTAACTATGTCGCATAAGTGGCTATCCACCCGTTAAGCCTGGCGATAGCTAGGCCTGTTCCGCTTTGTTTGACTTTAGACATTCCGCGGTGCTAAGAACAGTCAGTAGAGAGATATTTGAAGAAGGGGAAGGTGGGGTTAGTAGATGGGCGGAGAAAATCTTACAGTAAAGCAGCCTACAGGACGATAGTTTTAGTATCTCAAGACCAATTAACCTGTTTACTATATCATTACCTATTGCTTTTACTGCTACTACTGAAGTTTACGTGTTACTGAAAGCTTAAGGTCTATCGACGCGAGCAATTTGTTCCATAAGGGCATTTAAGTCAAGCTGTCAGCTTGATTCTGTTAGTGAGTTATCTATAGTAAAGGAGAAGCTAAGATCGAACTGTACTAGTTAAAGGGGTTGTAGTCTTGGTGCAGTGTTCGCGAGTGAACTTGATGGTAAGCGGGGTAGGTTGAAAGAAACAAAAAAGCCAATCGCTTGTCATGAGAGCAACGGTTCATTAATTGGTTGGCGGGACGATTCACGTGAAATGAGGCAGTTGACTAAGCCGTAGGAAATATCCAATCGAATTGCTGTGCAACATGGCCAACGCCATGCAGCTGCTTTCAGCTGAAAACTCGACAGACTAATATACATATGATGACGTGTCAGTCTTCTTACCCAACCTGTGAGTGTCGAAATTGCAAGGTAGCGAATATCTGAGCATGGATTCAAAGTTGCGCAGACTTTTTCATGAGGTGCAAAGACAACTGCAAATCCCACGAGAGGTGCTAGAGCAAGACTATGAGTCTGTCAATTCTGGCATGTACATGCCTTGGCAGCTGGTTCAGGACTATCGCATCGAGCTCGATCAGTTACACGAATTTCTTTCTGGTTTGTGTCATTCGACCCTCTGCCGTTCCAAGTTGACTCATCCCAATAAGGAGTGATTGCTGGCGAAATAACGCTATCGTCATGCTCGCCATATGCTATGCGATCATGCCTCTGGGGCATCCCGGCCTTCTGCGGGGCCCCCTCAGTGATCTTGAACCCTGCCTGTACCAAGCAAGAATGCTTGGAATTTCAGGATGTCTGCGGATTAATGGGAGCAGACATTTATACCGACGATATATGGGAGAGCCAACAACTCCAGGCCTGGGCGAGGTCAGATCGGTCATCGTTGTTGATGATCCAAGGCGGCTATGAATCCGTCAATCGCCTTGAAAGATTTGCAGCCAAACTTTGGGAACACCTCGACAGCAAGCAACCTACAGTCGCCATATTGCAGTCTCCGGTCTCAACGGATTTCTTTGACGGGTTTGATGAAAGAGAATTGCTACGGCAGATCGCACTCCAGGCTTTGCGAAAGGTCTCGCCTGATCGCCCAATATGTTTCCTTGCTGATATCGTACACCTACTCATAGAAGCCTCGACTTGCGAAGACTGGTTCAGAATACTCGAGGAAGTATTTAAGATGTTCCCGAGTTTGATTGCCATTATCGCGGTTACTGTTCTAGAGGAACGAGCTGAGAGGACGACAACATGGCCTATCCGGATCGAAGGAATGATGGCAAGGCTACAAAACAGGTCGACATGTTTGAAAGTCATACTCATTGCAACCCATCAATTGTGGTTCAAACCAGAAACACCATCGCTGCTTTGGGTTAGCCCAGCGCCCGAAATTGATTCAGATGATGAAATGGGGGGCATTAACGGCCCATCGGAGCACTACCTTCCACTTTCACTTAGTGTTCCATTTCGAAAGAGACCTGAACAAGAAATGCTTGAGACATCGGAAGTAACACAGGACGGCACAATATCAGATCAACGAGAACAGCATACTTCTACAAATGAAGCACAGAAAGTAGGAAGGCCAGAATCGCTTCAGCAGAGTTCCTCTCCATCTCATCCTACGCAAATCGATATAGTAATTCTCTGTGCATTAACGCTTGAAGCCGATGCTGTTGAGTCGCTTTTTGATCGGCAATGGACTGGTGGGTACAATCGTTCCGAGGGAGATACCAACACATATACACTTGGTGTTATCGGCCGCCATGGTGTCGCATTAGTCCATATGCCTGGCATGGGGACAACCTACTCCGCGACTGTAGCGACTTGCTGCAGATCGACCTTTCCTGGGATATCACTGGCACTAGTCGTAGGAATTTGTGGAGGCGTTCCATTCCCTCCAAATGGAGCAGAGCTTTTGCTCGGCGACGTCGTCATTAGCGATGGGCTAGTCCGCTATGACTTTGCGAGACAATATCCAGAAGGCTGTTTGATAAAGAATAGCGTATCAGAGAGCGCGAGAAAGCTGCCAGCGGAAGTGCTAGGGTACCTGGCCAAGCTCAAAGGTGTGAGTGCTCGCAAGAGACTTCGAGAACGAGCGACTGAATACCTAGACACTTTGAGTAAGGTACTTGAGGTTGACAACCCGGGTCCCGAGAGAGATGTCCTGTTCGAGTCGAATTATAGCCACAGGCACCATCCCCCATCGTCGTGCAACATATGCATTGGCAACTCAGAAGGCTCAACTGGGATAGTTTGTGGACAAGCCCGTTTGGCAAGCTGCAAAGATCTAAATTGCGATATCGCAAGGTCTGTACCCCGCAGACGCCAAAAGAATACAGTTGGAAATCAAATAAATCTCTATCCGGCTGTGCATTTTGGTAAATTCGGCTCTGGAGACAAGGTTATGAAGTCGGGGGAAGACCGTGATCGTATTGCACGCAATGAAGGGATCATTGCTTTTGAGATGGAGGGTGCAGGGGTTTGGGATATTCTGCCTTGTGTGATTATCAAAGGTATTTGTGATTACTCTGACAGTCACAAAGATAAGCGCTGGCAGGTATATGCCGCTTCAACGGCCTCGGCCTGCGCAAAAGCTTTCCTGGATGGTTGGCGGCAATAGCTTTACAAGAGGTAATTCCTTAGGTTGTTTCAAAGGTTTAGATAGATAATTCGATTTCTGTTTTCAAAATGCAAAGACGTTGAGTTCTCAGAAAACCCCTTTAGATCAATGTCCCTATTATTAGATATATTCTTCTCTATTTGTCCTTCTGGTTGCCCTCCCCGCCGATGCTCCGATCGTCAGAAGCACTACCTTTATAAAGTCGTTAAAAATAATCATGCGCTCACATATTATATGACCTGGCTTTTCCCTTGGCTTGCTCAAGTCTCTCAACTGCCTGCTCTCTTCTCAGGTTCTAGAGTTCATCGCTTCCACCATTCCACACTGCTTACAGGCCTCATCATCACTTACGCTGTTAAACATACCACATTTTAAACATCTCCATAACCTACGTATCTAACTTAGCATCAAGATACGATGGCTTGGAATAATGGGCACTCACTTCAAACGTCTACCACGAGCTGCATGAGGACCTGGAGCATCAAAGGACTTGTGGCCCTCGAAAGAAATATCATGATCTGCAGTTGGACCGTTCACATTTGAAAGGGATAAGATGGTCCAGGCCCTAATGTGTTTTCTCCCAAACTCAGCTAATATCTCGCACTTCTGATCCTCTGCACCTGAAGTGTGATCACGCGATATTGTGTAGTGAGAGGTCTTCAGATTGTAGTTTGCTACACTCATAGTGTTTGCTGACACCATCTGGGCAGCCTGGATACTCTTATTCTTCTGAGCATCAGCATCGAAAGGGCCGTCATGGCAAAGATGTCCGATGGCTCGATTGATGCATCTGGTGCATGGTCTCTCAAGATCGCAAGACATGTGAGATCGTCGACAATGTACGCAAGCGCGGTTCTGGATGTTGGAATGCCCTTCGCGATGATATGGATCGCATGAGCCAAGGATAGGCGATTGATGGCTTGGCAGGGTTACTGGCCTATTCGTGGCTCTTAACAAGTCACGAAGATCCATCCTCAACAGTTGCGGAGGCGCCTTGGAAATTTCAAGCTGTCTTTCAGTTCAAAAGAGTAAGAATTGGAGAAAAGGCCAAACCCTCCCTCGTGGCATGATGTCCTGTTTCCAAATGAGGCTGGCGCTTACATGTACATTGCTATTGGTTATCATTGCTGGACACATGACGCAAATATGCATGTTAGGCAGACACTGCGGCTGAAAGCACGTTGTAAATCTCACTTTTTCGAGCCTTTTTTTCTTTTACTCTTGACTACGGCTTAGCAACTGTTTTTCACGACTCTTGTACCAACCCGTTCCGCTGGTGAGACTTTGCGTCTTATCTGCATCCAGTTATGGATAGCTTGTCAGGCACAGTCTCGGGCCCCCAAGGCGATGTTTCACCACTGTATTCAGAAAATAGCGAACATGGTTCCGGTGAGTAATCCCTCGGTAATTTGATATAAATCCTGACGAAACCTCAAAACCACCTAGATAACCATCAGCTAATGTCTCAAGCCCGTCGCCGACCACCTATGATGATCGACTGGCGGCGAAAGATCTGCAATTTCCTTAACATGCCCAGTACCTGCACCGACGACGAGATAATCGAGGAGCTCGAAGTCAAGGACAAGCTCTTGAGAGAATCTGAGTCGTTGAAGCGATTGGCCTTTTCTAATCAGGGACCACCAAGAGCTCAAATAATCAATCGAATCAGTTGCCAACATTCTGGTGAGAAAGGCCTCTATCTGGATGATCCTTGGCTTGTCGAAAATGGACCTTATCGAGCTCATCTCCGCTGCAGTCGATTGGTCGATAATCTGGAACTCTATCTTGAACGTAACAAGGACATTGTTTGTATTGCTTACCGCGACTATGAGTGCTGCGGAAGGCCGCCGCCGGTCCCAGATCCAGGTCAATTTGACCTTCTCGTCAGAGAAAATGTCAATATTGTCTCGGACGAATTGAGAGTCGCTTGGGACCAGCTTGTTGTAGCTGTTACCGAGGACGCTCAATCGTCTACCAACATTTCTCGAGAAACATTCGACTTGGAAGATGAAAATGGCCGTGCACAGGAAACTCAGCATCCCTATCTCTGGTGGTTTCAGCATCGCAACAGAATCGAGAGGGCAAAGTCCTACCTCAGCCAGGAGTCCAAAGACCAGGTAGAAGCCTTTCAGCACTATTTAAGGCTTTATCTGGGTGACGAATGGGCCAAGGTTGATTCCTTGATCCGCGAAGGCAAGATTACAGCCAAGTACCTATCGTACCTTTTTGTAAGTACGAGTTAGTATCCATCATACAGGCTCCACAAGTCTTATTTAATACAGGCTCCTGGGCAAATTATCATTTCAAAACTTAAGGGGTTGTCTGTGGCTCAGTGGCAAGCATATACTGTAACTAGTTGGCTCACTGCAGTTGGTAGTCTATCAAGCAAAGGTAATTTCGAGGCATTAATCCAAGCTAGCCACTGGGATTTCGATGGAAACTTCCAACGATTCAACTCCACTCTCAGTCTCTCGGGCTTGCCCTCTTTGACAGACGAGTTTCCTATCAACGCCATGATGGTCTTCCCGATGAAATACGTCGATGAGGGCACTGTTCGCAGTCTGAGACGACGCGGCCAGATATTTTGGAAATGTCGCCATCGCAAATATGTCTGTGTTCGGGATACTACGGAAGACTATCTCTATGGTGCAGTAGGTTTAAATACGCTACCCTCGAGTAAAATTACTCACAAGAGCATAGAATTCTGGCTCTCGATTCATGATCGACAGAGCAACTTTCAGACAGATGCATCCTCCTACAAGTGGCCAACAAGCACTAACCCGATACCGAGATGATCTCGGGCCTGAGATAATGGCCCAGGACGAACCATTGCCTGACTTGGGGGATGGATTTTATATGTGCCTCCCGACTTCTCTATACGGCTTCAATATGCAAAAGAAGGACTGGAGTAAGCCTTAACTTGACTGTTGCAATCTAAAAATATGCTGAACTCCTCTTAGTAAAGTTGGAAGTTGATCTACTTGAAGAGGTAACTTGGAACGAGGAGGCTTTTGACCTATTGGTCATGGAACGCCAGACAAAGGAGCTGGTTGAAGCTGTGGTGACAAACCACTTGGATGAGGGCATGGATACGGATGTAATCCATGGGAAAGGAAATGGGCTTTTTATACTACTTCATGGGTAGGTGCCTACGTTGTCAGCAATGCACTGGACCCTTGAGAGCTGACTATGCGTATAGAGGCCCTGGAACTGGGAAGACTCTTACTGCAGAAAGGTATAGTCTATATGCCTGGCGATTCTCTTTGTGAGATATCCTAACAGAGATTCAGCGTTGCTGAGATTGCCAAAAAGCCTCTATACAGAGTGACTTGTGGCGACATTGGTACCAAAGCTGAAGAAGTAGAGCGAGTATGGACTTCCCAGATCAACAGGCCAGTGCAGTACGCTAACTTTTGTAGTATCTTGAAGTAGTCTCACTCCTTGGAAAGACATGGGGTTGCGGTGAGTAGCATCTTCATTATGTGCATGCTTTACTTACTTGTCTCTAGTGGTGCTTCTGGACGAAGCCGACGTGTTCCTAGAACAGCGGAAGCTTGATAGTCTTGAACGAAATGCCTTGGTCTCGGGTAGGAGGACCCAATCAACGCACTTGAAGTATCTCATGCTGACAGTATCTTTAGTGTTTCTCAGAGTACTGGAGTACTACGACGGTGTGTAGTCCACTCTCTAATACTCGGCGTCTCATACTAACTGAATATGTAGGAATTATGATCCTTACGAGTAATAGGGTTGGTATATTTGACGAAGCATTCAAATCGAGAATTCAGCTCAGTCTACGATACAATGACTTGGAGGAAGATCAACGGCGCCAGATTTGGTTAAATTTCATCAACCGGCTTGAGAAGCTTGAGACCCAGCGTATAACGCATGCCAACGAGCAATCTCTTACTAGTATTCCTAGCACCCCCCAAACTGCCCCAAGACTCGGCGTCGACATCAGGAGCATACGCGATCGGCTTGATGACCTCGCGAAGGCTCCTCTCAACGGCCGTGAGATTCGAAATATGATTTCGACTGCACGTCAGCTAGCTGCTTTTCGCAAGGAAAAGCTTGGCTATCAGCATCTTGAGTCAGTCATGGCTGAGGCGAAGAAGTTTGGGGAGTATATCAAGCGCCTTCATAAAGGATACACGTCTGATCAGATTAAGAGAGGCCAGAAGGAACGATAGTCCTACATATATCTTGGTTTCACTTTTTACAATTCGAGTAAACCTAAGGATAGTCTCTGTATCAAAATCTTATCAGTTGGATCAACTACTGTTGAACATCAAACAGTGATAACAACACCCGTATCTCTTAGTTATTCGCAGGAACATATCTATATTGACATTGAACGGAAGAAGCCATGAACTCGGTGGCCGGCAATATCGTAAGACTCCATCTGGCATCCTGATTGGATTGGGCGCCTCATTAGTATATTCGGTATCCATTTGGCCAATGGTTAGGTACACGTAAGCGCCAGCCTGTCTATGGGGTCAGATGACAACGCATAGAACACAATGTTCTTTCAGCATCACCGCAAATTTTCGTCGCTATTCTCCGCCAAAGCTGCGCCCTGGCCATAAAAGCGAAGCTTAGAAATCGAGATTAGGCATGTCGAAGAGCCCGCAGATGCTAGGGCGGGCGACCAGAAGTGGGTCTACACAGCCCGCCAGAGCAAAAGCCCCAGGCTTACCAAACGTGACCATTCAGCAAGCCGGCCTATGGTTCCCCTCCCCCAGTAGTCCTCCTGGACGGGACAATGACTGGAGTCCTAAAACCGAGGCATACCGCAAAGCGACCCTGGACTTCGATTTTGATTTGGAACCCAGCGATGTTTCTGAAGTTAGCTATGGTGAAGGAGATGGCAGTAGCCATGACTGGGACAACATGACCCCTGCCAATCAGCTCACTCAAGGCAAGGGTGGCTTTTCTCTACCTAGACCTTACGAACCCACCACGCTTCACCGCAGTGCATACAGAGTACCAGATTGCGGACTTCGGAGCACGCACTACACAATCTCACAAGATCATACTTCCGGGCAGGAGGCTCATGAAGATAATCTCCTAGGCAGCTTTGGGAAAAGAAAACGAAAGGACAAGCCTTCTATATCCCTAGGCGAGAGCAGACTTTTGCAGCGCTCGACTTGGCCGGCGAGCTTGGCAGATGGCAATGATGTGGTTCAAAGTCAAGGGCTCAGTACGCAAGAAATCTTTCAAGCCAACATTAACGACAAGCCACCGGTTGGATTAAAGATGCCAGACGATGCAGCATCATTTCCCCTAGAAGTCACCGCAACTAGGCTCAGCGTGGGGAAACACGGAGGGGATGAGGCTTGGTTTCCAGATAACCACATTTCACGAAGGCAAGCACTGAGAGTGCAGAAGTTCGCAAGTAGTATGGCTCAAAGCACATCTCTAGCCGATAACAGTGGCGATAGACCCCCAGCGAGCTTGAAGCGCCGATGCCATAGCTGCAATCGACCTTGCAGCCGTGAGTGGCGACGTGGACCAGTTGGGGCTAGAACACTTTGTAAGGCTTGTGGGTTGCATTATGCGAAATCCCAGAGAAGGTTTATTTACAATTATTAAAAAACATTAGGCTTAAGATGTAACATCTCGCTGCAAACGGCCATAAAGCCTATTGCGTCGACTTGGCACACCCATCATTGGCAGCTAATTATATATTAAAGTCCTTCACAGCGTACAAAGATTAAACCCCTCCGCGTATGAATTCACTACCCCTACTTGTCAATGTTGTGATACTCCAATCCATAACAATAACTACAGTCAGCCAAGATAACCCAAACCTTCCATAAAGACCATCATGATGAACAACGGCTAACTCAGGATAGATGAACCAGGGCATCTTTAAGCTATAGATCAATTGAATTATCCATGTCTCACTTATGTTGCTCTACTAACCGGTTTTAAATGATACCTGAACGCTGGACGGCGTCGCTTGCTTTTCAAATCCGCTGAACCATGATCTCACTGTGATAGCTGGAGACCATCGAGTAAACAGAGGCTTCAGACATGGCAAACAACCGCAGATCACACCAGCCCATGGCTCAAGAATACTGTTAAACAATTAGAGTTTAAGACTTGGATGGAACTCTCCTCTATCAGACAACGTACCTCCATAGTAGACCATAACCCAGACTATACTTGAAGTCCAAGTCTTCGTCAACTTTTATCGTAGTCACCAATCGGATGATACTGAAAACCAGTACGCTGTGGTATCAGACGTCGGCGCTCTTCCCTACGGAATATACAAGATGGGGAGATGCTCACAAACCGCCAGCCATCAGAATAAGCGCAATGCCAATCTTGCAACTCAAGGGTACTTTCATATGGTGCAGCAACCAAAACGGCAACAACAGCAATATCGCATCGCTCACACAGTTGATAAAGGCTGAAACTGTGTACATATCCACGGTGGCTTGGCAATTTTCACCTTCATATACTGGACAGCGATATATAATAGCTGCAATGGTATGAAAAACGCAGTTGGCGACAACGACGAATAACACAGTTTGCGCAGATGATGAAGTGCATGTCGACAGTGAACATCAGGACCGAAGCTTTTGTGAAGACAGTCGCTAGATTGGAAGCGGGGATGCCAGCCCGCTTGGCGTTCTAACGATGATGAGCAATAGTGACGACGTTTGATGGATAGTGGTCTTACCTCTAGTAAGATCTGCTTGGCCAAGAATAAACTCTGCGTCAAGCTCCATAAGAACATTAGCAGCAATACTATTGTATTAAAAATTATTATATATTAATCTTATAAACTTAATTAGCTTATATTCTCTTAACTTTTAAAGCTTTTACCTAAATATAACTTACCTTAGTAAAAGTATTAATACTTTAACTTTTCTAGCTAGCTTAGATAACTTAGTTAATAAAACTTTTAATAGTTTAACCTTTTTACTATAATATATATATAATCCTTCTTAAAGTTATTTAATAACTCTAATTAATAACTTTCTAATTACTTATATTACTACCTTTATAGCCTTTTATAATACTATAATTTATAGTAACTAAGTAATATTTTTTTATAGCCTTTTAGTTATATTTTTATCTTTCTTTTTTATAAGCCTTTTTAGCTTCTTAGCTTTATAGTAAGTAAAGTTCTTAAGGCTACTAATACCTAGGTAATTAGTAGCTATAATAAATACTTTATAGCTAAAAAGGGTAATCTTAATATAGTCTTTACTAAGGATATTAATATAATTAAAAAGCTATTTTTTTATAAAGATAATAACCTTAAAAAGTATTATAAAACCTATTTACCTAGATATATACCTAATAACCTTAATATTAAGAGTAATAAAAATAATAAAAAACCTATATATATAGTTTTAAGCTTTCTAGCTTATATAGTTTAAGCTAATAATAGTTTAAATTACTAGTATAATAAATATATTATTTATAAAGTTATATTATAGTATATATATAAAGATATAAAGTTAAGGTTATATTTTTTTATATACTTTTTAATCTTTTTCCTTGCCTTAGGGCTTATAATAAGATTTATTAGTTATTATAAAAGCTTATAGGTAAAAGCTTATATTAGGGAAAAAAAAAATATTATATTATTATTTATTATCTATATTTATAGCCTAAAGCTTAACCTTATAGGCTACAGTTATCCCATAGCGGCAATATATTTAGCTATACGTGTCTATAATAAATTTCAACTTCACTAAACACCTAATAACTAACTAGAAATATTAAAGAGATTTTAAATTTGCTAGAAAGATGAAAATATCTACCGCTGCCGTCTTCCAAATACCAGATCATAATAGCAGGTAAGAGCGGCTCCTAGGCATCAAGTAATACTTACTTAGCAAGTTCTGTAGCATACTTGTCTTTCTTTTCCTCATTCATGCTTCGATTCTTCCCTACCTTAGCTTCACTCGAGGCCCACATAGCTTTCCCCAGTCTTCTTGAGGCTGTCAATGCTCCCTTGCCTTCCATCGACAGTTCCCTGTGTCTCATCAACTTCATCCTACTCAATATTACCCCATTTTTCTTAGATACAACGAGCGCCTTAGGCTTCGAATAAACCTTGTTTGTTTATACTCAAAGAAATTTTTTTATTATGGATTTAAAAACTCCTGAGTATCTGCTCTAATCTATCACTATTAAACTTAATTAAATACGCTCGGTTCAGAATGTCACGAAGAACAACAGACAGTCCATAAACTTCGACCTATTCCCTACCTTAAAACTCAAGTGGTAGAGAAAGCACCTTGAGCTCATTCCAGTTAATCCAGTCTCCGTCTCGATTGATACCTATCGTAACGGGCTTGCAAGTCTTAGATTGGCTTAGATAGCGCTCGTCGATTTGAAAGACTCCCCTGTTTGTGCGAAGCCTTGATTCATCGGCCTTAATAGCCAAGCGAATCGGTTGGTAGTTGAGTTTAAAGGTTTTGAGACACTGACCCGTTTTAGCATTTCGAATTTCAATTGTCTCATCAGACCATCCTAGAGCCACTCTATTAGGTGCTTGGGAAAACGCGAGCGAAGCTAGTCCGCTATGCGGCTCGTGGTACAATATATTTGGATTTGTATAGGTTTTCTCCATTGTGAATCGAGATACAGGTTTACGGCTTCTCATACTGTATGTAGGTTAAAACTTCCATACGGCAGCTGGATACAAGGGATTGGGAATCAGAAAAAAACCCAAGCATCGGTGTGATCTCTGGGTGTGATGGGGAGTGATTGTCGGAGTTGTTGGTTGATTCAGTATGGTGCAAACCCCCAATCGTCCTGCAGCCCAAGGGCATTGTCCTTATCTTCGTCAAAACTGCTGACTGCATCGAGACCTGGACAGGGTTCCCCAAAATAGGAAGGCCCAAAACTCACTCTCGTACGTCTCGTTTTGGGAACGAGGCATGGGCCCACAGTCAAGGCGACATAAGGATGACTGCATGAGTCCCAGTCTCTATGTGGAGAAGCGGCACAGCAACTGACGTATCCAACTTCAGAGCCAAGCATTCACATCCACAGGAGTGCATCGGAAGCTTAGGTAGCCGAAATTTCCGAAGAGAACACCTTGCTAATGTAGAGTAGGTAGGGTCTCATCGGTGCAATGCGACGCTGACTGCTCTTATCATATTTACTGATAAATCGCTGCCTGAAATGTGCAGCATGGCGGTGGGAGCTCTTGAACCCATTCATACTAAGCGCTTTTCGCATGTGGCCAGTATATCCGAAGCCAATGGGATTTCGCGCTACTGCAAAGATCTCCCTGGGCGCTAGCGTAGCGGCCGCGGCAGCACGGGACGTGGGCAGCCTCTTTCGCCGGCATGCCGGGAGCTAGAATAGCCTACTCAATACGAGAAACGTCATCTTTTGGATATATCGCACACCCTCAGGGCTGGACCCCAGTCAATGTGAGGTATTTTCGCCTCCATGGGGTGGACTGCTGTCTTTTCGTCGATACGATGTGTCCAACGACCCTGTGATATCACGGGGTCTAGTACAGCTGCGAAACAGCGCAGACTCTCAAGCCATGACACCGGCAAGTATTACGGTTGCCAAAAGGTCAACGTGAGGTTCCTCTATACCATTGAAGCAAGTTTTCTCTAGATTCGGGAGGGCGCCGGAGTAGTGATTGACATCAATTCAGCGTGATAATGCTTGAATACGTTATGATCTCCCGCTGGCTTTCATCACATGTACCATCACCTTGTAGTCCGTGTAGATGAGGCTACTGCCAGCGTCGCGCTCCCAAACAAACCCGCCCTGATCCAACAGCTGAAAGTCATATTTCCAAAGCAAGTTTCCAACGATAAGTCGGATGCTCTGCTGCGCCATCTCCCTGCCGATACATGCCCTACTTCCAATGAGGAAAGGACGATAAGCAGTCCTGTTGTCCCTCTTGAACTCGCTATCTTCCGCAACATCGAGCCATCTCTCGGGGCGGAAGGCGGCGGGATCTGCGAAGTACTCCGGCGACCTTTGGATCGTGTAAAGATCTGCGGAGACTGTGGTACCGGCGGGGATGTGCACCCCATCTATGGTGCATGAAGGAGCAGTACGCTGTGCCGTTTTGCCGTTTGCGGGTGGAAGCAGCCTCAGGGTCTCCCGGATACAGGCGTTCAGGAATGACAGCCTAGCAAGGCGCGCTCCTGTGATTTCTTCGTCACTGACAAAGGTCGAGCGGATCTCGAAGCAAACTCTGTTATACGCCTCAGGATAGCGCAAGATGTGGTAGAAAGTGGCGGCCAGTGTCGTAGCTGTTGTCTGGTATCCGGCCAGGCTGCATTATCTCTAAGTAAAAGTCGCATTGAGGAAATTGGGTTGTACATACGTTAGGCCCATGGCATTACTGAAGAATGCATCCCCGTCGAGCGTCAGGTCTTGCTTCTCGCTGCCCATGATAGCGGTCAGGAAGTCTTCTCTTCCGTCTTGCCTTTCGGCGCAGCTGTTGAAAATTCGTATCAGATCACTGGAATGATCAAGAGGTTTAAAGAAATACTCACTCGCGCAACTTCGAAGATGGCACAAGTTTGGAGAGTTGCGACGGAAACGGCAATGCTGTGATGAGGCTTCTAGCAATCCCAAATACTGAAGCAATCCCAGGCAGGGCGAGGAAAAAGCTCAAGGCTTCGACCATGGGCATCGTTGATTTACCAAGCTGCTTCAATGACTCGTAAGTAGCTGGGTAGCTTTGTTAGCATTACTTCTGCTGGCATGTCCAGGTACCGCTTTCAACTTACGGCGCTTTCCAGACATGAGAGGTTCACCGAAAGCAAGATCACCAATGATCTCCCAGAACATCGTCTCCAATGTGTCAGCGATGTCCACGGTACCGCCGCTCTTGGCAAGTTCTTCAAGTTTGGACATGGCCATGGCAATATGCAGCTTCTGGATGGGTTCTTGCCTTGCAAGCGCTTGAGGGGTGAAGGCTTGCTGGATCACCTTGTGCAATTTCCTGTGAAGTACAGGATCAGGTATGGTGATGAGGGTCGGAGCGTTCAATACGAGGTCCGAGAAAAGCGTCAAGAAGGTCCCATTCTTGGAAAAGCGACCGTCCTCTTGTTTCGCGTAAATTGCTGTTTCTGCTTCAAGTGAAGCAAATGAGACTTCGTTGGGTCCGATTCGCACGACGTTTCCTGAAACAGACGAATCACGTCAGTCAAACAGCTTTGATCGTGGATGCTGAGGGCCTACCGTATTGTTGATGGAGAGCTTGCAGTTCCGTGTTGAACCGCATGCGGTGCAGAGCCCTCATAATCCATAGCTGTTTTCATAATTTAATCCTCACTCGCGCACATATTGAGAGAATAGACCAACCGGAGAGAATTTGGCCAGAAATGGGCCAGGAATGTGGCGGAGAGGATGCAAGAAGCAGCCATAGATAATGACTGACACGAGGGCAAGCGCCAACTGAGAGAGAAAGAAATGTCAGAACAATAGCCATTTTGATCGCTCTCACAGAGTATGACATACGATAACCAATGCAAGACCTAATTGCTGTCCCAAACTCCAGGTCGATAATGGTGAAGTGAAGCCCATGGTGTAGGTCCGTGATTGTCGTCAGTGCCAAAGCAAGACCAGATGGAGGGGCCGAGATGGGACGTCGGTTCTTGAGATCGATTTCAAACCCCGTACGCACGGTTCGTCTGTGCGAGCTCCCCCGAAGCATCGGCTCCGGAAATGCTAGCTAGCGACATACAGTATCAAAAGCTAAAGGGGAGACTAGGGATAAGATTCAGGGACACTGATTCACGGCGGAGCAATATCAGAGGCTACCGAAGCAAGGCAGGCCTCCAAAGTCCTTTTTTTCTCTACCAGCCCCTTCCTCTACAGGCTTTGAATCATTTGCACGAGCTTTACACTAGCGCTTATGAGCATGAGTGGTTAAACATACGGAACCAAACAAGTTCAAACTTTCCCATGATCTACCCAGGGTCGACGATCTCTATTGGCACGCGCCTTCGCGCTTCGAATACGTGGGACACACCCCTGCCGGCCCTTATCACGTAACATGTAAGTTTACGTAGCATTGAAGTCCCAGACCCCTACGGAGCTCCACAACGAAGTCAACTGCGGAGTACCCTGCATTGAGGTGGTGATGGTGTCTCGTTATCGGCTAAGCCTATCGAGACCTAAACCGCCACACATGTCAGGCCAAGAACGTGGGCTTATCACAGCCTATTGGGGAGCAGCTGTTGACGCGTCAGACAACTATCAACAACATCCAGTAAGGTAACAGGATAATGCAAGTATCTAAACTCGAAGAAAGAACAACAAGATGGTTAACTCTGCTAACCACATGTGTTCATTTCATCTCTAGAGACGGGTAATTGAACTTTCGCAAACCATTTTATCCTGATTTTACCAATTATGGATCCGTTACTGTATCGATCGAGACTCGTGCCGGCGGAGGAAGCTCGGGAGACGGGTTGCTTTACAACCCTTCCGATCCGAGTTCACTTGCGGGACGACCTCGCTGATGCAGCCAGCCGGCGGTTTGTCGGTGACTGGGCCAGGGAAATGGGAGACGGCCGAGAGAAGAAGACTTACTTCTCTTTTTCGCCTGTAGGCAACTGGTCTTCTCTAATTTACCCTGAAGCCATTCCCGAGCGTCTGGGAGTTTTGGCATATCTTTCGGATTTGGGCTTGATTCATGACGGTAAGTTTTACCTTGCAGATTGCTGTTCGTAGTATGAAATCTGACAAACCTTCAGACACTGGTGAGGGCCTCAGCATCGAGGAAGCCCAAGCCGAGCACGATGAGCTTTATGCTGCCTTGAACCCAGACGACAAGAGCAGTCTGGATCCTGACTCACGGGCAATGAAGACCAAGAAGCTCGTTTCACAGTGCATACTCGAGTGCATCAACCTCGACCATGAGCTTGGGTTGAATATGCTGGCTGCCTTCCGTGATGTCTGGCTCGCTATCAGCGAGAAGAACAGCGACAAAGAGGCACAGACATTAGAAGAATATCTAAAATATCGCAGTGACAACGGCGGCATGCTGTAAGCAAATCCTCTCCGCATCTCCGAACTCAAACCTAATCAGCCGCTAGAGTTTTCTGGCCAATGCTGCAATTCAGCTTGGGAATATCCCTCTCAGAAGCAGAGCACGAGCTCGTGCAGCCCATCATTGACGCGGCCACTGAAGGTCTTTTATTGGCGAATGACTACTTCAGCTGGGAGCGCGAACTGAGAGAAGTCCAGTCTGGTCAGTCCAAGAGGATTGTGAGCGCCGTAGAGCTGTTTGCTAGAACAATGGGACTTTCAGTTGAGGATGCCAAGGAGGCGGTCAAATCCAGGATCATCAGGTCAGAAAGAGATTTCTGTCAACGCCGCGATGATCTCTACAAAGGTCGACCCAACATATCATCCAAGTTGAAAAGGTGGATTGATTGTGCTGGCCTAGCGGTCTCAGGAAACCACTATTGGTGCTCTGCTTGTCCGAGACAAAACGCGTGGAAGAACGAAACACTTTCGAATGGCCAAAACGGCCATGGGATTCATAAAATGTACAACGGAAACGGGTTGAAGACTACGTCCGTCACTAATAAAACTGCTGCCGATTTTCAAAGCAACGACATCAAGATTCCCTCGAACGGTAACGGGGACAACGCCATCCTCAACGGAAACGGTGCCAAAACTGTTATCAATGGCAACGGAGCCAAAAGAAAACTCTCCCAGTATGAAGTGGCAAGTCCAGAACAAGAGCCATTGGTTCAGAAAAGGAGAAGCAATGACACAGATGTTTTGTGTCAAAAACACGACATTCAAACTGTCTCCCAGTACCCCCATTACAAACCGTCCAACTTGGCCATGGATGCACCGGCAGCCTACATCTTAGGAATGCCTTCCAAAGGTGTCCGCGACACCCTGATTGATGCTCTCAACACTTGGCTACACGTACCTTCATCAGCGGTCAAGACAATCACGTCTGTTATAAACCTGTTGCACAATGCGTCACTCATTTTGGACGACCTGCAAGATAACTCTCCACTCAGGCGGGGGCTCCCATCAGCGCACGTCATCTTCGGGCAAGCCCAGTCTATCAATAGCGCAAATTTCATGTTCGTTAGAGCAGTACAGGAAGTAGCTCAGAGTCTTAGCCCAGCTGCACTGACAGCAGTGCTTGAAGAGCTTGAAGGCCTCTATCTCGGGCAAAGCTGGGACCTGTACTGGAAGTTCAACCTAGCATGCCCTACCGAGGCTGAGTACGTCAACATGATTGACCACAAGACGGGCGGCATGTTCAGGATGCTGTTACGGGTCATGCAGGCCGAGAGCACAGCTACGGAGACATCAGGCCTCGACTTCGAGCGGCTAACCCTACTCTTTGGGCGCTTCTTCCAAATCCGAGACGACTACATGAACTTCGGAGACTACGCGGCCCAAAAGGGTCTCTGCGAGGACCTGGACGAGGGCAAGTTCTCGTACCCCATCGTTTACTGCCTCGCCAACCACCCGGAGTATCGCGGACACATCCTCGGCGTGTTCAGGCAGCGACCGACGGTGGCCACGACGACCGCTTCTCCGCTTTCTAAGGAAAGCAAGGCGCATCTGGTGAGCTGCTTACGCAAGTGTGGAGCGTTTGAGAAGACGCTCGAGTGCTTGCGGGACGTGGAGCGGGAGCTGGAGTCGGAGATCGACCGACTGGAGCGTTTGACGGGAGAAGCCAACCCCATGCTCCGCCTGTGCCTTGCAAAGCTAAGCACAAAGGGGATTGCCACGTTGGGATAGAGTCATAGACGAGTTGGATGGGTCGCGGATTTGTGACGCATGCTGTGTAGCGACCCCTCTATACGTCATTTTCTTGGTGTGGGATGTCGATGTAATGTTGATTTAGCGCTTACCGCACATGTCTTTCGTTACCCTGTTAAAGAATACACAAACACACAAGTCTATTACGCCCGTTAGGCCAGCGCCGAGATGCCTCTACAAGGCAAAAATAAATATATTATGCAAATAATTGCCTCAATCTCGCCATGCCTATCTGGTTATTATCGTATTCTTTCTACCCATTTGCGCGGCAAAGGTTGCGCCAAGTTCCGAATCCTTCAGGAGTCGGGCCGCTGGAGAAAGGACTACTGCACGGTAGATCCTAGATAACGCCCATCTGCAGTGATATCCTCCGACCCCTGCAGGGTTACACCCGGGACGGGGCGACTCCCGCTCCACCTTCATAGGCACTGTGGCTTGATAGGGACACCTGGAGCCAAGGGCGTGAAGCTTACATGCAGGTGAGCAATCAAGTCAGGTGTCTACAGGAAAGCGTCATGCCCAGTCTTCGAATGCATCTGCTGGGATCTGGACGGCGCGACTTTCGACCATGACCTCCTCTTGCCTACATAAGCCTGAGAATCGTGGGCTGGAGTAACGGGCAAGTAATTCTCTTCTGGGAAGAACCAGGCAGCCTAATTCCGATATTGCACCCACGTTGCACCCAATATTCTTGGCTCAACTTTCGTCATTCTCGGGTTTTCAGAATCCTTGGTTTTGCCACGTCGGACCAAACGATAATGCGTCAATCATCGACCTTGACTTGGACCTACGTCCTCCTTGCTCCCCTTGCGGCGAGTAAAGGCCTCATAGCAGACTACGAATCATGCCACAGTGCGGTACGTTCAGCTCCACCGTCAGCACAGTCAGTCACGCCCCCCTGACGTCGATAGTGCGTCTCGCTATCTAGCCAGCTATCCGTCGAGTCGGCTGGCGACTACATTGCAGAGTTCAAGCAGCAGCCTATTGCTGGGGCGGGAGTGGAGACCGGGTCTCTGTACTGGTCGCAGCAGCAGCAGGCCGTCCGGCCGGCCTGCCTCGTCCACGCCCGTGAGGCCCAGGACGTCGCACTCGTGGTGCAGACGTCGCGCTCCACAGGATGTCCCTTCGCCGTCCGCGGGGGCGGGCACTCCGACATTCCCGGATTCAGTAATAGTCATGGCGGGATCACCGTCAACATGGCCGGCTTAGGCGATGTCAAAGTAGACGCAAGTGCCGGCGTAGCTCGAATAGGAGCGGGCGCAACGTGGGGGACGGTCTTCAAGGAGCTTGATAAGACGAACAAGACTGTTGTTGGGGGCCGACTGACTGGAGTTGGTGTTGGAGGATTGCTTCTGGGCGGTGGGCTTAGCCACTTGTCTGGGTTACATGGGTTGGCGTGCGACAACGTTCGCAACTACGAGGTAAGTCGGGACCGGGATCGCAATACGAGAGGCTGACGTGATACCAGATTGTCCTTGCCAATGGCAGCATCTTCGACGTTTCGCACTCCACCCACCCGGATCTCTACCGTGCGCTTCGCGGTGGTGGCAATAACTTTGGAGTTGTCACTCGTTTCGATCTGGACATGTATGATCAAGGCCCCATGTGGGGAGGCCTGCACGTCTGGCCGTTGCTACCATCAGTGACATCGACGATCACGTCAGCCTTCGTAGAATTTGGCCACGACGCCCCGTCAGATAAGCATGTTTCACTGTTTGCGGGCCTCGGGTTCATGCAGGGCAACTTCGCCTGGGCCGTGGGGCAGTACGACACTCTCGGAAGAGAGGAACCTCCCATCTTTTCCAAGTTCAGAGCCGATGTCAAGACATATGGCGCTCCCAAGGTTGTCAACACGGCAAGGGTCACGTCACTATCGGACCTTGCTGAAGAGCTGAATCTTTCAGAGCCCGCGGGTATGCGGAGCCGGTTCACGACAGCCACCTTCAGGATGGATGTGGATCTGCTTCAACTGATGGCCGGCTACTTTGTGGAAGAGGTCGAAAGGGCTCTGGAGAATGGCTTACGTGAAGACAAACGCTTTGCGCCAATGCTGGGCATCCAGCCCCTGACGAAGAACATTATCAGGGCACAATCCAAGCGTGGAGGAAATGTGATGGGTCTCGATGAAGAATCTGGACCGCTCATTAGTAAGTTTGATCTCTTCTACCATAATGGAGATGTTATTGTGGGCTGATTCATGCGACTTCCAGTCTGTTCTTTTGGCTGGGAATGGTTTCGTGAGACAGACGATGCTGTCGTGGTTGCCGGCATCAAGAGCGTTCTTGAGAAATCCGTAGCCGCGGCGAAGGAAAAGGGTTTGTATCATCCTTTCAAGTACATGAACTATGCTGCGGAAGACCAGGAGCCTATCGCAAGCTATGGAGCTGAAAACGTTGAGTTCTTGAAAAAGGTCAGAGACACCTACGATAGTGATGGACTGTTCACGGAGCTAGTGCCTGGTGGCCACAAGATCAAATGATGATCTTCAAGGATAAGAATCATTGCATATATTCTATGTACATTACAAAAACCATCATACTCACAACAATACACTAGATTGCCCAGTTATGAATGCCGTCAATCAGATTCAACCCCCGTTTTCGACCATGGTGCTCAGCATATAATAAGTGGGTGACATCCGCAGCGCTGGAAAAGCGGTCACAAGTCCAGGTGCGACCAGATCATTCACAAATCCTGTACTGAGTACAGTCAAAGCAAGAAAGGTCCACACAAGTCCAACAATACGCCACCAGGATCCACGCCATCCGAGGTTCTCCAGAGCAAAACGAATGACCAGATCTTCCAAGAGCAGAATGTTAGGCATCAACAGAAAAAAGGTGAGAGTTCTTGTAAAAGACTCGGACGGAGCTGCCATCTTTGCTGCCGCCCAGTGGTACAGTCCAGACAGGGTGAATGCGAAGTACGATTGGGTTTGTCGACTGAGCATAGACCCTCTAGGTGTTCTGACGACTCTCCTGGCCACGGCTCTGCTAGGGATTTGCAGCCCCCTGCGAAAGTTCTGGTGCCACGTGCGATTCCAGAATCTGCTCAGGGTGTAGCACTCTACCCAAGGTCCGTTTACTGGGTGGACGTCTTGGATGCGCGTCCAGAAAAGCCCGGACGACACCCCGATCATGCAAGCGACGTGATAGCCGATATCCATCACGGCAATTGACGAGGCCCACCAGCAGGCTGTAGCGATGCAACGGGGGACCAAGCCTAACTCAAGGACGCCCATTTTCCCATTATGAGTTAGCCACTGAAGAATACCGGCAGCAATATCATGGCTCATGTATTGCTGCAGTATTCTTTGCATCGATAGCCCGAGGAAGGCGGTCCTGGAGGTGCCTGGAGCAGGAGCTGAAGGTAGAGGTGCAGTCCGCCAGTTCCATCCAATACCTCTGGTGGAAAAGGCATTGTCAAAACACCATCTTATCCGGTCCCATGTACCGAGAGAGTGGAAAGACTGCCGGCGTTGCTTTCCATCACTTGTGGTTTGTGTCCACTTGTGCTCCAAGTAAGGGTTTTCGAGCACAAGAAGATTGAAGTTGACCAACGCGACGTAAAAGACTAAGAGACAATGCTGTTAGAATATCGACTCGGTGAAACGTTCTGTTTGGTGCCCAACCTGTTCCAAAAGTGTAATTCTTTGCAATATCCGGGCCAGAAGGAAAAGCAAAAGCCACAAGCAGACAAAACCCCCCGAAAGGAAGTAAGAGGATCCAGCGCAAATGTCTCGGGGCTTTGGAGCCCAACAAGACCATGATAGGAGTAGTGAGCCATATGGCACCAACGAAATCGGCACGTTCCAGAGGCATTGCGACGGCCTTGAATAATGTGACAGGCTGCCTAAGTTGACAGTACAGTACAGGTGTAATGTTTGATGGTACCTGAGAACACAATTGTTGCTATCTGACTTTGGACGATTATCCTTCACGTTCTAAGGAAAGAATTCAGCCCAGTCTCCCTGGCCAGCTGGTGCGCTTCCCACTCGGTATCTCAGCAACTAATTTCATCGGTTCTCAGCTTGGATACGGGCCGTCTGACATGCCGAGAGATGCAGGCCACGCAGATCAGCTCTGCCTATAGGCCACAAGGGACGACGTTGATAAGGCACTACGACCTCGGCGGGAGGATCCCGGGCAAGACGGCACGGATAGTGCGGGCCGCCCGCACTATTGGCACGCCTGTCTAATCGGGGCATGCGACAATGCGATGACGACAACGCGGGCCCGGCCTGGCTCACTGAAACCACCTGCAGATGGACGTAGGACTCCATCCTACCTTACTTCGCAAACACCTCAGTGACGTGTACTCGGGGGTCTGGCTAATGCAACGGCCGACCCCCTCTGATATCCCTGCATTAGGGCTTACTAAAGGCTTACTTGCAGCTCTAGTAGTAAGCCTCTGCCCTATCGGGCGGTTAGGGTCAGTTACCGACGCATCCGAGGTCCTGTAATTGGCGCTGACGAGCATTTTCTCCATCTTCAACCCATGTATACAAGGGTTACCTCCATTTTTAGACTGGTTAAATTTCTACGCGATCTCGGCCCCGGCTCATGTGGGACAATACTGGGCTGCACGCTTCGACTTGTTGTGGGATTTTGATCCCAGCAATCAAGCTCAACACGTGAACGGGTCCGACACGAGCTTGCTATCATCTCAACACGACTTGTTGTTGAGCGATAAGAGCTTGCAGCATGTCACCTTGGCTAGATACCATTTCCGTTCCATAGGGGTCCCCAGCTACTCTTTGTCTCTTCTAAAGAACGAAGATTGGGCTAACATGTCGATATTCATCGTTCCTGTCGAGACGGCCGGGCCCTTTCTGTTGCTGGCGGCAGCGGGTCTCATCATTTATTTTCTCTACCTCACTGTTTATCGCCTTTTCCTTAGCCCAATCTCTCAGTTTCCAGGCCCAAAGCTAGCAGCATGGACATACTGGTATGAATTCTGGTACGATGTAGTTGCCGAGCCCGAGTACACCTTCAAAATTGGTAGATTGCACAAGCAATATGGTCAGTGTTCACATTTGCCAGCATGAAAATCGAGGGAGTCAAACTGAACTGATACCCGACCAGGCCCTATAGTCCGTATCAATCCAGACGAGATTCACATCGCGGATCCGGACTTCTACAACACCATCTACGCTGGTAGCGGACGCAAGCGTGACAAATGGGACTGGATCACCCGGTCTTTTGGCGTCGACGAGAGCTTGATCGGCACCCTTGGCCATGATGAGCACCGAATCCGTAGGGCGGCGCTGTCACCGTTCTTCTCCAAGCAAAGCGTTCGCGCCCTGCAACCACTGGTGGACCGGAATATGGGAATCCTCCTTGGACGCTTTCGCGAGTTTGCCCAGTCCGGAGCGCCTCTTAAGCTTGATGATGCCTACGCTGCACTTACGAACGGTCAGAACCCTTAAATAAAGGCCGAGAATGTATTTGCGTACTAAGACCAGATATTTAGATATTGTCGAGGACTATGCTTTTGGAAAGAGCGAGAACCGACTCCAGGCCGTGGACTTTGATCCATCATTCAGAGATGCCATGCTTCAGGGCGGTAAAGCCGGCCATGTCCTGAAGCACTTCCCCTGGCTGATGGACATGCTGCGCAAGCTGCCCAACTCCATGCTGCTCAAGCTGAGCCCGGCCATGGGCGCCTACTCCCAGCTCCAAACCAGTGTGAAGAAACAGGTGGCCCACATCACACAAGCACACCAAATGCACGCGTACGACAAGACACGCCGCACCATCTTCCATGAGATCCTGAACAGCAAGCTCTCCGACTACGACAAGTCTACGGACCGGCTCTGGCAGGAGGGCGAAGTCGTTGTCGCGGCGGGTACCATCACCACGGCCTGGGCGCTCGGCGTCTCGACGTACTTCGTCCTCGCCACGCCCGACATACTCTCGCGGCTCAAAAGCGAGCTCGAGGCCGCGATTCCTGATCCATCACAGCCCCTCAGCTTGCTCGTGCTCGAGCGTCTTCCTTTCCTGACGGGCGTGGTGCAGGAGGGCGTCCGTCTCAGCCATGCCATCTCACACCGGCTGCACCGCATCTGTCCGGACGAGACGCTCGTATACCGCGCTGACGATCGCGAATGGCGTATCCCCCCTGGTACTCCCCTCAGTATGACCAGCAACCTGGTGCACCACGACGAGCGCGTCTTCCCCGACTCTCACTCCTTCAAGCCTGAGCGCTGGGTCAACGACCCCCTGCTGGACCGCTATCTAGTGTCCTTCGGCAAGGGTGGTAGAGCTTGCCTGGGTATCAATCTAGCATATGCGGAGCTCTACCTCACGCTGGCGGCACTTTTCAGGGTTTACGGGACGGAGGAAGTTCAAGGGAAAGATGATGTCGGAACCTTGAAGCTCTTTGAGACGACTGCTGCTGATCTCGTTATCACGAGCGATACTGTGGTTCCTGTGATGCCGGAGGATTCCAAGGGGTTGAGGGTAACGGTACATCAGCGACCTGAGTAGGTGGCAGCGGTCTCTTGGACTCTTAGTTTTTATGGTCGTGCTAGGGTAACGAGGATAATCTTACGGGCCTCATGAGTTGTTCTAGATCATGTAGAATGTAGCCTGGTAGGTTGCTGCATGCAGCCCTAGTTCGGTTTGCGTATGGATACAAGCAATGAACTCTATCAGAACTTGTTGTAATCGGCCGCTGTGGGCGATGAGACACTGACTTATTCAAATTGGAACACATTTTGTATAACTGTGTAATATGTAACCAAAACCTTCTCCCTTGAAGTACCTGGCATTGTTGATCACCGGCCAACAACCAAGCAGTGAGGAGGACCGGGTAGGCTTTAGCTTGCTAACGGTAAGCAACCCGATAGCTCTACCGGTAGTAATAAGGCGTTACCAACGGCTAGACAGATAGCTTATAGCATACGGTTCTCCCTGTCAGCAGACATAACATACCGATAAAGTTTACTAAAAATATTAAGGGACTATTCTAAAGACATGAAGAAGCTACCCTAAGAAATGTTTATTTTAATTACTTGCATTTACATTTAGATTCTTGTTCAATTTGCTGTTTTCAATCTCTCAATACTCTCTTTAAGTCACTGAACATCAAGATCCTCGGCTTTCTATCTTGCTCTTATGTGGGTCAACTCGGCGGCGACGTATGTTATCATGGCGTGAGCTGTCGACGTGGTGCTGCTGATATAATAGCCGATCGAGTTCAGTCGATGTAAATGTCGTGAGCTGTAAAGCATTTGCGGAAACGAACAAGTTCTCTAAAGTCTATCAACTAAAGCGCAAGGAATTTAGAACCCTCGTGTCAAATGTCCAAGGTGGTATATGATTCTAAGTGTTCTTCTTAGCTTTTCTTTCTTTAGCACTAATCTCTTTAGATGATATAATACTTATAGGTCCTGCTATTATAATAGAACCAGTATGTATACTTTAATTAGGTGAGAGATTTGTTAAAAGCCTCTGCTTACCTCTTAGTATAGACGTATAAGCGTTATGGCCCCTAAAGAGATAGTACAGTTCTTAACACCAGTTTATCAAGACCTGCATTCTCTAACTCGTGCCGAAGCGGTATAAACTTGACTACTAGGGAAGCTTCAGTGAATCTTTACTCAGGCACGTAGTACTTTAAAAAGTAGATAAAACGTAAAGTAAATAGTTTATCCTAATGTAGCTGAAAATCGGGTGAAAGACAATCCAGCCAGCCACTAGCTCACGCTTCGAGAGGTTCAGGTCGCCACTTTCACCCGCTAAAGCCTGCCGAACCCGTATTGAGCGTGGAATCAGCCTGAGATGGTCTAGAGCTTTGTGTGTGGGGAGCTGGACCCCATGACCAACACGTCCTAGCGTTAGTTCTAGTGTAATATGGAAAAAGTACATTTGCTGAGCTAAATTAACCTAACCTGCTATTAATACCTCACAACGCTCTCTTCTCTCTCTATCATCCAGTACATCCCTTCTGTACACGGTTCTAAAGCTTCTCAAATTCTTTTCTCAATACTGTAATTGATCGCCATGTCTGGCACGATGCAAGGTGCAATGAATGTCGCAGACACAGCTGATCGCAATGCTTTTGAGGAAGAAGCCATTGAAATTGCCTCACAGTGGGCGCAGGAAAAGGTTGAGAATTTCCTGAACGACATTGAGTATGACATCAAGCATGATGACTCTTTTCCTTTTTCTGACATGACTACAGAAGCAATGGAAATGATCACAAGTTGCTCAAGATAAGCCACATCATCAGTCGCCGCACTTCCATCGACGTCTTCACTGGCGAAAGCTCAGACATTGGCAAATTTGCTAAGGACCTCATCGGAAAGCTTGCTGACAGTAAGGTCATGGAGGGTCTTGAGAATTTGATTGGCTCGTTGTTGAACAAGCTGTTTGGATCTGCTTCTGGCTCAGCCCAGACGGAAAGGATATAGTAAGTCATCATCATTAACGACCGCTGTAGACACATTTACATTAACCGACCTCTAGTGAAGTTGCCGTTGATGAGCTCGGTGAACTTAATCGTCTTGACGCATTTTTCTTTTGCTATCGTTTTGCATCAAGTGGAATCAACAAAGCCGTCATAGGGACATGCATCGTTCGTTCTGCTGCTATCATGGTCGATGACAACGCCTACCGTGTGGTTCTCGGTAGCTCCGCCACCCTCTCCGATGCTCAGCGTGCTTCTCTGGTAGCCAAGTATCAGGAGTAAGTCTCGGCCGAAGATGTCAACCACGAAGCTGCTGGTTCTACACTTCTTGAAGCCCGGGACCGGTTAGCCCAACTGCAGTCTATGGGACTCGTGTAGCTACTTCGGAGCAGTTCCCACAACGGAGGTCGGCAGCCAGGATTTTCAAATCTGGGAACACTGGATCGAGTGCCGAGTTAAAGGCGGAAGATCTGGTTAGGAAGATGGGTCGACCGATAGAGTCCTCAAATTGAAGCTTGAGACGTTGAATTGTGGACTTCTGCAGTTATAGCTTTTTGATGAGACATATTAGGCCAACACACTGAAAAATGGCAATTAACTCCGGCTTCCAGAAGACAATACACGCATAGCCTCAAGTTGGTAACAATATAACTCAGTAAATAAAAGAGCTCCCGTCAAATCTGCTGACAAGTCCCTAAACAACTCCACCCTTCATTACTTCCCCATTCAACTTCCGAAGCCACCTCTGAACCTCTCCTACCTGTTTCTTGCCAGGATCATTACCCATATCAGTATCATATGACATAAGCTCAATCTCCTGGCGCATATTCATCTGGGCCTTTGGAACGGATTTGCTCGAAGCCTGCATGCGGGACAGTGCTCGTGTGAGAGCGATGCTATTAATAGCTTGGCCTTCCTTAAGCGCATCGAAGACGTCCCCGACAATGTAGGAAATGTTCCTGTGCTTTCCGGGCTCCTGGCGAAACCGTTTCAGACATTGAGACCATCTTTCTATAGTCCTCTTGTCTGCTAGCAGCTGGATGTCCAAGTCTGGGTCGAATAGCGTGAAATGATCGAGACGCTTCGGCTCAAAGCCTAAGTCGGCCATATCGTCCCAATATATGGGAATATCCATAGACATTTGCTTATCTGTCTCCGCTAGATCCTTGTGTCTTGCTTCAATTTCTTCTTTCCTGGCTGCTTGCTTCTTATACAGGTCCAAAACCTCCGTAAGAAAGTCTGAAAGTGAGTCGATACTTTCTTGGCCCCTTGCTTGCCCTCTTGTAAGTAATATCATCGGCAGTAAAGCATCAATGGCCATTTTGTTTTCGTCCATCGTTTGGAAGCGGCGAAATTGTTGAAGTTGAAGCCACTTCTCCTCGATCTGCCGAATTGCGTCCTCTCGGTCCCCTGAGTATGAGATGTAGATAATCGTGGACAGCTCCTCCAATTTATCCCTTTCTTCTTCAAATGGCTTGTCTTCGAGTTCGTAGATCTTCTCTCGACGCTTCCGGTCTTCTTCTAAAGTTCTGGAAATCGCTTCCACTTCTTGCGTGTTTTTTGCCAAGCGCAATGCATTCTCACCGTCTCTCTGGCATCTTTTTTCTACAATATCCCTCTGCTGCCTCATGCCCTCCCAGGTTTGACCTAGGGCTTCTTCTTGGAGAAAAAGGTTCTCGCTAATGTCGAGCTGGAGTTCCACCTTTCTGTAAGGTGAACGTACTTGCCCATGAGGCCCCTCGAGCTGCAAAAAGGTGTAACGCAGAATGAAACGCTTGTCCTCAAAAGACTTCTTGAGTCTGATCTTCCTCACTTCTCCTTGAGTACGTCTCAGTCTCTCATGTAACATCCAACTCACGTTTGGCTCGGCAGCTTCAAGCAACTGCTGCCTCATCTCCGGAAGGTCAGCCGCGATGGGCCCATAGCGGTCGCGAAAGTCTTTCAAGATCCTTTTCCGCTTCTTCTTAGCCTCCGCATCAAACGCTTTTCTCTCGTCCTCGATCTGGACAATTTGACGCAGCAGAGACTCGGCAGCTTCAGTGAATTCCTTCTCTCTTTTCTCCTTCGTCTTCATCATCCGACTCAAGGGACCATCGGTTCTCGCCTCAATATTGGCCCCAATACCATTCTCCCCGCCCCTTGCGATTTGAGCCACCATCATGCGGAAGGTCTTGATATCCATGCTGGCAAAGGTGTCATACTCATTCATGATGACGCCTATGGCAGCCTCCCCCGTCTCGGAGCTGCCGAAAATCAAGTTTCCGATCTCTCCAATGCCTCTGTTTAGGTGTGAGATGAAATCATCGACTTCTCGACCTGCGTCGCGTAGTCCCTGATCTAATTGGTTCACTCCCTCGATAAGATCACGATCTATGTCACTACTGACCTGATCGATAGAGTCCTTGGCATTCAACAGGTCTTCGGCGATCTCCTTGGATAGCTTGTCGAGTTCCTTGTCGGCGTTGCTCACAAACCTCTTAGTCTCATCAGCGACAATTATAGCCCCGTCCTTGGCCTCCTTCACAAACTTTTCCATGACTTCCTTCCCTTGTTTGAAGATCTCTTGAATATTGCCGGCGACAGTTGTGATGACCTTTGTAATCTCGTTCCATAGTTCTCTTACAAGATTCACGATGTCCCGCACGTCGAACTCAATATCGAAAGATTGAGCCACGCCTGCAACGGTTGCTTCAATACGAGCTTTGGCCATGCTACCCGACCTGCCAAATTTCCCCGAGAACTTGACACTTTTAATGTCGAGCACTGAGTCGTCAAAAGCCCTGATGCAGTATTTCAGGGCTGCGTTGATCTCGGGGCTGGCAGCGGCAAGGATGCTCAGCAGGAAGCTGAACGACTCCGTCTCATTTTTTGCGATCACCATCTTATCGTACTTCTCACACATATCCTTGTACTGCGGCGAGTTTCCACTGTCGTTGTCTTGAATGATCTTTTGTTTTGCAGCCTCGCTGGAGGCCCTGTTTGTTTCCTCCTTCTTGATGGCTAGATCAAGCTTTGTCTTCAGCACTGCAGCGGAAGCTTCGGATTTCGTTTGCAATTCGTGAAGCTTTTCCTCTGCATCCTGTTCGCTTTCTGCAATGGCCGCAGCCTTGGCAGCTTCTCGACCTCTGAGGATTGCTTGAGCTTGTTGATGGTCCTTTAGAAGCTCGGTGAGTCTCGCAGATGTGGCCTCAAATGCGGCGGCATCGTGCGCGACTAAAGCGGCTTTGTATTCGTTGGTGACTTCTATTGCTGCGGCGCGTTTCTCTATCTATGTGTTAGTGCTTTTTTAGCTCCCTTTATTAGTACATAATACATACGTAGTAATTCATCCTGCAGTGTTATTTGTGCAAACTCCCACGGGGCATGTGCAATTGTATCTTTCGGAGGCTCGCTCGCTTGATGTTCATTACATCTCACTTCAAACCTTGCCAAGTCCTCTGCTGTAGTCAGACACTGTAGACATATAAAAGGTCCCTGATCTTACCTTCGGCTAGGCCCTTCTTGTTCTTGGCTTGTCGAGCGGTTGCCTCAGCAAAAGAAAGCATTTTCCAAAGCATTCTACACTCGTGCAGAGCAACCTCCGCTTGCTCTGCCACGCGAGCCGCCTCCAAATCCTTGCCAGTCTCATTCTTCACAGTATCCCTGACCTTCGTGTTAAGACGAGACTGTAGATCACGCTTCGTTTGTTCCACCACAGCAGTATTCTGATCATATTGAGACTTTGCTTCATCAAGTTCTTGTCTTACTGCTGCCAATTCAGCATCGATCGCTTTTGTCTGATTTTCGATGTTTTCGCTCAAACTGGCCTTCTCTTTCTCAAAGACATCTTTGGCCGTCTCATAAGCTGCAGATGCATTCACGAGATTGGTCAGTAGTTGCGTCTGGTGGTTTATATCACCACTTTCAACGAGAATCTTGTTGGCAAGCTCTTTCAAATATCTCCTCATGTCCTGGTTCATCTCACCACTGATGTTGAACTCCTTTCCAGCCAGCGTACCACCCAACACTCCATCGATCAACTTGGCGTTGCCCCCAGCCCCCTCAGGGATTGCGTTGGGAGCCGGTCCATCTAAGCTGGCTGTGATCGTGACTCTCAATTTGTCAGAAACTTTGAGATCGAAATAGAAGGATAGTTTTCCCTCATTGGTGTCGATGTCGACGATTACTACTATCCAAACGTCCTTCTGGAACGTGATTTTCCCGTCGATGAGTATCTTCTGCACTGTCCTGGATATCTCCAGGTCAATGCTTGGGTCAATGGCCCGGGCTCCTCGAATCTCAAAGTCGCCGAGCTTGAAACTCTCGATGGTGCCTTTGAACTTGACGTGTGTTTCGACCACGTCAGCGACTAATGTAGCACGCTTGCCCAAGATAGTCATGTCTGCATCCAACTTGATGCCCCTTGGGTATTCCACGCCGTTAATAACGATGCCTGTTGACACGTATATCAGAAGCTTGCTGATGTAGAAAGTGTCTTTGGAACCGGGGATACTGATGTCGACTTCGATCAGGTTAGCTATGAGTTTGAAAAATCTGGCCACATCCAAGTTTTCGATATCGAGCTTGACCAGCTGCTCATAGCTGGTGCCAAGGTGTAAGTCCATCCTGCCCGCGAAGTCATAGAGACGGAATGTCCCTCCGAGGGTAATACTTGTCGGGGTTCCTGTGGCGAAAAACCTCTACATGGCTGATGAGCGCGGATATCTTATAAAGGCTTAGCAAACTTACCGCGTAGTCGATTTCCAGCTTAGTAAGTAGATCAGCGATTTCCAGCTGCTTGCACTTTCCGAGAGGGTTCTTCCATTTGCCAATCATGGCTCTGTTCCAAATTCTTAGTTCTCCGTCTTCGTATGCGTTCAGGTGGGATGCCTTACGCGGAACCATCTACCCCTACAGCGCCGGCTTCGAGCTCCAATTTGAGCTTTAGCGGATCTGGTTGCTCTGCAACGTCTATGTAGAGATAACCGCCAATCTGTAGTTTGGGGCTAACTCCCATCTTGACTTCAATTCCCATCGAAAGTGGCCCCGATCTCACAGAGCCAAATTTGAGCTACAACCGTCAGTACTGCGCTAATGCTCGCCTGGGATTCCGTATTACTTACCACATCCGTCGTGTCCACAATGATATCGATGCCAAAGTTCGAGGCTGTTAGGCTGTTCGCACCCGGCGACCAGTATGCACAAATGGTTATGGGCTTTTGATCATGAAGCCCGAGAACGTCTCGGACCTCCTTTAGCTGGGTTGTCGTGGCGTAGAGTTGTAATCCTGTCAAGGCGGCATCAGTTAGAATGGCGAAAGCTTCAGCTAGTGCTGAGAACTAACCTCGTTTGATGGGGTATTGACAAGCGTTCTCTTTGACGTCGATCTGTGGGTTATCCATATTGCTGAAGCAAATTGCAATTTGTTCCAGAGAGACATCCAAGAATGTGTCTTTCAAAACGCTCAGCACGTTTCGGGTGTGAAACTCACCTCTATAGGCGCCATAAACGGTGTACTCGATTGACTCGCCGGACCTCTTGTCAACGTACACGCTTACATCGAAGGTATGCTCGTCGGTAAACTTGACGCGGCCTGAGAGTTGGAAGTTGAACCCATTCAAGATGGTGACGGAAATGGCAGGGTCAATGATCTCCACGTCACCAACAGTAAAGCTCGACACGGACCCGCTAATGTGAATGCCATGGGCTCCAATCATGATGGTTGCATCTGCCGACGTATGCTCATCGATCTCAACGGCTCCGCTCAGTACGATGCCTTTGTTCGAGACCTTGAACAGTAGGCTAGAAAATTCGACTTTGTGGTCCGTGGTGATGTCGATAGCTCTTCCAGTGAGGTCTCTGTAAATGGTCTTGAGGGTATCCAGCGAACAACTCTCCATGATACCGACAAGCTCCTTGTTTTCTGTCCACATTCAGACACTGTAGTCATCGAGAGAAACATAATACTGACCTTTACTATACACCCCGCGAAGAAGAACAAGGCCAGTGGCCATACCAAATGTCGCTTGCAGCTTCAGAGTAACAGAAGATATGTTGTTTCCTACCCAATCTGCCTCGAATAAGACGTTTTGAAGCTGGGCAATATTCAGTCTCTATGGATTCATAACATCGAGACACTAAAACTTACGTTAAGACCTGAGACACCGAAGACATTCCTCCACGAGTCACTCTGTGTGGTAATCACGATGCGATAGAATTCTCCGCTCTTGATGATGTGCCATCGCACACAGACATCAGATATTGCGCCGGACCCGAAGAATCCATAGGAGAAGCTATAATCACCCATAGCATTTTGACGCATTCCGGTGAGATCAATGCCAATGTCTGTAATCTTTAGCACGCCGAAAATGCTAACGTCAACATCAGGTAAAACGCCCCGGAGAGTGAAGCCAATTGGTTGGGGGAGGATTTTGAGAGCATCACGTCTTGTGCTCAGCAAGCAGCTCATATCAATCCTGGAGTCTTTCTGGCCAAAGATGTATCTTAGAGCATCAGAGACTGGTTGCAGGACGCCCGAGAAGTGAACAGTGCTGCTAATCGTCAGACCTGCCTGTTCTATCTTGGTATCGTGCGTTCTGAACGTCAAGGTAGTCTTGCTCAACGTAATGGCGTCCATGGGGCTATTTTCTAGGCATGGGACAAGTTTTCCCAGGGCCATATCATCTGGGAGGCTGACGCGAAACACCTCTCCTTGGGTGTTCAATGACTGGAGGTTTTGGATCTTGACAGGCATAACACCAAAGAGCATCAAGTCCCCCATCAAGGCATATTGGTCTGGAACTGGTGCGGTGCTGGTCGGAGTATCCGTCAGCTCTTTCTTCTCTTCTTCGAAGGGTACATCCATCTCTGTGGCGATCTCCAAGCCTGTGACCAGAGCTGATCCTCCACTGTTATTGGTCTCAGAGGACGGTATCAGGCCTGCATCCGTCATCGCGTACGAGATTGCTGTAGTGGATGATGATTGCAAGTCGCCAACAGCGCTCCCCGTTGGTGCTTGAATAGCTTCAGTGGCTTCTGGCAGTGTTGTCACTACTTGGACATTTTCCAACAATAGGCCGCCCACAAAGATGTTCCCAGGCGCGTCCAAATTCGCCCAGATGCGCTCATGCTTCGCCAAAGCTGATTCAGTTGGGGCAGTGTTGGAGTCGCAATCATCATTTTCAATGCACTCTGTAGCGACCTCGGGTTCAAGCGCGAATGTTGAGACCCCGGTTGGTGCATTGTGAGCTTTTATACGCTTAGAGAGCTTCTGTTCCGATGTTCTGAAGATTGGCTCTGCACGGAGTGTCTGGAACACGCCGACTTTATGCTCAGACTTTCTCATCTTTCTGAGTTCGGATTCTTTTTCAAGTTTAGAGTCTTCTTCGGGTCTTGAACGTTCATGGTTCCTTTCTTCTTCAATTGGATCATTGCCGGACTTTCCAGAATCGCCATCTAGTCTTTCTCGCCTTTGCTGGTCTCTTAGTAAGGCTTTCTCTTGTGTTCGTGACAGTCCTGACTTCTCCTTTCCTTCGCCATTATCTGCTTCCTTGGACCTGCGCGGCTTCTCGTATAAAACCATTACCTTGTAGCTCTCGGACGGCATTAATGCAGAATCTCCGAATTCAGTTGGCATGATAAAGAGATCAATATCTTGTCTCTTTCTGCTCTTAGTAAGACCGATTTCCTCATCGATCTGGCGTATGGTTGTTCCAATCCTTGCATCTTCGACTTGTTGATCTTGACGTTCCTGAACGTTCGTGTTGAGTTTGATGGAACCCTCAGAATCCTCATCTTCAGCATTCCTTGGAAGTTTGTAGATTGATTCAAGCAAGACAATATCAAGCTCTTGTTCAAACTTGGTGAAGAAGGGTCGCTGAAAGGGGTGGAACTCTGTTTCGAATGTGACATTTTTTCGCGTTCCCATGCCATTGTAATTGAAGATATGCAAGGAATATCTCATCTTGTAACATAGCCAGTCAGGTATAGGTATATTGGAGTAACCCAGTAGGTCATCTTGCGTCTCGTCGGCGAAATGAGGCTCATATTTGCCACGTTCTGCTTCTGTAATTGGTAGAATGTGAGACACCAAGAATGCCTTCTGTCGGCCCTTTTCTTCTCTGGAACGTCCAGCGTTTTCCTTGGTAACAAGGCTCTGCCATGCCTTTTCGTATCTAGATATCATTAATATCATAGCCCTATGACGATGCACCATTACGTGAGCTGACTCACCTAGTCATCAGCGAGTTGGTCTCACTAGAACCAAAAATGATGTTATCTGGAACCTGAGAAGTCTTGAAGGGTGTTCTTGTGTCTGCTAAGCCACCCCAAGAGAACGCACATCGATGTAACCACTATATGAGCTACATTAGCCTTTTTTTCACCAGCTCAGCCAGCCTCACCTACCTCTGCGGTGGCGTGGCTAGTCTTTGGCCATTGGTCATTCTGAGCCTCGTTGCCTTCGTTCCACTTCAACTTGTCTGAAATCTGCCCATCGTCAGCGACACATTTAGAAGTATCATCAATATATTTCATACCGTCGTAGCGCTATCTCCCATCACTTCCTTCTGGTCCGGTGCTTCGGACCGTCGCGTTGCGGCAGCATAGATCTTGCTGGCAGTCACTTCAATAGCGAGGACCCTCTCTGTTTTGAGTTTCTTCTTATCCTCCTCACCAAGAGACTCCTCTAGGCGCGGTCTAGTCTTGACTTTGCCAGCCTCTGCGATTCTTCTTAAGCTTTCTAGTTTAGATGTTTTCTCGGCTTTATAGGCCTTCCTCTTGTTAGCCAACGCTTGATCGACCTCCGAAACCTGTGCCGGCAGAAATATTTGACGAGAGGGCCTGTAAAGGCAATATGTCTTCCAGTCGAATTCTTTGATGTAGGTCTCGTAATCGTGAAATGGAGATCGTCCAATCTATTTCAGGTCTTAGTAGATTCTTGAAAAAGAGGCTTAACTCGACTTACTTTAATTAATGTGCCAAATTCGTCGCTCAAATATTGAGTGATTCCAGATTCCTTTCTAACATTGTTTGCGTCTCGTTCGATGACTTGAACGTTTTGCTTGCATGTCGACGGCTTTGAAATTGTTTCACCATTGATAGGGAGTCTCAGTCTTTTCTTTGTTTCTGTGACAAGATCTCGGATCACTGGGGCCTCGCTTGTGCCCCCGTTTGTTGCAAGGATGAAGATATCTAGCTCAGGATTGATAAAGCGGTTCCAACCTTTGTCGTCCTGAGACAGAGCCACTGCCTTTTTGAACCGCGCAACCCACGCATCGGGCTTCATGGCCGATTCCTTTTTTTTGAGGACTATTTCAACAAGAAATGGCCTGCCGTCGGCATCACGAGCCCATAACGGTTTTCCTACCGAAGTACGCCTAGCCTCTTCTTCCTTTTTGTCGTTCTTTATTAATTCCTTTGCCTTCGGGTCAAAGCCCCCAGCCAGATTCTTGATGAAATGCTCTGTCAAGTAGACATCTTTGGTGGTGGGACTCATCAACTCCACGTCGGCTGTCTTCAACCTGACGTACTGTTCCGTCACAGATAATGACGCCTTGTCGAATGACTCGGAAAATATGAAGCAATAGCCGTAAAAATGCTTGTCGTACGTAATGGTCTCGACGGTGAAATGTTGAAATCGACGTGTAGAGCTTTGATCCATCTTCACACTCCTATTCCCCTCCCATTGTTTGACCCCAGCCGATTTCAGCGCTTTGACGGCGTTATTTCTTACCTCTTTTACAGTGACACAGTTCCGGAGCAAAGTGCAAAGGGCTATCATCTTTGCCTGCCCCTGGCCCGGTATCTTGATATTCGCATCCTCTCCAAATGCATCAAGTGCCTCAACATTAGGCTTATCGAGAGCCGCTGTGAGTTCATCTTCAGGGATCCCAGAGAGCTCAGCTGTTTCCATACCTATGTTTGTTGCGTCGTCGTCGGGATCGCGAACTTTGAGCTCTTTACTCGCGCAAAGGTACCAAGTCCACCATTTTTCCATAATGAACCGGATCTTGACGGAGCCTTCCTCTTCAAATTCGACGGCAACGTATCGTTGGTAGTCCGGTTCCAAATTCTTAATCCTTGCGCGACTCTCGTCCGGAATTTCCCAATATTGAAGGGCTTTTGCCTTGGCTTCGATCTGGTCCGTGGCCGCACTATGTTCTGCATTGCCACCGCCATTGACGAGAAATTCCTTCAGTTGCCAAATCATTTTGTGCTATGTTGTAGTCGTTGTCAAACTTTCGCGCTGACTGAGTTTTAAGAAAATCAGCTATAGAAAAAAAGGCCAGAGAGTAGCAGTCAGGGTGGTTGCGTTTCCCTATTTTAGGGGGCGATGTGCAGTTTTCTAACATTCTCCAAGTTTTGAAGACATGTACGCCCAGACTTCCTCGCTCGCTCTAAGAGCTTTATCATTGGTCAGGATGAAAGAATTTCAAAAGTGGCTTAAGACAGGAAGGCAGCTGAATTCCGCTACTACCTGAGGGGACCGCATCTTAAGCCAAAACCGATAGTGCCAAATGCTATTGCTAAACCTATCCCCATCAGATCCTTGGCCCATCATATGCGACTCCGGGGGCCTATGATTGGCCTAGGCTGGGGAACTATTTATGCGTATGCAAGCCTCGTCACACCGGCCACGACACTGTTGCTTCAGGGGATATCTCTGTCTGTGTGGTGTGATCTTCTAAGCTAAGAGTTTGACTTCTTAGCTAGCCACGTTTCTACTATTGCTTGCGGATGCTCTGCATTGATCCTCGTCGGATAACGTGACGCGGTAGAAGACTTGTCCTTCACCAGCAATAATAGTGCTCACTAGCAGCTACCCCGCACTTCATAAGCCTCACTGTATTGAGGTATTCATGGATGTGATAAAGGGATGTGATACTGCAAGGGTTACTTCCTGCAGATGCAGATACCGTAATTTCAAGATGGGGCAACTGGAATGAATGCCCCACTGCGGCTGAGTGAGTTACTCTTGGCAGAGAACCCAGAACGGCCGCTCGCGCATACTTACTATTAGCCAGTCTCATTGGCTATCTTCAAAGGTTGGACGACTGAGGTCTTAAATCCTTTAAACGCGGCATGTGCTGCTCCTCGTTGTATTGGCTTGATTGTTTGATTGATAGTTAAGCTAACGACATCTCAACAATGCATCTCAAGCCAAGATGCCAAAAAGTCTCAATTAATAAGCTTAACCCCTTTTCCTGGGAGGCATTTCTTAAAGGGTACTACGATATTTACGTAACATAAAGGTATTATATAACAACTCTTACTTTTGGAAGATTTTGAAATGCACGCATGCTAAACATAGCCTTTCCCCCTACTAAACTCTTTTCTAGTGACTCCCGGGCGTATGCTCGCATCTGGTGCTCATACAATCTCAACGCCTTGGGATTCAGACCCTCCTGATCTATAGCATCCACTATCTTGGCTGCGTCACGTATAGCAGTTGTAGCACCCAAAGCGGCCGTGGGACTCATCGCATGTGCTGCATCGCCAATAAGAGTGACACGTGTAGCGGTCGCCCCAGCTCCCCAGTCAGGAATCTCTGAGCTTGATGAAAGAACTTTAGACACTGAGATCTCAGTTGTACTGGTTTCGAAAAGACATGCCAGCGACGGGTGCCAATCTTTTGCAAGACTTTGAATCAGAGTCTTTACTTCGTCCGAGGGTTTTGATAGAATATCCGCAGGGATACCCTGTGAATCGCAACGTAAGAACATAACCCAGTAGACATAGTCTTCTGGCAACGAAGCAATCTCTTTGCTGAAGTACATGGGTTCAAGGAGACACTTCATGCTGGCGCCATGTATAAGAGTGAGGCCTTCCGAGGCAGATCTTGAGAACTTCTGACAGAAGGTATCCGTAAGATATGTCTTACCAAATACTAGTCGTGCTTCTGTGTCAAGGAGGTTGCAGGAAGGCAACAACTGCTGGCGTACTCGAGACCAAACGCCATCCGCTCCAATCAAGAGAGACCCTTGAACATCAGGCCCATCTGAAAAATGCACAGTGATCCCTTCATGACCATCGGTAAAGGAGTGATACTTCCGGCCAAACGTAACATGGTCTTCGATGCCTTCTAAAAGATTCTGTCTCAAGACTCCACGATCTACACTTAAAGGCTTGTATACAGGACGAGGCGGAATCGGAGTTTTGGCTCCTGGCTTGAACAACTTGGCCGTCGACTCTCCAGTCAAAGCATCGAGGACCGCATTGGGAATGCTGGAGTGTGAGGTAACGGTGTTGCATGACGCTTCCAGGGTTCGATACTTTTCTAGTGGCAGGTATCGCTTGAAAGCTTCGATGCCTTCGTCAGCGATACGAATGCGATATCCTTGGCGGCGGGCAGTCAGACTTAGATCTGCCTCGTAAACATGAAAGGGAACACGAGTCTTGTGAAGGAATTGCGCCATAGCGAGACCGCCAACGCCAGCACCAATAATTATAACAGGAAGGGTTGTCATTCTGGGAGAAGGAATAGAGGTAAAGATTTTATGAGAAACCGGTTAAGCTAGTAGCAAGTTGCCTGGGTTATTTCAGCATGAACTCATCTTGAAGCTGTCTGGAAACAGTTATTTATGCATTCTCGCTAAATGAAAAGCCCGAACTCGGTCCTATAGAAGCTTATCGCCGAACAGGGAGGAGACCACTAGTCTTATGTTATGAATTCTACTGGAAGCTGTCATACTTTCCAGATAAGAAGTCCCATGCAGTCGGTGACATGGCGTATATACGGTGAGGCGGACTGGCGATGATTGGTCTGATGCTCGTAAGAACTTTGGAATAATGGAGTATTTGTTCCACTTCCGGTAACGCGTCGCTCTCACAGCGAAATGCCGAGTCGCGAGTAACAAGTGGGATGGCGCGACGAGTATATCAGAAGGCTATGAAGATTTGAAGTACAGCTGCAATACTTTACGATACCCTCGAAAACAAGTATTCAGGTCATGAGGCTAGATGTGCTTTGTAGCACTGCTGTAAACTATCTAACAGAATCACCCTGGGCTTCTTTGTGCATCATCACGTACCTGTATTTGATGCATGGTACTCACAATACTGGGATTTTCTCGAGTAGCAGCTAGTACCGCGCAAACTGCGAGAAACAAAAGGCTTATGCGAGTGCTGGCTTAGTGATTTATGTCAGCCTCTGGATGTAGAGGGTGGCTGCCTGAACACGACATGACAGATCCGACGGTCCCACGCCTATAATGAGGTAAACAAACCTCGAGCATCTGGCTTTTATACAGAAGGTCAGAGGGCGACAGAGCAATTCACATTGCAGGAAGTAACATGCCATCTATCGCTAGCACGCATCCACCCACCGGAACAGTCTCACTTCTCACCCTCATCATGCTTCAACCCAGCATCCTTCGCCTTCTCATCCGCAAGCTCACACAAAAACCTCCACTCTTCACCACTAACTTTACTAACACTCAATCTCGATTGCTTAAGCAGCTGCATCATCTCCAAAGGACCACCGGGCTTGCCTAGCTCACGAAGTTCCTTCAGACCAATCGGCACCGCGAACTTCTTCCTGAACTCCACGTGGACCAGGTCCCAGATGGGTTTCTCTTTGGTGGATTTTGGATCGTAGTATGGTGCGCCTGGCCGTCGGGCGGATCCTGGTGATATTAGTTGGAGGTTATAAGGGTGGTGGGGATGAGAGACTTGCTGTCTTCTGAGAATTCTTTGACGATTTCCATTATGCCGACGATGCCTGGTTCTTTGCAGTTGCTGGCGTAGAAGAAGGCGAGATCACCAGCGTTCATGTTTCTCATGTTATTCCGAGCTACGAAAGGTCAGCCTCATTTCAGATCATCCACTGAGCTTGAGTTCATACCAGCGTATGCTCGAATGCCTATATCAAAGTCAGTCACTGAGATTTCTCTTGCACATTGAAGAACTTACCATCCCATCCTTCAGGCTTTGTCTTAGCCTTCAAGTCATTAATAGAAAACTTGACATCAACTCCATTCTCAATACGAGTCTCGGGCTCTGCTTTCATGAGCCAGTACCACTGGCCATCGTGCTTCGGGGCATCTGGATTAATCGTCGGGATGGAGTCGATATCTGGATCTTCAGAGACACCACGAGAGCTAGACTGGGCAGGCTCCTGCTTCTTGGCCGGCTTCTTTCCCTTTGGTGCTTCGGGTTCCTCAGTCTTTGTTTGCTTGGGTTGTGCTTTCTGCTTGTCTTGCTTCTTTACAGTCGTCGCCTTGGCAACCTTGTTTGGCGGGCTTGCTTTAGCTGGAGGGGGCGCTTCAGGCTCTGAATTTCCTTTGGCAGCTTGTCGGAGAGATCGTCGCTTGGGCGCAGCTTCCTCTGAAGCGTCGGCAGTAGGCGCACTTCTTTTTCGGGGGGGCATGTTGGGCTGTGAGTGGGTTGAGATTGGCTCCGTTGAAGGCCTGAACGCGCGACGCGTCCAAGTTGAGGCTTGAGGTCTCAGCACAGCCACATCTTGCGCCACATTATCAAACACCCTGTACAGAAGCCTTCAGAAAGTTAAATCTCTCAATAGCCACAGACAATGCTATCTTACGACCACTTTGACATATTCATCCTTTGCAGAAGGACTTGAACCCAATAATCTTTAATTCAGAACCTGAATCTAAAATTTCTCATTCCTATGTTCCAAATCCGCGATGCGGGGTCACCCAGCGAAGACGCTGCTTTCATCACGGCAGCCTTTGACTCTTCTTTGCCATTTCTGTTCGAGACCGGCAACACTGGTCAATGGGGAACAATTCCGTTCTCTCAAAGAGATGGCTTCCTAGAAGGCACCCGGGATGATATCACACAATCAGAAGTCTTCCGACTCAGTAGCCAAGGTCAACGGCTACGAGTTTTCATCGCAGAGGTTGAGGAAACACACTTTAGCAACGATCTTCCAGACCTTCACCGCCGGAACGATCATACAGGTAGAAACTTCATCTCCGTGGGGGCTGCGATGATTCTCGACGATGAGTTTGCCAGTCATATACGCTCCGTTGCTGTCCTGGAGCCCCATATAGCCGCTGCCAAGAAACGCGGTGGCTTTGTGTTTCTAGACTTTCTCATCGCAGATCATCGCGTACCATCAGCTCAGCGCAAAGGTACTGGGTTGGCATTGCTAGAGCATGTCAGAGCCTACGCGTGTCAACATGGGAAGCTAGCCATTTTCCTCGACTGTTGGACAGGAGGTACAGACAAGCTAGTCGGGTACTACGAAAGCGCTGGCTTCAGTCCGGTGGCAGACTTTAAGTACCATAAGAGAAACGGGGGTTTATGGCCTGGCAGGCTATTCCGACTTGACTTAGCACCTAAAATACCTTGATTCATGATCCTCGTGGTCTAATAAACGGTCAATAACACCTAAATCTTTGTAACGACATTCGCGGTGGCATTTCTAAGATAGAGCAGTCTTTCCATTACTTCACAGTCGTAACATCATTTACAGTGGAACATACTTCCTCAGCCAGTCCCTCATAACCCCCGTCGCAGGGTAATCCTCCTCCCCAAGCCTCAACAACATCTTAACATGCCCCTCAAACCCCTCCCCCTCAAAAACACGCAACTCCACACTCGTCCCCGCCGCCTTGAGCGCCACAGCCAACTCAGCCGCCTGCCGAATGCCACCTTTCCTCTGACAATGCAGCAGCAGAAACGCCCCCGCGTTCGGTGCAGCTGCGTGATGCGTCGCCGACATGTCCTGTAATTTCTCCGGGTCGTCACTTAGTCCTTTGATCATGTTGGTGATTATGGGACCAGTGCTATCGGAGAATTCTGTTAGGGCATTGTAGTTTGACCCGTCAAGAGCGATGACGCCTTTAAAGACGGAGATGTTGAAGCCGGACTTTTGAGCGTAGCTTGGGTCGGTACCCAGTAAAGTGACGACGTGTCCACCTGAGCTGTGGCCCATGAGAACTACACGCTCTGCATCGATGCCAAGCTCTTCAGAATGCTTGATCAAGTACGCCACCGAGTCAGCGATCTCTTGCACCTGCTCCTTGACAGTGAGCTTTGGGATGAGCGTGTAGTTGATAGATGCAAAGGCATAACCAAGGTCGTTCGAGTAGCTGACTTTCTTTGAACCTGTTGAGTCGAGATAAGTACCGATTGTCCAACTTCCACCATGAACATACACGATAACAGGGACCTTGGTGGAACTTGAAGTCGGTTTCCAGAGACGAAGGCGCTGAGCTTCTCTTTCTCCGTACACAATGTCTGTTCCGCCTTGAGGAACATCCGAGTTCATCTCAGCCAATAATGTATGTACTCTGTCCATGTTGATGTCATCGTTGGTGTCTTTGTAGATAGAAATGCCAGTGACTTCGCGTCCTCGGGCAGCCAAGTCCTGGGGACTCAACTTCGATGCGCTAGGTGTCTCTGAAGAAGTCATTGCTGAAGCTCTGTAACTTTAGAATGAGAAGAGTGAATTGCGTAGTTTGTGAAGAAAGTCAAGGTCAATTCCATGGCGCAAACCAATCTATTCATAGTATTCCCTCTTCTCCACTTTGCTCAAGGTCCGCGTAACATCGCAACGTAAGAAATCCAGCTACCTAAATAAACCCAGATGCCTGGTCAGGCAGACGCATGAACCGAACAAAGGGTCCTTACTCGACTTCCATATTTGGTGTGGCCTGGAGCGATTTCCAGTTGCTTATCTCCATCCAGTTGCCGTATACCCGGGGTCCCTGAAACAAATAAGTCCACCAAACCAAGGCGTCAATTTAGCCTAATCCATCTGCGATAAGAACCTCCAGCGCGTATAAACCAATGGCGCGACATGTTTTCTCTGTCAGCCCGGTATCAATAACAGAACAGTCCAATAAGCAATTTTCGTTAATTCCAACCAAACTCCAATCATGTCTTTTTCATCACAGCCCCATCTTTTCTTATCCCTGCGTCATCAAGATGCTCTCAGTAAACTCAATCACCGAGCGAAGTTGCTGTAACTGCCCGCCCTCAAGCAGCATAAACTCCTGATGGTTATTAATCATCTCCTGCGAGAAATCACAACCATCCTCTCCCGGTTTCGCGTCAACACCCAGCTCATCCTGAAAATCCTGCAAATGCGACGAAATATGGCTCAGAACATCAGGATCCAGCGTCATAAATTGAGCATACGACATGGTCTTGCAAGATGACGACCCCATGTCTGACTCGATCCAGTCGGAGGGATTGTTGGTCAGCGCTTTGGAAATGGCTGTGGTGATGCGCTTCAGTGACTTGAAGACCAGTGGATCCGACACGTTTGGCAATGCGGAAGAGTCTTTAAGTCTGGAGAGGAAGATGTTTATCATGACGAAGTGGTCTTTCATGGTGTAGAGCTCGTCGCGGATCTGGCGGACTTTGGGGTTCGGTGGTTGGTATGGCTTTTTGTGAGGTCGCTCGGGTAGTGCTGCCGGGGGGAAACCCATGTGCTTGGTTCTAAACTCGTCAAAGTCCCTAGATCACGTCCATCAGCTTCAGAAGATACTTATTTGGAAGAGGGTTGACTCACGCTTTCAGAATGGGCAGAAATTCTGTAAAAAGATCCAGAATGTCTTCTAACGCCTCGAGACCCCGAGCTAGCTCCAAATTGGCATGCAGAGGGATCTCTGCTGCTGTTAAACGCCTGCCAAGATCTGCTGGTGGAGCAACACTCGAAAGAGTCTCCTGCGTTTTCAGAACAACCTCCTTCAGTGTCGACAGGGCTTCCCATGTATCGGGGTTCATTGGAATATCTATCAAGGCCATGTTGGAGCCCTTGGCAGCCCAGTGCTGAGCGTACACCTCAAGCATCTTGCCAAGGTCTGTTGTTTGTGCGCAGAGCTGCGTACACGTCGAGCAAATCAAGCTCATTGTAGAGATTGCATTCCCTCCGATGTCATTCGCCAGCTTGGCAACGGCGCCGAGGGATACAGTGGCGTCGTGGCAGGCCTGGTGATAATCGCTGGGATTCGGGTGGGAGGATGAGTCGCAAGGTGCGCTGGCCTCCACGTCTGCGGTTTGCTCATCGCGTTGTATCTCAGGCTGCTGCCCTTGGAATTCAGGGAAGGACTCAACTGTGCGATCTTCTGGATGCGACTCACACAGCGGCCGTGTAGATGGCGACGATTGGTTTGATGGTCCGACGTGGATTCTTGCATTGGTGTCTTGCGCGGGGAATGATTGCTGTGACTGAACGACCCTAGGCGGTTCGAGGGCGTTATTTCTCGGGCGCAAAGCGAGTTGCGGGTGTGATATGGGATTTGATGGGCCCGCGTGGGATGTCACGACGATGTGCGTCGGTAGTGCAGGGGTCTCTTGCGGGGAAGGGGACGGGGATGGCGACGACGGCCGTGAATCCAACGAAATGACGGATGCAGCGCTCTCGACTTCAAGCCAGTCGTCGGCGATAGAACCTCGACGATTCCGTGACATTTTGGTGATGGTTTGATACAAAAGCTCAAAAAAACCGATGAAATGCAGGGGAACTTTTGATGGTTTTGAAGGGGAGGATGAAGAGGGTTGGGGAAGAAGAGAGTGTTGCCTTTCAGCCTGGATTAGGCAGACGTCGCGGTTTGCATTGAGGCTGCAGTGGTCAGCCCTGTAAGGTTCACTCAAGCGATTAGGTCAGCAGTTTGTCTGGCCCATTTTGGGATATAACTTTCATTCAAGAGATACTATTTGTCCAAGGAATATTATGGGTTTTGATACTGCCAATGAGTAATAGTATTGGAGAAATGGATGAGTCAGTAATGGAGTCACCTCAAACCAGGACGGGCAGAATTATGCCCTTTGCGGCTATGACGCTTGTTGATTGGCCTGGACAAGATGGACATGCTTCATCACCAAAGAAATGCAACAATATCGTTCGGTGGGCGTCAAGCCTTCAGAAGGCTGATGCGCCGTTGACGATATCAGCGCTGCGATATTTGTAGCGCATCGTCTGTCGGGACTAACATTAGTTAGCGTCTCGTATGGGGTCCATCGGTTGATTCATAGCGCCGCTTTAGTCCCTCTAAGGCCCTGATCCAATCAATTTATCCATTACAGTCAATCTAGTGTAAAGTAACTTCGCTACTAAGTATAAGTCAGGCTTATACTGGTTATATAGGCTAGGCCTAGTTAGTCTTAGGGTCTTAATAAATATAAAAGGCAGTTAGTAGAAAAAAAAGTAGGTAATATAACTATAAGGAATTATTAAAAGTTAGCTATAGCCTTATAGCCTTATATAATTAGAAACTTATAATAATACCTGCCTTATTATAGTAATTAATACTACCCCTAGCTATACCTATTAAAAAAAATATCTTAACTAAAAGTAAAAGTAATAATAAGACTTAAATAACTAAATTCTTAGTAAGTTAGCCTTTTTTAACTTAGCCCTTTATATAAGGATAAATAGTATTTAAAAAAAAAATATAAAAGGCTTTTTAAAAGAATATAAAAAATTACTATATTAAGCTAAAATAAACTAAAAACTAAGTAAAATATTTACTTAAATTATATAGTAAAAAGCAAGTTATAAGGTAACTAAAAAATAAAAAGTTACTATTAATAAAGGTTATATATAAAAGGCTAGCTAAGGAACTAACTTACTAGTTTTTACCTACTAAATTTAATACTATATAAGTTTCTTAAAAGCTAATAAAGCTTCTAAGGAATTAAAAGGCCTTTTATATAATAAAAAGAAATATAAGTAGTACTAGCTATAGTTATAAAACTAGTTACTTTTATATAATAAAAAAGAATTAAAAAAAGTAAAAGTAAAAGTATATTATTATAATAAAGGCAATCTATTTTAATAAACTAAAGCCTATTAACTTATATTAAAAGGTATTTAAAGATAATTAAAAAGTTAGACTTATAGTAGTTAAAGCTTTAAATACTTAAAGGTTAATAACCTTTTATAATAATAATAAAAAGTTAGTAGTAAATAAGATCTTAGTATAAAATAGTTAAATATTAGTATATAAAGTAGTATAGGCTTAGTTACTTATTTCTTTATAGTTATAACTTACTTTTTATAGTATTATAATAATTCCTACTTTTACTTCTTTATTACCTTCTTAAGGTTAACTTTTAAAGTTAAAAAATATATTTTTATAGTAAGTATAAAAACCTTATTATATTAGTAAATAAGGCAGGTTTAGTAAAATAAAAACTATAGTCTTTACTTTAATTATAGGCCAGGAAAAAGGATAAAGACTTATTAGTATAAATAATACTTAGTAAGTATTATAAGATATTTAAAAATAGTATTTTAAATAGGCTAATAATAAGAAGCTTAAGACTTTCTTTAGGTAGTTAACTAAAGAAGTTATAAATACTATTTATTATAATAATATAAATAAAATCTTTAAAAAAAGACTATTTTTAGTAAAATTAAAATATCTAAGGCTTAAAAGTTAGTAAGGAAGTTTAAAAATAATATAAAATAGTAAACTTAATCTATAAAATAAAATATATAACTTTATTTTCCCTTAAGGCTATTTAAAAGCTAAAAATAAGCTATAATATTAAAGTTATAAAGTTAAAGAAAATATAAAAAAGGTAGTAATAATAAAGTTAGTAAAGGGGCTAGAAATATATTTCTAATTAAGTTATATAGACCCTACTAACTAACCCTACTAGCCTAAAAGACTAGTTAAAAGCTATAGATTTATATAATATACTATAAAAAGTTATAAATAGCTTTAAATTTACTAAAAATTTATAATTAATTTAATTATACTATAAATAATAAGTAGTAAAAATCTGGATTTTTTTAAACTACTATAAATATTATAATTTAATTCCTAGATAATTCCCTAATTAGCCTAATTCTTAAGCTAATATAGCTACTTTAGTTACTATAGGCCTAGCCTAATTACCCTTTTTATAACCCCTTTATAGCTATGCCTTTAATATTAAGTTATTAAAAAACTCCCTTTACTTAACTTAATAAAAAGTTAAAATGCCCTTTTTTATAGAAAATACTAAAGGATTAGTTAATTAAGTAATACTTTTAATATTTTATATATAAATTAATAGCCCTAAGTTTACTAAATATACTCCTAAAATCTAAACTAAAACTAATATTAATTAAAAATATAATATTATTAGATTATTATACCTTCCTAAAGGGGTTAAAGTATTAAAGGTTAGGCTTTAACTAACTTAATAAAAAGGCCTTAAAAATTAAAGCTAAGGTGCTAAAAGAGGGGCTTTTTCTTCCTTCTTAATAGCCTCTTCCTAACCTCTTTAGCCTTTCCTTAACCTTCCTTTTTTACTTTATAATATAATAGTCTTACTAAAAGCTACTTAATTTTAGCATTAAAATACTTATTTTTTACGCTATAAATAGCTTTATTATATACCTCTATTTTTACTTTTTATTTAATATATTCTAACTACTAATTAGATATAATTTAAGTCCTTAAAGTCCTAGGGTTTATTAGTAAGTTTATAGCTACTTAGGTCTTTATTTATTTAATAAATTCTTTATTATTCCTTTTTAATTAAGGCCCTGATTTTAATAACTTTAGGAAATTCTAAAGGCCTGTATAAGTATATACTATTAAGACCTATTTATATATTAAATATTTAAATAGTAAAAAATATATAATATAAAATTTCCTCTTAACCTAGCTAAAGGTTTACTTAATAATAATCTATAGCTATAAATAATATAGGTTATATAACTTTTTTTTATTTTATAGCCCTTTTAAAGATACTTTTTAGTTATTAAGATAATATTTAATACTAATATAAAAAATAAAAAGTCTAGCTTAGGAACTAAAGCTTATATTTCCTATATAAAATCTCTTTAGAATTATCTTTAGGCTTTTATTATATATATACTTTATAAGTAAGGTATTATTTATAGACCCCTTATAGCTAGTAAGGATATATAAAAAAGTCCTATCTAGGCAAATAGTATAGAGAATATTTTATATAATTAAAGACTTCTTATTATACTATTTCTTTTAGTAATCTTTAAGGACCTAAGCTACTATATATATTCTATCTATAGTGCTAATATAGCTAAAAAAGTAATAATATTATAGCTTTATAATAGGCTTATAGTATATAAAATCTAGCTCTAGTTAGATAATAAATATTTTATAGATATTAAGAAAAGCCTTAAGGGCTATTATTATAAGTTAATTAATAAAGCTTTAAGTAATATTAAAGTAATATACTACTGCTTACTATAAGTAGCCTTAACTAATAATATAAAGGAATATTATAACCTTTAACTATAAGGTCTACTAGTATAACCCCTTTATATATATATTATTAAAAATCTACTAATATAGCTAATTAAATTCCTTTTTAATTATATATAGCTTATTATAAAATTACTTATTAAACCCTTATAGTAATTACTATAACTTCTTTTTTACTATAGCTAGCTTATTAAGGTTAATAATATTCCTTAAACTTAAGAAATAAGGAAAATATACCTTTTTTTTATTTTTAATTAATTTAATAGCCTTATAAAGTAGCCTTACTATAAGTAAGTCCTTTATATTACTATATTTATTATTAAAGCTATTATTATAAGCCTTATAGGCTTTATTAAAGGTAATATTAATTATTTATAAAGGCTAACTATAAGTCTTAAGCTATTACTTTAAGGGTTAGTTTTATAGCCTTACAGGCCTTAGGTTAGAAAAATAGATATTTATTACTTTATCTATATAAATATCTATATAGTAAAAAATATATATAAATTAGATTAATAGCTATAGTAACCTAACCTTATAAGGCTTATAGTAAAAAGGTATATTATATAACTACTAACTAAATTAAAAATCCTTTATTTATTATATTCCTTACTAAAAGTTAACCCTTTTAAGAATAGCCTTACTTTATAACGAATTAACTGCAATAAATAAATTGATTAGATTAGGGCCTAAGCCAGCACTATATTTATTTCTCGGAATAATTATTGTCATTGTAATTTCCTGAATCTCTTATTGGGCATCGCCATGTTTGTACGACATTGGGTCGCATTGTGGCTTGCGGGGTAAGTCAGCCCAACGAGGCTCTCACCTGAGGCCTCAGCTCAAAACAAGAGGTCGGCGCAGGTTAACTTTCAACTTACCACCCAAATCAACTCTCAGCACCTGGTCCCAGCCAAATAAGCTTCTCGAAGAGCACTGTCTCACCCGTACCAGCTGAATGTCGGGCCTCGAGCCACTGGCAGCCCTTGGCCTTGTCTGCAATGTCCTTCAATTGGTCGAAGTCGGATTGAAAACAGCCACGCTCTGCAAAAATGCCTACCGTACAGGCGAACCAGATCCCGACCTCAGCATCTACGCTCAGAATCTCGCAGCCACAGCTTCAAGTTTGACTCGATCGCTACAGGTTTCCCAAAAGCCTCTTAATATCGAAGATGCGAGACTATTGACTCTTGCTCGGAACTGCCGAGATGCCGAAGCTGAATGGAGGAAGAAAACTCCCGCTCGGTTCCTTTCCCAACATCAACCTCGTAAACGAGATCGTTTGGGGGCGGTTTTCCGAGGTATCATCAATAAACCAGAAATCGACCGCTTGGAACATCAGCTGCAAAAAGCCAAAGAGTCTCTGGAGACGGATCTTCTCGTCGGTATCTTCAAAGGCCTTGACGTTTCCAAAGTGCAAGCCAATGACCTCCAAGACAAGTTTCGGGACCTGCTTCAGGCAGCATCCACCAGCGAGAAGAAACTTCATGACCTTATTCAAGCACAAGTTGCCCTCGTCAACACGCAAATATCAGACCGGATTGATAAAGCCGAGGCATCTGGGAAGACTCATCTCACCGCAGAGCTTGCTAGTCATGAGTCGAGACTCAGGTCACATGCGGATCAAAGCAAAAATACTCTTCTGACGGAAGCTGAGTTGAGGAAAGAGAAGCGTAGGGAAGATGAGGCCTTTGAAAAACTTCTGAGCAGCCTCCAATACCCGGATATGAACCATCGGAAGAATGAGACACCGCGCCGCCATGAATCGACATTTAACTGGATCTTCGAAGAAGGCGTCCCTGACACAACCCAGCGAGTCTGTGGTGGCTTTGTCAGATGGCTCAAATCGTCCGAAAGCAGATACTGGATCAGCGGCAGACCCGGGACAGGGAAAAGTGTGCTGATGAAGTTTATCATCTCCGACAAACGAACCGTTGATTCACTACAACAATGGCAGCCTGAAGTCCGTATCCTCACCCACTTCTTTTGGAAGGTAGGCAGTCCCATGCAAAGTAGTTTCAAAGGCTTCTTATGCTCTTTGGTCTACCAACTGCTCTCTTTAGATAAAGAGCATGCCATGAACTGTGTCCGACAAAACCCCGACTGGACTCGGAGGGCTGGGCCCGGTGATTGGGACAGTGGGGACCTCCAAGCTCTTCTTTCTAGTCACTTAAGCCTACCAACTCGACCATTCTGTATTTTTGTCGATGGTCTCGATGAGCTCCTAGACGAAGATGGCGTTGGAATCCTCCTTAGTTTTCTTGACAGGGTGCAGCAATTATCACCGCTGCTCAAAGTTTGTATGTCAAGCCGTCCGGAGAAAGCCATACGAGTACAGCTTTGTCGAGATCCGGACTTGAAAATGCAAGATCTTACAAAAGACGATATCGAGCAATATTCAAGAGCTACTTTCGAAAGCGAAATTTCTATGGCAACTTCCTCAGTCGATATTGAGGAGATTGTCAGGGATATCAGCCTTCAAGCAGAGGGAGTGTTTCTCTGGGCTGTTCTAGTAACCAAATCAATTGCGAGGGGTATTTTGAACGGCGACTCAACAGGGGATATCCGAAAAAGGCTTTCCAAGACTCCTAAAGAGGTTTACGACCTGTACCGTGATATGTGGACGAGACTGGGCGAAGACTCGGATCTTTATCAGTCTTCGACCGCACTCATCTTCAAGATTGTCCTTTTCACCTGGGAGTCATTCAAAATCCCTAAGTTCTCTTATCCAATACTGACTTCGGCAGCTGTGATGTCTATTTTGGAATTAATGTTGGCGTCAAATGATGACCTGTGGTCCACACCTGTTCGCCACATTGATGAGCTCTCCACCGCAGATCTTGAGCAACGGTGCAATACACTATGTACCAGGTTACCATTCAGAACGGCCGACCTCCTTCAGGTTGTTCAAACCAAAAACCAGAAGAGGCTACTTGGAACACCCTCGACTAACAAGTCACGCCACCCTATTCTTAAGTATAGCGAACTGAGGGTAGAGGCCATTCATCGAACGGTCTTCGACTTCCTGATTGAGGAAGGAAATAAAATTATGGAGCATCATAATGCCTCTCAAGGGGAGTTGTTCGTCAGAATATTTAAAGCTTGCCTTCTTCGAGATTGCCTCTGGCCCGAAGTTGATTTCTATGAGTGGCGCTCAGACAATACCACTCTCGAAGAATATCCTAAGGGGGATCGCAGATGGTATTTAGCAGGGGGTCGCCTAGATTATCAACTGCAAGCACTCTCATACAACGCCGATATTATACATGATTCGACGATAGTCGAGATGTTGGATCTTGTATGGGCTTCTTTTGTTTTAATTTCTAAAGATGTCCCGTCTCACCCTGATCCAAGGGTCAATGGCGAGTTACCGAGATGCAAGTTCGACTTTCTCTTGTACATTGCCCCTATGGGATTCGAGTCATATCTAAGAGATGATCTCATAGAATGGGAGAACTCACGGCAATTCGATACGTTGTATAAAGTTCTAATCGCCTGCCTTGATTCTGATCGTCCACCTTGCACCGACTTCGAATGGGCTGGTAGACAACGTCTTATAGAACGCATTCTTTGGATTATTTCTTCAGCCGATAGTTCCCCTATCTCGCATCCGAACGGGCTTCAGTTAAGCAAATACACTTTGGTAAAGGCGAGCTTAGCATGCGTTCTTGTCTCTGCCATCAATGATCCACGCTATTGGCCAATCAGCAGCAACAATATCTCCTCGTGGAGGTCTCACAGAATCGACAACATACTCAGTTTGTTTAGCCACTTCCGGCACTCACTATGCCTTGGCGATCACATTATTATTACACTACGCCCGAAGAGCTCGAGAATTCTTGGCTACAAACTCCACGATACTTTTCAAACGGCCGTGTACGTGGAAATCAGCATGTCTATCATAGTTCAGGTCTTTTTACAATATGTAGTCAGGGGCGATGCAAATTTCAAGCGTCATGAGTTCGAGGAGGCCCTTGATCTGAAGGCTTTCCCTCAAACTTTGAGGCCCTTCATGCTTGGGTTGAGAGGAGGATACTTTCTTGCACCATCTAGCATGGATCTGCCCGTTTTTCAGAGGTACTGCGACGCCATACTCCTACCTGAACTTCTCAGTCCATCGGTTTTAGAAGATAGGGATTGGTGTGAAAAAAGGCTGGCTGAAGCTAGCCTTGATACGAGCAAATGGGAGGGCCATACAAGAACCCGGGTTGAGACGCCAGATGGAATAGAAGAGGGAGTCGGTCCGCACGGGATGAACTTCTTCCCTTGTGACACCTGCAAAGCGAAAGAAAGAACTCAGGCATAGAGCTCACATTGCTATCGTTGTCGGTTTCCTTTTGTGTCTTAGAATACAGTCCCACAGAAGTGCTCAACCCCGGCAAATCACTTGATCTCAGCGTGTTGCCATTACATCGAATACTCATTGCGATCGAAAGTGAAGAACTCATATCAGGCTGTTTTTCCTTGGATCAAGGCTATTCTTTCCCCTTCAGTCGTCTTCCAAATTAGACAGCGTAGTTGTCGGATCTTCGACGGAACACCTCCAGCCATCTAGGAAGCTTCCGCGATCAGATCAGATGCCTCGCTGTGGCCCATCCCCAAGTGCCCTTCTTGGAAGCGGCTACTGAGTGTCTCTAACGCTGGAGAAGCGTGAATTGGAGTCTTATTAAGCTGCCTGCAGTTAACTAGGGTTACTACCCTTTATAATTTAATCTAGCTTAATTCCTTATTACCCCCTTATACTATTACTATTTAACTTTTAAAGTAAGGAAAATTAGGCTTTATTTAATTTAAACTAATTATAGCTTTTTTTTTTTTTTTCTAATTTACTATAAATAGCCTATTAATTAGCTAAAGCTAATAAACCCCTTATAATCCCTAGCTTTTATAGTTACTATACTTAGTAATAGGCTTATGCCTTAGCCTTAGTTAGTATACTAGGCTTACCTTAAAGGCCTGCCTTAATAAGGGGTCTTTTTATGCCCTTTATGAGTTTTAAACCTACTGCTTTTTACATTACTGTAAGGGGCTTGCCTAGGTGCTTGACTACTGTACTAAAGGGCTAACGCTGGAGAAGAAGGGTCTTTTGACACCATCTCAAGATCGATTCGATAAGCGTTAGAGAACTCTCTACTCCTATCCCTCTCATCCCGAACTCCCTTTCGCAGCCGCTGTGTGTTGGCTGTCAAACGAACCCTCTATCGATTCGTCATGACTATCAAACTCTGCACTCTGGTTGGATGGACCTCGTATTATATGGACGAGGCAGAGCATACCGCTGTGCCAGATGGTTGAGAACTTAGATGGCTCGCAGTGTTCACGGCATTGATGTACGGGGCCTTTAGGTTGCTCAATCGACGCTTCTATGGCGGCTTTATTTGTGGCGTTCACTCCTACGATGACCGGGGGTTTGGGTTGGAGTAACACGTGTTTAAAGGGGAAGCAGGTCAATAATTGCGGTATGGAACCATATGCTTGATACAGTCAACTCCTGTCTCTTCTTTCCTCGGGTACGCCTTTCCATTGTCGGTCAACTTACTGTATATTCAGATCCTGGTCTGGGTTGCCTTCATAAGGTTGTGCTGCCCCTGGCAATGTATCTCCCCAGCCCAATAACCTCTGCAAGATAGCCCCAGCCAGACTACGGAGATGGAGTCTCATTAGCTGCTTCTGAACGTACTGCTCCTCATTGACTGCTTCCTATACGTATCGTCATCACTCGAAAGGGCTAATGCAGTTTGTCGATCGAGAGGCAATGACTCATTGCCAATGAGACAAGCCTATAAGCATGCAATTAAAGAATCAATCAAGACCTCAAGATTAAAACTAGAGTTAACTTAAGAAAGAAACAGATGCAATATATCTATAGAAATTATTATTAAAGCGTTCTGGCCTTCTACCAAGGCTACTAAGTTCTGTTTACTAATTTAAGCACTTAGCCACAAGTCTTAACTATAAATAATACTAAGTTCTGTTTACTAAGTTAAGCTCTTAGTTATAAGTCTTAACTATAAATAATATATTTAGCTTATAACTTAAATATTATACTAAATAACTAACTAATTACTATAGTTAAAAGCTAATAAAAGGAAAACCTAAAGTATAACTTTTTAACTAGCCTTAAAGGTATATAAAATACTTTAATTTATTAGCTAAAAAAGGTTAGCTTAATACTATAAATACCTTAAATCTTTAAAATAGTAAGTTTAATAAAAGAAATCTTTACTTAATATTTCCTTTAAATAGTAGCTATTAATAACTATATTAATAAAGCTATAGTTATACTATAAGTTATATTTTAGTATAAAAATACCCTTTAAAATATAAATAGCTATAAGAACTTTAAGAAAAATAAAAAAAAAGTTATAAAGTTAATTTATATATAAAACTTTAATTAGCTTAGTAATAAATTTCTTATAAACCTTACTTTTTTTAACTATAAGACTATTACTTATATAATAGCCTTTAGTAAATTTCTTATAAAAATTATTTAAATTACTTATTAAAAAAAAAGTAATGTAGTTAATAAGTAAGTAACCTAGATAAGTAAGTAACCTAAAAATCCCTTACTTTATAACATTTCTATTTAATTAAATACTTCTTAACTACTAAATATACTATAATAATTAAATAAAGCTAAAATCCTTCTTACCCTTTAGGCCTTTTAAAATAACTTAAAATTAAGTATATAATAGGTAGTAATTAAATATAAAGTCTATTACTATACTTTATAATACTATTAAAATAGTATTTATTTATAATATAATTTTATTTTAAATTTATAAAAACTATTTAATTTAAAGGAATAGATAATAGTTTAATTTATTTTTAATTTAAATTTATAAGGATTTCCTTTATAACTATATTTTATAGAAAAAATAGCTAATTCTTTACTAGCTAACTATAATATATTACCTATTAGTAAGTACTAGGCTTATAACTTTATAAAGTAATAATTAAAGCTAAAAATATATTTATTTTAAAGGTATAATTATTAAAGAGCTAAATATAAAAATCTAACTATTATTTATAGCTAGTTTAGGCTTATATAAAATATAATTATAAAGTATAGTATTTAATTAAATAATATTTAAAACTTTAATAAAATTAGCTTTATAATAAACTTTATAATAGCTAGGATAGTAATTATAAGCTTAAAAAGGTAAAAAAAACTAAAATTAATATAGCTTAAAAATTAAAAATAGATTATAGTAATTATAATAATTAATATAAAAAATTAATTAATTTTACTATTTATTATTAATTTAGGCTAGTATTACCTTATTAATTAGTACTAAAAAAGTAACTTTTTACTTAACTAAGTTATTATAATAAGCTAAAATAATTAATAAATAATAAATTAAGTTTTAAGTAGCTAAAGTACTTTAATTAATTTATAATTATATAATTAATTAATATTTATTACCTTTTAATCCTTAATAGTTATAAAAGTTATTATTTTATTAAGTTTAAGAAATATTACTAAAATTATAAGATTATTATATTTTATATACTTACTTATATATTTTACTTACTTTAGCCTTTTAATATTAAGTACTTTATAGTATTAAAAAAGGCTTATAGTTAAGAAATAAAGTATTTAATTAAATACTTTATAACTTATATTTTTAAGATTAAGTTCTTCCTAGCCTTTTATATTACTTTTTAAGTTACTTTTATAGAAAATAATATTTAAAAAAGTTTTAAAAAAACTAGACTTATTTCTTTTAACTTAAAAACTATAATCTTAAAGCTTAATATATAGCTATAGACCTTAATACCTTTTAAAAAGGCTACTTAACTATTAATACTATAAGCTTTAAAGACTTTAAAGATAGTAATAAAGGCTTAATTTTAATTTAAATACTTTAAAAACTAAATTAAAAGATATTATAGTAGCTTCTTAAAGTTTATTATTAAAGCTTTAAAGTTAACTATTAAGGTAATAAAAGTAATTATATATAAAGTTATTTTATTAAAAGCTAAGCTTTATAATCTTTAAAATATAAATAAAATATTAAGTTAATACTATAAAGTAAAAAAGACTAAACTATAAAAAGAAAAAGTAATAACTATATAAAATATACTATAAGTAATTATTATAAACTGGCTCCTTAGCTATAACTAAAGGATATTAATATAGATATATTATTAAACTTAAAGAAAGTAAAGGAAATTCTTAAGAAATTTCCCTTTTTAAATACCTCTAGGTCTAGGCTAGACCTGGCCTAGATCCTTAGGTTATTTAACCCTATAAAAGCTTAGGCTAAAGCCTAAGCCCTTAATATATCCTCCTTTTCCTCCTTATAGCCTCCCTATTATCTTTCTAAGAATAAATAAACTTTAGCCTAGATCTATATAGGTCCTAGAATAGCTTACTAACTAAAAGATTTTTAATTTTAGGCCAGATTTATATATAGTCTATATATTTATTTGCCTGTAGTTACTTATTTATTATCTTATATACTTAGTAGCCTGTATATATTACCTAGTTAATACTCTTATCTTGCCTTTCTGTAATATCTTAAGTTACTTTATTAATCCTTTTTTTTTTTTCTCTTTCTTTAGGTTACTATTATTATAAGTTTTATATATTATTTACTTTTACTTGCCTTTTTTTCTTTTTTTATACTAATATTTCCTATAAAGAGTACTATTTCCTTATCTTATATATTCTATTTACCTTATTTCCCCTGTTCTTAAAGGTTTATTCTGCTTTAGGCTGTATCTAGTGTAGATATAGTCCTATTTCTATTTTTTACTAACCCTATTTATAGTTTAATCTTCTTACTAATATTTCTTTCCCTATCCCCTTCCTTTTACTATAGCTACTATTACTACTACCTTTAGTAATAAGGATAAAGATAATCCTTAGTAGCCTTTCCCTAGTTTATATACTATTAGCTATTACCTCTATAAAGGTAACTCTAAGGATAAGGATTCTATGCTTTTTATAGTTTTACTATTCCTATATAAGTAGTATATTAATTACCTTTTTAACTATAGTTATAAGCTTAAGTATATCCCTAGTAGTTATTTTACTTATATAATATACTTTAAGGTTAAATCTAGTTATATATAGTATAATAATCTATTTATAACTAACCTAAGCCTTTATTATCTTCTTTATAAAATTAAAAAGAGTACTAGTAATTATAGTTATATTAATAGTAAGAAGCTAACCCTAGAGGCTTATATTATAGTATAGGCCTCTTTTTATATTAAGAAAAGGTATAAGAAACTAAAGTTTAAAGGCCTCTTTATATACTAGGTATAGTAGCTTAAGTATTTTCTTAATATAAACTATAACTTTTAGACCCTTAGTAAGTCTATATATATTTACTTAAACCTTTCTTATATACCTAGTTTTACTACTACTTTTATTTATTTTTTTTACCTATAGTTTAATAACTTTCCCTTACTTCTTATCCTTTTTAGCTTAGGTAGTGCCCTGGCTAGTTTTAGGCCTACTTTTACAGATATATAGCTTCTTTTAAAGCTATATAAGGACTTCTAGGCTATATACTAGGCTATAGAATCTTAGGTATATAGTATAGAGGCTCTTACTAATACTATTATATACTTTAGTAATGCTTTTACTTAGGTTTTTCCTTTTACTTTTACTAGTTATTATTACTAAAGTAATAACCTAGAAAGTCTCTTTAAATATTACTAAGGTAAGTTTCCTTTTCCTTTCTTTCTTTATTACCTTTTAATACTTCTTTTTTAAGCTAAGTTAAGGCCTTTATAGTTAAAACCCTTTTTAGTAATTTCTTTAAGTTAAAAAGTAATTATTTTAATAATAAAAGTAATAATAGGGCTAGTAATAGTACTAGTAATAAGACTAGTAGTAAAGAGAGTAGTAAGGAGAGTAATAGTACTAGTACTTAGTAATATCCTAGCTTAGGTTTTTTTATACTCTAGGTAGGTAAGGGCTAGGTCTAGACTAGATCTAGCCTAGGTTTTTATAGTATATAGTTCCCTTTATTATTATTATTATACCTATTACGGTCTATTATAAATTATTAGGTTTTCCTATTTCCTTTTATATTTTATAAGTACTTTAGTATTTATTATACTCTTTAGTAGCTTTTAAGTAAGGGTTATTTATCTTTTCTACTTAACTAGTATATTTCTGTTTTTTCCTATTCCTTTTATATTCCTTACTACTAATATCTTTTTTATAATATACTTTTTTACTAACTCCTTATTATCTTTTTAAAGTACTAATCTTAGCCTAGGTCTGGATTTTTATAGTATTTAAAAAAAAAACGGATTTATTAAGGCTTATTTTATAAGATTAATATAAAAGATATTATATATACCCTAAGGGGTATTTAACTAAACTATTAGTAAAGAAAGGACTTCTTTAATATAGTATTTTACTATAACCTAGTCTAACTTCTTATATAGCTAGTTTATCTTAAAGTTTTATAAGTCTAGCTATACTATATTACTAACCTAGAACTATTTTACTAGTTTATACTTCTTATTATAGGCCTTTTAGTATTATTACTATATATATATATATATAGCCTGTATAACTTCTAACTTATTTTAAAGCTATATAATAAACTATACTACTCTTTTCTTATTAAATATCTTACTCCTTATATATTTAATATTCCTTTAAATAGCTTTTATCTTATAACTATAAAGCAGATAGTTTAAGCTAAACCCTATTATTAAGGAGATTTTATTATTAAGTAATACTTATATTATAGTAAGGTATTTTAGCTAGTTAAACTAATAAAAGGCTATAAGTAGCCTAAATATAGACTATACTTTTTAATTTATATACTTTATCCTGCTATTAGTCTAGGGGTAGTATACTATAAAAGGTTATTATTATATCCCTGTAAGGTTATAGAGTATTTTCTAGAACTTACTTAGCTAGTCTAAGCCTTAGTTAAAAATTATATCTCTAGGGAAGCTATAAAACCTTTACTAATAGTCTTTAAACCTCTAGGCATATACTTTAGTAGATATTATTATTATTACCTTTAGCTAAATAAACTTTAATAGCCTATTAGTAATTACTATTAGAAAGGTAAGGTCTATATTAGCCTAGGCTAGTAGCTTAGTTATAAAGTCTATAGATAGTATTAACTAGTATCTATTTAGGACTAGTAGCTACTATAAAAGGCCCTGATACTATTACTTGCTTTTATAAGTACTACTATAGTAGTAATTTCTATAAAATCTTTATATATTCTAGGATATTCTATCTTAGTAGTAGTTCTTATATAGGGCTTAGAATATACTATTCTATCCTAGGTAGTTTAATATTAGTAACTTATATACCTATTAAATAACTATAGTAGTTAGTAGTTCCTAGGTAAGTAATTAGATTTAACCTTTATATAGCAATGCCTCTTACTTACTAATACTATAGTCTTATACTTATTCTTTTATCTTTATTTTCTTAGGAAATTATTATTTTTTTTTTTATATAGTATTAAACTAGGTAAAGTAAGACTTTAAATTCTTTAGTACCTGGTCCTAGAGCTTCTATAGTATAGTATTTATAAAGATCTTCTGTCCTTTAGGTAAGGTCCTGGCTAGACTTTTCTTAATATTAGGTTATATCTTAGCTAGACTTTTTTTAATACTAGGTTATATCTTAGCTAGGTCTGGCCTAGAGTTTTTTAGTAAAGAGGTTACTGTAGGTAATATCCTTACTAGCTTTATTACTTAATTTATTTATTTTGCCTTCTCCTAATAGTCCTAATTATATTATAATAGTATATCTAGTTAAGAGGCTTCCTTTCCTGGCTAGTAGTAAAGCTTATAGTTATAGTAGGATAATAGGTCTGCTTACTAAGCTTACTGTTTTAAGATCTTTTATATTATTATAAAGTATTTAAGGTTCTTATAGTTTATTAGGATTATAAATAGATCCTAGACTTTTTATAGCTTTACTAACTATACCTTAAAGTAGCTAATTACTACTAATAGTTCTTTATTATAAATTATATAGTTTTACTATACTAGGTTTAGTAGTATAAAGTAGTATATTACTAGGTATAAAATACCTTTTTTATTTTCCTGTAAGAGGTAACTCCTTAATGCTTTCCCTAAGCTATTTACCTTTACTATAGTCTTCTTACTAGGTCTTTATTATACTAATACGGGACCTATTATAAAGTATTCCTTAAGCTTATTAAATACTATAAATTATATTAGTCCTTATTAAAAGGGAATGCCCTTTTTTATTAAGTAATTAAGGGGGGCTATAAGCTTAGTAAAGTCCTTAATAAAATTATAGTAAAAGTTTATAAATTTTAAAAAGCTTTAGACCCCTTATAATTACATTAGGGGTTTTTATAATTAAATAGCCTTTACTTTTTTTAGGTTAGGCTAAATAAAAACCCTAGCCTTTATAATATACCCTAGGTATTTAACTTTATTTATTATAAACTTATACTTTTTTAGGTTAAGGTTTAACCTAGCTATTTTTAGCTTATATAGCGTTTCCTTTACTTTCTTTATATAGTCTTCTCTAGAACCCTTAAAGTAAACTAAGATATTATTTAAGTATACTATTATATAGTTACCTAAGGACTAGCCTAAGGCTCTATTTATATACTGCTAAAAGGTTACTAAAGTGCCTGCTAGCCTAAATAGTATTATTAACTACTTAAAAAGCCTAAACTATATTTAAAATACTATAAGGTATTCCTTACCCTTTACTATTTATACCTTATAGAAGGCTGCCCTTATATTTAGCTTTATTAGCTACTAGGCCTTAGATAGTAACCTTAGTATTTCCTTAATTAAGGAAAGTAAGTAGTAGTTTTATTAGGTTACCTTATTTAAGGCCCTATAGTTTATATAGAACTACTAGCTACTTTCTGGTTTCTTTACTAAAAGTATAAGTATTATTACTAATAAGGAGCTAACTTATATCTATTCTTTATTTATTAACTTTATAACCTAGTGCTATACTTTTAATAGGTAATCTTAAAGTATATTATAAAGTAAACCCTATAGAAGCTTTAGGTTAGATTTATTTAAGTTCTTTTTTAACTTAATATAATAGTCTAATTTCCTTTAGTAAGGAGAAAGTAATATTACCTTAGCTAGGTTAAAAAGGTCCTAGAATTTAGCTAACTCTAGGGGTAGCTTAGATAAGTCCTTTTCTAGCTTAGGTCTAAGGCTTGCCTTTTAAGGAGCCTAGACCTCTAAGATATAAGTAATTTCCTTAAGGCTTATAATTACTAATATATTTTATTATCCTTCTCTCTAGGCCTAGCGTTATATTATACTAGTAAATACTAACCTAATTATAGCTATAATAGTTCCCTTTAATATAGCCTGCCTATTACCTTTTATAATAAGGCTATTTATTGCCCTTACTACTAGTTTCCTTTAACCTATATAAATATATATATTATAGTATACTATTTATAGTAGCCCTAGGATAGTGTCTCTTACTAGGCCTAGGATAATATAAAATATAGCCTAGCTTTACTACTTATTTATATTAATAGTTCTTTAAGCTATTTATATTATAAATATAAATAACTTTTTAAAGGTTTATCCCTTTTTTATTACCTTTACTACTATTTTAACCTTATACCTTTTTAGTAGGTTTACTATTTTTATATCTAAGTATTATACTATATACTTATTAATTACTTTATAGTAGTTATAGCCTATATTGATTTATATATTAAAGAACTTTAGTAAGTTAAATAGGACTAGTATTAATAAAAGTAGTCTATCTATTACTTTACTAATCTCCTGCTAGTTTTCCTTAACTATTATTATATAAATATATATAGGCCCTTTATATCCTACTGCTAACCCCTGCGTAAGACTTCTTATAAAGGTATTTAGTTTTTTAACTTTAATACTTCCTTATTTAACCTAGCTTCTTTATTACCTATTACTAGGTTATAAATATATTAACCTATTTACTAGGGTTATAAAGGGTAGTTAAGATAGTAATCTTATACTTAGTAGGCTATATTACTGCAGTAAAAGTATTATTATTTTTATTTTCTATCTTTAAGGACTTTCTTTAAGACTTACTAGGCCTTTTACTGTTTTTAGGTCTAGTTTTAGGCTAACTTTACCTATTTTCTAGCTATACCTTTCCTAGCTAAGGCTATATTAATACCTATTATTAAAAAGTTACCCTTACTATCTCTAGTTATAGGCAGGATAAATATAATATATATATTTAACTTATAAAACTTTTCCTTTAATTACTATAACTTAATATTTATAGTAATTAAGTAATACTATTTAACTACTATATTAAAGTTATCTTAAAAGATACTATAGCTAATACTATAATCCTATATACTGTAGTTTAATATATAATAGAAGTAAACTAGCTTTACTTTACTATCCTAATTAAGCCTTCTTACTATTACTAGCTTCTAGCTAAAGTAAATAAAAAATTTTATAAAAAGCTTATTATTATATTAGTAAATCTGCTTTAACTTAGTCTATATAATTTCCTGCCTATATTAGTCTCTATAAGTATTTTCTAAGTAAGCTAAAAACGTAGTAAGGCTAAAGCCTTTTTATTCTTTAGTCTTAAAGAAAGGGCTAACTATATAAGGTACTTTCCCCTTTAGGTTTATAAAAATATATATCTATATATCTTTATTATCCCTAATCTCTACTGCCTAGGTAACTAATATATATTTTATTACTATCTTTTAAGATAGCTATATAGCCCTAGTACTATTAAACTTAAAGATAACTAATAGTTATTATTACTATACTAGCCCTGGCCTAGAACTTGCTATAGGTAGGACTAAAGTTAGGTTAGGGGTAACCTAGGTGCTTAGTAGTTATAGTATTACTACTTTAATACTAAGCTGCTTTTAAATATAATCCTAAAGAGAGTTAAGGTTATTTTAAAACTAGGCTTATATTTAAGTTTATTAAAGCTAGATATTTTAAAGGACTTTCTATACTTATAAGGTTATAGGTTCTTTTACTTACTGCTAGCCTGCAGCTTATATAGGCAGTGCTATATACTGCCCTTCTTTTCCTTACTATTATCCCTCTATCTTAAGGGTATTTACTTAGTCCTTTATATATAAGTAGTAGCTAGGAAGTTATTAATATCCTAGGCTAAGGGAAGTTTAATAATTATTATAGACTGGCTCCTTAGCTATAACTAAAGGATATTAATATAAATATATTATTAAACTTAAAGAAAGTAAAGGAAATTCTTAAGGAATTTCCCTCTTTAAATACCTTTAGGTCTGGGCTAGACCTGGCCCGGATCCTTAGGTTATCTAACCCTATAGAGGCTTAGGCTAAAGCCCAAGCCCTTAATAGTAATTAATTAAATAGATATTAATATATAAGTAGTAATAAAATTATTATAAAGTAGTAATTAAAAAAGGTTAGTTAAATTAAGTATTTAGTATTATAATATATATAGTAAAGGTAATTATAATATAAAAACTTATTAAGTAGTTTTTAAGTTATTTAAAGAAAAGTTTAGTAAGTAAAAGCTAGTATTTTTAAACTATAGCTTAAGCTTTTAAGCTATAAATTAAAAAAGTTAAAAAAAGTAAGTTACTTACTTATTTAGGTTACTTACTTATTAACTATATTATATTATTTACTTTAAAAAAGATAAAAGTAAAAAATAAAAATAAAAAGAAAAAGGCTATATAGTTATTATAGTAAAATCTAGCTTAAATTATATTTATATTTAAAGTATAAATAGTAATTTAGTTAAAAAGGACTTTTAGGTATAGTATATAGCTATTAGAATTATTAAAAAATACTAATATATAGGAAAAGCTTAATAAAAAGTTTTATAATAATATATATATTAGTATAATTAAAAAAAAAAGTTAAACTAAAAGAAGGTTTAAGGTAATTAAAAGGTAGTAGTAAAGTTAAGTTTATAAGTTAATTATAAGGTTAGAAAACACACTATAGGTTTAATATAATACTATAAATAAAATACTTAGCTTATAACTTAGACATTTCTATTAAAACTAAAAAACTTAATAGGGAACCTAGTAGTCTTTAATAAGTAAGCATATAGTATTAGTTTTATATATATAGTTATTATAGCCTAAATAGTAGCCCTTATAGAAATTAGTAGTAAAGTACTTTAATATATAGTTTAAATAGATAACTAGCAGTAAGGAGATACTATTATCCCTCTTAAGTAAAGATTTATCAGGAACTACACTCCTCTAACTCTGCAACACGGTTTTTACCAGTATCATGTATCCGGAATGGCAATCTTATGCCAAGAAAGAAGAGTTGCTGGTAATATAACACTCTGCAGTGAGCTATTCCCACTTACTGTCTTAATTTTTAACCTCTACCAGATGACTAGTAACATAACGTTACCAGTGTCATGCGCCCAGTGTGGCAGCCTCATGCCAGTAATGGATGCTTGCTGGTAAAATGTGAACTATATAAGGCTTAGAAGCAAGGGAGAGAAAAAGTGAAGCATTTATGTCACCCGTTTCGACACGAGGTGTCTGAGCCGTCGCGTCGTAGTTACGGGCTGGCGTCTGAGCTCGCGTTCTAAGAAGGTGCCTGACAGCTCTTGGTTTCCGTTGCGGATCGGCAGCACTTTCCTTCAGCAAGCCGTTAGCAGTCAGCTAATTATTATAGCCACATAAGCGTCAGCGTCAGCCATGGTAAAAAGATTGGCGCAGAAATTCATGTCTCAGAAAGATGTAAGCATGATCGCTCGTCCTGCAGTGGTCACTTCCCAGACAATTCGAGTCTGCCTTGCGGTGGGTCCCTGTGAACGGCTTTCTACTACCGTAGTTGGAGCGTACCTATGTATCTCTTTGAGTGCCACAGCCCTTTTAACAGGGCACTCGACCCACTTGACCCCACGTACAGGAAGGTTACAAAAGTAGGATTCTGATTGTGCTACGTTACTAGTAGAGACAAGTCATCATGTAAGACTCTCTACTAGCAGACCTCTTTCATCCATATAAGCCTCCTTACTAACCCTACTAACCCAACGGTACACTTCTCTCTGTCTAATGGGAGCTTACGGCATGGAGGCCAGCAATACGTCCAAAGACGAGTGCCCGCATAACGGCCACTGCATTTGGAGCCTTGTCGTAGAAATGGCCAGTAATCTCACCTGCAGCATATAGATTAGGAATGATGCCTCTCTGGCCAAGAACGCGCGCTTCCACATCAGTCGCAATGCCGCCGAAAGTGTAGACAATGGCCGCGGCTAAGGGGAATGCGGTATACGGCGGAGCGTCGAGCGGCCTCGCCCAGTTCGATTTCGATGGTTGCAAGCCTGAGGTAGTGGCGAGATTATCAAGCCGGCCCGCCGTAAAGCCAGACATGTTTGCGTTACAGGCTGCATTATAGTTTGAGATTGTGTTCAGAAGCGCTTGTTCCGGCATCCCCATCTGTGCCGCCAGACCAGAAATCGTGTCCGCTGTCACCGGCGGCATATCGGAGCGGATAGCTGCCTCATGGTCCTCCAATTGAAAAAATCTGGAATCACAAATTGCCCAGGCTGAGCGGCCCGGTGTGTCAAACTGTATGGTTCTGGAAAGGTGCTCCCACGTGTCATGCACGAGTCCAGCACCTTCATCTACGAACCGCTCTCCGTCCTGATTCACCACAACCCCGTACGGGTAATTGAGGACCAGTGGCGCTGGCTGACTGCTCCGTGGGTCGATTACTTCGCTGTGCATTCCGTTCCAATCGCCAGAGGCCTTGGCTCCGTTGGCCAGCGCCATCTGGATGCCGTCGCCGGCGTTCCACGCCGTCCCAGGTGATATTGGTCTCAACGTCTCCGCACCAGGACCAAGATTAGTACGCAGCATGTCTGGACTGCCTTGAAACCCACCACTGGCGAGCACAACAGACCGTGCAATAAATCGTCGCCCATCAGCTGCCTCAACCATGGCCTGTCCTCGGTCAAGATGAAGTCGCTGGGCACGGCAATTATACACCAGCTGGACACCCTTCGATTTGGCTGATTGCTTGAGGGCTTCGACAATGGCAGCACCTTTGCCAACAGGCTGGATCCTGTTAGGCCAAGATTTCAAGAAATAGTCCATGGCGTGAAACTGCACCCCCTGCTTTTCCAGCCATTGGAGGGCTTCAGGGGCCTGGCTAGCCAGCCTTTCGAAATACGCGCGGTCGCCACCACTTCCGCTTGCAGCCATCATGTCGTCCACGAAGCCTGGTAATACCTCATTGACAGATGGCATTCGCATGTTGGCAGGGCTCCAGCGTGAGTTTCCACCGCTCGCATGTTCTGGTGCATGCTCTAGCACGGCTATCTGCGCCGAGGGCGAGAATTCTGCAGCTGATACTGCAGCGGTGAGGCCGGCAATGCCATGACCAACTACGACAAGGTCGTACATGCTGATATACTCGAGTCTGAAAATCTTAGAGGACTCGGCTTCAGGGTGTTGGTGGTCTATGTCTCTTGGAACACTTCTTGGTCGCGGTATTATTAGAAAATTGAGGCTCTTACATACAAGCTTCAGATGCTCGCGGACTCCGTGACCACATTGCGATGACTCACTCGACCTTCCTGAAGTAGAGTAGCCGCTGCAGCAAAAAGAGATGCGTCAGAAATTATTGTGGAGCGGACGCTCACAGATGGCGTAACGTGATTGATAAGCAAATATCCCAGACAAGCCAATGTCCCACGAATCGACTCTTCCATATTATCATTATTTGATTAATTAATCTACAACAACTAAGTATGGCAGTTCCAAACAATGAGGCTAGTATGAATCTAGCACTTCAAGCCCTTCCAAAAGACCCAGAGCTAAGTGTATGACGTACAGCACAGATCTACCAGGTGTATAGAAAGAAGCTACGCCGCCATAGATCCGTAAGACCTCTTCCAAAGAGAGCTTGGTAGGTGAGGAAGCGGCTATCGGTTCACAGTGGGCATCTTTGCTGCGAGGCGAGCTCAGTGATACTATCGACGAACGTAGACCTGGCAGTTCTGAAGACTCACAGTAGCCCAAACAAAAAGAGCGTTGGCCAGTATTCTGGAGCATAGGTTGTTCTCTACATTGACCAGGTCATCATCTAGAAATATATCGGTGTCGAAAAGGGCCGACCAGGCCTGATTCATCTTGAGATATAAGGAGATGGCCTCCGCAGCGAATTGGTTGCTTGTGCGTATGCTTATCCAGCGCGAGATGTCCACATGATGAAGGCGAGGGTCTATAAAAATACCGTTCTCAACGCCAAATGATGTTCTGTCAAACAAATCATACGGTTGGGCTACTGTGTTCACCGTTACGCTCAAGACACCGTCGAGCAGAAGGTTCGGTAACCCCGGGTCTTCAAATATGTCGGCGTTCTGTGGCTTGATGCTTAGTAGGCCTAACTCGAGATAATCTGCGTTGACAAGAGGGCCATGCTCACGTTGGGCTTTGGCTACGAGTTTGCGTAGCAGTGTCCTCCTTTCTGGCGGAGCCATTGTAGCTAGTGCTGCGGTTAGATGGGTTGCCATAGGTCAGATTTGTGTGACGGGAGGCTTTTCCGCCAAACTGAATCAGAACCTGAGCCTCCTCTACTTCTTATTGGCTGCTTTCGATATGTATATTCATCACTAAATACGGCTGGAGAGAGACATAGGTTATCACACTGAAAGACAACAAGACACGTTTTTCCATACAATCAAAACGATATAGGAGAAAGTACAATAAAGTAATTGACAATACATCCACAGAAACTAATATAAAAGTGCCCCTGCCTTCCACCAGGGCTAAAGCACTTAACATGGAGCCCAATAGTCCCCAACAAGCGGGCACACTGTCTTGGTCTTACACACGCGGTTGTTGTAGCCCGGATAGTAGCCCTTGCAGAAGTCGGCAGTGAAGTACTCCGGCATATAGTCTGAATACTTGTCGCTCGGGTAGCACTAAATATCGCGTCCTTAGCAAAGCACGACATTCTAGGGCAACAGAGTTACTTACAAGCTCCCCACCGTCGACTCTTTCGGCGCGGCCACGAATGTACCCGCAGTAGCCGTTCACTGTGGTTTTGCCTTCGGCGTTGATGCAGGCGCAGGCTTGCACCTCTCGGCTCGCAGTCGCGTCAGGGACTTGGGCAGGAGTGGCCATGATAGCGGGGATGGCCAGAGCGAGGGTAAGAAGGTACTTCATGATGAATTATTATGTATAGTTGCTAATAGTACTGATGGAGTGAGATTTGTATTCAATAGAAGCACTTGTGATAGTGACACGGTGAAGAAGTTTAGTGTTGGCAAGATAAGTATTTATATTCAACGATATGATGGACACCAGCTTGGCAAGAGGTTTTATTCAGCTATTAAAGAAGAAAACTATAGTAATCACGACAAAGATATATTCAATCCTGCTTTAGGCATTCACCTCATAATACACCTCATAGTATCACTTACAATGCCTGGTTACATGGTAGACTCTCTTGGAATAAACCTCACGAGGTTGCACCGTATCTCATTTCTGGCAGGCATAAACCGCAGTATATAAAAGTCACATCATGAGCTCGTTACCTATCACGGATAGAAAAGCTAAAGTGAGTAGGTGACTGTTAACTGCCTGCCTCCGGACCCAACCGCACCAATTAAAAGCTTACAGAACAGTCCTCAAAGGCCGTCGGACATTCGAGGGTGCGGGGTTATGCATACACAACCTCGGTCTGATACCACGCCAGGGTTGCAATACAGACTTGTATTATAGAACAGCCAGAATTAACTGCATTTCCGAATACGCTAAAACCAATTCTCCAAGAACTTTCAGGCCGGCAAAGGGCCGATCCGTTCTTTGTGATGCTTTATTGAGGTTCCGGAGCGAAAATTGAGTTGCCGGATATATTCCATCGGACCATATCATGGCTAAATAAGTAATGCTTGTTGTGAGTGACCGGCGGAGTATTAAAGAAGAAAGAGTATTGTCATGTATTATTACTCGGTGCATTTTAATATCACGTTTAAATGGGGTCTGAAGAATTTTTGGATTTTTATATTGTACACGGGCTTGACTTCTGCAAGCGCATTCACTATTATCTACATATAAAATAAGCCTGACCTTTCAAAAGATCAATCTTCCTCCATTAACACATCCAGTATCTACCAAGTATATCTCAGATAACTTAGAACTGGCGAGCGTGGCGGCGAACCTTCTTGGAGGCACCGTTCTTGGAGCGGAGCCAGTCAATGAAGGTGTCAAGAGTAAAAGTCTTGGGGAGAGCACCATCCTCAGAACCTTCCTCCTCGGTGACAGGGGCCTCAGTGGAAGGGACCTCAACGGCCTGCGTAGCAGCAGCAGCGACAGAGGTGACGAGGCTGGTGGGAGCGACAGGAGTGGGAGCAACGGGGGTAGGGGCAGAAGGAGCAGGAGTCGAGATGGTTCCGTTGGAGGGGGTGTCAGGGACAACGGGCTTGGTGCCAGAAGCAGAGCCGTACAGAGCAGGTCCAGGGATCTCGTAGGTGGTGGAGCCCTTGTAAGGGTCGAAGAGAATACCAGGCTCGGAGTCGGTGTAGAGCTCAGTGGTCAGGGTACCCTCAGGGTTATCAGTCCCAGAGCCAGTGATGTCAATGTTGAAGCATTGAGGGTAGTTCTGAGCACCATCCTTGGAACCAGCACCGTGAAGAGCGATGATCTCATGACGGAAGACGTAGCTACCAGCAGCAAGTGTCTCGGGAACAGTGGTAGTCCAGGTGTTGTTGTTCTTGATCAGATCGGCAGCAGCCCAGGTTCCATCCAGACCAGCAGCATCAATCTTGACCCACTTGAGAGTAGCAGGGTCAGCAGAAGTGCACTTTCCAGAGCACTTGGCAACATAGGTCAGGACGGGACCAATGTGAGACTCGGGCCAGGCCGACCACTGGAACTCAACGGTACCACCAGCCTTGACGGACATGGAGGTTTTACCGGGAGCAGCCTTCTTGTGGCAGGCAATGTCGGAGGTGCCATAGTCGGAGGGGGGAACGAAGCCGTTGTCGAGGTTCTCAGCGGACCATGCAGCAATGGTGGGGATCTCGCCGCCCTGCTGGGCTTTGTAGTACGAGCTGAGGTCGTAGCCAGCCTGGTAGGTTCCGTCGACCTTGATACCAGTGACGGTTCCGTGGGCGAGGGCGACAGAGGCGAAAGCGCCGGCGAGAGTAGCAGCGACCTTGAAAGACATGTTGATTCTTTAAAAAGAGAGAATTGGTGAAGGTGGTGAGAAAAAGTCAGGTAAGGATTTGAGAAAAGAGTGTAATAGACCAGCTTCACACAGTGAAGAGAAAGAATGGAATGGAATGTAGAAAAAAGAGTGAATGCACTGCACTTGAGATGAGAAACTAAGCTGAAGAAACACAAAACCAGACGACAAGAGTTTCACGTTTATATATGTTTCTTCACCTTGTTTAGTGATCGACAAGCTTGTTATCGCCGGCCAAGAGTCAACTGAATTCACAGTGGTGGAAAACCACGTCGTCTCAGCTTCGTGGAGCCGCACGCCTTTTTCGGATAAGGCCCCGGCCCCAAGCGCGCGGTAATAGGCCCAAGCTCCAGGGACTGTTACAGCTTCAGTTGGACATTCAAGGTTAATTGTTTCTGACTTGGCTAAGTTCGTCTGATGTCTGGGTAAGATGCACGTGGAAGGCCTGAGACGTTAATTTAATAAAATTTCCGCCTATCGAACTAATTGTTTAAGCTTATTTCTGGGTCCTGCGTCTGTTCGTCGTTGCTAACTGGTGGTTTGGCGGATTTTCGCATTGGGCTAGTCAGGGGAAATGATACCATCCTTTCTTCTGTTGTTTCGTATATCGGAATGTGGGAATTCTTGGGGAGACACTCTGTTGGGCCGCTTTGTTCTCTCGGTGAATCTCTCCATGTTAGATTTTAAGCACTCAATACCAATCAACAAAGACTTAAAGAAAGATTGCCAAGTTTTCTATGCAGATTTCAGGTATTGACTGTAAGTCTTATCAATAAATGACACATTTAGCTCGCAATTCGTACATTAAGGAAATGCTATAATAAGCTTGTAATTCATTTTCGCTAATTACTTCTGTACTTCTGGGTCCGAAATTCTTTGCGACTTATGCAGCCATTTGTTGTTGAAGATCTACGTTTCATCGCCAAGACTGTCGGTCATCAATCTGATCGCCCCTAATTCTTTACGCGGGTTGAGTCCTTGTACGCGGTTAACTTGCCCCTGTACCCTGTATCTGTCTTCTCACCTGGAACACCCCCTAGCTTGGCATCGCAAGGTCTGGAAACGAGACCCCTGATTACTGGCGACAATCTATTTTCCCTGTACGGAGTAAAGTTGACCCTCAAATTGACGTCCCTTCAGATACTCCATATAAGAACGCAGAATCAATACCCTATATCGTGTTATTTATAGTTATGACTTATGGCTAAGAGCTTAAATCAGCAGAGAGAACACAGCATATTGAAAGAGATAGCCTAGAGGCCTAGCATTTTAACATGCTTATGCTTGAATGTTGGTTCAGTGTTAGATCGTTAGTAAATGCAACTGATAGTTCTCATTTGCAGATGTGATCTGATGGGGATTGTAAGATAAAAGAGATGTACAGCGTTGATAAGGCGTTGCAATGTTCCCTCTATGTGTTGCTCAATGATATTTATTTAAAACCAAACAGCTCTCTTCGCTGTAGCCGATGGGCGGCTTTTTATTATGTCCTGACTAAGCGGCTATGATAAAGTAATTTTTATAGTTAGACCCCTGCACCGGAGTTCGGAAGATGGACTCGACAAACCTTACTCCAAGATAAACTCTTAACCTAAGGATACACCAAGGAGCGAGTATTGCATAAAGGGTTTCCGGAGAATACAGAGATCAGTTTGAAGCTGTATGTATACCGGCTAAATCCCGTTGAATTGTTCAGCATCCGACCCGGTCTCTGGGTGACGTATCTACTGGATGTCAGATATGCCGGCTTATGGCGCGGGAATTATCTTGGCCCACATAAACTGTCTCCTTATCTGATCAAGGTTAGACAGTTACGTCAGAAACCTTTAGCTTTACCGGTTTTCGATGTCCGGTGCTGGTTGTGACAGAAATGCCTCCCACCGGGTATACGGGATGCCTTACGTTGAATGCGAAAAGCTTATATTGTCGGCTATCAAGCAAGGCAGAAACAGCTACCAATAGGATGTTTTATACGTGTCACGTCAGGACCATGATTGGTGATTCGAAACGTCATTAGATAAGCGGCGGATTTGACCATAACAGTTTGCCAGAGCATTCTGAACTCCACACAACGATATCATCAGTCATCTCGCAAGGCGTATGTCGTCAAGAAAACAGCCGCATTTTCTCTAATTAAAAGACTTGATGTTTAATTAAGTAACTCAGCGAGTCTTGAATGGAATACTTGCAGGCTTCTGTTTCTATGCGGTTATTCGGGTGTCAGAGCCTTTCCTCAACCGGGATTCGGGAAGTCCGGAACTTGTGTCTTAAAACTTTATGCCGGTTTTCAAATATAACCTCAACGTCCAACTGGTTAAGAATGGACTCCCGCGGACACCGGATGGATAATGTCATGATCAGTCCACATATTTATATCAAAATGTCTCCCATTATCCTCCATCACATCCTCATGCAAGCAAGATCCTCGCTAGCGAGTAAATACATTATTTACGAACATTATTTTGCACCCTAATTCAACCACGACTTCCCTTCATATTTTTCGAAACGATTTAGACCGAAACGAAACCACAGCTACCTTTTCGAAATGTCCAACATTACGGATGCGTCGGGACCGCTCACCCAAGAACAATACGATAAACTGAGGTCAGGATGTCAAAGTCTGATAGAAGGGATCGATACTTCCTACGGCTACGTCCCGACTCTGGGTGCGGGAATTGCCTTCTGTGTTCTCTTCGGTCTCAGTCTTTTTGGCCACTTTGTGCAGTTCGTTAGGAAACGTCGATGGACATCGTTTGCCTTTGGAGTCGGAGCCTTGAGTATGTCAAAATACCCTTCCAGGATCTCGAGCGCCATCAAGAAGAGGACATACGATACTGACGCTTATTAATTAGCTGAAGTCATTGGTTGGGCTGGTCGAACGTGGTCGAGCGAATGTCCCTACAATGACGACGCGTTCTTGATGCAGATTACAACTCTCATCATCGCCCCGACCTTCATCACGGCAGGACTCTACGTTATACTCGGCGCTCTCATTAATCGTCTTGGTCGTGAATCTTCTGTGCTTGGACCTAGGATGTACGCCATTGTGTTTTTGTCATGCGATATCATCGCTCTCATCGTACAAGCTGTTGGGGGAGCGATGGCCTCTACTGAGTCGGACAAGATTGACGGTGATACAAAGCCGGGAACAAATATCATGGTAAGCTTCGCAGTCCTTTGTGTTATGTGGAAAGGAAGCGACAGTAACTAATTAGAATAATGTGATAGGTCGCTGGTATCGTCTTCCAGATGGCAGCCATGGTAGTTTTCGCTGTCCTAGTTCTTGACTTTATGAGGAGAGTCTTTGTCAAGAAATCTTACTTGCAGTCGAGGAAGCAAGGCATGTCCGATGGTAATGCTTTGCCTAAAACCTATACTTGGCTTTTGGCTGCAGTCTTTGTATCCTTGACCATGATTTTCATCCGAAGTATCTACCGAACTGTTGAGCTTCTACAAGGCTGGAGTGGCTATCTGATTACCCACGAAGGATACTTTATTGCTTTAGATGGTGCCATTATGGTTGTGGCTATAGCGGTTTTTAATTTCCTTGATCCGGTCTATCTGCTTTGGGGGCAGGACGATAAACTGGCGTCATCAATTGGACAGAATGAGCCAAGGGGGGCGGGAGATATCGGTATGGAGCGCTGGGATGAGTCTACTGTAATGTCTGATTGAGGGGAGGAATGAGCCTTGCAGATATATAAAGGGAATAGAAATGCTTGGAATGTTAATTGATTATAATGGTTCATTATGGTTATTAGTAACTTTTATCACTACTTAATTTTACAACTCAACATAGGCTGCCATTTCATAGTGTCAATTAATTACGACCAGTCTCTTCTCTATACGTATCTTTTCAGCTTTTAGGATTGGGCCAACTGCGGTACGACCCGTTGACTGTCGATCCTTGAGCTGTGTTACAGTAACTACGTGATCATTGGACGAGAAAAGCCCTCTTGCAATGCATGGTCCAGCCCAAGCCAATCTCATTTCTTCGAATTCTCTGGGCGCCAACAGGGATCTTTTCAGCTCTCTCTACGAGTATGCAGTGTGCACAGAAGCCAAGGCGGGGCTTATCTTCTTGTATTGGCCAGCTTAACGAGGAATGCCGCGCTGCCTGATTTTGCCCTTCTTTGTTTTCCCTTCTTTTTTTCTGCTTCTTTTTACCTACGAATCCCAGTTTTGGTCGCGCTATACACCCATTATCAATCCTCGTATCCTCACTATTTAGTCAACATATCGCTACAAACTCACGTTCTTTCATCACAAGAGCAATATGGCATCTAGCAATCCGCCGAGCTCCTCTGTACCCAGTCCTTTGCCGCCGCAGGTTTCTCCTCCGGAAAATGAAGCTGAAACCGACGATCACCAACCACTAAAGACTCAGTTGAGGTCGCTTATACAAGCAGATAACATCGCAGAAGTCGAGGAGTTATTGGATCAAAACAGGTTCTTGGCCAATGCCCCCATCCCCTACGAGACTGAAAAGAACCAACGGCCTGTAAAATGTCTCGTCCTTCCACTGACCATTGCCGCAATATTTGGTCGAGTTACTATCCTCGAGATGCTATTGTCCAAGTTCAATGCCGACATCAATGCCCCCTTTGGTACAGGAAGTCCGTCACTTCATCTTGCGGCCGAGTATGGCTGGCTGGTCGCTGCCACTCTTCTCTTATCTCACGGGGCGGACATCGATCGGATTAACCGGTGGGGATGGACTGCTTTGCATTACGCATGCAGAAATGCCCAAACAGATGTCGTTAGTTTTCTCCTAGAGAAAGGGGCAGATTCCCAGCTACGAGCAAATGGAAGCCGCACAGCGTTCTCCCTCGCATGTTCCCAAGGAAGCCTGAAGCTGCTGAACCTCCTCTGGAATCGAGGGCCGGAGACGCAAATCAGCATGCCAGATCTTCGAGCAAATCAGCCCTTACACCATGCAGCTTTCGATAATAATCACCGGGTCATTCCATGGCTCTTGGAGAAGCAAGCAGACATCGAGGCATGCGGGGAGAGTGGCCTTACACCACTCTGCGTGGCTTCCCTTGCAGGATCATTCGAAGCTACTAAGGTTCTGTTATCTCGAGGAGCATACATCCATGCAAAGTCCAAAAGTGGGAACGCAACACCAATACTTTATGCAAGCAAAAGGCTAGATTCTCGATTATCAATTCTGCTCCTGGAAAAGGCCGCATCCCTTTCAGATACGGATCGGGGAGGTTATAACTGCTTTCACCGCATGCTGGAGAACGAAGGGGGCTCTTTGCAAGATTTTCTGGATATCACCATTCTGTTTGTTGGCAACGGAGCAAACATCAACCACCTAAGTGCTGGTGACCTGTCACCTCTTGCAAATGCATGTCTTCTGGGGAAATTAGCGGAGGCCAGGATCTTGATTGACTTTGGGGCAGATATCAACCAATGCGGCTCAAGGACAGGCGTGACACCACTTATGATGGCTTGCAAAAGGCCAAAAAATAAGGAATTCATTGCTCTGTTGCTTGACCGCGGCGCCGACGCCACCAAGACTAGCCGTCATGGAGGGAATGCTTTGGCAATGGCATGCTTTTTTGGTAACTCTGAAAACGTCGAGATCCTTATTTCAAGACGAAGCAAGGTCGCTCAGCTTGATAGACTTAGCCACACGCCATTGTTCAATGCTGCGGTTAAAGGTCATTTCGACATCATGTTACAATTACTAAAAACAGCAACCTACTTTCCACCCAATCCTGTCAATAAACTGGCATTTGTGGACCCTCTATCAAGCAGGGAAGACATTGGAAATGCGATTTTGGAAGGACTCAAACACCTACAAGACCCGCCACTAGACGATTTGCATCCCATCATGTACTGGGCTGTCGCGAATGACTACCTTCCCTTGGCTCAAGAGTGCATTAACGTCAGAAACTCTGTTCTGCAGTGGAGCAGAGAAGGGGCCAGTTGGCTTCATATTGCTGCTCAACACGGTAGTTCGAAGATCATTCATATCATTTCTGATGTTGGCGCATCTAACATGGCTACGAATCAAATTACTGCGATGCATTTGGCAACCAAACGTGGTAGCCACGAAACAGCCCAAGAAATTCTCAAATTGGTTCACGCAGAGTGTCCCATCCAGACTGCACATGAAAAGGTCAGCCTCATCATGCAACAGAATATCTGGGAAGATACGCCGCTTTCTGTGTCAATCTTGGGTCGACACGAAGCAGTCGGTGACCTCTTCTGGGAGGAGATTAAAACTCTAGGCACAGTCGCCAAGAAGTATTTACGTACGGACAAGACACAGGCGGTTAAGATCCTGGAGGCAGTTGCCCGATTCGAAAAGCCAGGACACGAAGAAACCCTCAGGCACTTACTTGAACAATGGTGTAGGCGAGAACCCGACGGGCAAATGACTACTCTCGAGTTGGCGATACGTTGCTCCCAACCGACAGTAGTATGGTGGTTGTTATCCAATGGGGCTTACTCTTCGATGGACATGTCAACCCTTGGAGACATTTTCCCATCTGTTCCTGGTACCATCCATGAAAAGATCAACAACCTACTTCGAGACAATCCACCTATTCTGAGACTCACCGCCAATCCTAATTACGATAAGCCACCTAAATTGCCACAATGTTTAGAAGATTTAGGAGAGACATTAAATATGTATGGTCTCATTATTGACACCTGTTCCTGTGGGACCTACACGGAGAAAAAAGAGACCATCAAGAAGATCGTATATGACGAAGGGCCAACGGGCTTAATGAACAAAGAAAGGCATCATCCACAACAGCGGTTTCGCGAGTTCAAAGATTCAATCCCGGGATATCAAGAGGAGCTACCCATAAGCTGTTCGAGCCAGCCAGTCCGCGATCTGCTCTTCCGCTGGATCCATTTACCTGTTGCTGAGGTAGGACAGAACATTTCCCCATCAATTTCTTCATCAATTTCTGATGCTTACAATTTTTTCGTGAACAGATGCATCTAATGAGAGTAAGCTGCTGACATATCGCTGTTGCATACACTGTCATTCACACTATCTTGTACAGGACCTCACCACCCGGTTATCACGCGATTCGGGTGTTTCAGAAATGAATCATGAGCTTATGATGCAGCATTTCAACTCTAGTTGGACTGAGTTATCTGCTGGGGGGATGGGGAACTACATGAAACCACGATGCGCTGTATGTACTGACACTATCGCCATATTGTTTTCGAGCCGCAAGCCCCTCGATCAATCTTATTGACTGTATACAGATCAGGTATCCTAATCAGCCAGTGAACAGTTCTGTCGCCGGACAGCAGCAAATGCCATTCATGGCTTTATACGTATGTTATACATTAAACTCCTGAACCTATAACTGTATTGACAGACTGACTTTGCTTGGGCAAAGATGCCATACCTCGGCTTCGGGACCTATGAGAACAGTAGCGGTAGTCATCAAAGCTCTGCTGACATACAAAAAAAAGGAATTGACGAATCCATCCAAAGCCGCAGACTGAGACGTATCAGCCACAGGCGCATCACCTTGGATCAGTACTACTACTCGGTGCTCACCAACACAGATACAAGAGATCGAGATCAGGTCTTGTCCAAGTTCATTGACCCTGACAATAAGCAAACATCAGAGACTAACATCAGGTTCCATGGTCTAAGACCTGGTGGACGAGAACGTCGAATATTGATGGTAGACCAACTGTGGTTCTGGGTCGTTGATGAGAGTATGTCTACCGATTGCGTATGTTGTTCCTAGCAACTAAACTATTCCCAGAGACTCTCATTACAGCCACAACAGAGAAGGAACCTGATAATCTGCTGGTGGAAACTATAAAAAGAAATCTGACAGGTGGCGAGACAGGGAGCCGCTTTGCACAGCCCCAGTCAATCCATATGTTCATCGAGCAGATTTTAGGCATCGCAACTGGATTTTTCGAGTGGCCGATAGTTGATCTAAAGACTCCACTGGACGTCTTTCGGGAGTCTATTCGAACAGTGGTTGGTTCAGTCCGCCGTGATGAAGATATACTACTTCACTTACTAAAGAGTTAACAGGCAAATGCCGAAGCAGAACTATTCAAAATTTTCCGTGATGCTCTCGAGACAGAACGAGTACAACGCAAGTCTCCACACCGAGCTGGACATGCAGTCCATGTTATGCCATCAAATCCATATCACATCATTTCTGATGAAACTACGCTTCTGGAAAAGATACGAGATATTCGAGATGAGCTCCGGATACTTAGTACGCTCGCCGACGACCAAGACGTTGTCTGGAAACAGATGTCCCCTACTTACACGACAAATGGAAAACTTCGTTATTATTATCTGTATACGCCAGCAGATGCCAAGAGCGATCTGGCAGGTTTGATAGCGGAGGCAGAGACAGCTCATGGCTCTGTGAGTTCAGTTCATTCGGAAATTTCACTTGGCAGATGACTAACGCAAGCAATAGATAAACTTGCTGCTTGATCTGCGCCAGAAACAAGCCAGCATAAAAGAAGCCGAGTTCGGCAGGATCCAAGCCAACGACTCAGCGCGGCAGTCTAACAGCATACTCATTTTCACTATAGTGACAATCATATTCGTAAGTGGCACCGGCAACAATTAGTAACTACCGCTTACTATGGAGCACAGCTTCCGCTGTCATTTCTCTCATCTCTCTTCGCGCTCGATGTCTCCAGTTTTCCCCACGAATCTGGTGAGCTTAGGTATCAAGGATGGTGGCTTTTCCCCATTCTTTTAAGTCTCACGTACAAGAGAAGTTAGGAACCAATGCTGACTTTATCAAACAGTTGGTGTGACCGCTATCGTCTCTGTACCAACTATCATATTGGCGTGGAAAATCAATAAAGTATCTGACTGGTGGAAAGGGACGGAGTCTTTAGACCAAAATGAAAGAACAAGACTTGACAGGGAGGCAAACGACAGTGGAAATCACTCTAGTAGACGGAGTCGAGTTGGTGATGCTGTGAGGAGGAGAAACACAGGTGGACACGAAATGGCTTGATCGAGTCTATCTTTAAGGACCTAAGTATCCTTCTACTCATGAGATTATGTTCAGAAGGGCAATCACATGGTAAAACATTGAACACTGAACACTTTACTTGGCTTCATGCCCGTAAATATATTAATCTAAGAAATTATCTAATAGAATGTAATAGGTGCAGGTAATAGGTGCATGTACTATGCAACGTATATATCTCAAAACCGTCATATGCTCGTTGCTCCATGTGAGCAGTCAAAATATTTACAGGAAGAAGGCGACAAAACCGGCCGCAAAGAGAGCAGCTCCGATGCTACCTCCGACACGTCCAGCACCAGCAGTGACCTGGGTGGGAGTGGTGGCAGGAGGAGCAGGGTAGGTCTCAGCAGGAGTGCTAGGAGCAGGGACAACGGGAGCAGTCTCAGCAGGCTTGCTGGGAGAAGGAGGCTGAGGGTAGCTAGGGTGAGACTCCTTGGGAGGCTGAGGAGCGGGAGGCTGGGCAGGCTGGGTCTCCTTGGGGGGAGTGACACCGGGCTGTGTCTCCTTAGGGGGTTGAGGGGCAGGAGGTTGAGCGGGGTGAGTCTCCTTGGGGGGAGTGACGCCAGGCTGAGTCTCCTTAGGGGGAGCGGGGTAAGTCTCCTTGGGAGGTTGAGGGGCAGGAGGCTGAGGGTAGCTAGGATGAGACTCCTTGGGAGGCTGAGGAGCAGGAGGCTGAGGGTAGCTGGGGTGAGACTCCTTAGGAGGCTGAGGCTTGGGAGGAGTCCAGGTTCCGTTACCGGGGTGAACAGGAGGAATAACGACGGGGTGAGTCTCCTTGGGAGGAACAACGTGGGTCTCAGTCACAGGGCAGACGGTGGTAGAGACAGCGTAGGTCTCGGTGATGGTATGGGGCTTCTCAGGGCAGTTGGTAACCTCAGGGGGGCACTTAGTAACAGTGTGAACCTTGGTGGTGTAGATGGTTGAGGTTGTCAACTTGGTGGTTGTCTCGTGAGCAGGAGGAGGAGCGACGTGAGTCTCGGTCACGGGGCAGACAGTGGTAGAGACGGGGATGGTCTCAGTGGTGACGTGAGGACCGACAGGGCAGTTGGTAACCTCGGGAGGACACTTGGTGACAGTGTGTACCTTGGTGGTGTAGATAGTCGAGGTGGTCAACTTGGTGGTCTCCTCATGGGTAGGGTACACGGAAGAGGGGTGCTCCTCAGTCACAGGGCAGACGGTGGTGGAGACGGGGATAGTCACGGTGGTGACGTGAGGGCCAACAGGGCAGTTGGTGACCTCGGGAGGACACTTGGTGACGGTCTGGACCTGAGTGGTGTAGATGGTTGAGGTGGTCCACTTAGAGGTCTCAGGGTAGCCAGGCTTGGTGTACGAAGGCTTGGTGTAGACTGGCTTGGTGTAGGAAGGCTTCGTGTAAGTAGGAGGCAGGTAGCCAGTCTCAGTTGAGGTACCCTTGGCGGGGAGGGTATCGCTGGGAGGAAGGTAAGGAGTCTCAGTTGAGGTACCTTCAGCGGGGAGAGTATCGCTGGGGGGAAGGTAAGGAGTCTCGGTTGAGCTCTCCGCAGAAGGAAGAGTCTCAGTAGGAGGGAGGTAAGGAGTCTCGGTTGAGCTGTGCTCCTCGGGCTGGGTCTCAGAAGGAGGAGGGTAGACACCAGTGGTCTTCTCCGGGGGAGGGTAGACGTCGGTGCTCTTCTCGGGAGGAGGATAGACACCAGTTGTCTCCTCAGGGGGAGTATAGACACTGGTGGTCTCCTCAGGAGGGGGATAGACATCAGTGCTCTTCTCCGGGGGAGGGTAGACATCAGTACTCTTCTCGGGAGGAGGGTAGACATCAGTACTCTTCTCGGGAGGAGGGTAGACATCAGTGCTCTGCTCAGGAGGAGTCACAGGCGTGGTCTCCGCGGGAGGAGTGTAGACGTCGGTGGTCTGCTCAGGAGGAGGGTAAGCCGCAGCCGGGGGAGTATAGTCGACAGCAGGAACAGGGTAGTCCCTCTCGACAACAGCAGCATTAGCCAGGCCGACGGCGGCACCGAAAATAACGAGACCTCGCATCTTGACAGATTTTGTTTAACGAATGCTATAAACGAGTGAAGCGGTTGGTTAAACGAAAGGTGGGTGAAGAAGAAAGCCGGAAACAAATAATTCTGGGGGGAATCACCCAAGACTCTTATACTCGATGCAAGGTGTTTCCCCTCCCCCCCTTTGGCAAACACCCCAGGATCTTATCATCTTGGCTCCCTCGTGTCCTATCGGCCCAACTGTGTAAGGCCAGAAAAGAAATACGGGCTCTTCTCCATAGTTCATCCCGGTAACGTGATGTAATAACAGCAGGGAAAAAAAGGTTGGTTGGGTAAAGTTGTATGGTGGACCTTTGCTGCGGGCGGCTCACAGGGATCCATAATAAATTACATCCATGCTCAAGATCACGATGTTGGAGTGCGACCGTATGGCCAAGTTCGGATGTGACGGAGCACCCGTCGTGTTCGTCTATTACGGTTGGTGCACGGTGCAGCCAAAGAAAACGTTTGGTTGAGCCGCTTGAGTGGCTACCAGTGTTTCGCCGTTTTTTTAATTAGATAAAGTTAATCAAAACACGCCGCGTAGTTACTACTACCTTTCAGGCGCAGGAACCGTATTACCCGTAATGGTCGAGTCAACTGGAGTCAGCCTGCGGGGTAACGTTTGACCAAGACCTGCGTTAGCTCTGTACTTGGCTGGTTATGATCTGACGCGGGCTGTAGTGCTGTCTCAGTGGTCTGCCGTGCCGGTACTCCCTTGACTCCTTACCTACCATTTCACTGACGGAGGGGGGATCTGCAGCCCCTGCCATGTTGCCTGGCCACAAGTGGTCTTGAGTCCTCTGGTTGATTCGTGGGGCTCTCGTATACAAAAAGCGCTGCCCTTGGCGTGTGTGCTTGCTTTGCTTGACGCCCCTACATACACGAGGGGGGGGGAAAAGGTTCCCTGTAGATCGCTGCTTATCTCCCCACTCTGCCACTAAAAATCTCGCACTGAATCTCGAGGTTGGCCAGCGGCCCAGCAGAACACGCACGTTGAGTTGTGAAGGGATTGTTGCATAGAATACAGTGGAGATTATGCTGTCTTGGAGTATGTCAGCCAAACGATGTCTTTTGTTGATGTTTGTTGGTGGTGCTGGTTATGGGTAGCATCAGGCAAAATCCACTCTGGATGATCAAGGTAGCATTTCGAGGCGAGTTCCGTTCAATCCTTGTTTGGTAATCATAGTCGCTTGATGACAAGACGATGCCGAGAGAAGGGCGGGAAAGTTAGTATTGATATCCTTGCTTGGCTACACGGCAACCTTCGTTGGCTGTTGAGAACTCCCTTTCATCAAGTAAGTACTGTACTGTATGTCGACATTGAGGCGCTCTTCTCACCATCCAATACGGTATTTTCTTATTACCGATAAAGCCCATTGGAGTCTGTGCATCCCTGTTCCTGCATTCACGTACAGTATCACTCGGCTGGCGCTTGCATACAAGTACTGTAAGGTGAGTTGTTCAATTGTGAACAGCAATCCTCCGTACATAAACGCCGGCAATCATTGGCGTAGAACCTTCAAATGAAATTATCAGAGTTCGATCTGGCGCAGATGCAACCATTCGGCAGATTAATTCTGCCCTCTTCTAGCGGGCGGCATTTCAAGAAATAACGCCATCACCGACCGAATTGACTTTGCCAGCAGAAATGTTATTAAGCTTCAGGGTAGCAATTGTCAACATCGTACCATCCCATGCCTCAGGCCTTGTTCCTTGTTCAAGGTAGGTTCGGAGTTTGCTGCCGAGGAACAGAAAAAGTTTGACAGTTGGGCTTGGCTCCACGCGACAAGCGGAGCCGAAACCGTTTGGCCCGACAGGAATGCGGGAATCGAAGACAATCGATCGGGTATATCCTCAGTTTTCTAGGTAGAAAACCAAGGATAAAAAATGGACCGTTATTGTAACGGTCCAAGCGGCTCAAAATCCAAGATATTTGAGAGTCGGTTCCAAGATCTTGGATGTTGGTTGTTGATGAGGCTTTTTTATCCAATCGTTGACGTCAAGTTGCTTCGTTTTTTATGCAACTAATTCATAAATACGAAGTCTTGAGTCTAAGGCTAAATGAGGGCTGCAGACTGCAGCGAAGATCTCTGGTGTGATGGAGGATATCGGCGATACGGGTTACGGAAAAGGGGAGAATCGTAGTTCAATTGAATTTGGCCTTTTCTTGAGATACTCCCTACCGTACTTTTGTTGCCGTCAGCTGTCGGCAAGGTAAGGCTGTCTAGGTCCATTGTCCAAGCTTGAGCTGTCAATGCCCAGCTCGTAACCTTTTTTTTTGCATTCTAATTAATCTGGCTATTTTTACACAGGCGAGATTACCGTAAAGACAATGGATGGGATTCGTCTCGCCGTACTCCGTATAGCAAACAACTTTGATGTCCAACCCCCAAAAACCGTATTCCTCAGTGTGACCATGTCTCGTGCGACCCATGGAAGCTGATGTGACATTCCCAATCGAGTTGCCCAGTCTCCACCTCCTTTTTTTTCCTCCTCCCTCCTTTCTTTTGCTCAACACCATCTTCCCCGTATTGCAGAAGTTCCTGCATTTCATCTCACCAGAGCCACTACAATCCGCGGAAAATCAAATTTGTTCCCTCGAGTCTCCAGAACCAACGAGAACTGTGATCGACAGGGGGTGGTTTCATGTGCGTTGGTCCCACCGCTCAGTGACGAATGAGGCTTGACTTTGCTGAGGTTAGCGCTCGTATTCCTCCGGCCTCACCACTGCCAATGCGGATAAGCGGAATATGAGCAGCCGAGGCGGCTCCATCGGTGACTCGGCCGAACCATAAATATGGCTATACGAGCCAGCTCTTTGGTCTTGAAATTACTTGATCTGTTTGCTCATCACTCGAGACTATGACGTGAGTTTTTATGTGTCAGGTCCGGCCTGACAGATGGTGAAAGATGTGATTTAGTACCGTTCCGAAAGTGACCTCCAAGCTTATGAGAGTGATGAGTGAATTGCTCTCTTACCTTTTTCTTCACCGAACTCATTAAAGCTTCACAAAACCTCCATCCTAAGCTTGACCAGAGTACTATATACATATTCATAGTGAGACCAAGTAAGATTAGTATAAGAGTGAGTGTAATTAAGTCAACAGTGCAGCTACTGTCTACAATTAATCATAGCCGAGGGAAATGTAGTGCATAGAGCTGTTAAAACCAAATGAAATTGTTACTCAGAGCCTCATAGTACTGTACCTGGGTGGGTGATTTCAAGAACTAGTAACCTTTTGAAGCACTTTAGAAATTGGACTTCTGTTACTCGGTTCTTAACTAAGATAAAGCAGTGAGAAAGCGTGTTGCTAGTTATCTTGACGCTGGTCTTGATAGCCATGATATGTGTATTAGAAAGACTTTTAGTATAGAGAAGATTGTGCTTGGCTTTTTAATAAATTAAAGCCTAAAGAATACTATAACTATACGCTTGGCCTTGGATAATTTAGATCCAGAGTAGGTAGATATTTGCTCAATGCTGGAACAGCCTGGCAAATGAACGCGATCTAGGGTAGGCTCTAGCAGGTTTAACCAATACTGTGTTCACAAACTTAATAACCAGGACAATAATATAAGCCTTTAAATTAATATTTTCTCCTTAAATTATTATATGGACAGTATTTTAGATGTGTCTTCTGTTAAAATTAGAATAAAGTCCATCCTGCTTGCCTGTAAGCCAGGGCATTTAATTCTCAGTAGTATCGCTGTATCCAGAAATACTAACATTTTACCACTAATTGAGGCATCAAACTCGCTCTTTGTAATTTGTTTCTGATCTGCGATATGCCACAGATCATCATCATTGCATTGTTACAATACAACACTCTATCCGCCTCTTCATTCTGCGGCTTCTGAAGTGAGAGCAAGTGGCCACCAACCAACTCTGAAATGAACTGACGGTTAGTATCCCGAGAAACGGCAGGGCAACATCTTACTGTTATTTCTGATGGCCGCAAGTACGCTTGCGTGCGTTGCCTCGGGCACTCAATATCAACCAACCAATTATCAGCGCAGGTCTGGCTGGGGGTCTAGAACGATCAATCTATGCCAAGAGTCTGCTTCGCCATACGTGCCTGATTCCAACGGGCAATACCCCCGATCCACGTTTCTTATTTCAATCTGGACATCTGAGCACTCGAACCAACAAGCCTTAACAACCAATCGTCAAGATCGAAATCGTCGGTCCCGACGATTAAGTTACCAGGTAGATCTTGAGTCTGCCTCTCGACTGGTAAACGACTCATCATATTGCCCCCGCGCTGTGGCGTCGACAATAGCTGTTAGTTCCTGGGCGCAAAGCCTCGTGCAGACAAACAACTCCTAGGCCCCCATTCCAGAGTCGCACAAGGCCGTTAGCCAAGGGCCTTGTTTGTCCTGTGGCTGGTGTCTAGAGAGAATGCGGATAAGATCGCCTATTGTCAGATCGTGGTGGGAGACCCGATGATTGACGAGATCATTCCCGAATTCCATATTATTGGTTTGGCTTGATTTCCGTGCTGCTGGGAACCAATCATGTGTCAGTGATCGTCCCTGGGGAAGACTGGGCTTTTTACACTGCTTACGGCAAACATTGGTCTTAGCTTGTGAAGCTGAAGATAGTCACATCTACGAGCAGCAAGAAATGTGACAATTAGATGTAGTTGATGCATCGACTTCACGGCCAAAAACCTATAAGAAGAGGATGCTTAGTGGCGAATATATGGTCTGCCATGACGGTTCCTGGGAGATGAGGCGCTCAGGAATGCACCCCATTCTCATCAGCCCTAGCGTATACTTCCACCAACGTCAATGTCTTAGTCCAGTACAGCAGAAGCCAACCAGGTATTCGGCAACATGCTATCGGAATTCCCGATCCGCTCTAGACCCAACATAATGGATGGTTGTACCTGTGATACGATTCACAGCATCAAATGCATGCAGGGTTGGACAATCTGCAGCCACTGCCGAAGTGCCACAAAGTATCCTTGGGTTTCACAGCATGCTTATAACGCTGTGCGACCCTCCCCTTGGTCTTTACCCCCCCCTTTTGACTGTTTGGTGATCTCATTTCACCATGACGCTCAGCAGGCGGTTTCTCATATTGGGGACGATATGCCTGCTGTACGATGCAGCGACGGCTCAATCCCCTGGTGCTATGCTTGCAAACGCGCCGAAATGTGCTGTTAGTACTACAGACGTTGTACATGATGATTTAGCTACTGACGGGTGATAGATCGATTGCCTAACCGAGCTTCTGAGCAAGAAAGAATTTGCGGAGATGGGACAGGAGGCGACGTGTGATAACAAGCCGTTTGCCAAAGCGATGGGTGTCTGCTTGATGGTGAAGTGCTCTATGAGACAGACCATGGGTGCGTGGTTTCAAGAAACGTGGGTTCAGGGTTGCTAACGTGTAGAAAGACTTCATCAAAGAGTCGTCGGCTGCATGCGGGATTCCACCGACCAACAACACAACGTCGTATCGAGTAAACAGTACAGTCGTGTTTGCATTTGCACTCGTCTTCTTCGCTTTGAGGATAGTAACCAAGTTACGGCTTGGCCTTACGTGGGGGATCGACGATACCCTGACCACATTATCAGTAGTGAGTTTCTTTACCTTGCGTTGCTGGACGATTACTCACAGTAGTAGGCAGTTATGATTCCGTATTATATCGTGCTGCAGATTAGTGAGTCTTGCTTTTTGTTGGCTCGCCTTTCAAAGGCAGCTGTTGACTTGAGACTTTTTAGTGCTTGCTTTGGGACTTGGTCTTGACATGTGGTTTATAACCGATAGCCAGATCATACTCATTTTTAAGGTTAGACCAAGACATGATCGCCGTAGCTTGCAATGACCAAACTAATATTTGCTCTCAGTTATTCATCGTCATCGAAGTTCTGTACTTGACAGCACTAGTCCTCGTCAAAGCAGCAATCCTATGCTTCTTCCTCCGGATCTTCCCCGACCACAAGTTCAGGATTGTGGTCAAGTGCACCATGGTATTCAACGCTCTGATTTGGGTGGGATTCTTCATCTTCGTCTTCTTCCAGATCCAGCCGTTTTCGCTGTTCTGGAATGGGTGGCAGCAGAAGAAGGGTCATCTTATTCTGACCGGGTTCACTAATTTCACTCTGCCGCTTGCCGGGATAAATCTGGTGCTGGATGTCTGGATGCTCGTTCTGCCCATGACGCAGCTCTGGGGAATGGGACTGAAACTGAAGAAGAAGCTCGGTGTCATTAGCATGTTCAGTGTTGGGATATTGTAAGTGCTTCAAGGGGTGCATCTTGATTTATTGGCTAACAGCGTAGTCTTACAATTGTCGCTGCGATTCGAGTACGCGAACTTGTAGCCTTTCTACTCTCTCAGGACTTAACAGGTAGATATTTTCAGTCAACTATTCAGAACACGAGCTAACGTATCAACTAGTCGCCCACGCACAATCAGCCTTTATCTGGTCAAACGTGGAGATTTCGGTCGGCGTCATGGTCGCTTGCATGCCGCACATTCGACATTTGGTGAGACATATAATATCGCGAATAAGAGCAAGGAAGGGTACAGAGCCGAGACACAACAACAGAAAAATATTCGTTGATCGATCGCTTGCGACTATTGAGGTGGGGGACTCACAGGCCATTGAACTAAACGATGAAGGTGGACTCTTGACGGCAAATACATGTACTACGGCTTCATCTGCGACACGAGTTGGGACAACGTCGACGACAAAAGGTGGGAGAAAGGATAGCAAAACGTATGCGTCGGTCAGTTTTGCAAGTGATGGAGATACCCAAGTGTAAGATCAGTGTGTTATGACTACATGTAAGAAATATAATAGGGCATTGACTTGAATGTCATCGAGATGACAGCCATGATCGACTAGACTAGCAGGCATCGTGAAGTGTCAAGTGGGTTCCTCAGGTCGGTGAATTATCTAGCGCCATCTGATAAGGCCGTTAACGACTCACTACTGCAAGCACATGCACGCCAGGAACAGATCCACAGTGGATAGATGATTGTGTCATTCATTAAATATTTATTTATTTATTTTGTTCATTGTTCATTTGTTTGGTATCGTCAACATCATCAAGACATATGAGCCATTTATCGGCAAGTGTATCCACCGTCAATGACAAGGTCAGAGCCAGTAGTGTAGGTGCTAGCATCAGACAAGAAGTAGACATACGCAGCCTTGAGCTCCTTAGCATCGCCGTTGCGGCCCATGGGGATCATGCTCCTCCAGAGCTCCTGGGTCTCGGCGTCGATGAAGTCGGAGAGGCCGGTGTCGATGTAGCCGGGGGAGATGCTGTTGACGCGGGCAAAGTCGCGCCACTCGTTGGCGAGAGACTTGGCCATGTGGATGCAGCCGGCCTTGGCCACGTTGTAAGAGGTCTGCTCTTGGGGGAAGTTGGCGATGTGGCCGGACATGGAGGCGGTGATGACGAAGGAGCCGTGGCCCTGCTTCTTGAAGAGGGCGCCGACGGCCTTGGCGCAGTAGGCGGTGCCGTTGAGGTCGATCTGGATAACGTGGTCCCAGTCGGCAGCAGTGCCGTCGACGACACCAGCGTTGGCGGTAGCACCGGCGCTGACGAGGTTAGCATCAATTGGGTCAGTATCTATAGAAATGGAGGGACTCACTTGGCAACAAAGCCATCAATCTTGCCAAAGTCCTTGACAACCTCTCCGACAAATCGCTCAACGTCGTTGTAGTCGGCAGCGTTGAGCTTGTAGGCCTTGGCCTTGACGCCGTACTCCTTGGTGAGCTCCTCGACGTTCTTGTCGGCGCCCTCCTTGCGGGAAGCATAGGTGATGGCGACGTCGGCGCCCATCTCAGCAGCGCCGCGGGCAGCCTCGATGCCCATGCCGCGGGGTCCGGAGGCGCCGGTGACGACGACGACCTTGCCCTTGAGGCTGAGGAGGTCGAGGATGTGGTTGGCCTTGGGGATTTGCTGAACCATGGTGACGGTGATAAAAAGGTATTTGGGTATTAAAAAAATAAAATACTAGAGGAGAGATGGATGGAGGGGTTAGAGAATGAAGAGGGGGAATGGGATGGGCAGATGCTAGACTATTTGTACGGCATTGAGTGTCTACTCAGATCATGGCGTGGTCCCGAAATAAAAGCAGCAAGCCCAAGGAGCTGAGCTGGCTGCAATGGATGGAGGGGATGGGTCCAGTGATGTCATGGAAGCAGAGAGACCATGCAGTGCTTGTCGAGCGAGCTAGGCTAGAGACACCAAAAACGAGGGGCATCGGCGATTACAAAGAGAAGAGTATCCACTATCAGACTCTCCATGGGTTGTCTGAAGCTCCATGCCCCTCCATTGTCGCTGCAGAGACGCGTCGAGGGGTAACAAAGTCAGTCAGTCTGTCTAGTCTGTTGGGTTGAGCACATGCTTACTTAGGCAGAGGACAAGCCAAGTCTCGGTGGGACGCACGCATGAACCCCCATGTGAACGACATGTCCTTGTGTGATGATTTTTTTGAACCAATTGGACTTTGTATTTAGACTTTTTGAGTGGTGAGACGTGGACGCACATACATACAGGTACATACAGTGAGGCGGGGTGAAGAGCTTGTCCTGCCAACCCCTCGATCTGTCTCTGGTAGTCAATTGCAACAGCAACTGAATCAGTAGATGGATTCTTTCATCATTGATCCATAATTGAATCTTATATCTTGCCAAATACCACCGAGAATAGAGTCGGATGGAGTTGAGAGTGGATAAACCGAGCGTCATTCTCCCGTCTCAAGCTCCCCTCCCACTCTCTCTTCCTTGCTTAACTAGAGCGAAATGCATCAACACGACCCCGCAGAACGGCCGGCTTCACCGCTCCCCATCCGGTTTAGCTTGAGAGGACAATACTTTGTTGGATTGGCTGAGCACGCGTCGACGTGTTCCGCGTCAGACGATTAAATTGCATGGCCTTGTCCCGGTCCGACAGAAAAAGCTACCCTAGATTGAAAATCGCGATGATGAGTTAGCATCACCAAATGCTGACTTAACCACGATAGAGCGGATGGATAATACTGAGTAATGCTTATCGCATATCGTTAATACCAGAGTCATCAATTTTGGCAGGTGTAATTGTTCATGTAATGCTTATCACACTGACCGAGACGGAAAATGGGAATTGTTGTGAAAGAGGGGTTGTTGCAGAATACATGAAGCCACTTGTTGAGAATATCACCCAAACAACATTCAATTGGACATGGAGAGCATCATACCAGAACTTGTCTTATTTACAGCAGGTCTAATATAACCCTTGATGCATGCATGCATGCCTAGACGTCGCCGCTTTAAATAAGGTATCGGAAATCCCGCTTCATCCTCAAAGCCTCGTCGGGGCTGTCCATGACCTCGACGGCCGCCGTATGCGCAGCCACATCCTGGCGCGTCTCCCAAGCATTGGCCTCTCCCCTCTCGAGCTTTTTGTTGAGGTCGATCAGCACCAGCCGGAAGATGTAGCATCCCACAACCGTGACGCCAAACATGGACAGCACAATGCCGTAGCTCTTGCGGTACCCGTTCTCCTTGAGGTCCCAGACGTACGAGCCCGCGACGTTGCCGAGCTGGCTGAAGGCGTTGATCATGGCGATGGCCACGGCGCGCTTGGCGGGCGGGCGGGGGAACGAGGAGCTGATCCATGAGTAGAAGACGATGAAGCCCGCGTAGGATGCTGCTTGCAGGAAGAGGGCGAGGTAGCGCGCTGCGACGTTCTCGGTCGCCATGCTGATGATGAAGCCGGTCGTGCCGATGCCGATTGGGCCGACGATGTGCCAGAACTGTTACGTTGTTAGTACAATTGCGCGACATGACGGATAATTGAACTGACCTTTTCTTGGGTTCTGTCCGAGTGCCAGGCGTTGATGACCGAGACGATACAAGAGAACACCCATGGAGGAGCGCTCATCAGAAGAGTAGGCACGTATCCGAAACCAAGAGTCCCTGTCAAACTAGGCTGTTCAATTGTTAGCGATGCGCATGCGATTGACATCAATTGACTTACAAAGAAAGCATTGAACGAAAGACCAACGACATAAGCAGTAAAGGTGAGCATCATGATGTAGATCTTGAGATCCTTGACCGCAAGCTTAAGACCGTAGAAAGCGCTCTCCTCGGACGAATCCTCATCTGCCTCGCCGACATCCTCAATCATCCTCAGCTGCGCAACCTGTCGCTCCTCCTCCGTAAAGCCCCGCGAGTTATGCGGCAGGTCGGGGAGAATAAACGCAGCAGAGATGGCAATGCTCATTGTGATTGCGCCCTCGATCCAGAACAGCCAGCGCCATGCTGCGTGGCCCAGAACACCCTGCATGTTGGACAGCACGCCCGCACCGACGAGCGCGGAGAAGGCGTTGGAGATGAGGTTGCCGCAGAACAAGATGGCGTTGCGCTTGGTCAATTCGCGGCGCGTGTACCATTTCGACAGGATCAGAAGAGCACCGGGCAAGAAAGCAGCCTCCACGAAACCCAGGAAGAAACGAATGCAGACCATGCCCGCAAAGTTGTGCACACTACCCGACAGCGTCGAGATGAGACCCCACAGTAGCATGGCAGCAGAAATGTACAGCGACGGGCGCTGGATGCGGTTGATGAACATATTGGAGGGCACCTGCATGAGGATGTACCCGACGTACAGGATGCTCAGGCACGTCGCGTACTGGTTGTAGCTGAGGTTCAGGTCCTCCTGCAGACCCTTGAGGCGCGCGGCGGCCATGTTGTTGCGGTCGAGGTAGTTCATGATGTAGATGAGCACGAAGAGCGCGCAGCGCGTGTCGAGCTTGCGCTTCATCGACTTCTCGACGGCCTGGCGGTGCTGCGAGTCCATGGCCAAGGCGGCTGCGGCGCGGGATTCGGGGTGCGACTCGACGCTGAGTTTGGCCGAGGCGACGTGGTCGTCTGGCTTTGCTTGATCTGCCATGGTGACGAGACGTGGGTGATGATCTGTATAGTGAAAACAACAGTGAGCTACCAGTCTCACAACACCTGGAGAAGGGAAGACTGACCTACCTAGCTGGGCATGATGAAGCCTTTTTAAGAAACGACCGCCGCTGGCAAAATACCGGCTGCTGTGACACAAGTTACATCATTGAGCAGCAAGTATGGTGTAGCGCGGAGAAGAAAGAGTATGGAGAGTATGGGGAAGAGGTAAGGGTTTATCCGCGTAGGTTAAGCCTGATTAGGCGACTATCGCGGGTTCCCCAGAGGTTGACAGTCACCCTCGCTTTGAGGCAAGGATTTTCTTGAACCGGTTGTTTGCAAATTTGAGTGTCACACTGGATGCGCAAGGACCCAATGGTTTGTGATGGTGGAGTTGTAGGTGTAGATCTTTGCTTTTTGGAGAGGGAGATGGAAGGGGGACAGAAAAGGGTGATAACGACGAGGATTGGGGGGAGCAGCGATAAATGGATAGAAATGGCAAATAGTATAAGAATAACAGTAGTGGTTTAAGAATATGTTGGTAGGTAGTATACCTAGTGTTAAGGACCCAAGAGCTGATAGGGAATCATGGTGACTGCTCCAACGCTCACACCCCATCTCGCAATTCTGTCCTCCACACGCCTCCAAACATTGCAACGTTGGAGAGAATGCGGAGACTCCGCAAAAAAAGCCAGAGTCAAGCAACGCTCCCAACAACTCAATTCAAGCCGACTTTTTGATTGGCTTGGCTTGTGGGGGGGTGGATTTGAATTGAGTTGAATCTAGCCAATCAGGCTTGAATTGAGTTGAGGGACTTGACTAAAGTGGGTCTATCTTAGGTCTATCTTAATTAGGTTAGTCTAGCCCCGCAGGGACCTTTTTTTCTTGCTGACTAATAAGCTAAGATAAGATAAGAAGACCTACCCTAGGTCTATAGAATTTTCTTAAAAATAAAAGTAAAAGGTACCTATATATTACTAATTTTACTAGCTGACTTGCTGACTTCCAAGTCAGGACCTAGGTAGACTTGACTTGTGGCCTTTTTTCCTGACTTGCAAGTCAGGAGGTCGGACTTGAATTGAGTTGAACGACTTGAATTATTGGGAGCGTTGGAGTCAAGTGAGGGGAACTCACCAAACCCAACCCAAAGGCCGTGCAAACCCCGACAATTACCAGCCAAAAAAAAAAGGCCCGAATGCAGTCTCTACGGTAAATGGCCCGGAATTACTACTGACTCGCAAGGCAGCAACATTTTAAAATTCCTGCCCGTGGGGAAAACGCGTGGGGGGTTTTTGTCATTGGGGAATAACTTCTGGAGTAAGGAGGCTTCCGAGGAACAGAGTTTTCCACTTTACGGGGGTTTGGATGGGGCTCAACAACGGGAATTATCGGTGTATGAGAGAGTCGGGTAATGATAGACCCTAATTCCAGGGACATGGTCGTGGAACTCGGCAATAAGAGGGTGACAGTTACCCCAAGGTTTGTAATAGACTGTTGGTGATCGTTGGTCTTGGTGTTGGAGAGTTGGACGCCAAGAGCACTCGGTACGCGGAAGACAATTCCACGGCCTTGGCGCATGGAACGTTTCTAGAAGAAGAGATTGTCGAAGAAGTGAGGCTCTTTCAGTCCTGTCAGTGAGTCGTTGCGTTCATCTAACTGGATGTGTTCACTTCGAGCGTGCAGCGCAGGTAGTGGGTGTTCATAAAATGTATTCGTTCAACGAAACATGCGCTTTTCGCGCTCATCTATCGCTATGCTCTATAACCACAAACACTCTCCCATTAATTACTCCAACCGTCCAGCCTCACTAGTCTCATCCCTCGACTGCTTCAGAAACGGCACCAGCGTCGTCCCCCCCGTCCCCGTCAACTCCTCCCCATTCTTCTTCGACGAACTACTCGCCAGATTCTGCGGTCCATCCTTCCTCCCGCTCCTCGCCGGCAGAATAATATACCGCGTCACTATCTGGATATGCTTGTTCCTAAATACCGTGAGCGCCTCTGTCGCTGCTGTGAATGCCGCTTGGAGACGTTCTTGGGCGGGTGTGCTGGGTGTTTGGGATGCTAGCTCGCGGATACTGCCCTTGCGAGCAACGTGTGTTAAGAACCGGCGGTGAGGACCTGGCATGTAGTCTTTCACTATGTCGTGATAGCTTCGTTCGCCGGCTTTTTCGGTGTTGTTACCGCTGGTAATGTGCTCTACGCCTAGAACAACATCGAAGAATTGGATCAGGGAGCTTTGGCCGTTACTCCCCCCGCGGAGATGGCGCCACTCGCCCTTCCCATTACCTTCATCGTAGAAAACCCCCTTGGGCAGACCCGCTGCCTCCATGTTCTTACTCCCCGCCAAAAACGGGCGAATCTTGTAGTAGAACGTCATAGGATCGCACTTTTCATACATGCGCTCTAACAAAACGCCGACGCTGTCGATACAGGACTTGAGCTGTTCGAGAGCAGAGACAATAACGTCGTAGTCGCGTGTCTTGACGGCTTCGAGGGCTTCCATCATTTTGGGGATGATGGTGCCTGCGCGAGCTTCCATGGCTACGCTGATGAGGAGGAACCATTTTTCTGATTCTGTGCCGGTGAAGGTGTGTAGAGTGTCGAGATGGTCGAGATCAGTGAAATCGTCGCTTGAAGAGGAGAAGTTCCATAGGTTTGCAGCGGCGTATGAGAGAACGGGAGGGAGTTCGAGATGTTGTGAGACAGCGAGGAAGGGAACAGTGATTTGTGGGGGAAGAACCTAATCAACACTGTTAACATCCATATCAAATTAAAGTATCAGTTAGCTTACCTGCGCAGGCTTCTCTCCGCCCCAAACATAAGCATGCGTCAAGAAGGCCAAGATGGAATACGCCCTCCTCCACTCCGCCTCAGACCGTAATCTCTCCGTCGACAGCACAGGAAGCGTATCAACAGCACGTCTTATATCAAAATACTTGATCAGAGCGGGGAGATGCTGAATAACAAGCTCCCATGGCTCATAGTAGGAGTCGGGTAATTGTTTGAGGGGACTGTGCTCAGGGAGGAAAGCATTGCTCGTCACGGCAAACTCTTTTAGTTCAGCCGTGAGCTTGATGCGCGGAAGTTGGTACGTAACAGCGTGTGGCGACATATTGAGCTTAATTCAATGCAGAGAAGCTTGATGGAATTTAGTAGAGAAGGACAATTCTTAGAAAAGCATCAGTCTAAAATACAATTGTAAAGCCCATGGGGCACGATTTTCTTGTTTTCTTACTTCCGTCTTCCGTGTACTTGAACCTCCGTCTCCGGTCTCCGTGACAATCTCATCCGATCCGTGTTGTGCCCGCGTGACCAATCGCTGTACCTCGCTATATCTAAAATGGATAATGACGTCCACTATGCGGATGTCGGGATGCGGATGTGCGGATAGACGCTAACTTCCGTGCTTCCGCTAAAAAAATTGGTGGAGGCTTCACGGAACATAAAGTGATTTCGCAATCCCACTCACAAAACGGATCATACGAGTTCTACCACATCAGTTCATTATATCACATCACATCACCCTGCTTGTTACAATGGAGCTCTCTGGATTCGTCGAGCGTTTGAGGAGCGGTGCTGCTGCCAAGTTCCCCAGCGATGCCAACTCTCTCGACTTTGCCCGCCATTTGGACTCGCAGGATAAGCTAAGCCATCTTCGGGATGAGTTTGTCCTGCCGACCAAGAAGTCCCTCAAGAAGAAAGCCCTCGATGGTTCACTTCGTAAGCACATACACCTCTCCTCTCGAATATCTAGACTAATTGTTTTAGCTGGCGCAGCCAATGGCACAAATGGTCACAGCAACGGCAACGGCTCAGCAGCCGATGATCAACAATGTCTCTACTTCGTTGGCAACTCTCTCGGCGCTCAACCAAAAGCTGTTCGCGAATATCTCAACGCTCAGCTCGAGACATGGGCTTCTATCGGTGTGAACGGACACTTCAGTGCTCTCGAGAACTCACCGCTTCCCGCGTGGCAGGATCTTGCCGAGGACTGCGCTATCAAGTCGGCAGACCTCGTTGGAGCTTCTCCGCATGAGATTGTCATCATGAACACACTCACAGCGAACCTACATCTCCTCATGGCGAGCTTTTATAAGCCGAATGAGAAGAGACACAAGGTTATTCTGGAGTGGAAGCCTTTTCCTAGTGATCACTATGCTATTGAGAGTCAAGTCGTTTGGCACGGTCTTGATCCTGAGAAGAGCATGGTTAAGATCCATCCTAACGAGGATCACATCATCACAACTGATTTGATTCTCTCAACCATTGATGAGCACGCTGAAGATACAGCTCTTCTTCTCCTCCCTGGTATTCAATACTACTCCGGCCAACTCTTCGACATCCCCCGCATCACAGCCTACGCACAAGCAAAGGGTATCGTGGTCGGTTGGGACCTCGCCCACGCCGCTGGAAACGTCGAACTCAAGCTTCACGACTGGAATGTCGACTTTGCATGCTGGTGCACATACAAGTACATCAACGCAGGCCCCGGATCCATCGCAGGCGCTTACGTCCACGAGCGCCACGGCAAAGTCGAGCTCAACGCCGCCACCGGCAAAGCTACCTACCGCCCGCGGCTGATGGGCTGGTACGGCGGCGACAAGAGCGTGCGCTTCAACATGGACAACAACTTCATCCCCACCGCCGGCGCAGGCGGCTTCCAGCTCTCCAACCCTTCCGCCATCGACCTCGCCAGTCTCTCCGGCGCACTATCCGTGTTCAACAAGACTACCATGCATGATCTACGCTCGAAAGCTCTGGTGTTGACAGCATACGCGGAGTATCTGCTTGATCAGATCTTGGCTGATAGTTCAGACGCTGAGCTGTTCAGGATCATCACACCGAGGGATCCGCTGCAGAGGGGAACGCAGCTTAGTGTGTTGTTGAAGGATGGATTGTTGGATAATGTTAGTGCGGCGCTGGAGGAGAATGCGGTGATTTGTGATAAGAGAAAGCCTGGGGTTATTCGTGTGGCGCCTGTGCCGCTGTACACGAGGTTTGAGGATGTTTGGAAGTTTATGCAGATTTTGAGGACGGCTTTGCCTTAGATTAAAAGATAGATAATGTGTTAATGAAGCCTGATTTTTGGTCAAGTTTTGAGAGTCTAGTAATGTCTGTCTATTCAAAGGTTTGATCGCGTCAGTAGATGAAAGCCATTAGCTGTTCGTCATAGTTGCTTTTACGCCTCATCTGTTGAATCCTCTCTATCTCCATATCAAGAACGTCGCTCTACGCGGAACAATTGCATATCATCAGACTCGCATGATGACGTTTTTCAGGCATTGAGCCATATGATCTATCACATTATAACCCGCATATCATCGTCTCACTCGGCTAGACATGGCATTCCATAACCGAGGCCCAGCCACCGTCTTATCTTACACCACGACGCGCAATCCTCGTCGGATCTGATATCAGGAACATACCCGCCTGATCTGACACCTCCGAACTTCCGCACCAGCCGATTCGTCATTGACGTTTCACAGATGATGCGTCAGGTCAATACCACCTCCCGCATCCAACAGCGCAAACAAGTTCAGAGCCGATCCCGAGTCAGCTTCATTCCCCATCGGTCCGCCCCAGTAGCTCGGATCAGGCGTCTGCATCATACTCTCGCTCAAGCCCAGAAACGCTGAGTCCAAGTCGCCAAATAAAGGTGATCCGACATTCTGTAGCCCGTTATGCTGTAAGAACGTCCTGTCTAGTGATTCGCGACCTCTGGAAGATGGTGTAGTTATTGATTGGCCTGTGAACGCGGGGGATGAGTCCATCGTGTCGGAGGGTATGAGACCGAAGAGTTGGCTCGAGTTTTCGGTGCGGCGTTGACGTTCGGCTAGCTCGCGTTTTTCGAGGTACTCGAGGGCCGTTGTTAGAAGGGATTGGGCTATGAGTGAATATTGGCCTGCATGGGTGTCGTGTTTGGAGCAGTGGTCTAGAGCGTGAATAGCCATGCGGGTGTATTTCTCGAGGACGCGGCCGAAACCACCAAGTAGGCCGACTCCAAGCACGAGAGAGCTGGCAAATAGCCATGATCTGTAGCAGTTAGAACCAATTGACGTAAGTTGTATGTCAAGGGAGACTTACACAAGAATGGGGACATGCCCAACAAGAATCCCCTTCTGAATGAGATCCAGTATCGGATCAACCATCAAACTCGCAGCATCAATACAAGCATCTGCAAGTTTCGACTTCCCACTCGTCAAAGCAGATCTCCCATTCGAGTTGACCGAACCATCAGAGAGCCGCCGACAAAGCTCATACATGAGAAACGGTCTCGACACTAGCATGACGGCGTAATAATACGTCGCCAATATCTGACATGCACCACTCGCCTGTGCTCGATCCTGAGCCTCCGGATTCGCAACTATATCCTTAAGCTGCTTCAACCACCGCGAAGACCAATCTCGTAGCTGAAGTGATATCCCCTCCGTAAGCTGAAGCGACACTTTTCGTCGTGAGTAAATCTCCGTTACTACACCCTCAAGCACCAAGAATATCTGCACAGATGCATTAAGCAGATCCACCGGTTCTTCAACGTTCTCATCAGGACTCTGATACGGAACCGTACAGTCAACGTCTGACGTAGCAGGCGGTCTGCCCATGGACGAACTCAGAAATAGATCCACGACACGAATACTCTTCCAAAGCCGATCGCGCTGTCTGTGAATATCCGGCCCAAAACGCGCGTTGACTTCTGTTCTGTGAATGCCGATGGAGTAAGCTGCGCGTACCGCTGTTCCGAAGAAGAGAAACGCGCCGTTGATCTGGCATGAGCACAGCATGTAGAGTGTGATGAGCGTAAACATCTGGACTGTTGAGACGCTGAGATTGCCGGTGAGGTTGGAGTATGCTTTATCGCGCGCATACTCAAAGTAATCCTGCGATCGCTCCTCATCGTTGATCTTCATTCCGATGGCGAGGACGAGGAGGTTGACGATGGTTGTCGCGTCGTCTTGCTTCTGGTCCATGTTTGCCCAGAGGATGAGATCGTCTTGAAGGCGTCGGTTATCGAAGAGATCCACGAGGCCGGTCGCAATGGATAGGTAATTCGATACTGCTAGGGGGATATCATCTGGATGAACGATTGGTATGCGGTTATCACCTGGTATTCGTCTTGACTGATGTGCTGTTGCGTTCTCAAGGACTGAATACCGACTTGACTGCGGCGCAAAAGCATTCTGCCCAACGCGTGTAGTAACGAGTTGTCTCACGCTCTGAAAAAACGAAAGCGGCGCACAATCGCCAACAAAGATTAACTTTCCCTGCGCATCGCAAACCAACCTCGCCTCCCTCGGAACCTCGGTCTCATCCTCCGCATCAATCTGTCCTCCACCATCTCTATCAATCTGCGCTCCATTCTCCCTCACAGGTTCAGCAGCAGGCGTAGAGGGCGTAGTATGTCTCGTCGACTGCGCCCGCTCCGAAGTCTGCGGCGACCGTACAGAATGCGCTTTACGCCGCCGCTGGGGAGAATAGTGGCAGTCGTGCGGCTTCTGGCGACGCGTGCAGTAGCTGCATGGCAATCTGCCGTCGCACTTGACTTTGCGGGACTTGCACCCGTCGCAGGCGTTGGCGATGCGGCTGCGGATGTAGCGCTCTGGTTCTGAGGGTTGCATGCTGCTATCAAGGGTTGTTTCGGTGAAGCGTGCGGAAGCCGGATGTGAAAGAGTGAGAGAGGGCGGAAAGACGCGGATGTTCGGACTTGGGAAATTGTTAGTGCGGGCCGGGTTGAGATTCCGAGTCTTGGCTTGAGGTTGAGAATGGGGAATTATAAAGCTCGCATCTTATCGCTGAATAAATATTGTAAGTTGAGTTATTGTAAAGCTTATTAGAGATACTATATCCGAAGGTTTGACGAGGAGGTATTCGGTATAGGTGATAAACCAATCGCAGGTGCATCTTGTGCATGTTCACATCCGACAATGACGGCACAGCGGCTATGTTCAGCGGATCAGCACTACCGTCCACTGGAACTGCCTCTCACTCACTCACAACACGCCCAATCGATCAGCCTCAAGAGCTTAACTTTGTTATTCATTCGAAAGCAGCGACGTATCACTATTTTCTCATTTAATTCATATAACATCAGTTACTTTTCTTCCCTCAGTTCCATTCTAGAGGTAATTGTGAAAGCTTCAGTCGCAATGGCTCACTAATCCCAGTCTCAATCTCATCTGTCCCCGTCCAAGACCGTATCTACACAGTAGCTTGCTTCACCAAGCCAATCTAAGCGGCGCTTGTCTTTTGCTTCTTTGCGCCACCCTCATCATCATCGTCAACCTTGCGCTTCGAGCCGGCCTCATCAACCTTATTCGACTCCTCATCTCCATCCGCCTCAGCATCAGTATCAGCGCCAGTGTCTCGTTCCTCAGCCTGATTCTCCGCATCATCTGACCGAGCGCTGACCTCACCCCGAGCTCTGGCCTCCACACCAAGACGCAACTGTTCATTCCGTTCGTGATAGCCGTCAACTCCATATATATACCCATGTTCCAGTTGGTGGCATATGAAGCCCATTGAATGCTCAAATGCCAAGAGACAGTTTTCCCTCAACCTTTGCGGCGTGTAGCTCAGTTTTTCCTCAAGCCTATCAATTCCCTTTTCAAAATCACAGTCAATCACCGTAAGGAAGCGAAAGCAGCCTGCGACAAGAACCTCTTCGCTATCAGTCCAGAACTTCCTGTCCTCGGGGAAGTTGAGCATCAGTTTGGCAGCGATAGAGAAGACATGACCCAGGCGAGGCGCGATACCATCGTGATGTGTCATGGAGCCCCCGTCGTAGTCTTGTCTTCCCATGTCGTGCATGACTACCCAAGCATAGCGGTTGAACCCCTGATGCCACGCAGTTTTGATCATCTCAAAGATACAAACCTCACGGACAGCACCTGTCATCCATTCAGGCAGGTTGATGTCCTTCGACAGCTGCATCGCCCATTTAGTGCAGAAAATCCTCTCAATTTCATCATGGTGACTCCAGCGAAGCTTGAGTATGTGAACCATTGCTAGTTCTCTGCAGTTCAGCCTGTTCTTGACCATGTGGTTTATGGTCCGGAGAAGACGCTCTGGCTCAAGCGGCCAATCCAAGATCAGAGCTTTGGAACAGCACTTTTGCATGTCCGCATGCATTACCTTGGTGTCGACATTGGCCACAAGTATCTCTAGGCCAGACTGAGGATTGTTCCATTCTCGAATGATACGATCGGTCTCGACTATCCCATCCGAAGAGCGGACAGTGCCGACATCGAATCCAGCCGTGACAAACAGGGCAACAACAATGCTATGATATGTGAGTACATTCCCCATAAGAGTTCATAGTTCCAAGCACGCATACTCGTATAGGGACAATCGATGCGTAACTTACCACTGGATCCACGAGTCTTCGACATACACAAGAAGCCGTTCCTTTTTGTCCTTGCAGTACTTGATAGCCAAATCTAGCGCTCGCGTCATGATGGGACTGTGGAAGAGAAGCCAGCCGATCGCGACACCCCTACTACCCAGTGCACTTACACTCCTGTCCAATCGGTTCTGCATGTAGAACAGATGAACACCACAGCTTTCATCATTGTAGACCATGTCGTACACATTGACCATGGTGATCACGTCGGGGTTGGTATCGTCCTCAATCTGCGACCTCGAAACGTTGGGATCCTTGAGTCTATTGATGACATTCTTCGCATGGCCGAGAGTACCAAGGAAGAAAGGCTTATCGGACTTCAATGTAGAGTTATTGCGCCAATCGAAGCAGGTCAAGAGTGCCTTGCGGTGTTCCAGCATCTCTTCATCTGTCTGATTGCACACCTGCTCCGAGACTTTGGGCATGATCTTGGCAACATGGCAAGCGATGAGGCTTTCTTCCTGGAAGTCGCATTCTTCGATGACAATAGTAGGTGGGATATCACCAGTACCTGGCGTTGCTAAACCCACAGCGCGTTAGCGACATGACAATCAAGGGCGCAACCCCGAGCATGAGAAACGGCCACTGAGATGCAAGAAGCACACTTACAGTCAGCCCGATTTCTCATCAAGGCGGGAATATCGGGCCCTTGAAGAGAGAAGGTGACCTGCGTTTCGGTCTCACGAGCTCTCTTGAGGAGTTTGTGGAAGTCCGGCTGAGCATGGAGTTTCTTGGCACGAGTGACTTCAAACTTCAGCTCCCATCCAAGAAGTGGATGCATTTCAGGTCTGTGCAGTTCCCTCTGGCGCGAAGCAATGCTTCTTTTAGGGCGCGTAGTTGTCGAGGACTCTACCAAGACTGTGTTGATCTTGATCGTGTCGAGCCCTTTAATCGGCTGCGGCTCACCTAGAGCTTCAAGTGCATCGCCATCCATAAAAGACGTCTGCTGGTCGGATTGGGGGTTAGCCGTAGAATAGCTAGGCTCGTCATCTGACAGTGGCGCAGTAGCAACATCAGATGGGCCTTGATTCATTGCTGGGGAGGCAGGACAGTGATAACCCGGAAACTCAGCATCAGAAGAACTCGTTGGGGCAGTCTTTGTGATCCATTTCGATGCGCTTCGTCGTTTGAGCAAGTAGTAGAAAAGCAAAACTGCGCGGTAGAGGTCTTCCATGGAGAAGAGTCCAGCGACAGCAGGTGTCGTGCCACCTCCGATTGTTTCGGGAGTCGGAAATCGATGAGCGTAGGCGCCTTGATCTCTGGTGTAGATGCGATCAGGATCCCAATCCTGAGGGGCGAAAAGAAGTATCTGAACAGCATGTGCTAGGATAAACGCGTGAGGCGAGATGTTGCCTGGCTCGCCAGGCATAGAGACGGTTTGGTTGACCACAATGATAAAGGTTGGCTTTATGCAAAGCTGTGCGATATTGTTGATGAACTGCCGAACCTTTTCATACTTGTGATAAGTACTCAAAACTTTGATTGGGTCAATACCATCAATGTCGAGCATGCGATGTTCGTATCGATTCTTCCCTTGGAAGAAATCGAGAAATCGTGTCTTGGGTGGTTCAATGAGATTCTGAAAGTCTCGGTCGGCTTGACTCGCTTCACGCATGGTCTTCTAAACCTGCGAAGAATTTCCGCCGTCGTGGCTGTTGAAATAGGAATGAGGCACCAGGAAGTAATTCTGCGCAACAAAGGCAGCCTGGGAAACGATGTCTGGAACTGCAGAAGAACAATAAGCATGTGAGGTGATAATGAAGAGGTGCAAGAAGCTTACCGATGACATCGATGTAGGAACTGAGCTCCTTGATGCTCTTAAAGGCGCAGTACTGAGCAAGGTGAGTGGGATCCTTCATCTCAACAGTCCACACCTTGTTGATCAAGATGCCCATCTTTCTCTGAACTTCGAGATTGGGATCGCTGAGATCATGGACACCAGCTTGTGTGTGTTTGGTGTGAGAGTAGTCGCAGTATTTATTAATCCAATTTGGAAAGGAGATTCTTTGGTCATGCAAATGCTCCTCGTCTTCATTGAACAGGCGCATCAAGCTGATGAAATGATCATCGCCATCCGAGGAACAAGAGTTGCTTAGACCTCTCGCCATTTTCAAAGAGGAAGCGGGTTCCGGTTCACAGAATTGCTGTAGTTCCAAGGCAAGAGAGCGTTGTAAAATCAAGATAGTCCCGAGCACCTCTTCATGGATCTTCGAGAATTGGCGGAAGTAGAAAGGGCGAAGAGATTAGATTGGGATAACGCTTCCGAGCACGGTTGCTTGGAGTTGATCGATCTGTAAGATGAAATCCCCCAAGTGACTAACTCAGCTGGCAAGAGCCGCCGTAGTGAACGATTATAAGCTGGTCTATTTGAAAGAGGTTGACTGGTCACGATTCCGAGCAGGCTTGCGTGAGTCCTGACCTTCAGCAGCGAAAGAGAAGGGGAGGATAAAGGAAGAAGAAAGGAAAGAGAAGTTCAGATCGAGGAGAAGAGATTATATACCTAGCTGTGGTCACGTGAGAGCATGCCTAGGCGGTTATCTTCAGAAAGCGAGGGTATCACGATTAGTCGATGATGCGCAAGCGTCCAAGGCCTCTGGTGTTGAGGTGAACTACGCAGACCAGATGATGGAATTAGGCCGAAACGCACCGATAATTAATTTACTCACTTTGAAATGCCTTTCAATAATCCTCCTGAGTTTTTAGAACCGGTCATTGTTCTTGTACGACCTTAAAGACCCGTCTTGTTATTGGATCTAATCCTGCACGTAAGTACTGATGGCGAATTGTCTAACAGTAACACATACCAGACAGTAGCCTAACAAGCTTTAAATAGAAGGCAGTTATAAAACCATTCAGACCTCCGGAAATGACTGCAGATTCCAGTTTTCTGATCGTTTGAACCGGTTGACACCAAAGAAGCTTGCCGCAACCGCCGACGGCAGAAGACGATAAGCAGTACAGCGATGACTCCCTCAGGGTACTGCCGTCCCTAGGCTTAAGAGGAATTCGGATGCGAGCAAAATTGTCTTGTCGAGTGACGACGGACTCGAGGGCGACGTCCTTCGCAATTCCGTCGCGCTGTTTGCAGATCTGAGGTGACTCACCTCGGTAGCCAAGGACTTTATCCGCACCATGTATGAAGTGTGTACGCTCTCGACTGAAAGATAAATCTTGTTGTATTCCGGAGGGCTCCTGGATTGATTGCCACCTTGTAGCGAGTACTTAGTTACCTTTGATCCAAAATCGCTCAGGGAAAGGCCCCGGATTTCATAAACCAGCTGCATCTTGTGTCACTCTTGAGTACTCTTGGGATTTGATTACTTGAATCAACATTGATGAATTTGCGCCGACTTCTTATACAAAGTTCTGCTGCCGTAGTTCCATGTCAGCTCCGAGGATCCTTAGTTGAAATCCTCGTAGATTGAGGAATACAGAAGAACGAAGGGCATATCAATGATTTTGCAAAGGTTGCATCGGAAGTCAGCTGGCAATTGCTGAATTGGGAAGAAACAGACAACAGTAACAAATATGATATGACACTTCACGTGCCATCCAACTCGTTCTTTGGACTCTTCCAGACTCAATCTTGGGGCAGTGGTGTTAAGATACCCCGCAGTTCTCCGCGTTCGTCTCCTGATATGAGCACCCGGCTGACAACTGTTCGCATTTCCCGTTATAGCCGTTACTCTGGGGTAAGTCCCCGGCTAGAAATGTCAATCATGATGAAAAACAGAAAGCGTAGGTTTATCTCCTCCGAGATCATCAAAATCAGTGAGGCTAGATTGGAAGTATAGCCTCTTCAAGCTATCACACATGCCAAATAGATCAAGTGTACTCAATTGATAGTTAGTACAACGTTCGTCAGATTTTGGGTCACATTCCTCCTCGGCTTCACCCTGTTCACGCACCCGGAAACCTCCGGATGATGTTGGGTGACAATCGCAGAACTTTAGTAAGCCAAAACGCAAACCTGCATTGATCGTGTGATGTGATACTCTACTTGTATTAGCCAAAAGTCTACGGAATCGATGGAGAGCGTAGGACGTAGGTGGCTCCATAATTCGACGTAACATCTTGTAATTGCGCATAAGTATCGAGTGATGCCCGGCAATCTCTCGGGAACTGTATTTCTTTTATTCTCTGCACGTCACCACATAACAACCGGTGCTACAAATTATCTCTTGAACAGAATCCCTCTTGAACAGAATCTACAATTTTGTGACTGCAATTAAAGAAGCTTCTCATCCAACACTTGTCCACATTCATCTCCAATCCCATCATATAACCTCCCAGCTCTACATAGCCCTCATCATTATCATGGCATGGGACTTGGAGATCGGAACGCCTTGCTGGGTCGCAACCGGTGACGTCGAGATGCACAGACAGAGCGTCACCCCTCGTCGAGCTACCCCCAAATACTTCCAAATCCCAGACAAGATCGACATGCCTGGGGCAATATACGACGACCTTATTGAGGATGTTCGAGAAGGCCTGGAGGAGATCTTCGAACACCCCGGCTCCCGTGCACCCTTCATACCGGGATATCAAGACCGTGCTGATGCGATCGCCCGTGCAAAACTTTTGCGCGAACACGGCCAGAAATGCCCGAATGTCATGATGGTGCATCTGAGGCCTCCCTCTGGAGTCATTTCTCATCGAGAGTTGAATGTTTATGCGCGCAAGGTTGCTTACAATGGAGAGGGATTGAGGGTGGCGAAGAAGAAGGTTTATGTAATCTGTGAGCCTTTTACCAAGAGGAACATTGATCGAGTCGAGCCAGTTCAGTTTGAGTGATGAGGGTATTGAGTCGGAAACTTGGTGTGGCGTGGATGGGACGGGCATTTCTTTTGGTTGAGGTTTGTTGGTAACATGGCACTCTTTGACAGATTGTACTGAGGGCTTGGTCTGTTGAGCCTATAGCATATCAGGTCATGGTGATACAGATGAGATTAAGGGCGGATCATTTTATTTACGGCTATGATTCTATCATACGAAGTTGTTCATACCGTGCTAAACCCTTGTGATTCCCACCCACAGCAGAGCAAGATGTCACTCAGAAGATTGTGTCTGCGTCCAAGAAGAATTCCCATGTCTCCCGCCGCTGCCCCATCACTGTCTGACGTCGAAAGTAGTCGTCCATGAAGATGATTTACTGGCGAAAAAGCACCTCAGCCTCCGACAACAGAATTTCCTTGGCCTGCACAGCACCTGTGATACAAGTCACGTTGATAGACGCCTCAAATTGGGCGAGGTCGACATTTCCATAGGAATAGATCCAGTCATGAACACTCGAGAAGATTTGGGCGGCGTCAAAGTTGTGTCCAATGCCTTCGAAGATCAAGGGTTGCTCATCAGGATCAACGGTGATTCGTTCCATGTCGATTTCATCCAGCGGATTCCGATCATAAATCAGCCAGACAGGATGTCCAGGCGTAAGAGCATCAATAACAAGGACATAGTCAGTGTCAAGGAAGATCTTGCTTATCTTCGTACTCGATTTCTTGTGCAACTGCCCGACAGGCAATACTAGAGAAGGAAGAGGTTCGCCGGAAACTGATGGTTTGAAGATAGGATGGACCTGAAGTGAAATTAGTGAAGGATGGGGATCCATGTTCTCAGACATGGTCTGAGATGAAGAGTCAGGCCGAGGGAGCTCCTCCGTGAACATTGCTCCAACATATGGTACAACAGCAAAGGTATCCATATTACCATCAGTAATAAGATCAAATCGGCCCTGAAGGTAAAAGGTCAGGTTCAATTGGTGATCAGTTATGGCGAAGGGGTCTGAGAAGTCGACCGTAGTAAGCTGCTCAAGCCATTCCTTTGGTGAAAGACGCCGGGTGGTGCGGACCCTGGAAGCCCTGTTTAGGAACGGCTCCAAGCTGTTGTCGGAAGCAGTCACTTCCTTGAGTTTCTGCATGTAGACCTCTGGGTGAACTGAGATAATCCAATTAGCATGGTTCAGCGATATATCGAGGAAAGGTTCTTACCTTTGAAAGGGTCGTCACAAACAGCCGCCTTGATCTCGGCAAAGCGAGCTTCGGAAATCTCGTTGTTTTCCATTGTATCAGTTGCCTCTTGCGAATGAGCCTGGCCCAAACGCTCAGTGACGTACGCCAATGTTGCCTCCTTGGCCTTTACGAAACCGAGGAGACCGGTCGCCTTGACAGACTCCTGAAGCTCATTGAAGTTGAGGTTTCCGTAGGACTCGAGCCAGTGGTCAATACTGGGCAGGATCTGAGCAGCGTCAAAGTTCTTTTCAACTCCCTTGAAGACCGGTTCACACGTATCTGGGTCAAGGTAGCCTCGGTCGTCCTTCAAACCTCCCAGTCGATCCCAGATCAGCCAGACAGGATGCCCAGGCGCAATAGCATCAACGACGAGGATATAGTCAGTATCGTGTGTATATGGGATACCACTTGAGGTCTCGTATTTGAAGCGCAACTGTCCAATGGGTAGCACCACAGAAGGAAGTGATGGTTTGGGGACTTCTTCATCTGCGAGAACTGGTCGCACCTTGCTTTTGCCGACAAATTCAAGCGTCAGTAGGCCTGAATGGGAGCCGTCGCGATCTACAACTGATGCGCGATCCTTGCTCATGGCTCCAGGCCATGGCGAGACAGTAAAGGCGTCTTTACCAGTGCACAGAACGAATTCTGGAACGTTATCGTGGATCAAGGCCATTCGGTGGCCGATAACAGAGGCAGGGTCTGCAAAGTCCAGCGTAGTAAGCTTCTCAAGCCATTCCTTCGGTGTCTGACGCGGAGATGTAATATCAAGGTCGTCGGCGCTGTCTATCGTTTCTTCTTTCAGCATCTTGATGTACTTGGCGGCGGGAGAAGTGTCATCATGGATCTTGTCGCCCTCCATGGTGTCGGTGGTCACTTGCGATCGGGCTTGGTGGAAGAACCTCGACAGCTTGGACAGCAGCGGTAGACGTGTTTCCCTGTGAGAAAATTAGTAGTGTTCTCGACTATACCACCACGGTCTTTCTGGATGTTCATACCGAGCGTATTGTGAGCACCCAAGCGAGTCCTACAAGTTGTTTGATGATTTTGGTCACCGGTCTGGACCGAATATCAAGTCGCTTGGTTGATCCTCGTAGCGTTTGAGGTAGGGAAAGGATGAGTTGTCTGTGATAGAGGTCAAAGACTGATATGGTAGAAGAGAAGGAATCCTTCGATGGTGAGAAAAGGATGAAGAGGGGAAGAAAAAGAAAACAGAGAGGGAGAGAAGCATTTATTATCTGGTTTGGCGCTAGTGGACCGTTGCGAGTCACTGCCACTGGCTCCAATGTTGTGCTGCCAGTGCCAAAGTATTCTCTTCCGCCTAGCGAGAGAAGTGGGTAAAGGGCGTGGGTAAAAGGCACGCAGTGACACTGAGTTACTCCCTCCGATAGTTCCCTTATGCACTGCGTACCGGTGTTCACTTGCGGTCCAAGCAAAATGAAGGATGATCGCGAAGTGTAAAGGCCTTCTTTCCAGAAAAGACAGGCGATCCAAGCATCAACCACAAGACTTTCAACCCGAAGCAACACCCTCGGAAACAAAGTCAAGGTGCAGACAAACCAAAGGGGCTTAGTTTCATGGGCTACACGTCGGGGTTCCCAAGACTTTAGCTTTCCGTCGAAGGACGATGATGTTCTGCTCATAAACCTGAACAAAGAATTTGCATACTGCAAGACTAGACAAGTGAACTTCTGGTGCTATTTAACCGAGTGAATGGTGTTGTTATTAGCTACCAGCTTGTGGTCTAGGGTGCACGGCCGTACAGTCGTAGCCGAAGGCTCCTCCAACTGAGGTATCCGGGGTAATACGAAGCGGAGAAAGAGCTATCAGCATTTAAACGTTCTAAGAGACAGAATGTAGCCTAAAGTAAGGTTTCGCGGAACTTGACACTGGTCCATGTGAATGTGAAGGCAAGGCCTGGACACTGATGATGCAAATTCCCAAATTTAAGGGCCATGTGGCGCCGAAATTCTTGAACTACTCTTGAAAGACACTACTACCTCAGTATCTCCGAATACCTTTCCTTCGTTGAAACCATGTGTCGTATTACAGAGTTCGCAAAAGGCCAAGTTCAGAACGACGCATCAAGGGTGAGATTCCTTGTGTGTACGCTGTTGAACACGATCGTGTACAGAATATAGAATCTAGCATGCCGATACTCGCGGAAACAAAAATTCTTGATGGTGCACAATGCATGGAAATTAGGAATGCGTTGACATGAGAAAGTGGCCATGACAAAACTTTCTGAGAGAGAAGTTCGCCGGTGAGTGATAGGGAAAGCACACAATTGAGAAGGAGAGGGCTGAGATGTGAAGTGCGTGGGCACTGCATCAAGCCGTTGTCGATCGTGACCCAATTGGGGCCCCAAACGGGTAATTAGTTGAAGGAGACCTTCAACTTGCTTTCTCAGGATCTCTGAATGACCGAATGAAAGACCTTGAAAGCCACCGACGTCCAAAGAAGGTGTCCTGCTTCGGAGGGGATCAAGCTAAGGTCTGCTTGGTGACAAAAGAGCCTCATACGGAGGGTCACAATGTGCCGGATGCTCAACATGTGATTACCAACGTCCAAGGAGGTAGAAGTGACTGATTAGTGGTTAACTAAATTTGCATCCAAGGCGTGTTCTTCTGAGTATCCGCCAAATGTGCGTACTGGAAAGCCAATGAAATCTGAATCAAAGGAGAACACGCTTGAATCAATTTGTTCCTAGCTATTGAATGCACTACAAGGCTTTGCCCTTCAATTGTTCGTCCATCAGTGCCTGATCAACATTTATCTGGCCCTCCAACTCTCCGATGTCCTGGGAGAAAGATTGAACCACCATAGAAATAGCCTATTTGTTTGCCAGAGCAGCGAGATCCTTTGGAGTTGCCTTCATGACCCTGACTTCTCCTACCATCCCTGTCTTCTTGAGCGAGTCCAGGAAGTCGGCCTCACTGACCTTCCCATATGCTTCGATCCAATCTTTGAGGCTTGGGAAAACTTGAGCAGCATCAAAGTTCCTTTCTAACCCCTTGAAGACCAAAGGAGTTCTCTTCGGGTTAGTGACATCCTTGAACTCATAGTCAAATCGTTGGTATCGATCGTAGATTAGCCAAACTGCATGTGCAGTTCTAGCAGCATCAACAACAAGGATATAATCAGTATCGATTAATTGAGGAACACCGCTCGTGTTGATGAATCTCTTTCGCAGTTGCCCGATTGGCAACACCAGAGAAGGTAGGGGTTGGGATTGGCTGTGCTCTAGGCGAGGAGTGATATGAGACACGAGCTCAATGCTTAGAGATACCAGGGCTGAGTGAGCGGTAGGCTTTTTGGTTGGCTTAGGGTGTAAGCTCAAAGCTCCAGGAAATGCTGAGACAGTAAAGGTAAATTCGCTGGCAGCGACTAGATCGAAGTCATCCACGTTATCTGAAGTCAAGGCATAACTCAGGTTGTTGATATCTTCAGGATCTGCGAAATTTGCTGCAGTAAGCTTCTGAAGCCATTCTGTTGGTGACTGGAGCGGAGTTTCGATATCTATATCAGATGCCCATTTCAAGAAGGGAATCAGGCTGTTGTCCTTGCTGGTTTCTTTGTCTAGCCTCTCATTATAGTTGCCCGGAGATCCTGCCGGCCATGTTAGTAAACAGGACGCGTGGCCAAGTATCAAGAGGGGGCTTCTTACGATCTGAAGGCCGACCAACAACATGTATAATCTCCTCAAAGCGTCGATCGGAAATCTCGTTGGCAGCCATTGAAATTGTGAGCCGGATGTGATTTCGCAGTGAGACTTGTGGCTGAGAGATCAAATCAGCACAGAGGACCTCAAGCTTAGAAAGGAAATACGAACAAAACAATGTTCACAACGTCAAAGAAAGGAAAGTAATTTACCCAATCTGTTGCTGTAAGCGAAGTTGAAAGATAAAAGTCGCTAGCAGAGCGCTGAAGGCCACAGACTGTTGTGAGTACGAGGTTTGTTGTGTGTATGAGGGAAGAAGCGAGCTAGGTGCCCAAGTGGGCAGGCCACATACAGAAGGGATGTGTGGGCCTCAGGCACACATATCTCAACACAAGCCCCTCTGACTCATTGAGGAGATCAGGAAGATCATGCTGCGGCTCGTCATACCTAGCCTTGACGAGGGAGGAACCAGGTAGAAGCACCTGGCAACACAAAGCTGGAACCTTCTCGTCTGTAGAGTTCCGACTGGAGGTCTATAGAAGTTGCCAGGGTTGAAGATCTTGATTGGGTTTACAAGCTCTTAGGTTTGCCTCAGTGAGATAAAAGTTCCGGCTTGCAGTTCATGGCGTTCGGAACGCCGATTGGAAGATCCGGGGTGTTGACTGGAAGTACAGCAGGACAAAGTGTCTGGGAGCTCATCGAGACAAGTGATTTCTTGAAGTCTGTCGCTCGGTTATTGCAGTCTGATCATCAGATCATAACATTTCTAGTTTCTGTGAAGCATCAAGCGTACCTACTCTCTTCAACGCCTTTTCGAAGACTAAATGGACATGCCGCTCCACATCAGAACAACGAATTCCTAATTTGAGTATCCGTGGTCCGAACTTGAATTTGATGACCTGGAAACGAATGTGTCCAAACGATGCCCAAAGAAAGTGACCCGTTTGAAAGTGTGATGGAGGAAACCAGCTCCATTGGTGCGCAAGATGAATTTCAATGAAATCGCTTTGCCGCAAGTGCGCCTGTCTTCTTCAGCCAATATCTGCTTGCCGAATAGGAACCTTTGAATGAGATGACACCTATCTCTAGTATCCTCATCTGTCACCTATGTTTGCACCACAAAGCCCTTATGTAGCACTCGAATACAGACACCTGCCTAATAGAGAAGCCAGAGCTCCCGGAGCCTCGGAGCCTTTTCAAGCATAAAGACAAGCTTGATCGCAACGACTTCCAGCAAGGAATGACTTCCACCAATGGCCGCTTGATGCTGACGCACTCTGTTCTTGGCAACAGCCCCCTTGTTCGTGGACATTCGATATGACTGGAGGAAATAATGGCTCTGATCTCTTGGATACCACTTGGATAGCACCCCCGCTTGCAACGCTGGGCATTATATCCATGCACTTACACTTGGCATCATGGCATCAGGGCACATTGACAAAGCACTTTGAGAGACAAATGAAAAGTATAAAGGCCCGTGCTATACTTCATTCACATTAATTCACCATTGGTAACAAAAGGCTAGCCTCAGTAACGCTCATCATGCAATTCCCCAGCGTAATTGCTCTTCTTACAGCCCTGCCGTCAGTTCTAGCCTGTAAGGGCTATACTGGGGGTCTTCCGAAGCATACGGGAACCAAAACTCTCGGTTCTCCCCAGTACATCAAGAAGGGCCAGACTTTTGACGCTGGCTGGGTCAAGTATGATCGTGGGGTGAAGTGCACAGGCCAGGCTGAAGGAGGTAAGTCACGATAGCATTAGTAGCGCCTCGGCCATCGCTAACTACATCATTCAGGTGAGAAGGACACGGTTTTTGTCCTTGAAGATGGGGCGAAGCTTAGAAACGTAATTATTGGCGCCAATCAGCGTGAGGGCGTGTACTGCCTTGGATCCTGTACCCTGGAATTTGTGTGGTTTGAGGATGTCTGTGAGGATGCCATCTCAATCAAGGGCGGCGGCACAGCCAATATTATCGGCGGTGGTGCCTATAAAGCTGCCGATAAGATCATCCAGCATAACGGCTGTGGCCATGTGAACATCATCAACTTCTACGCCAATGATTACGGCAAAGTTTACAGGTCTTGCGGTAACTGCAAGGGTAATTGCCGACGGTCAGTGCATATGGAGGGTACTACTGCTGTTAACGGCGGGGAGTTGATGGGCATCAACACCAACCTGGGAGACAAGGTACGAATATTGATGAAGAACTTGACGCGTGGCTAAGTATTACAGGCAACTTACTCTAACAACTGCTATCCCAAGGTCCAATGCCAGGGATACAATGGCTGTGACAGGGGCAACGGCGCCTGTGAGCCTACAAAGGCTGGTCTTTGCTAAACAGATCAGCAGCCACCTCCAAGCAGTGCGTTTTGTGAGTTTCTACCGAACCTTTGACATCGGAAATATTGACTAAAGATTACAAGAACCTCGCTAGCGGATGGAAAGGTGCTAGCTGATGATCTTCTGATATGGATTTATCACATAAAATGAATTGATACTCCACGATTTAATCTCTCTTTTTCGTGTTCCTAAAGAGTGATCTTGACTTTGACACGTCTTCAGCCATGTTGACCCCCTCTACCTGAGCACTACGACAGTATTTCGTGATAACTCAACAGCATTCACAAGGAGCTGATAGAATAATAATACTCTTTTTTTATTTAATTTTCTGGGGTTTTTAGACAGGTAAAATACTTATACCAAGGCGAGGCAAGAATCTGGCCCTCATGCAGCCTAAGCCTTCCAATGAAATCGATCACAAACAGTCCACACAAGCTACGCGCAAAGCAAAGATAGGCATCTCATACTTCATAGGATCCCATTCTCCCTTTGAGCGTAATTCTCTTATGTCTGACGGAGATGGTAGTGGCAAGGCTCAGATAGATCATCCAAATAGTCAAGAGACCTACGTCCAGTCAAAGTGTACCACACACTCTTCCATGTGTTCAACAATTGGCGTTTCCATTTAGGATGCTCTGGGTGTACTTGTTCCACTTTGATCCATCCAGTTGGGGGAGTGGTTCCCTGTCGGATGATTCGGAGCTTTGCCACAAACCTCGGCGTATGGTCTTCGTACAGGGCTTCGCGTCCATTTTCCCCAAAAGGACCTTTCACAAGGGGCTCAACTTCCTTCCATGAAAGCGGAGCGAAATATACGTCTCTAGTCTCTTCAAAGTACTGGAATCTGGCCCAATATCCCCCCATAACTCCAGGACTGCGCTCGTATCCCCATTTGCCCACGTATGGTATGACTTCGTCGGGAATAGGATCATCGAGGTGCATGTTAGGTATGTACGAGTCGTTGAAGTGGTATTCATGGTGTCTTTCCCAGCGAGGTACTGGATACAGAGCAGTGTTGAATTGCCATTTGATGCCTGTATGAGCTGAAGCTGAGACGTGAGTCTGAGGTCTGACACGTGGAAGACCCTCTATCATCCAACTCCCAGTGACGTTGGGGAATATCACAGAGAACTCATCGAGCTTTGGGAGGTTCTCAAGCGCTAGAGCTTCGCCGACAGGACTTTTCAAATGCCAAATAGTGTCGCGGTCAGTGGTACGCTTTCGGAACTCTATCTTTGGAAATCGAGAGTAGTCTTCGTACGGGAAGCACAGATGGCCCATCGGCAGTGATAAAGTCTGGAAGGGCCATGTCGAAGACTCGTAGTGTATCAATGTCCAGATTCATGCGAAATGCAACACGTTGATCAACAACCCCTTCAACATTCTGCCCAGCGGTCGCCAACCTATACATCATTCTTGATGACAACTTCAGTGCAAGAATGGAATCCTCCCATGTCGACTGCACTCTCGAGTATCTCCGTAGCTCTTTGGGTCGATTGATGAGGGTTGGTGTAACTTTAGGTGAGCTTGCAAGCTCAACAATCCGGAGCTGTAATTCTAGTGGAAGTCTCATAATGAGAGAGCGGGTGACTGATGAAAACTTGCTTTCTTCATCCCAAGGGGGCTCAGACCTACCCACGGAATATCCCAGCCACGAAGAGTCAGCTTTGGGAGGAGTTGCACTGAGGGGATCCCTGTATCGCTTCTCGTTCTCTCGACCATACCTCTGACGAAAGAGGAAGTGTTGAAGAAGGATGGCTCGATACAAATCGTCAAGAGTGTATTCTCCAAATACCGTATCATCATTCGGGCTTGGTCGAGGAAACCTAAGAGGGAAGCGGCGGGCATACGAATCCGTGGATTTGTAAGATCCATCTTCGCGCCAGTAGACAGGAGCAAAGACCATGATTTGTACAGCATGAGCAAGTACAAATAACGGGCGCCACAAATACTCCTCATTCTCGACAAAACATTCAGGTGGGACCAGTACATTGGTCGGGATCAGCTTCGGTTCGGTGAGAAGCGTAGCCAGAGTCGCAAGCCACTCGCGTACGGCAGTGTTCTCCCGAAAGAATTCGAGGAGAAGCATTGGCTCGCGTGTCGGAGGAGATTGTCCTGACCGTAGCCAGACACTGTTTACATTCTGACTCTGAACATGGTCAATAAGATCTTGATTCTGCGCGCTGGGGAGCAAACCAAATGCGGTATCAGAATAAGCATTGATCTTCTGCTTTTCGTATCTACCATAGTAGTGCATGATATCAATGGCTGGTCCAACAATATCTGGTAGAACAATGTCCACATACGAGAGGAAGTCTGCCTCGTTCGCGAAAGACAAATACTTGGCTGCACATGTCACAGATATTTCACCCAGGACCTCGTCGTCTTGAGTTTTTAACACCCGAAGGCCTTCTGGTACATGGCCTGGCACGTGCCATGGTATCTTGTTGTTGGGAGGGTGCACGATGGAGTAGTCGGCGTTGCGATGCCACTCTGCAAGCTTCCGGTCCTGACGTGCGATGCTGCCATATCCGACGAACTCTGTGTCCATCCTGTCGATGCTCCACGAGAGGAATTTGGATATTGGTTTGCTCGTGGGGTAACTTCTGAAGTAAGGACACTGGACGTTTATCGGTTAGAGTTGGTCCCTAAAGTTGTGACATCGTTACAGGGCCGTAACTAACGTGAAAGCACAAGAGCCCAGGGTCCTGGGACGTTTTGGAAGGTAAGTCCGGATGTGTTGTGCCCTTCGTGGCATGAGAGAGACGATATGACTCGGTGGTTGTGTCGTGATGTCGAGTAGCAAGGGTATGGGTTGTGGTAAGAGTAGGAACTGGTCGACCGAGTAGGAGGTAACGGTTTGGGAGACGAGATGACTTTGGGATTGAGTCGCAGTGCTGATTAACTGAGGTATGGGTTACCAGGAGGGTAGAAGAACACAGATGGTATGTGGGGTGCGCGTGGTCGGAGAGACAAGTAGTAGAAGATGAGGTTGAGGATGAGGAGGGAGAGATTAGCTGTGGAGAAAAGACCGGGAGAGGCGAGGAATTTCAGTGAATGGAAAGCACAGAGGGTTTCTTTGGGCCGTGCGCTGCCATTGTGTATTATAAGCAATGAAACAGTGGCTACTGCTCTTCCAACCGACGCCCCGGCCCCTCGACTCTCAGTGTCAGAGACTCAGAGCCCTGTTGACGTTGAGACAAGGCAGCATCACATTTTCGGCCTCCACTGACTCTGTTTCCCTGTGGACCTTCTCTGATACAGCCATCATACTCTGTCAGAGCTTCTCGTGGGTGTAAAACTCGTTCACGTACCGCAATCCTCTTCACCGGGTGAGCGCGGTCGGGCACTGCGCTGACCTCTGTCTAGTCGGAGGGGGCACTAACTGTGCTTGGCGATGAAGGTCAAGAGGTACTGAAAAACATTCCCATCACTGGCAGTGCCGCTGGGACTGACACGGACTATGCCGAGCCAGTCACCACCAACATGGTCCAGGGAGGAAGAGGCCGACAGAGACCTCTCGATTGTTGGGTTGAGGCCTGATCTTTCTGCTTATAAATAACCCCCCAACCTCAATATTAGCTAGTATTGACTAAACCATGTGAAACTTGACAAATGAAGAATAGTGTATGGGCGAAGACTCACCAACGCAATATCATGCCTTACCTCCGTCTTACCTCTGTTCCATCCATCCCAGCGTCCTTTCATCCCAGCCTTGGAAGAATTGAGAAGTCCCTGCTGCTCGAGGGTGGCTTTTCTGTGGCTGATACGAATTGGCACCCATTATTTGCTGGGCTACATCTAATGACCCATTGGGGTTGAGATGGTTATCCTCAACATACATGAATATTACATGTTGTCACCATGATTATGAGTTTCCAGGTTGCAAAGCTCTACCAGTGCAAATTCGGGTTGCATTCTCTCTTTTACACCTGCAATCATACTATGCACTATCTAGACCACCAATTAGATACACCTTGTGCATTCAACTGCCAAACCCTAGAGCTACTGAACCTCGCGAGACCCAGATTCCCACTCAATCAGATTTGTAGAGAGTTATTCCATTCAGGGCGAAACCGCAGGACAGGAAAGAGCTTGATTCGGCAACGTATTCCTAAGCCTCCGAGATATTATTTATCTCTGATGGAGGGTGTAAGGGCTACGGGTAACTGGGTCCTGAATGAACTCTAGCGTATAGCGCACAGCGTTCCATGTCTTCAATAGCTGGTGTCTCCAGACGGGATCCGATTCATCTGCATCCTGTACCTTGATCCACCCTTTTGGAGCAGTTGTACCCTGTCGGATAATCCAGACTTTAGATACAAACTGCGGGGTGTGGTCATCGAAAAGAGCTGTAGTGCCGTTCTCTCCATAGGGTCCCACAACCAGTGGCTCAATATCAGCCCACGAGAGAGGAGCGAAGTAGGCTTCCTTGGTTTCTTGAAAGTATTTGAATCCAGCCCATAGCCCTCCAACTATGCCGTGGCTTCGCTCATATCCATACTTCCCTACGTACGGGATGCTCCCAGCACGGTCGGATGGGTCACCACCGTCAAGGTGGTTGTTGTCACAAAAGTTTCGCGGGACACCTATGGCGGAGCCCTCTGGTATTTCCGTGTCGAGTTGCTCAACGTCGTAATAGCGGTAAAAGTTGAATAGCCACTTGGTGCCGATATGCGCTGTCGTTTCGCTGTTGTCTTGAGGTCTAATTCGCGGAAGTCCGTCCATCGTCCAGGGATGGTTCACTGCTGGAATTATCAAGAAATACTCGTCCAACTTTGGAAGCTTATCAAGCAACAAACCAGGAGCGCAGTAGAAGCCCACATCAGAGAGAGACTCAAGAGCATTCTGAGAAGAATCACGATGATGGTCCTCTATCAAGAGGAGCTTGTGCACAGGGAGTGGAGCGCAAAAGCCAAGTTTATCATGAAAGGTTGGAATGCCCTGATACGAATCCAATATCCGCAAGGTGTCAAACTTCAAGTTCATTCGGAAAACCACTGTCCGCTGAGGAAGCTTGAAAGACTGGCTGATAGCTTCAACTGGACTCAGAGTTTGAATCAAGTGATACATGCCCCGAGACGTCAGCTTAAGGGCTAGAAGTGAATCTTCGGATGTACACTGGATCTTGCGGGACGCTCGTATCCAACTATCATGCTCCTCTTGCATAGTTGGTGTGACCTTGTGTAAAGTTGCAAGTTCGATAATGCGGAGTTGTATTTCTCGGGGGAGTTTCTGAAATGCAAAGTGGTCCACTGGTGGAGGGTCAAGAGCACCATACCAGGGATAGTAAGAGCGAGCCGTAGTATATCCTAACCAAACCTCTGAGGTCTGAGAGATGTGGGCTTCTGCACCTTTGCCAGGCTGCTGCTGGAGAAGGAAGAACATAAGAAGGAGAGCTCGGTGAAGATCATCGAGACTATACTTGTCACAGACCTTCACATCATCAGGGCCCGGTTCAGGATATCCAAGCGGAAAGCGACGCGGGTCTGAGTCTGTGGAGGTGTAGGACATATCCCCATGCTCCTGCATCGGGGCAAAGAGAAGAATCTGAATAGCGTGAGCAAGAATAAATATTTCTATGCGAAGTCCGGCCGAAAATGCTACGATGCCCGTTCGAACGGATGGTAGCAGCTTCGGTTTGGTGACCAGGGTAGCGAAGGTATCGAGCCAACGGCGCACTGGATCTTGCATCATGTAGAAGTAGATAAGGTCTACTGGGGATTGAACGCGGTCGTGATCGCTGAATAGCTCGTTTAACATTGGCAGCGATTCAAGTTTTGAAAGATGTTGGTTCAGTTCTTCATTGCCGCCATCTTCCCCCCAGGCAAAAGAAGTGTCATCATACTCTCGGATCTTCTCCGCGTAGTTGTTCGACGCCAACACCTCGATGGCAGGTCCCACGATACCAGGGAGGACATTGTTGGCATAAGAGATGAAGTCAGCCTTGCTGGCAAACGACAAGTACTTGCTTGTGAGTTCGGCGGAAATTTTGAACCGCGAGATTTCTGGGACGTCGAAACTATTTATGACACGAAGCTGTTTTGGGCGATACCAAGTGTGTTCAGAATCGAAGAAGGCGATGTTGGCACGGGTTTCAGGATGCACGATAGAATAGTCAGCAGTGTTGTGGGTCTCAGCGACCTCTTGATCCTTGGGTTCAAGGCTGTCGGGTCGGATTTCTTGTGACGCCATTTTGTCGATATTGGCGTAGTCCAGGTATAGTTGTTGGTATCTGTGACGTATCCTCAGAACTGAAGTGTCCTGAGATGATAGTCGTTAGCTTTGATCTCTCTGCGTCTCTCAGACTTCACGGAGTCTCGTACCGATTGTTGACAAGACTCTGCGATGCTCAAGTGTCTGGAGATCCTTATTTTCCTGAGTCCTGGGCTTTGGAAGACACGAGATGGCCCAGTGGTTGGATCAAATGTGGAGTCAAGCTGTTGAGAGACTGGGAAGCGCGTTACCGATAGGGCAAAATGGGGTATAGAACGAGGTTCAAGGTGCGTGGAGACGGTAGGAAAAGGTCGATGGTTGCAAGGTGAAGAGTATGTAATGGGCGACTGTGTTGAGAGGAGAGGCAAAGAAGATGAGAGATGAGTGACGGAGTTTGAGAAAATCATGGAGAGTCGAGACAGTGCACACCTGAGCTGCAGCAAGTGCTTGTTTATAGTGGGGTCAGATTCAGTGGCCAGTGGTCCCTTGCAAACAATGCCAGTGTCTCAGGCCTCAAATCACCTGGTGGTCTTCGCTTCTTGTGGGAGCCTGTGAGTCAGACCTTGGCGAGAGAGTAACTTCAGTAAGTGGAACAACACTGGCTAATTAAGCTCCCTTCATGTAACATATTTTAGTTCAGCATGCAAGAATCATCTGTATTCAAAAGGGTTTCCCGAGTTCTATTAAACTTGTCCGGGTCGCGGAACATGAGCTACTCCACACACGAACAATATCCGAGACTGAAAAGACATCTCCATACTTTTCTGTTCACTGCAATAACAACGGTCTAACTCTAGACAACCCTGTAACTAGCATTACGAATAGGTATTCAAGTCACTACAAGCTCGTGAAGTTGCCAAGGCCAACCCTCGTGTTAGACGGGGGGTTGACAATTGAAGTCGGCAGGCCCCTTGTCAACTGCGAGGTTTACTCGCTCCCTAATCTCCATTCCTAAGAACTAATTAACTTGGTAGCACCAAATCAATCTTCACCCCGGCGTTGCACTTACAATAGTAGGATTAAATGCACTCTTGTCTAGCTGCATTCTTTTCTTTTGGTCTCTAGCCCTTTGAGCTTTCTCACAGATTCAGCACCGCGAGAATCGGTGCTCTGGTTGTCTCTCCCTGGTGTATAGCTTAAAGAAGGACCAGGAGACCAACCCGGAGAAGACACTCCAGCCAAAACAGGGGTGTTCCTACCGACTCCATATTACGGAAGCTCGCTCACGCCATATCAAGTTCCGTGCTGCTACGCAGGAAGATCCATAGGAGGTTCTTGTGACGTAGAGATGGACTGGTGAGGACTCATGTGGTGCGGGCTCACGGGCTCAGAGGCGTGACCCCGATACCTCGGGGATGTGAGCGGACTGACCGCACTGGGAGGATGTATCAAGTTACCCCCCTTACCCTGATATTGAGTCTTGTGTCATTGAATATTGACGTTTCTTTCCACGGTGGTGGCTGAATTCTTGCCGATACAGAACCATATAAGTAGAAGAATAGCTAGCAGTGCAGCACCGCCGATGACAATGCCAACGGTGGCACCAATAGATAGCCTCGATTCAGTGCTGTGTACCTCTGTGGGCTTTGGCGACGCTGTTGATGTACCTGTCGTGGATGGGGTCGATCGTGTTGGAGGACGCTCTGCTATTTCTGGCCTACGTCCCAGCAAGCCTTGGAGCACCTCGTTTCCCTCATCGAATCCATCCCTGGGGGCCACTATTTCGCACCCCCTATCTTATTTCCACTAGTGACGTTGTACAAATCGACTGGCTCGACGTTATTAGTCATGTTAGGGTTGTAGATAGCCCAGTATGTCTCGTGATTCCCAGCCTTGTTGTTCGTACCAGACCAGAAATTGTGTATTGGCCTGACAAAGAGCGTTTGTGTCGGTTTAGGTGGCCTCCGAGGACGAAGAGTTGCGATATGTGTTGGATTATATTGCATGATGGGCTGTAGTGGTTGTCCTCTGGTGGGAAGGTAGCGTTTCTGTGATGTTCGGGGCGTGCTTTCATCCAGATGAACGACGGGAGGGTCGGAATGTAGATGTCGTTGAACGGGGCTATGTTGATAACGGACTGTTGCACGCTCAATTCTCCCCAGAGGTATCTTTGACGATGTGAGCTCATGATCCTGGCGATGGAACTAACGCATTGGCTGGACTTACATGTTGAAGGAAGGCTTGTCTTGCACCCACGCCACATCGACACAGAACTAAAGCTTGTTCTAAGGTATCTCCCCAGTCGTCTTCTGGGTTGGCCAAGAGTTTCCCTTGGCATCAAAGACGATCACTTCGTCAAATGCCTGAGGAGCCTCAGTGTTGTTTCCATACGGGTCGACAATACCTCCTAGATACACAAGTAGGCCGAGAGAGTCACCAGTTCGTATCCAGACCATGCCACCTTCAGCTCTTAGTTGTTTGCTGAGATTAGCCGCCCGCGTGAACTCTACCGAGTCGTATGTGTAGAAGTTGAAGCTCCATGGTTCGGTCGCCGGTCCATCCGCTCATCGAGGCGTTTCTTATCCATCCTCCAAGATAGTAGCCCCTGCCGGTCTCCGAGACACCGACACCAGCGCCGTAGGAGACGACCTTCGGTGGAGGGGTTATGTCGGGCCCAAAGTCGTCCCATTTGTCGTAGATGTCGTAGCTGATGAGACTGTAGGGCTTTTGTGAGAAGCCGTTATTCCATTTGCCACCGTAGAGGTAGAATGGCTTCTTGACGCTGTCACCCCAGAGGATTCCACCGTGTGCGCTCGGAATACTGTTGCATTGGCGTTAGTCTGAAAGAGGAACCATAACTGTAGGGCTCATCTAACCTTCCATGTTTGCTTAGGCTGATAATAATGTCTGGCCAAAGATTGCGGCCTCGGTCGACGGGGTCGCTGAGGTCGTGGTATGGGAGCCAGGTATCTGGAGTAGAATCAGTGACCAACAAGACTCGGCCGCAAACTCCAGGGTTGATATACTGGAGAAGCTCTCATAAGTTTGCTGGAAATCATTAAAGATGTCCGAGCCGCCATCGATGTAAAGGTTCTCGTTAATGACAGTGGTTTGGTGTGCGAATATTTGGGGATCTTTACCGTGGTCCAGTGGACGTTGAGAAGAAGTGCCAGTATAGCTCGAGTCCATCTGAACCCAATTTGCTTCTCAATGCAGGCCTGTTGTAAACGGGCCACTTGCAGATGAATTCGGGAAGCTTAACAGCATGGGGACTTCTCCGAATAACTGCGGGAATCTTATTCTTTTGACTGTACTGCTCGTTTGTTGTTTCATTCAGTATGAATCGCGCTCCGTACGACTGAGGGGAAGTCTGTGCCACTGGATGATCTAGATGATGGTAGGCTGGGAGCGCATTAGCTGTCACAAGTGACATCTGGATGGAGGGTGTCTCCCACCTACAGCTATTGAATGTAGCACTCGAATTGGCGTAAGCTGGACAGACATTCCTGATTCTGGAGAGAGTGGATGCTGACAGTAGGCTAGATACGTCCAGGTTGACATAACATGGTTAACGGTCTGGTTTGACCAGGTGGGAGGTGCCGAACGAGATTTTCTTCTCCCGAGTGAGTTCTTGTTGTTTCTTTGTCATCTTCCGCAAATTCGGCGTTCGTTTGACTGGTGTTCTGTGGGCGAACCTGCTGTTCGTGTGAGGCGCGTGACAAGGGACATCACGGAACATGAACGCTGTACCCCGAAATATGTATACGGAGATACCAACAAAAAAATGCCATGGTCTGAGCCATCTTTGGAAGTGAGGGGAACAAAAACCTTTGCGGCGGCCTCTTCATAAAGACATAAGTATACGAAGAAGCAAAAAGAACCTAGCCCAACGTTGATCCAGGCAAATATGGTACCAAGTGTGCAGTACAATCACTAAATCGCAACATGTGATGTTCAGCGAATATTGGTGGCACGTCTAGGGAGCTGCCCTCACTGTAACGCCGCACAGTTCAGCTTTTGCAGAGGCTTTATACCGCGGCATCATCCTTGCACAAGCATCACCCTCTGGCGTCGACCTCCACCTTTTCACGGGGAGCTTTCAGGTCTGAACTCACTGATACCGTGCAGTCGGGTTTCCTTTGTTAGCGCATATTGAGGTCTGGCAATTTGTACTGACGGCAGGACCAGAGGGAGTCAAAAAGAGAAGAAGTGCGCTGGTAACTCCAAATTCTTTCTCTGATCGGTTAGTGTGATTCGCAGACTCTGAGTCTTGTCCATGGCCTCAAGTACTGACTCATTGCCGTTATTTCGTGTTAGGCGAGGAAGCGCGGCGCTGTACTTGAAATGTTCTAATGCTTACCCTCGAATCTTTGCTGGAGTAGCCTCCCTCCACCCAACGGTGTGGTAGACTATATGTCCCAAGTATCCAGCTCTTATGACTATTGCAAAGGAGAACATACATCACTCTTTTTGGCGGTAAGGCTTGCCTCAAACCTTTTCTGTGCACTCTTCTGTCTGCTTCCTCTTCTCTTTTGTTGGGATTCACATCGACTTCGTGCATATCGAGCGCCTGATGGTTTTTGACATCCAACCACGAGTTAGATACAACGGAATTCAAGGTACATTGTCTTGGTGTCTCAGCCAAGTACTTCTTGGGGTATCATAGCTATCTCCATGGGCCGGGCATCATGTCGGTCATTAAGATCTGCTGAAATGTATCAATAATGGTTTGCTGAGGTGGAGAACTCAAGGTAGTATATCTCAGGGCTCCCAGGCGCCTAGAAGGCCATATATTCTCGCCATCAGCCAGAGCAACATATGATGTAGTCCACTCTTCAACTCCAAGATCGTCTGCTTCATCCTCAACTGCTCATCGAAAACCGACAATCTAGTGTTACATATATCTAGATTTTGGACCTTCCATCACTCAAGTCTGTTCCAAATAGATGCCGAAAAGACTTCCAATGAAGGCGATGAGGAGATTGAAGTTTCGTTCCAAGACTCTGAAATCTTTGCTCAGCAGGTTGAGCTTTTTACTCCACCCAATGAACCCTTTGATCATGATCCTGTGGAGGATTTCAAGCTTTCGTCCATATTGTGCAACAAACCTCATCTGCTGATATTCTCATTTTAGCCAGGTGTTCCGATTTCCCAGAGTTGCCGGCCAATGAACCCAGAGTAGGCAATAGCAGGGTGAACATAGTATCCCCACGTGAGACACCAAAGGCATCTTCAGAGGCTCATGACAGTTGCCCTCGCAGATGTTTTTGCTATCACCAACCTTCGCTTGAACTTGACCGTCAGCATTTCCTGGAGCTCCGACTTTGTAGGATGCACCACATATGGAAGAGAAGGCCATTTTCTATTCATATGTTCCCAGCGATCATTCAGGCCTGTTGTGTCTTGAAGATGCCAGTCAGACCAGTATACTTGCTGTTTACCACTTCGGCGGTGCCTCCAAACCATCAGCAACTGGTCTACCCCTTCCTTCTGTCGCATTGCCGATCGGGCGATTGCAGACCCGATACAAGGACAAGGCCAGCATCTTCGAGGCTGCGCACCCTCTGTGGCCAATTTTCGATTGGAATATTACATTTCCCGGGGAATACCGGGCCTACGTCAAACCAGAAACAGGTAAGTTTGTGTTCAGCAGGACAGAAAATAATTTTGACGCCGCCCAAGTGTTGCCAAGGTACACTTGACATGAAAGGTTTCATCAGAAGAACGTTAATATACTCATGAAGCCTCTTTCGAACGGATGATTAATCTTAAAGTTTATGCCAGTCCTCCTAAATCCCAAGCATACTATGATCTACGACTCCGACCATACTTCCATCACCAGCAAACCGACACAATCGGAAAGCATGTCCCTTTATAATAAATCCACAGATTGAATAGAAGCTTTGTACTTGGAGTTCAGCGCCTCTGAATAGTTATACATTTTCCACTCGCATCTCCAAGTAGACGGCTAGACTAACTCCTAGGTTCAGAGGCGTGATACTAGGTAATTGCATTGAAGTGAGCTTAAAGAATGATAGGATCGTGAATTTGATAGGTTAAAAATAGATAAAGTCAGATTAGCTTATCTAAGTGGCTAGCTTAAGATAGGAGGATCTAGATAAGATAAGATTAGATAACCACGATAAGATTGTCTTGGACCGTGGATTTGCCGATGGTTGTTGATTAGTGCGACATTTACAGCGAGCAAGCGCTAAGCCTCGCCCGCACTTAGTATCACGACAAGGAGGTTGTTCCGCCGAGCTCCTTGCTAATACCTTACGCCATCCGGGCAAGATTAAAAGGCGAAGATTCAAGGAGGAAGTCGAACTGGGCGGCTCGTGCCAGAGGCGCATAGCTTCGTATCCAAAACAGGTGTTGCCGACTCAGACTTGAACTCGTTGCTGCTCTTCCGAGCCTAAGCACGCAACACAAGCCGCAAGTCCAGCTGTCGAGACCCATGGGTGTAATGAATTCAATCTGGTACCAGGAATATTGAATCGCGTTGTAAACTGTACATCAATTCTGTGACGCGGTTAAAAGGTCAAAAGAGGCTTAAGCCCAGCCGACAGAGAGACACAGATTAACAAATATGGGTAACATATCAGTTAAACTGTTTAAACCAAGTCACTGTGATCTACGCAATGAATATTGATGCTGCCTTGCGGCGGGGCCCCTTCACAAGCGATATAGCGCCTATATTCTACAGGCATATCGTATTTTGACCGTCATCCTGTCAGAGACATGTATATACTTCACAAGCCGCCAGGGTGTTGCGACGTCGTGCAGATGAGACAAATAACCCGGTGGGGCTTCAATAAGACTTGAGAGCGGTTCCATATTCTGATCCTTCTCTTCATTGCCCTGGCGCCGACTCTCAAGAGCTTCACTCCATTCTTTGATGTATTTGACATCCTTTTCTTCTCCCTTCGCAGCCTTGGTGATTGCCTTGCGACGGTTATCGCGTAGTTCTAAAATAAATCTATTGAGCTTTTCAAAATAAGGCCAATGGTCTACCGAAATTGAAATCCTGTATGCTAGATCGCTGTTCGGCGAGGTACCTCTGCAAAAGAAGGTTGTTTTAGGCAGGCCAGCACAGAGACCTTGGGACTTGGCTATATTCAGATTCCGGTATTCTTCGCAGAGTTGCTCTGTTTTTATACCTCGTTAGTCATTTGTGCTTCTCGCCAAGTTTGTGCTTCACTCACCGAGGCTATCCCATCTCTTACAGGCTGTTACGGCTCTCATAGGTAGCTCAATGGAAACAATTGGTGTAATCGTGACCACTTGCTTACGTCCTGAGACAAGGGTATATTCCAGGATCTCCGGCGTCCGCAAAGAGTGAGCCGGTCGAATAATGTTCAGTGCTTTCTGAGCCTTCACAATAGCTTCAAGCAGCTTTAAGCAGCTTCATCATCTCATCCCCTTACCTATTGAAGGTTCGATTATATGTATGCGTCCCTGCCTTTCGCCCGAGAGCTGGTAGGGCTGCTAGAGTACCGTATAGTGGCCCGCAGAGGAGGAAAGAAACGATGGTGATGAGATCGCATGCATCATCAACTGTTTCGGCGTCCATGTTGATGTAAAGATCTAGCTGGGCTTTCAGATCATAGATCATTAAGGCAAAGGCCATGGCCCCTTCAAAGCCGACCTGATTGCCCTTACTGACCTTGCCTTGGTGATTAGGAATGTTGTCGCTCTCGATATAGAACTCTTGTGTCGCCAGGTACACGTTGGCTCAATTCACACCCAAGAAAGCCAGCCATTGCGATTCTCTTTGACGCCCCTCGACATTCACGTTCGTTTATTCGGTCAGTAGGTCATTCGGAACAGCGTGAAGAGCGAGGTGATCCCTTGTGCCACACATGCTTCTTTGTGGCTACGTTCAAGGCAGGTCGACAATGAGTTGGGCCAGTGCTCATCACATCACATCGCTTGCTTGTCTAACGCACGAGTCACTCCAAGCCGCCGGCCCGGTCATGGCCTCGAAAAGAATGTTTGTTTTCAACCACCCCAGCATCCCAGGCTTGCAAGCTTTTGTCACATCGCCGATCGAGACTAATGTGATCGTGATTCATCCAGCTGCTTGTTGGGCTAAGCGAACTCGCCCTGCACTATTCGTTCTAGCCAATGAGAGTCATTTCTGAGTTCCAGCACAGATCGAAAGTCGATACCTGGCCAAGTTTGCTTGGTCAAATGATTACCCGACCAACTTTCCAACACCGAGCTTGCCTCTGTCATCTTCTCATCAACAACATCTTGGGCAGTCAAGCTTTGTTTTCCCCAAAATCTTAGAAGTCCTTCTGGTACAACCTATTCGCGATGGATGACAAAAAGACTGCCGAAGAGCGTCCTGAGGATACTAGAATCGTTGTTGAACAGCTTTCTGATTGTGAGTTTCCTCTCGCTGCTCTGCCGTAAGCAAAATTTGCTAATTCTGTAGTCTCAGCGCTCCCTTCAATTTATATGGCTAAGCTGAGAGCAAGAATGAGGCCAGAACACGACCGACCCATGACCCTGCTTCAGTACCTGGAGAATGATCCCGTTAAGAACCTTACAACCCAACACCAGACACCAAAGAAATGGCTCGAGAACCTCACTACAGTCAACTTCAGAGACCCTACCTCCATTGTCAACCTTCAATTCGACTTGGCTGAGTATAATGTAGGGAATATTATTCTCTGCACTAATGGCAAAGACGCCTTTGCTGTTTCGCCATATCCTGGAGCTATGACCGTGGACGATACGCCAGCCCTGGAGGACTCCGATGTCCACCCAGGTCTACTCTCTCTCGAGTTTGTCGATAATTCTGATAATCTTTCCGTTTCTGAGCCCGGCGAGAGTGCCAAATCATCAGAAATCGGTCAACCACTTCCTTCTCTAGTAATGCCCATCGGACATTTGCTCAAAGGATATATAACAGAAAGCGGCATTATGAATTTAGATGACACTAACTACGTCCTTGTTGTCGATGCTGTCGCATCTGCACATCCTGTTTGGCTAATCTTTGATCGGAATGCTAAAGATATGTTCGAGGAGGAGGAGGAAGACGACGAGGAAGACAAAAAAGGAGGCTACGGAAAAGACAACAAGGACATCCATCCCGACACAGTTGAGTGGGTGTTAGATGGGACAGAGAAGAATTATGATGCTGCCCAAGTGTTGCCGAGCATCCAAGATTGGTTCCAGTCCTACGAGAACCTCAGTCTCACTCAGATTCGGGACTCCTTTCGAAAGACAGGGTTGACTGGAAAGGTCAAGGCCAGGGAGGTGACTGCCGAGGATACCAGTGTACTCTGGAACAAAGTTACCTCTGTTGAAAAGAACAAATAGACTCTTCTTCCAGTGGTCAAGTCTTCACTACTAGGCATCAGAGAGCTAAGGGACAAGGAGATGTTGATGCCGGCTGGAGAATGTTGTGGCTGACGAAGCCCTTTGCCGCATTTCCATAGTTAGAGATACCTTGATCTAAACATGTCCCCTTTGATGAACCTTTCCTCTTTCTGCGTGATCTCAACTATTCCCCATCACATGCCGTTCAATTGTCCATAAGACCACACTAATTAAATAGGCGAACATGTCCAAATATTCGTACACCATCATCTAGTTCCCCATCTCTCACCGCCAAAAAGGACGTCAACATGCAAGGAGCTACTCAAAGTAAATTGCGGCATATTGATCCGGTAAGATGGTGTTTCAGAGGGGGGCCTGTGGTACCATGAATAGGTGCCAATGGCAGGACTGAAGCGCTGTACCTAGGCAGTCCATATCACTCTGCCGGTTGAGTAAGCGCCAGACACTCAAACACCAGAGTTTCTTTTACTGGCGAGAGGTGGGTATGTGTTAAAATGCTCTCTCTTGTAGGCTTAATGCACCCAGGCTACCCTCATTCTGTATAATTCCGTTATGAGCAAGATTCGCTATGTCGAGTTGAGAATCGTGGTTGAGAGCTTATACCAGCACTGAGAACTGCAAACTTAAGTGGCGATTGTGCAAGGAGATGAAGAATTGGGTCAGATCAGATTGTGCAAGGCGCAACATCTTAGATTACGCGCTGGTAGCTAATCGCGCCTCCATTCATTCGAACTTGGTCAATATCGGATCTGGAGCAAGATCTCTTAATGCCAGTTGAACGTATGGCAGGGAGCTAAGTTAGACTAATTAATACACATTTACTGTCATCGAATACGCAAAATACGATGCAAAGAGAAGGCGATTGGATGAAGTCAAGGGGCATTATCTACACATTCCAGCGGGGCATTCTCACTGTAGGTCAAAACTTCCAGATTTTGAACAGACCTTTGTCCTGGGCTTCACTCTCACCGGTAGTCAGGTAGTTTTTATCTCTTTAAGTAACATGCTGTTAAGATTTGCTGTAAATGTGTCCATTAACTTGGGTACTAAAGGAGTGAATAAATGACTATGTAACTAAATGATTGACTAATTCAAGGATTGAATGGCTTGTTTGAGCAAGTAAAGAAGAGACATAGAGAGAGACAGATAGATGTAAATAGAGAGGCAAAGAGAGGCAGATAGAGTAAGAGAGGATGACACCATATTTCGCTTTCCCTTTAATGCTTACGGGATGTGTCTGCTTAATGCTCTCCATTCTGGTTCATCCATTGGCAAAAGAAGTGTGCATGAACCTCCGCGCAGCTCCAATTCCTCCATGGTTCCCTCCCCTCTGTTTCAAGATTCACGCCTGCCTCCAGATGCTGGACAACCTGCGTGACCTGGTATTTGAACAGTGCTTGACAGCGAGTACATCGATCCCGAGGCTCGAAAGTGTCACAGTAAAAGGGGGACGCGAGCTCTACTTGGTGATTGAAAGAACCAGGGGGGTTTGCAATGAGGTTGATCAGAGGCTGTCGCGAGTACTGCCGATAAAGGGTGTTGCTCCATCTGACAATATCGTCCAGCTGTACTCTGTCAAAAGCATCATTGCGGCTGTTGCGAACGTTCTTGACGAAGGTGTGCATTTGGTCGTAGCCTGTCCAATGTTCTGCGGAAAACGCCAAGACGCAGGTCGGATCTCCATTTGTTGTCACGCCTAAACAAGCAAAACCAGATTTGGGAATGCACATCCCCTTAACAAAAGCCTCTCTTACCTTGAGAGCCTGGTATGCTTCAAAGAGTGCCTCTGCAATTGCTTTGGTCAGTCATGTATATGTCTGCCTTCGTGGTTGTATTTATGTGAGAGAAGACTGTGATAAGGTTGTGGAAGGTTAAAATAGGCTTCAGCCCCAAGGGCACAAAGGTAAAGAACACCAATAAACACATACGAGCAATGTGAGAGAATACTTACCGTGATTAACCCATTTTTCACGAGCCGTTACGACTCTTAGAAGAAGCTCGAGGGGACTGAGGGCAGGGATAAGGAACGACGTATTGTTCTGTAATACTGAGAACTCATAGACTCTCTGAACCATTGATTCAGTGGCTGGGTGCCCACCGTGTATACGCTGGGTGAGTAGAAGTGCATCGTGCAAGCGCCCATCCAGAACTTGCAGGGCTCTGGTGTAACCAGACTTCAACTTTCTCAACCTGCGTGGTACATCCCCCCTTTCTAAAGCAGTCAGAACATTGAGTAGTGGCTCATAGTAGAGATAAGACACAAGGGTGATAAGCGAAGCAGCGTCCTTGACTGCTAGGGGTGAAATGTTGGGGCGCTCAAGTTCTTCTCTCAGATCCTCAATCATCAATTCAAGGCCTCGCGCTGCGTTGATACAGGTGTTTATTTTTCGTAGTCCTGGGACATTCTGGTTCCGCCATAGATCAGGTGTCACTCGATATTCGGGAGGTGTTGGTTCATGGTAGACCTGCATCTCTGCTTAGGTTGGTAAAGTAGACAATGACAATGCTCGGGGGTAACGGGAAGATCGAAATATAGCCTGCGGGAGTAATTAGCTCAAATAGATGGGAGGTTCTTGAGGGTTAAATAAACAAAAGTTCGGCCTGTATGACATTGCACATTGTTTTCGGGGGAGCCCTGTTCTAGATCTTGTTTATCCTCTAGGTACATGCCACTGCCAACACTGAGGTGAGTCCTCGAGGTGCCAGTGACACCAGGCCCGTCATTGCTCTCGACTAACTCTCCATCAGCTCAACCTCTCCAACATCCCTCAACTTCTTCCAAGCTTCCTCTTGTCCATCCGACTTCTCTCACCCCCTTTGCATCCTGGTACTCTGATTCCGCCATTGGACATCTGTAGGCAGAGGTGGCTATCTTTGTGTCACAAGAAAAACTTGAATCTCGAAGGTCTACTGAACAGCGAAAAGCCTCCCGCCCGTTTCGAACCATTTGAGAGCAAGGTTCGGGTGTCTTCGTATCACCAGCGATAACTTGAATTTCGACCAGGTCCCCGCTTAAGGAACCTCCGCACAGTTCCCCCACCTAACCTTGCCCTACCTTCGCTCCCTTGCATTTCTCCCACCGCGGAAGATCTGAAAGGCGGGGTACCAATCCCTGTTGTCACAAAGAACACATTGGCTCTCCATCAGCTCCCAGCGAACTGACCCCTTCACCCCCCAGTACAGGCGCGTGGGCATCAAAGCTTCTGTTTTCGTGGCTTTGTACAGCGCAGATCGACAACGGACTGAAGCACCGTTCATTGTCCCTTTGCACATCATATCACTTCACATTCCATTACGCCCCATTCAGTGCCTCTTGCAAGCTTTCTATACCACTGCAAGGCCATCACGCCGTCGTATATATTGTAATCGGATCCTTACGCTCTCTCTCAACGCCGCGTCAAATTACCACGCAGTTGCTAATGTACGTATATGATATACGCACCTTGTCCGCAAACCGACCAATTTCCAGACACTCACCTCCCGTCATCAACGCACCAGACAATACTGTCGCAGTCACAGAAGCCCTCTAGCCAGTTATCCATCCCACCAGGTCGCAAGATGGTCGCCACTGAGCTTTCGGAGAAGCGCATCGCGGAGATTCAGGCTGCAGTTGGTACGCCTTCTACTAGTAAGTCCTTCCTCTCAAGTATACTTCCCGAAATGCATATAGCTGACCCTATTACCTCAGTGTCTCCGGACGAGTACTTGGCGAAGTTGAAACATGAAACCGGCAGTGAAGAACTCGTGGATCAGTATCTGGAGAAGGCATGCAAGTTGAGTAGACAAGAATCACCCTATCAGGCAGAGGAATGGCTCCAGCGGCTCATTAAAATGGACTTTACAAATGTCGCTGCTATTGGTAAGCATCACTTTGGCTTGACAGCCTATAGAGTGCGTCGATTTGATCTCGGCACCGATGGCGAGGATACGTTTGCAGTCGAAACTGATCCTGATGCTCTGTTTACGCTGGAAGCGACGCTCCCACCATTGACACCCTCTGCGGACATTGAGACTGGCGACTATCATGTCCACCCTGCCTTGATCTCTCTGCAGAAGGGTGAGGTTTCCCCTTCTGACTCTGATCCGGAGCCTTCCAAGACCGGCACAGTCGCAGCTTCTGGGCAATCACTTCCTTCTCTAGTCATGCCCATCGGACAGCTACAGAAGAAGCCTAAGGCAAAGGCACATAAACGCTTCGAGGACACTGACTATTCCCTCGTCATTGACGCCACCAAGATTAACCATCCTGTCTGGCTGATCTATGACCGAAACCCGTACGATGATATGGGTGACCGACACGTGGTCAACCCAGACAAGAAGCCCCTGGTCTTCAAGGAACTTGGAAAGAACTTTGATGCTATGATGGTTTTTCCAAGTCTCCGATGGTGGCTTGCGAATTACGGACGGCTCGACTTCGCTCACATGCTGAAGAATATGCAGGCAACAAGCATCACAGGACCAATCCAGGCTCAGTGGCTTGCCCTTTCGGCGGCGGAAAAGATTCTCAGCGAGTAGGCGTCTTCTACAGTTGTGTTTCTGTGTACATGAGAGAGGGGTCGGAGCGGGGAGATTATGGGGTCAGGCCTTGAAGCATGAAGTTTTGGTGGAATTGTATCGCGAAACACCCTCCTTACGAGACAGGATCATCTCCCCTCAGTTTTTACGGCACAGGTTTAGTGTCCATGTACCTAGTTCTAGCTAGTCCTTGTAATCACAGTTGATGCAGCAGCCCAATGTACCTCTGCGCGAGTCTACCAAGTGAAAATGTCCTCAGACGCAGACACTGTCGTGTTACTTGCACTTTCGCAGCTAGCGAGTCCGCTGTCAGCAACTCATTCAGGTGACATGTCCAGCAGCAGCGCTTGATCACTTTTGCGCACGCCTCATTGATGCTGCTTCCCTTGACATCAATGCTTTACGTCACCATATTCAGACGTGATAATGCAGTCAGCTTCACCGATCAATGCATTCATCGAGTCTGCCTTGTTTTGCCAACTCAATTGTGTAACCCCCAAAAGCAATGCCCGCGTCAGATTCATTCGTGGCGCGATTACCCCTCTCCCAAGCCTTGTTTCAATCAAAGCCATGCGACACTGATCTCTATCGCTATTTCTAATATCGATTTGTGCAGGAATCTGCGTGGAGGTGAAGTGTCGCCGAATCACCTCGTAGCGGGAACTTCGAGGGCGCAGACAGACATTCATTCGCTCGCACGCTGGGTAAACTTGGACATTGCCATCGCTGATTGTTTTCGCGTGTGTCAGATCCGTGGGATGAGCGACTGGGGTATCGGAAATAATTGGGGAGGCTTGGTCATTCCAAGTCCTGTATTGGTTGTTGATAAGGTCAGGAGCGCCAACATCGATCGCGGTTGGATACTGCGCGTAAAGGCTGTTAGCTCGCGGTTCACCAAAAGCTGCTTACGGACATTTCCAGTGATGACTGCAGCATCGTTTGTCGTGGCACCCTTTGTGATTACGCTGGACGAGGTTCGAGTGATGGTGATAGGGGTACTTCGCGTTTGAGATCGGTAGCACAGCGTCAAAGAAAGAGGAGGTGGCGCTGGCTTTGCCTCCAACAATAGCCGGTGTAATAACCGCATTATTACTCGTCACAATATTTGTAATCTAGATCCTGGGCAATGTCTTGAGAAAGATCTTTGACCAAGTGGCGCTCGGCGACAGTCTTTGTCGCTCAGTATCAAGGTCAAGGCCAAAACACTCAATATTACGCTCTACCTCAAACGGCTAGTTTGTGTCATCACCAGCCTCTGCGACACTAAAGCAGAAATAAACATCTCATCATCTGCAGGAACGCTTGTATCTCAGATTAGATCTGAGTTCGGGGAGATGGCAAAGGTTGCAGTGACCTGAGTCTACGTGGCGCAACTGACCAGGGTAAGACAGACAGCCTTCAATCTGAGATCTGACAAGGCACTCAGCGTTGTTTTCTCTCCGGGGAAATCGCTTGAGAGTACAAGATCTGGCATTCATCGAAGTCTATTTACGAAAACGTCCTGGTGCATTCGGGCTGACGTTGAGCACTGAGTCTGCAACCGTCGCTTGTCGCGGTGGCTTGGCTGGAGGCTGGCTTCACAGTATGCATAGCTTCTGTTTTTGGCTGACCGATCAGCACCATTGTCGTCATTGACTTTCTCACTAGCATTTGAGTCTCCAGTCAGGAGAAGGAGATAAATGAAGCCACCACCATGACAACAAAAGCCAACCAACCGTAGAGAAAACGACGACATTCCCGTAATCATGCGCAGCGATTGTATCACCACGGAGTGCCTTGTAAGAAGGGTCTTGCTCATTTACACACGGAACGATAACGACCCGAGCGCCTGTGACACGTTCAGCCTCAACCGTAGTGGTCAAGAAGGGGGTGAAGCGTTGTCAGGTAACCGAGGAACGCTCACAGTATGCCCTGGGCTTTCGAGGCTATCAAGGGGCTATCTGTTCTTTATCTCGCCGGGCTGGGGTTGCTCAGCGTCAGTGTAACAGGCTGGGAGGCAGTTGTCTCCACGGGCGGCCGCGCAGACTCGGAACTGGTATCATAACGGAGGTCCGACGTGGCTTCGACCGGGCCGGCATCGATGTCATCGCTCTCGGGCGCCTGCGTATTCACGGGCTAGGAACCTTCAGCGACCGGTCGAAGTGTCGGGCTTGGATCAGATACACCGGTATCATTCGTGGAGTCTGGGGTGTCGGGAGCTTGGGCCGGGGTTCGATTTGAGACTTCTGAACTCAGGTGATGGCATCTTGCACTTTGCTAATACACAGTTAGCCGGTCCGGGAACCAAAGCCTGCTTCTGAGGTAGTACCGACCGGAGGAACTATTGCTTCTCTCGTGATATCTGGCGCGGCAACAAAGCCTCACTCTGTGGTCGTGACTTTGAGGAGTATCTCCAGTGGCTGCCCAATTGCTGTTGGGTACCGAAATGTCTCGGATGAGCTTGAATACAGTGCCATTACGGCCGGCGGTGGCTTATACCCGTGCTCCTGCGATTGAACAGCTGGTGGAAGACACAGTGCCGGAGGACTCAGCTTTCATGATGGCTCCATGGCGAAGCTACGGGACGTCGAGACAAGTCGAGAACAACTGATGAGTGAGTATCGAAAGCGAAGAAAGGCGCAAACATTGTAAATTCGCATAAACAATGACAGTTTCAGGGGTAAAGCCGTGGGCAAGAGATTTGAAGCACAGTCGAGGAACGTCGAGCTCACGGCGCACCCGTTAATGTCGCTAATTTTGGTGATGTGATGGCGAACATTGAAAGGCTGAGGGGCTTACAGCTGGTGAAGCTTTGATGCACGGGCGTTGATAGCTGTTCGCTGCGCTGCGCTCAACTGAACGACTGTGAACATCCGCAACAATCTGGATACCAACACTCAATGCGATCCCTTTCACACTCATAGTCTATAGACAACAAAGAGAATAACCTGCACAATACCAGTAGCACTCTCCAGGTCATCCAAGAAATGGAGGCGGAGCGATTGACATGGCACGTAACGGTCATTCCCGGCTTCATTAGGTTCAGCTAGCCCGGAGCCAGCATCAGCACGTTGGTACTGAATTGTCCACTAATTCTTCGGGGCTGACTTGAACATTACAGGGCCTTCGAGGCGTGCCGACTGGTTTACGGGGGAATATTCGAGGCCGGGCGTCTCACAGTCCGCTATACATCACTCTCAACCTCGCTATAGTTAGGGCTCTGCTATGACATGGAGTGTCGCTTTTGCAATGTTCCATGGCGAAGGCGATAAACATGTGTATCATCGTCTCTACAGATGGTTTTCATCATCAATTAGGCTGCCTATTTATTTATTTATTTATGATTTATTTGTTTAATCGGTTACTGATTACCTTTTCGCTGCCTTCCCCTTTGTCGCTCGTCTTAGTCATGGCTTTCGGGACTGTTGGTCGGCGCATTGCCTCCGGCATAACCTAGACCTGGGTCTTCTTCGAGACACCATAAACATAAGGATCGTTAGCCTTCTGGTACCTCATCAGGGTGTATCAAACCTAAGTTGACCTATGCCAACATACACAGTGAGGGCAATTGACGAGAGTCTTTTAGACGGCAAGACTTCTAATATAATTAATAACCACGGGCAAACGGATTGGGTCTCCGGCTCTCGTTGGACTTTGAAGAAGGCGGCGACAACCATCCTACGCATCGATGGGAAAGGCGCTGTTGTGTACTAAGTGACAGCTTTTGTTCCATTCTTTACAGGACGTCTGCCCAAAGTGTCATGGGACTTACACCGCTCAGGGACCTCAAAAGAGTTGATACGGAGGAAGTTGATGCAATAAACTGGAATGCTTCGTATCTCTCCGGCATCACGATCCATGCAACTGCCCACTATGCTATTGGCATGGGTTTCATCAAGAGATCTGTTACCGTTGATCAAATTGAGGTGGCGACATCATCCAGGGAGCTTTGACCCAATAGCCCAGGCACTAAAGCCAAATTGTTCTCGCTTTTCGAGACAGAGCTGTGAGCGAGTCCGTGCCGAGAATGAAGAGAAGGTTTCGCTGCTCGGCCGGCCAAATAAGAATTATGCTTATTACAACTACCCTTCAATACCTTCATACACACTGCTACTTTTCCCTCGTTCTTCCATGATAGATTTGACGCGTATGGTCGAGTGGCTAGGCGACCATTGCGAAGCTCACGTCGGACCAGAGGGAATGCAAATCGCTGCCCAATCTGTACATGATGAATTCCTATTGAATCCCTTATTAGAGAAGCTTGCACTTCATCGCTTAGACAAGCGTTAGTCAAGATTGTGTGATACTGCGATGCATACGATATCACCGAAAGCTTCAGACAACTCTCTGACATCTTTCAGAATTGGCTTAACAGCTTTCCAAGATACCGGTGCTATTACCAACTCCTTACTCACACCTTCGTCGTTCCATACTTCAATATCAGGCATCCATATTCTCACAACTCCGACTCAAGGTGCTGCTTCGAAATATCAGTAAAGCCTCATGAGGGAGCTAGCTCACTGTGAAGGAGAGCTAGAGTCCCGAAACACGTTGTCTGTCTTAGCTAATCTGCCTCACCGAGACGAATAGTGTTCAAACGCAAGGGCTATGGGTCCTCGTTATTTCTGGGTGACATTGTGCAATGGGGAGTTACCTTGCAATATCCTCAGCATGACAGCTCTACAGCACCAACCTTATGGCGAACAGCTTGAGATAGAGCCGTAGTAATTATATTTCAGGCCTTGAAAAGGCTGCAACAAGACTTCTTGTGTATTTTTCAACTGGTTTTTGCTTTCCCTAAAAAGCTTTTCAGGAATCGATATCTGAACCTCAGGGATGATGATGTGAAGTCGAAGTCGTTTCGTGTTTACTCGGCAGCGATTGGCTTGTTCGCTGTTGCTTCCCAATGGAGTTAGTGCTGATCCTCCAGCCTTACCATGCGCGGCTCTCTAGCGCCAAGCGCCTCCATCCTTCGAACAAGTCATCTTTAGCTGTTCATTCGTCCGCTCGGCATTCTTCCTCTTTCAAAACATCCCATATCTCCAACTACATCACAGTTTGCATCATGCCCGCTCCCAAACCGGCGTCCCGAGGCCGAACCAAAGTAAAAACAGGCTGCGTAACCTGCCGGTCAGTCAAGACTCCACATATCTCACCCTTGCAAGGTTCATACTTACCAAGAATAGAATCAGGAAGATCAAGTGCGACGAGGCCAAGCCCTTCTGTGAGAAGTGTGTCAAGACCGGGCGCAAATGCGATGGGTACGAGTCTGTCTTCAGGGCCTTCTCCAGCACGTCGCAGCCGATCGCCAAACCAAATGCTGCAGCTTCAAGGCATGATTGCGCTGAGGGAGAACCTCCTCTGAGCACTGACGACCTCAATCGATACTTCTCCACCAAAACAATATTCGGCGTTGAGCTCAGCTGTAATGAGGAAGCAGAGCAGGTTCTTCAAGCTAGCTTGACTAACGATTCAATACGCCATGCTCTGCTGTCTCTCAGGGCTCTTCGCGGAAATCTCGAGTCGAAGAAAGATAGAGATATATTCGAGACCGAGAAACAGCAGAGATTGAGCTACAACTACGGCCTTCAACAGTACAGCAAAGCTTTGACTAGCCTTGCTTCCAACCTCGCATATCCCAGCCCCGACAGCTTAAAGTCCGCACTGCTTTGTTGCCAAGTCTTGATCAGCGTTGAGCAAGTCCGAGGGAACTTTGCAGCCATGGGACTGCACATAATTCGCGGACTCAACATCCTCCGCGAGTACCGCGCCAGACCGTACTTGACCACCGATGGTCTAATGCCAGCACGTCACAGCGGTCTGCCTTCCTTGGATATCTTTATTATAAAGCTGTTCGCTGCGCCTTGCAAGTTCACAGAACAACAGCCCCCAGGATCTTCCAGGATAATGACACCTCCTGTTGAAACGAATGATCGAAAGCTGGCACCAAATATTCGAGCGGAACTTACTAAAGTTGCGACTTCAACTATTGCGCTTCTCGAAAAGACGGCAAATATACAGTCGGAGGAACAAGCTGACTCCCTTCTTTTGGAAAGACGAGACTTGCTTGATGGCTTGGACTCATGGCTCGGTGCTCTTGAAACTCTTCAGAAGGAGACGCACCCAGCAGAGGCCGAGTCTATTTCCGACACCTTCTTGCGCATCTTGTATCTAATACTAAAAATAATTCTCCTTGGGACTCTGGAAACTTCATCAGATCTTGATGTCAAGCTGATTGGAGAAAGCAAGCAACTCCAAGGCTTAGCGAATCTTGTCAACGAACGACTGAAGGACTATGATATGCGACAGGGAATTGATAGTAGCTTGGCAAAGCAATCTCAATAGACAAATGAGTCATTAATATTCGCGATATTCTGTTGCTAAGTCCGTCACGAATTTGTAAGCCCGAGACGCGAGTCGTGAGATGCGCCTCATCCCAGAAAAGCATGCTGACCGAACTGGCCAATGAGAGGCCGGCTGTGCTGTTCAGCCCAACTACATGTTCAAGTATATAAACAAGTCATTGAACCATGAATTCTTCTCTCATCACAGTCTTCTTCCACTTGTCTTTCAAAATCTATTGAAAATATTCTTGTCAAATTATCGCCATTACAGCCAGCATAAGTTCCTCCAACAAACAACTCCAGCGATAAACGGCCCTGTAATAAACCGCTCCTGCAATAAACAGCCCCTACAATAAGCAACTCCTCCGACAAACAGCCCCTCTGACAAACAACTCCTGCGATAAACAACCCTATAATAAATAACTCCGCCGACAAATAGCTCCTCCAACAAACAGCTCCTGCGATAAATAACCCCTGCAATAACAACTCCCCCGTTTCCCACCATGCACTTCCTCCTCCTAGGCGCAACAGGCCGAACCGGCAATTACGTCGTCTCCGAACTTCTTTCCCAACATCACACCGCCGTCGCACTTGTCCGCGACGCCAGCAAAGTCGCTTCTCAGCCTTGTCTCACTGTCGTCACCGGCTCTCCCCTCTCCAAAGACGACATCCGCCGTTCTCTTACAGTTGCTCCAGGCTTGGTACCATCTGCAGCAATCATGACCCTCAACACGGTCCGCGAGTCAGACAGTCCCTTCGCAGCTCAAGTTTCGCCGCCTCGCTTTCTCGCAGACTCGTGCGCCAATGCATGTGAGGTTCTGGCAGAAGCTGGTATCAAGCGCATCGTCGTCATGTCAACGGCTGGTGTTGGAGACTCGTGGGCGAAGCTTCCGTGGGTGAGCAGAGCGTTCATGGGATGGACGAATATCAAGTATGCTCTGCAGGATCACAATTTGCTGGATAAAGAGATTCGATCGACGGACATGGACTGGACTCTTGTGAGAGCTGTCAGATTGGAGTTTGGGAAAGAGACGGACAAGGATGTTGAGACTTTGGGCAGTGCTGGTGAAGGGATCGGTATGGCTGATTGTGCCACGCCGAATAGCGTGGCGAGATTCTTGGTCAAAGTTGCGATTGAGGGATCTTTCGTTAAGGAGGCTGTTGTTGTCCGGAACTGAGGAATATGACGAAGGTTTGGTTTTCAAGTATCGATATCAGCAGGATTACTACGTCCCTTACAATAATACACAGATAATGGAGGTATTTCACAGAGTTACTATAACTACATAAACAAATGTTTCATATATGCTCTGTGTATGTATCATGATCATAATCACTATATACAAAGAAGTTATACACAATTTCCCATGTTATCCAACTTCAGACACTCGACCAAACCACGCTTAGTACACCTTGGTAACAGGAGTCTTGATATACGACTTCAGGCTAGTCTTTCCATTCATCTCCTCATCAATAGCCTGAACAAACGCCTTGGCAATGAGATCCGCAGCCTCAGGGCTAGTATGCGTATGATCCTTGGGATACAAAGAGTTAACCTTTGTATTACCCAGCTTCTGATACATCTTCGTAACAGCAGCAAAGTGATCAACATAGGTAACGCTAGGACTGTTCAGAGCCTTAGCAGCAGTGGGAACATATCCCACAAAGCGAGGAGCAGCAGGCTGGAACGTTCCAGTCTCCCATTGGTTGTTGGGCGTCTGAGAGCTGAGAATCACAGTGGCGCCCTTGGCGACGAGGGCCTTGGCGGCTTGCGAGACGTAGAAGACGAAGGTGTATACCTTCTCGCCCGTCTTGTCGGAGATGCAGACTTCTGTGCCGGCGCCGGGACAGTCGGAGCGGTTGTTGTCGTTGCTTTCGGGAGAGCCGCCGTCGTTGTGGCCGAACTCAATGACGACGATGTCGCCTTGCTTGACGAGGTTCACGATCTCGGTGAAGCGCCCCTCGTTGGTGTAGGAGCGGGCTGAGCGGCCGCCGATGGCTTTGTTGACGGCTGTGACCTTGAGATATTTGCCGATGTAGTTACCCCAGCCGTCGGTTACACCGTCGTTGGCTCCATTCTTTGCCATGGTGGAGTCACCTTTTCATCTGATCAGCGTCTATCCTAGATCACCATCAATTCGCTTGACTTACCAGCAAAGTACACTGTCTGGCCAGACACGACCTGAAAAGCTCCAGCGGCGAGCGCTGCAAGTGAAAGAGACAGCTTCATGATGACTTGAGTTTCAGATAAAAAACCACTGAGAGGATAATGAAACCTAAGACGTCGCCCAGAGCCGTATATATCTACTCCAAGCTAGAATTACATCAATTAAACCCCCAAACTAACAATCCAGGTGATCATTCGTTTTACAAAACAAGGTTCGCGATCTAGACTCCGCGTTTACCTATTCAGGCGGGCTCTCCGTCTGTGCCAAGCCTGATGAAACAGGGATATGAAGCCTTTTCCCACCATTCAGAAAACATATCGACCCCAGACCGACGCCGGGATTGGGCCGGCACTTGTGATGCAGCCGATTGATGGATAAAGTCCCGCTCTTCTGAAAGATGTCATTTTGTTTGGGTTTGACGCGGTGCACTCGGTGATCTCGGCATTGTTTCAGCGATTGCTAGTGTCAAAGTTTATAATCATTCGTTGAGGTACGGGAGTTGTCTCGGGGGAATGGGCACCGAACGCGGGGATAGTGGCATATCATTTCCCATTTCGACGAAAAGACATTGGGGGAAATTTAAGCTTGGAAGGTGACAGTTCCATGCTAATTGGGACCTCGGTTCTTCAGTTGCGGTTTTCTAAAGGAAAGTGTCATTGGAAATGCAGAACGCTTCACCATCATCTTTTCAGTAATGCGGTGAGATGAGCCGGACAGAAGGGAGTTGTGTCCAATGGCGATAACATAGTCTGGTTGTCTTGACATATATTTTGTTGTTGCTAGATTCAGATGGGCCTTGGTAGATGCGAGACTTCACAGGATGACAACATTTTAGTCAACGATTCCTGGAAGATGTAGAAATTGTAAATCAATGCAGTTCGCGGATTCATGGTAGCCTAGTCAACAGCGAAGGAATTCGAGGAATCTCGAGCTCTATTTAACAAATAATGTGCAAAATAAACTTTTCAACGCATATCACGTAAACAGAAGCAACAATCAAGCTGTAGAGAAATCGCAAGCTTCCGTTGCAAAATTGCATGCCCTTTTGTATCATCTAAACAAGCCCACCCTAGAGTCGTTCTCGTTTCTTGAGAGGTCCGTTATCGATAAGCAATCATGACGACACACCTTTCCTTATCATCACCATACCGGCGATAAGTGATAAGAAGGCAACGATCGACATCGGTTTCAGGTACCGCGAGCAACCCACTGTACCGTCAGATTTGTCCGAGCTCGCTATCAACGGGGCCGCCATGATCAGGAGATAGCTTCCGGACCAGAAAGCTTGTTTTCGTCTACTCTTGACCCACGTTGCTAATGGCAATGGAGACTCCAGGGGACAAAGTAGTCATCCCTCAAATAGATGGATGGATTACTCATAAGGTCGCAGACATGATATACTATTAGAGGTATTTGAAAAAGATGAAGCTAAGACTTGCATAATGAAGTTTTAAATGAGAATGCTAAATATGAAAAGGTGCCGTTGTTCTGGTACACCAAGACCTGGCAAGACCCGAAAAGTGGTTCATCAACTCGCTTCCATCACAATCAATCCCAAACACGCTCACCAATCCCATCCAGTAAAATCCCTACCATTTCAATTAATCACAAGCATAAAAGAGCCTCACCCCTTAATAAACCTCCATGAAACGAAACGAGCACTTTTCGCAAAAAAAGATTAAATACCCCGCCAATCGCAGCCTCGATATTTGAAACACCACCATCCTTTTCCGTTAGCCGCTTCCTTTTGCAGGGATCATTTCTAGATCCACTGAAGGAACAAATGCTGATGGATAACTTCACTCGCAGGTTTTGTAACACAAACGGTCTGAGGTGACGGAACCCTTGTGGATGCTCCTTGCTTCTGGAGGGGATTTTCCCGGTTGGTCGTGTTTATCGGACATTAAGGCGTGTTGCATCAGACCCGCTGATCATCGTGTGTAAAAGAGATATATAGCATGTCGATGTTCGTTGCGAAGTGATTCTGTTCAAGCGACGCTCTTTGTCGCTGCCTTTCTTTCTTCCCCACCGCCAGTACGGTGTTTCTTCTTCTCTACCGCTCGCGGTACATTCCATTCTTTCAACTAGACCCTGGTGGTCTATCCTCACTCTCTTGAATCTTCAAACACATTCTTTTCATTATTCACCATGCGCTTCTCACTCTCCACCATGGCAGGCCTTCTGGGCCTTGCCTCCGCCCAAGGTCTTCGATCCTCCGCCTACGCCGATCCCAAGACGGGCATCGAGTTCCAGCGCTTCGTTGACGATGGCTACAGTCTTGGTATCGCTGTCCCTGAAACTCTGGGCAAGGATCTTATCGCGCAGATGGTATTTCCTCGTGAGAAGGAGGGTTGGGGTGGTATTTCGTTCAGAGGCGGTATGGTTGGCGGTATGCTCTTTGTTGCGTGGCCGAATGGTGATGATATTGTTACGAGCTTTCGCATGGCGAACTCGTACGCTAACCCGGATGTTTACACCAACTCTACCGTCAAGGCTACGCCTATTCCTGATGGTACTTTCATCAACAGCACTCATGTGTCGTATACTTTCCTCTGTGAGGGATGTGTTGTTAAGGAGACTACTTCGTTAACTGGCGAATCTCCTGTCGTGGGATACGCGTGGTCGACTATCGATGTCGATACCCCCTCTGATCCCGAGAGCGCTCTGAACTACCACGGTGCTGGTTTCGGACAGTTCGGTCTTGATATCAAGAATGCTGCTTCTGCAAAGTACGCTACCTGGGCTGCTATGGCAAAGGAGACTACCCCAGCTCCTGGAACAGGCACACCCGGCGTTCCTGGAAACTCTACCACTCTGCCCCCTACTACCTCCAACGTCACCTACGATGTCATCGTCGTCGGCGGTGGTCCCGCTGGTATCATCGCAGCCGAGCGTCTCGCCGAGTCTGGCGCCAGTGTTCTCCTAATCGAGCGCGGCCCAGCCAACACCGTCGCTCTCGGCAACGCTGCCCAGGCCCTCCCATGGAACAACACCCTCACTCCCTACGACATCCCCGCTCTCGGCAGCAGCATGACCAGCATGTCTGGCACCAAGTTCTGCAGCGACACCGCCTCCACCGCTGGCTGTCTCCTCGGCGGATCAAGCTCCATCAACGGCCTTAACTTCATCCACCCTCCTGAGCGTGATTTCCAGCGCTGGCCTAAGGGCTGGAGCTGGTCTGACCTCTCCAAGGCCGCTGATCGTCTTTACGAGCGTAACCCCGGTACTACTGAACCGTCTGACAATGGAAAGTACTACGATGATCGGACCTACACTATCCTGTCTGGATACTTGAGCGCCAAGGGCTGGAAAGAGGTTGACTCCATTGAGGAGCCTAACGAGAAGCACCTCGTGTACTCTCGCCCTTCGTGGTCTATCAAGAACAACATGCGTGCCGGTCCTGCTCGCACTTACATGCCTTTTGCCAAGAACCTCCCCAACTTTACTCTCAAGCTCGAGACGAAGGTTATCCAGCCCATTCGATCCGGCAGCAAGATCACTGGTGTTCTTACCCAAGCCGCCAACGGCAGCAAGCAGATCATCAATGTCAAGGCTGGCGGTAAGGTCGTCCTCGCCGCTGGTGCCATGTCGACTCCTCGTCTTCTCTGGAACGCTGGTATCGGCAAGTCTGATGCTCTCGCTATCGTCAAGCAGGGTGCTTCCAAGACTGGCGTGACTCTTCCTGCTGCTTCTGACTTCATCGACCTCCCTGTTGGACATCATCTCCAGGACCACGCTCAGGTCATGCTTCAGTTCAAGACTAAGAGCAACTTCACCGCTTACAAGTTCAACAACATCGCTACTGAACCCGTCAAGTCTGACTTGGAGCTTTACTACCAGGGTTCTGGCCCCATCACCCAGGCTGCTCAGCGCATGCACCTCTGGACATCTGCCAAGGGCGCTGATGGTCGCGTTCGATACCTTCAGGGAACCGCTAGTGCCATGGCCGACGGCATCATCACTGTCCGCACATTCTTGACCCACGGTACCAGCACCGTGGGCGAGCTTGGTATCACCGCTGGTGGAAACACCGTCCTCAACACCAAGCCCTGGTTGATTGACCAGGAGGATCGCAAGGCCATGGCCGACTTTGTTCAGTACTGGCTTGACCTCACTAGTGGTAGCAACTCTACCCTTTCCTACATCACCCCCGGTGCCACCGTTGACGACATCCTGACTACCAAGATGATCAGCGGCGATCACTGGATGGGCAGCGCTAAGATGGGCGTCGACGACGGCCGAAAGGCCAACGGTAGCGCTGTCGTTGATCTCAACACCAAGGTCTACGGCACCGACAACCTCTTCGTCGTCGATGCCTCGATGCACCCTGATCTTCCCACCGGCAACACTCAGGCCATCATCATGGTCGCCGCCGAGCACGCAGCCGAGAAGATTGCTGCTCTCAAGGTCGGCGGTAGCAACTCTACTGTCCCCGAGCCCATCAGCTCTGCTCCCACGCCCGTTCCTACTCCAGGATCCAAGTGCAAGCGAGGTCTTCGTCGCCGTCGCGCTGCTCGTGTTCCCATGGATTTTCGACGACGATCGCTCTACTAAGCGATGTGAGTTGGTGAGAATGGATGAAATTCAGTGAACATATTTCTTGTGTATATAGAAGTTAAGGCAGCTGTGAATATATGAGTGCTTCAAATGAAGAATACGGTGTTGTCGCGTGTGAAGTTAAAATAGAAACAATAAATTACCAATAATCGTGTTCCCTGTCAGCATTCAAACCCCCATAATTGTTTAGGTTTATGAACTTCCATTGGACAGTCTTACCTCGGCTTCGCGTTCGCATTCGTCACCAGCTCGGGATCGGGCAGACAAACCATCCGATTTCCACTGGTAATCAAATCAAACTCCCCATTCACCAGAGCCACTGCATTTTCCCCAAATTCTACTCGGAACGAGTGCGAGATCCCACTTCTTCCAGAATCAACCCTCCACTGTTCCTTTACTGTCTTGTGCTTCTTACGTCTCCTTCTCAATGGACGGGGAGACGGATCAGGCCAAATCCACTCGCGTGGGGTACAAAAAGTCCCGAAATGGCTGCATACGCTGCAAGAAGCGGCGAGTCAAGGTATGGGATCAGAGTCGCGACTCATGACTAGTGACACCTGTCTAACCGAGTAGTAGTGTGACGAAGAGGTCCCTTGCTCTGCATGTGTACGGCACCGAGTCCGATGCAGCTTGGAGCTCGTCAAGTCAGATGACTACCAAGAACAAAAGCCTCTGACCAATCGCTCTCTCCAAACACCCAGCCACAGTCTCCCCGCTGGTAGTCCAGCGTCTCTATTATCCGGCTCTTTATTCTCTAGCCCTCTCGATGAACCTGACTGCTGGGTTTCCACTGCCGAGCTCATGCTTCACTACACTACTGTCACGTACAAAACCATGGTCTTCAACGAGAGAACCATCCCGACATTTCAGCAATCAGTACCCCAAGTCGCTTTAGGATATCCCTGGTTTCTTCGCCAAATATTGGCCTTCTCAGGCTATCATCTCGCTCACCTCCATCCCGAAAAGAGACATTCTTACCTCCTGCAAGCATCAAAACATCAGAATGCTTCTCTACGCGGACTGAGAGAAGCACTCTCCGAACCGGTCACCTCATCGAACTGCCATGCCTTATACGCCAGCACTACATTCATAGTGGTCAACAAATTCGCGGCATTTCCAAACTGCGACGACTTTCGAAGTCATGGATGCTCCCAACCTGTTCAGAGTCTCATGGAGATCTTTTCCCTCGTCAATGGTATGGAAGCTGTTCTTCATTCTCCAGGAGCCGCGGCTCTTAGGGATGGTCCTCTCAGAGAGCTTTTCTGCGAGACGCCGCACCCACACGTGAATAGCTACCTTCTTCGCGGTCTTCATGCCAGATTACCCGAACTTGCACGGCGGATAGCATCAGACTCGATGGAAGATCAGTCCAGAACCGTCCTGACTTCCGCCGTCGTGTCTATCACTGCTTGCGTCGACGACGCGTTTTCAAATTTGTACAAAGTTTCACCGCCAGAGCTGAGGGTGATCTTCTCATGGCCCATGTCTGTGCCGCGAGATTTCTTGGACTTGGCTGTGTCGGGACATCCGTTGGCTCTTATCATTTTGGCATACTACGATATTCTACTGTACTGGGGCGAAACCGAGTATTGGTTCTTTGAGAACTGGGCGGAGACCTTGATTACTGCGATTGTGGAAAAGGTCAAGGGTTCCCCTTGGGATGATCTTCTTAATTGGCCCGTTGAAGTTATTTTACATCATTGATCTATTGCACGAGCACCCAGCCGCGTGGCAAATGAGGTCTCATAATAATACCAGAAACTCTTTGAAGCTAAAGTATATTTATACATTGTGAAGCAGATACTTGAACATTAATCTCGGAAGATTTGTACCGGGTTCTGCATGTAGCTAACCTTTAGCAGCCGCGGAACCTGATGCTTGGCCTGTCTTAGCTGCCAATACCTACAGCGTCAACCGAATATAAGGGATCTGAAGCTTGGGGTAATATGCAGTTGCGCCCTCAACCATACACTTGGAATACTCCGTGAACGAAAAGGTCTTAGTGAACCCCGACTTATTGAAGGTCTTGGTGGTTTGCTTCGAGCAAGGCATAGCCATCTTGGGAATCTTGGTCCATCGCTGGTAGCTAATAGCACTCGGCTCCATGACAACGCCAGACTTTCCAGGACCAAATGACGACTTGGCGATTGAGTCGTCGTACCGCTCAAAAGCTGTCTTCATAGTATAGAGATGTCCATAAATATCCCCCTTCATGATATTCTTCATCATAATTATCTGCTGTAGCAAGTTGTCGTTTTCGGGACGTTCGTTGATGTTGAGTTCTGTTTCTATAACATCGGAACTCGAATCGAACACATCTTCCAGTGAGTTGAATGTTGAGGTGATAAGACCTCGATTTTCGGCCGTGTAGCCCGCGAAAAAGTCAACTATCCATCCTATCTTCCTTTGTAGGAGGAATGTGCGGTCAACGATGGGTACGAACTTGAAAAGATCTTGAACAGTTTGAATTTCACCTCCTCTGAACAGATCGGCACTTGCCTGCTCGTCCGGGAGTTCTTCAGCGAGTTCGTTAGTATCCTGTGCCTCCTTAACGTATGCTGTAAGTAGATTCTTCGATGTTTCCGGGACGCTCATAACATAAATAAGTTCAGTGCTATTGATTATATCGCCCACTGTAAGATGTTGTTAGTTGCTGTGAATGCGGGCCGAACTCTGCTAACCTTACCTTGTTTGAAAAAAGAGGACACTGCAGGTCCGTCACAGCTGCCGAGTTGAATACAAGCGACTTGGGTAGCATATGTATACCTGGATCGGAAGCTGATGAAAGGCGACCCGATATTTTGAGTCGCGGTATTAAAGTCGTTGGAGATAAGAAGGAGGTTTTGGAGAAAGGGAACCCACGGAACGAAGAGCGCCTCGCGGAACTGCCGGGCAATCTCGGCCATGTATGTGCTAAAAAGGTTTTGAATGGTCTCTTGAATCTGCATCCCGGTACAAAAGGACCCTGGCTTACAGGATTTGCTTATAGCCATAAGCTTAGAATATCTATCTTCGTTGATCTGACAGTCTGTTAGAGCGATGGAATAAATGAGAAGCTGATGCAAACTGAACATACCTCGGGACCCTCGATGATAAGCACTTTAGACTTTGCCTTGGACTGGAGGGTCTTTCTGACTTTATCCCTGTCATCAGCTGTCTGGAAGCCTGACTCATCCATGCACTACCAGCAAATACAGATTAATAAATATCCAGGTATTGACGGTGGGAGAGCTCACCTTTTGGGCCCCGACAACTTGGTCAACATCCGTCAGATCTGTAGGCGATAAAACTCCCTTCTCAAACGACTTGAAGCCTGATGTTGCACTCAATTTGCTAATACGGGGGAAGCATTGGCAGATTGCATTGGAGGACTGAATGAAGCTGTCGCCCTGGGGCTGTCCCAAGATCTTTCGCACAGTATCGCAGAGGTTGACCTTCTTGGTGAGAACTTCCAAGCCTGTGATGACTTGCTTGGTCGTATCAACCCAACCTTCTCAGCATTAGTGGGCATGACTACTGGCCATGGGAGGAACCCTACCTGGAACACATCTCAATGCATCGCACATGAGCTTCGGTTTTTGAGGAGTGGGACAAGGCTTCTTGTATTTCTCCTTGGACTTGCATTCGTCATACTAAAGCCTGACAATTAGGGAGCCCTTGGCTGTTAAGATGGTCGAGACGCGTACCTTTTTATCAGGGACTGTCTTCATGGTAACGTTGACACCATAAGGCACAGAAAACTCGAACTTGCAAGTTGACAAGTTCTTCAAGCCTGTGCATGTCTGTTGCAGAGTATTCTGTGTAAAGGCTACTTCTGCGAGAAGAAAACAGGGAAGCAGCTGAGGGAAAAGACTTTGTAATCTCATCTTGTATGCTAGGTGTATTGTTGGGAACGATGTTACTGCTGTTGCGGGACAGACGTGAATGAATGGGACAGAAAAGACTTTATTTATCTAGAATACTGAACTTTTGGTAGCGTATTTAGTTCACCGACATCTCTAAGACTATTTGCTCTGCATATCTCAGACGTCGGGTTTGGCGACGGCTGACAAGCCTTAGAGTGCTGGAGAGAACTTAGAAATACAGGGCGTTGCGCTTATGTTAGTAAATGAGGTCTGGATTCTGACTAACAGATACCCCCGCGCTTATATCACCATAGAGAACGTAGCACCTGCGCCACATTCCTCCAGAAACATTCACATCATACCATTATACTGAACGCTTGCAGAAATGTGGCTGTATAAGCTTAAACGAGGCTGGCTGGACTTCGCTAATAGGTGCGGAACATACGCTGGTATGCACCGAAACTCACTCGAGCTTGTATTATCCTACCTAGTAGGAAAGTAATTAAGCTTTTGTTAGATATTGTATTTTTGGTAGATATGTTCTCTCTATTTTTTTCTTTCTCGGCTTAACTCCAGTCGCTCTGCGGGTCGTCCACTGTTTATCTCGAATTGTCCTTTAACTATGTGATCAAGAGAGAAGTAAGACCAAAGCCACACATAAATAAACACAAGGTGTCACATGAAGCAATGACGAAAGCGTCATAAAGTAAGAATTAACAAGCTAAAACCTACCAGGTTCCAATTGATGAGGACAGTATTCAGCCCAATATCACTTAACCACACGAGGAGGTGGTGAAATTCATACAGTCAAGAATTATTTACATTAGAAACTTGTAAAAAGTATTATATGAACAAGTGGAAGAGAAGTGTAGATTTGTTGCCAGTCAGATTCCACAGAATCTAATCCGCATAAGGAACGAGCCCAAGCTCGATGTGGTCCAGGTCGTTGGCCGTGGGAGGATTGCTACTGGGTACCATGACAAGAGCAGGAGTGTTGATAATCCTACCATGGATCACATCAAACTGGTCCCAGGTACCAGGAACCGTATAGCAATTGGTAGTATCTGAAATTTCGTCGTAGTCGCATTCACCAGCTGGTGCAGAGCACTTGAGCTTCCGGTCGCGAGTCTGTTCGCATGTGATGGGTTCTATTCCAAGTCCGGGGCTATTGGGGTTGCAGAGCACATTCGTGTTTGGAAAACCATGGCCACCGAAAGAAACACATAAGTATTTCCCGGTATTTATTTCTCGTACGTAGTTGGTGCTGGCGTCGATAGAGAAAGTCAGAATTGGGGGAGAGGGCGTGAACCAGCCGATGTTGTTATATGAAACTGGATCGCCTCGCAGCAATAGGCCGTCGATGTCTGAGCCTATAGCCTTAATATTAAACGTAGGAATCGGCACAAATGTGTCTTCGGTGGTGGTTGCCTCGTACGTCGTGGTCGGTTCAGCAGATGTCGTGACCTCAGCAGTTGCAGTGGTCTCAGCAGTCGTAGTTGGGATTTCAGTTGTGGCCGTCTCTGTAGCAGTGGAAGCTGAGAGCTCGATGCTAGCGCTCTGTGACTCGGTCGCCTCGGTAGAAGTTTTATTGTCGTCGGTAGATGTGACACTGACAGATAATTCGACGGAAGCTGTAGTCGTTGTCACGATGTCGGTACTTGTAGTAGAGACAGCGACGGATTCCGGTGTGGATGCAGATATAGTCTCGGTAGATACACCGCCTGAACATAAATCAGTAAATGACTTGATGCTGCATAAGAAGATTTCACCTACTCGATGTCCGACTTCGAGGCTTGCATACACTTGCGATTGCGATATTGGCGCCAAGGCCTACAGACAGAAAAGCAGCGAAACGCATTTTCGCGGTGGAAAAGAGCGACAACAGTTAAAAAAGTAAAGGAATAGCAAAAACGAAAGGAAAATGAAGAAATCAGGGATATTTAAAATTCTTAAATGTTTAAAAGGAGCTTGATTTCTTTTTGAGGCTTGACACTATTGGCAAAAAGCAGCCTCAGCTTTGCCAATAGTGCAGGCACTAGCTTTATTTTCCAGGTTCAATATTCAATTCAGGGTGCTAGGTCAGTCTATTGCGGTCTAGAACACATAGCACTGGCCAATTATACCACTTGGAGTCTTACTTAGCGATTCAAGAGTGCGCTAAGGACAGATCCTTAAGGCTAAGCATAATCCCTAAATAACCAAGTGAAGTCTGTAGATAAGATAACCTCTTTCGGATTGAGGTTCAAGGCACTATTGCCCTGTGATACTATGTCTAATTAGCTGAATGCGTGCTTTTATACTTAACGTATAAGTATTAATATAATAATAAATATACGTAAAATCTAAATTTGTTGTTATTTTTGTAGAATAAGATAGTTACTGTCTATCTGGCCTTACGCCCGAAAACTCCCGTGTCAAGCTGATGATCTCTTATCATCCTCAACTATCTGATGAAGCGAGACTCCAACATCTGCGACTAGTCGTTCAAGAAACTCTGGGAGCCTTAATGGGACCAAGTCCTCAAGTTCTGTTGCAATACTATTGCTACCAGATGAGGTAACTTTCTCGAGTTCCTTTCCCACAGCCTTGATGATTTCGGGAGTGATCTTTTTAGATATATCTCGAACAATCTGGAAGAAACCGCATTAATGACTTGAAGCAGTCGATGTAGTCTAAGTAGTTTTACTTACGCGAGTTTTGATCTGCGGTTTGCAGCGCTTCTTCAACACAGCGAAGCGCTTGACCAATACATTCTTGTTCCTGGTCCATCCAAATTCCTTTCTCATCTCATCTTGGATAGCGGAATATCCAAGACCTTGGGCTTTGAGACTCATGAGAAGTCTGTCCTGCTCCTTGGTCCAGCCAATATTGCTTGAAGGCGTACTCGCAATTGATTGTATGGCGCAGTCTTCTCCGTCGAAGCTTGGAGAGGCCTCGTTGGCATCAATCACTAGGAGAGATGGGGCTCGGTTGGTGGTGAGCTGCTGCACGATGCTCGGGTGTACAAAAGACAGGTATTTCGCGAAATCTTGACTGTGGTCCACGACCTGTTCCGTGGCACCGGGATGCTCAGCAGGGATCAAGCCGCTGAGACGATGAGCGTAGTTGAAGTCGCCGACTCCAGCCATGGTGCCTGTGTCTTCTCCAGACAAGGCTGCAACTGGGTCTAAGAACTGGGGCCAGCCCGCGTACTCTGCCAGGGCGCTCGATGGCAAAGCAGGCATAGGGAGAGAAGGAATTGAGTTCCACTCGGTGCTATAACCAGGTTCAAATGGAGCCTGATCGATAGAGGGGTAGTCGTCGCGCTGCATGGTGCTTAGTGTTGAAGATTCAGATCAATCAATGCAGCAGCAAAAGACAAAACTTGAGCAAAGAGTTGCCGGATCTGCTGTTGCTTAAAGTAGATTCTTCGAGTAATAGTGAGGTTTAGGTTCAAATATTTTATTATTTTGCCGTAGCTGTGCCGCCAGCGCATACGCAGGGCTTACTTAGCTGGCACCTGGGGGGGTTGAAAATGGGGCTGCAAGTTGGCTTGGCACTTGGCTTCAAGCCTGGCTCTGTTCCTGGCTGCCCATCTGATTGGTTTGTCGTTCGGGTACTGGCTGCGCGCATGGCACTGTGCTTATTTCAGACTCGACTGTACGCCTGGCTTCGAGCCCAGCTTTATGCCTAGCTCAGCCCCTCATGTCAAGCACAATACACCGGCGACATCCCATTCGACGACAAACGCCACCAGCATAATGCGTGCGTGATGCTGAGTCCTACTTTCCTCGACCCTACAAGGTCGGCATCCAGACTGTCATAAAAGAGTTCGACATCGCTAAACGAAGCTATCAAGTTCCGACTCCATTCTTCACACACAAGCTTCGACATACACTCAAAGATACATTTCAACATCTCGCCATGTCCTTCCCCGTTGCTGGTGATTCTATAAATCGAAGTGTCTTCGCCCACCAGGGATCGCACAGCAATACACGACCAGAAGATACTGTAAGTTTCAGCACCATTCATTGAGAACGTTTGCTAACGTGGATATGCGTAGGCTATACAGGCTGCTTTTAGAAACGCTACTCCATATATCATGCAACTATTTCTGGCTGAGATTGAGAAACTCGATGTGTCCGGAAATGGGCAAACAGATGAAGCCTACGTCGAAAGCCTGGCTGAACTGAAACATGCTGTCGAGCTGATACGCAAGCCCAGAAGCGACAAACAGCTCGCGAGGTTATAAAGCAAACAAAATGTCAAGACCTTAAGGACAAATGTTGAGAAGAGTCATTGTTTAGACGAATTATATTTGTTGGGAGGCTCAGAAATTGAAAGACTTTCGGTGAATTGTGCGGGCTTGCTGATGGACTATGTAGATTGAAGCCAGGTTACATTAAAATCTTTCATAACTTGTAGTTTGCCCACCAATATTTTGTCATCGTAAAAGGCGGCTGCGGTAATGCCGAAAGCCCTGCCATTCGCCCTTTTGTCTGTTTAGGTCCCAGTCCGCTGCCAGTGACTGAACCTGAGGTTCGACGGAGAGCAACGTGTCGTCCGAGGATATAGGTAGATTCTGCATTCTGATATTTAGTATGTATAAATTTCTAGCTGCGTAACCCAAAATACCATTTCCACATCTGTAGGTCTTCATATACTCCCCCATCGTCTTCAACACCTCGTTCATTGTCTAGAGGTCCAACTTATCTCGCACTAGAGCGTCAGTGTCATCTGCGAATTCAGGGTGATACCGTAGAGAATTCCGATGAGAATGATACTTATTAGATTGAACTACCTTCCACAGATTCTACAATCAGTATCAAACGTCACGCGTTATGCGCCAAGATTTTAGTGGCGGGTTGCACCGAAGCCTTCTGTATAGCACTAACTTTTCAGCTGCCGCAAGACCCATGTCTAGACCATTGATGTTTCCAATAGGCAGAAGAATACCTGCAGCTATTCAGCCTCACTCACCTGCGGGGAGTCGGTAGTTGCGAAGTCACTCTGTAATCGCAAATGAGCAAAACGTCCATTCTTTCATTCTTCCTGGATCAAATCAGGTTATTAATCCTAATCCAGTTTGACTATCTGAAATATTGTTTTCGTCTGGTACAAAAGGAGGTAGCAGCAGTAAGGACGACATGATCCAAGATACACAATTCCAATTCCAATTACTTGTGGTACAAGCCACAATGCACAGCCACTTTAGTCGGTATGCCTCGCCGCCTGCTCTCCCAAGTGGAAAAAGACGCTTATCATTAAAAGGCTGCTGGCTGGCTGCATGCTGGCCCCATCTCATACACCTACCATCACCTCTTCTCACTCCTAATTCTACACCACACACATCATCCATTTGCTTAGTCGTCTAGCGTTGCAATCTTGCCAAGCCATGACAACTATGAAGCCTATCCTTTCTTCTGCCGGCGGTGTCAAGCCATGGATTCAAAAGTTCACCAACACTCCGCGCGACGGATTTTTCGATCAATTCGTCGATTCGCACGATGCAAGATTTGTCGAAATAATTGAAGGTTCTGTATGTAAACATGAAGATTTTTAAAGGCATGATTTTAACGCGTTGCTTATAGCATGAGAGTGAGATCAAATATAGCGAGGTTCCCCTCGACTCGAACAACCCCAAATCTGCGCCAGATCTCTCTAAAGTATTTGAGGTATGAGTAAGAGTCTCTTCCATATCGTTTCCGTACTCATATTATCTAAGCTCCCACAACAAGATGGCTCAAAGGGCATTCTCAGATTAATGTAAGTGCTATATTCTTCCCAAATGATACATTTAAAACCCTCAGTGTCGGCTTGTTGGCCTTTACTAATCCTTCCAGAATCTTACCTTTCAACACTGAAAACGACAATGCACCGCCTCTATCGTGGAAAGGATTTAGGGAGCACCTCGACCTACTACACCTAGAAAACACTTTTGTCAGCACTGAACAGATGCAAACGCCCCCCACCTGGTTTGAAGTTCCGTTGCAGGTAGGCCTAAAAGGTATGGTTGAAGATAAATCCATGCTGTCTCTTTCGAGCGCGACAGACTGATTAGATGATTTCCAGGCTTCGTTGTCAAACCTGAAAGATGGGACTCCAACCTCGCCAACTTCAGTATCTCTGCTGCCCACTCCCCAGCCTCAAGAGTTACGCACGTCGTAGCTCACATGTTGCACAAGACTGACATCAAGCACCTTTTGCTTCGACTACAGACTCTGAAGGCCCTTGCATGGCACCCCCTTCTAGTGCCACTCATCCTGATGGAGCAGAGGATAGAAGGCACTGCAGAGAAACTCCTCCTCATGAGGGATTCTCTATACTCGGTAGAGAAGCGAACTGGAACTCACAAAAATTACCGCAATGATAAATATCACGAAGACCTCAACCACTATGCTTATGGTGACAAGGTTTGGGAGCGGCGCCACGAGCAGGATGTTGACTTTGATGCTGCGCCAGGAAAGATCACCTCTATCGCTTCAGAGTGCGCCATGACCGAGGCCAAATGCGAGGTCAACGAGAGTCTACTCGATTGGCTACAGGGGCTAAATGACAGTCTCGGTGAGCCAAACACCGATGATGGTTCTTGGGAGAGAGCAATGTCCTCAGTCAGGATGAAAATCTCAGCCTTCAAAACATGGTCCAGTAACAATCGAGCCCGAAGTATCTATCTCGCCAAGCGAGCAGAAGCGCAAATGCAAGCGGCGAGTAGCTAGAAGTCTCAAAACATCTGTACACCGTCAGCTAATCAGACATAGTGTCTCAATCTCATGGCACAGCGTGATAGTGCCTTGAACCTCAGAAAGACCGAGGCAGCGCTGCGAGATAGCTCTGACATGAGAGCTATAGCATGGGTTACCCTCGCATTTCTGCCAGCGACGTTTGTGGCGGTAAGACTTCGACGAACCTCGAAACGTTGACTCTTCTGACTTATCTGATAAGACTTTTTTTAGTACCTCCTTCTTCAGCTTTGAGCAGTCAGGCCGGCGTGTATCGGACTGGATCTGGCTCTATTGTGTTGTAACTGGCATATTCACTGTTGGTGTTCATCTGGGTTGGGCGCTGTGGATAAGAAAGGAGAGAAGAGTTTGAGGGGCTGAAGGAGAGGTATTATCTACAGGCACGTGGATGAATTATGATGGAAATCGGGTATTTTGTCGCTCCGGACTAAGCGTACTTGGCTAATTCGTTCATGGCGCTGCGATACCATTGACGATCTTGCCATTTCTCAGTGACCTTTGGCCAAGTTCAGCTTCATCCACAACTATGAGTTGGCTAGTCTGGCTCGATAAGTCGATAGTTCTGCGGGCGTCTCGTTCAGTGGCCAATCAGACAGTCTAATTACAACTAGTGCCGCAGATCTTGGGTCTCTTCAGCTTATGACGTTGGCGGCTGGTGCTAGACTTAATGGTTGGCTTCGCTACAGCTTATGTCTCGGTCTAATGCATCTGAAAAGCCCAAAAGATGGGTAATGAGAGACACTCGATTCCAAGAATGATTGAGCTTTGACCTTTGAGGTTTGTGATTACTCTTGCGCTTCGTCATAATGGCTGAACTTTGGAGCTGATTGTCACCAGGGTAGTGAGCCGGGTTATCGGGCTTGACACTGTGGGACTCAAGACAACCTTATCTAATTAATATAAGAAGCCTTCTACACCACAAGTGCACTTTTCTACCATGTATTGCCGGAATTCCTCGTATCAGGTTAATAGACCCACTCCACCATCATGGGTGAAGCAATTCCTCCGGAAGGCGGAACATACGGTATCAAGGGTCTCCCTCGGCCACCGAATGCCATGAGATACCCCGGAGAGATTCCCTACGTGAAAGGCCTTCCGGTCCGTAAAGAGATATCGTCTCTTGCCAATTCAGACGACCCAAAGGATAGGAGACAGTGGACGCTATTTGTGCTAGCCTTGGAACGCTTCAAGTCGATGCCTGTCGATGACAGGCTCTCCTACTTCCAGATTGCCGGAATCGTAAGTACATTACTTATGTCTGGGTGCCTTGCTGATCTTTGGTTAGCACGGATATCCAGAGGTTGCCTGGGATGGAGCGCCGGAACCAAAACATGCCCCAGATAAGAAGACTAAACAGGCTGGTGATCAGCCATTCGGTGGATACTGTAACCACAACAGCCTGAACTTCCCTACATGGCATCGACCTTATATGCTGCTCTTCGAGGTACGATCTATCCAATGCTTTGATTTTCTCTCTGACATAAGCAGCAACGGATCTGGGAGAATATGAAGTCAATAGTCAGCGACTGGGTGGATAATTGCGGATTACCGACCTCGGAAGCAGACAAGTGGTACAAAGCAGCAAGGCATTGGCGACTGCCATACTGGGACTGGGCTAGGCGACAAAGGTACCATGAAGACTTGGTCTGCCCACCAGTACTTACCCAAGGAGCCGTCCGGATCTTTCCACCTACGACGATAAAGACCCGATTTCCGCCAAGCGGCCTCTATCCCAACCCGTTGTTAGGTTTCGAGAATCCAGAAAAGGACCCAGAGACTGGAAGTGCGTTACCATTCGGCAGCATGCCCGGGGGAAAGTCGAAATGGAATATCAAGGACAATCCAATAGTGCATGACGAACTCCCGCTCAACAAGGATTGCGATTGGGCTCCAGTGAGTCAATCAACAGGATCAGCTTGAACGTTGCTGACAGGCACTTAGTGGAGCAAAACGTCTAGTACCAGCCGATATGGGATATTCAGATCGAAAGATATCTCCGAGGAAGAGACGGATCCCGTCAATTATTTTACCGGCTTACATGGAGTAAGGAACTGTTGGCAAGCAAACGTGAACCTCGCGACGGCTCATGAAAATGGTCCGGATGGCAAGCCTAGGTGGAGTACAATGGAGCAACACTCCAAAGACTATACATGGAACCCTGGGAGTCTTTCAGATGCAGTCAATCGGATGTTCGCCAAGGGCTACAACTCGAACTGGGGACAGTTTGCTTCGACGAAGTGGATTGCTGAAGACCAAGGATGTCCAAAGACGGGTTACATATCTCTGGAGTATATCCACAACAATATTCACGTAAGACGACATGAGAACCTGGTAAATCTAGCTGACATGAGCGCAAGAACTTGACAGGAGGAAGTGACTATGCGACTGGCATGGGACACATGAGCGACGTGCCAGTAGCAGCGTTTGATCCCATCTTCTGGCTTCATCACGTGTCCGTATCTGACATACCCTGTCTGCTCAGTCAGCTTGGCTAACACAAAGCAGGCAGATAGATCGCTTGCTAGCGATATGGCAATGCCTCAACCCAAAGCTATGGTTTGATAACGAACAAAGCGCGGGTGCGGCTGCTGCTTCAAGTGTCACTGACGATAAAGAGACAGATGCTCTTGAACCGTTTCACAGGAAGGACAACGACTCCGAAAAAGAAACCTGGACTGCGCGAGCGTGTCGAGATTGGACAGAGTTGAACTACCAGTATGATGACCTTGCAGAGGTAGCTAAAAGAACGAGGCGAAAGCATGGCCGATTCATACCGGGGGAGTTCCAAACAGAGCTTCGATCACATATCAACACGATCTATCCAGGCACAGGACACGTTATTAAATCGATGAAAAAGTCTCACGCCATTCTTTACGATCTTCGAACATGTCAGGGCCAGACGGGATGTTGGAAGGACCACATCATCAACGTGGTATACGGCAGATACGCCCTAGGCGGTCTGTCCTACACAATACAATTCTTTATAGGTGGACCACCGAGCGAAGACACGACTAGTGTCGAAAAGGACAACTACGTCGGCCATGTGTATTCCTTCGGTGGTAGACAGATCACATCCGAAGGCTCTTGCGGGAACTGCAAGACACAAGCCGAAGCACAGGTCCTCTCATGCGCTCAGGTCCCGTTGACGATCCATCTTCTTCACCATAACATTTCCGGTCACTCCATTAAGAGCTCTGATGAGATTGGAGAGTATTTGAGACTCAATCTTGGATGGCGTATCGTCAAATATGGCGGTGAAGTTATCTCTGAAGAAGGATTCAAGCAGAACTTCTCAAAGCTCCAAATATCTGTGTTGCGAGGTATTGGTCAAATCAAGCCGGAGAATGCACAAAGTGCAGGTTCAGTCTGTTCTTTGTACAGCGACTATGTGCCATTGCCAGAGATCACTGATGGGAAACCCGGTGGCTTGCAGCGCGACAAAGCCTCCGAGAACGGCGAGCCATTGATTTCGCAGAACAAGAGCGCTGTGCAACCACTGCCTCTGAAGCTCACAAAGTCAACGTAAGGTCTCTGCGCGTCAAGACTTTTGCATGTTCGTTAACAGATTTAGTAGACTCACCACAGCAAAGCTCCAAAAACGTGGAATAAGAACTTGTGGAAAAGAAGCCGAGGCATTGAAGTTTTCGCCTGTTCAATTAAAAGCTCGGTAGTTGTTGGAAACATGGGTTTAAGGTTGCGCAGGATCCTGGTACATGCCGACACTTCCGAGATCACTGACCAGGATCTGTCGGGAGATTTCGTCGGTAGCTGAACTCCTGGAATAGAAAGACTGTTTTGGTCTTGTTCAACATGCTCTGAGACAAAAATATCCTGAAGGACCATTCTGCTATTCTGTTCAATGCGAATTCAAAGTGCCACTGCACCATCGGATGTCGCGTCAGCTTACGGCCCCTCGGATCCTGAAACCTTTTCTTTTACTTACCAGGGTCTTGTGCCGCAGATCCCTCTCTCTACGAATACGATGGGGCTTGATCTACGCCCGCTAGAACAAGTGCTTACTACCAGCGTATGTATGAGAGCCGACATTGGCGCCCATGCCTGACTTGGCAATTGGACGAAATGAATGATCATCCGTGCCGTCCGTCTAGGCGTAAGATTTCCGTGTCTCAGATGAGCATCCATCGGGGAAATTAGCGTTTCGCGGGATCGTACTAAAGAGATGAGCTGGCCACTTCTCCCGTCTATCAGTTTTCTCTGCTTATTTCTCAGTATCACTAGATTCAGCATGGCCAACCACGAAAAGACCGTCGACTCTTCGTCGCAGAGCGAAAAGGACAAGGAGTCCACGACTTCACCAAAAGCGACTCAACCTCCACCAATTCTATGTCTCGGCGCTCCCCGCAATGGTTCAGCATCACTTATGCAAGCGCTGCAAATCCTCGGATATCCCAACGTGCATCACGGCTGGGAAGCTGCTGAGCGCGAAGACCTCCAATGGCAATGGCCTATTTTCGACAGAGCGTGCGACGCGACATTCACAAACATGCCAACATACCGCGGCAAACCATTCTCCCGTGCTGAATGGGATGAAGTGTTTGGAGAATACGATGCTGTTTCGGATGTCGCTTCTTTCTTTGCTGAGTCGCTCATCCCAGCTTATCCCGACGCTAAGGTCATTCTTACCGAGCGTGACGTCGAGAAGTGGTTTCCGAGCATGATTGCCGTTGTCAAGGACTCAACGAGTCCCTTCCGACGAAAGCTTGGAGCCAAGATTGGTGATCTTTCGGGATTTGTGAGTCCGAGACCGTGCTACAAGTTTCATCAGGGCTGGACGAGAGCGCCTTCACCGAACGACGTTATCGACTATCTGAAACCAGCGTATGCTCGACATAACAAGTACATCAGAGATACTGTACCCAAGGAGCAGCTTTTGGATTTCAAGCTTACGGATGGTTGGGAGCCGCTGTGTCAGTTTCTGGGAAAGGAAGTGCCCGATGTGCCGTTTCCGCATGCCAATGACTCGAAGGAGTATGCGGCGAGGGGAAAGAGATTGGGAAATAAGATGATCAAGCTTGCTTTGAGGAATTTCATATTTCCTTGCTTACGTCCTGAGCCTCCTACCAGGCCCTGAGATTTACCCGGCGCATAGAGAAGGGGAAGGAGTGTACACCAAGAAGCCCAGTAATAATCTTGGCCGCATGGGAGTGGTTTGATTCTGTACATCATCTGATATAAAACGCTGGTTAGATTTCTCAGTTTAGACAAGCGCGCTGTTTCTAATACCTAGCTTGGATAGCGTGTTTTCCATTCAATATCCGTATTTGGCAATATCGATAGCCCACTTGATGTACTCAGGACCCCACCGATATCCGTGGCCTTGACAAGATAGCAGCTTATTGGTTTCATGAAAGCGGCATGTTCTTCCTGCATCACAACTCTCGGGTCACTTAGTCGTTTAACCAGAGTTTTGCCTTGGTTTACCAGATGGACCAGTGGGTGTTGAGATGGGTAGCCGGGAAGACGGCCCGTTACCCCGACAGGTGAATGGTTCCTCCACGACGTCAAGGTTGAGGGGCCTACATATATCAGCGTGTTATGCGTTCCTTGAAATTCCTGGAGCAGCTTTTTCATTCCAATACTGACTCAACAACACAGGCGCTCGGTATTATCTCGGTTTGGCGCACAAAATGACTACGACTCAGAAATACAATTGGCACCAAGTCAAACCCGATGTTTGGCAACGCCATATCGATGAAATCGAACAATTCTACTCGACGATGGTTGTTCTCTACGAAGGAAGCGGTCGCATGTTCTTTGGAATAACAGGACACGTTTCACTCTCCATCAAAAACACCAGAGGCCTGTCGCAAAGTGATGCTGAAGTTGAAGTTGACAAAGCTGTGAGAAAAGCATGGCTTGCACTTCGACGCGCTCACCCTACACTTGCATCCCAAGTCACTCAGAACGCCGAGTCAGGAGATTGGACCAAGACTTATAGAGAGCTTCAGAGCGGCGCAGATAGGGACGCGTGGCTGGAGAGGACTCTTGTCCATATCTCCAATGGACAGACTGGGAATCAATGGGCTAACTCAGACCCTCCTGCTCCGAAACTTCCAACCATGTTTGTCTTGCATCTTCCAGCCGAGTGCGGTGACGATGGGCCCGTGACGATCCGCCGAGACCTTGTCTTCCGCTCTCCTCACGACATCATTGACGGCATCGGAACTCTCATGATGCTCAACAACTTCATATCCCTCGCCTCAGAAGCTTACAACAAGGGCAATGCCTATGAACCACCAGCCCTCGACGGCAGTGAGACTTCAAACCTGAGTCCATCCTACCGAGTCGCCGCTCAAATCCCCGAAACACCCGATCAGACTCAGCTGGATAGACTTAAGAAGATGGCAGCTCAAAAAGCCGCTGCCGCTTCTGATCCCAGCGTGGAGATTCTTGTACTTCCTTATCGACAGGGCGATCTACTTCCGGGCCGTCACCAGCGCTTGGCACTCACTCTAACCAGAGACGAAACGCAAGAGCTGTTGGCGGCGTGTAAGATGGTTGGAGCTACGCCGACACATGTCTTCCATGCTGCTGCAGCTATGGTCGTTAGAGACCTACAAGATAAACCAACCACGACCAAGCGAGTTCGGTACATCAACTACATCCTACGCAACGAGCGCTCAAGTTGCCAAGAACCATATAACACAGCTCAGCATCCAGCGTCTGTCTACCATTCTGTCTCTGGCCAAAGCCTCGTCGTCGACATGGATCTCCACCCATCTTCCATAAAAGCAGATGCACAAACTCGCAAGAAGGAGTTTCTCTCCATTCTTGAAACCGTCAAAGACTTCTATCTCGCCGTCAAACAAGACGAGGAATTCTACGTCCTCGCCCCAACCATGTTCTCCCAAGCTACACCGCTGCTACCCTCTGGTCCTCGTCCGCTGCCCGTGCCGGAGCCGAATGCTCACCCGTCTGTATCGATCTCGAGTATGGGGCGTACTGATGCTATCGTGGCGCCGGAGACGGGGGCGTTTGAGGCGAGAGATCCGTGGGTGACGGGTGAAGAGCTCGGAAATGGGCTGGGTTTGTTTCTTGGTACGTTTCGGGGAGAGTTGTGCTTGAGTGCTGCGTACAATGAGGCTTGGCATACGGCGGTGGATGTTAAAGAGTATCTAGAGCGTTGTAAGGATGTTGTGTTCTCTAGTCTTGGGATCGATAAGCCATGAGTATGGTTGGAAAGCGTGTCGATGGAAAGGTGTTTCTGAGTATGAGTGTAGTCATAAGGGTCGCTGAATGTTATTTCTTCTTTTCAGAATTCTCCGAGGATACGGACAGGCTTTTATTCGAGTTATGTCTTTGGTTGTTCCACATTCCTTTGAGTTCAGTTCGACAGAACAATTGCTCTGTACAAGCACTTTTTTGTTAGCTCAACCACATACTTATCGTGCAACATAATTCGCAGTCGACACCTTATCTCATCGCCGTTTTGATAGCGCCGTATGTCATGGTCATTCGAGGTTCATCGCTGACATCTCCATCTTGGTCTGCTCATGTTATCTGGTAGCTTATCCAAGTCACAGATGAAGTTCCTCCAGGGATCGTGTAAGGCAACTTCGATCGGTGATTTCGACAAACCATTGTGTAAGTTTGCCCGATAATTGATCTAGCGAAGCTGACAGGTTACGCTTTGGGGCAGGTCTCTCAAAATGGACCTTGATAGTCGCCTGTGCCGCAATCCATTATCAACCAACAACACCTCTACCCCTCATATATCAGCGTTTTCTGGAACTTCTGTGGCAATCCCCTCATCACGCGCTCGCCCCAAACATCTCATTCCAAAATCAGCATAGCAGATATCGGTTTATCAAGGCTCAAAAGTCGAACCGCCACAACCCGCCTGAAGGAACACCCTCTGGTAACCAAGAGGACCCCGACCTCTCGCCTCCCGGGCATATGTAATCTATCCCGATTGTGGGGGCGATATTCACGGGGAAGCGAACAGTGTGTGTCCCGAAGTGGAAGCTCCCTAGACTGGAACCTTTGACAGGCTGGGGTAAGTCAGGATGACCCCGGCGAAAACCCGGATTGAGTCACTTTTCCTAACCGTTGGGTCGGAGCTGAATGATATGCTTGTTTGATAGTGGCCAACTGATATGGGGAAGGGTTTTTATCTAGGTGGTTTGGAAGGTTTTGGTGGTTGGGAGGTTACATTAGCATGTGAAGTACTCCGTAGCTTGCGGCCGGAGAGAAGCAGGAAAATAGAGTGTTTAACCTTGAATTGACGATTGATGCTACTTACTAGGGTAGCCAGCAGTTGGTTTGGTGCTGGTGAGTGCCAAGTGGCAATCATGCAGGCATTGTGCAGTCTGCATCTCGGGTATTGAATACCATCTTTTGACACAAAGCGATACTTTCAACTGCAACGCGGGCGACGGAATGATTTGCTTGGACTTCCAGCGCTATCTCGAGCGTAATGATAGCTACAGCGACTTCAATAATGTCTTCAAAATCGCGAGATATGTCCAAATACGATTAAAGTGATAGATATTACTAAGACCTCACTAATAAATCGGTATCAACCTGTAATCTCGTCGCGATCTGACATGGAGGACAAAAAGGACAGGGATTCCGATCCGCATCCGCCTAAAACACGAAAATAGACGCTCGCGTGGCGAGCGATTGATAACATGGCGACTGAGTTGGTGTTGAGGTTATCCATGAACGTCAAAAAAATTCTGGGCATCGGAGAGTGCATGTCGCCGCATTCTTGGCCACGGGTATAACGGTCTTGGTATCTGTGGCCAAGACGATCTTCACATCTTCCAGAATTTCCTCCCAGGCACACTGATCGACAACGGCAAGGCCGATGATTTACTAGTAGATGCGACGGTATCAAACGTTGCAATTAATTCAGTGGCAACAGGGTAGGCATTTCTCGAGATAACATCACGATCGTGAATCTTGCTATCGTCTGTTGGTTACGCAGTGGGTCGAGTGATGTGTAGAATTGGGTATAGTTCTCCTCTCAAGCTAGACAAAAGTCCATTTTGTATGTTGGCTTGGGAACACCAGGTGATTCCTGCAGGCCGAGATAGCACTGGTGCAAGGGTCGATCATCCCAGAAATGCAAGCAGAGGCGGTCCCTTTGGTCTTGGCACCCTGACCCTCGGCACTCGACAGCGGAATATCAGAACGCTGTAGTGAATGTGGGGGAGGCGATGCCACTGTAAATGAGACGATGCGCTGTAAATGAGAGGCCGTTTCACCTACAGAAGGCAGTGTCAAGTAAATACATCACTGTACTACCTCGGGTGTCTTGCTAGTATCCATGACGCCGTAAGGACCCTCGGTCCAACACCAGATCTCCATTCAGGCTTATCTACGTATCTAAACGATTAGTTATTCCATTCCGCAGTCTTGATGCCCTGTTGCATCTCCAAACAAAAAGGCCCTTCTCCAACTGACAAAGGTACCCGCAAAGTGCGCCAAGAGCAACAAAGGTTCCCCGAGCCATTGGCCAGCACACGGAGCACACCCACCGATTGGGTTTAGCGCGGTACTGATACCGATTTATTATTCATTCACATTGCAAGAGATATTGATATGGGGAATAGAGCAGCTGCGCTATCGGAGGGAAATGTCAGGAGATTTGGGAGTATGAGCAATTGAAGCGGGTATCCAGGCCATGTTCTAGAATTATATGATGAGCCGAGGGCGGAGAGTGAGTGAGGGCAAGTATCTGGTGATTTAGAGGGTGCTTCAGTGATGGTCGGCCTAGTGAGGCAATGGTATTGCGAGTGGCAGCGACTTGACCATTCACAGTCTAATGCAGTGAATCCCCCGATAACCATAACAACCATAAAATCTTTAATCCCCTGTAGCACACTCATCAATCAGCATGTGGCGCGTATCGCTCGCCCGTTTTCCCTCCCTCCCTCCCTCGGTGCCACCCGCTCTCCTCTAGTCTATCTGGGGGTGGATCCCTCTATCCCCTGCTTGGGCTAGGGACCTCATGCACAAAAGTTCAAGCCCACGATAGAGTACTGCTCCCATTTTGGCAGCTCCAAATACAACCGCCCTCCTCTCATTGGTTCCCTCATAGAGATAAGGGGCCCACTTCAATCTGTGGACTTTATTTGGCAATCGTCAAAAGATCGTTTGTCTCGCTTCCTCTTCTGGGCACTTTGCAAAAAGTTCCCCCAATGTGCGGAATTGATTGATTTGAGAGATGGGCGGCCACTTACTCAATCGGGGCGCTGTTTCAAAAGTGCCACCACTATATGTCTGTACACTGTTGTACGACGGAGAGAGAGATAAATAGATCGCTTGTTCCCCCGGTTCTTTGGAGCGTTTCATTCAGTCGTACCAGCTCAAGTTTCTTTGGCTCTTCAAAACTGATCGCCCATCATGGTCGCCGAAACAGTCGTCCCCGATCGTGTGCCTGAGGATACCCTCCAGCCTCGCTACGATGAGACCACACAGCCTCGATATGATGAGAAGGAGCCTCACTTCGACATGGACCTCAAGTCTGAGGCTGACAGCGAAGATGATCGTATCACCGACCTGTTCTCTAGCTTCCCTCCTGCAAAGGGTGTTGAGCATGAGCCTAACCCTTTGACTGCTCGTGCTGTCATTGTCGGCATCATTCTCGGTTCTCTCGTCAACGCCTCCAACGTCTATCTCGGTATGCTCACCCTCCATATCTCAACCGCAATCTCACAATACTAACCATCTACAGGCCTCAAGACTGGTTTCACCTTCCCCGCTACCATGTTCGGTGCCATCTTCGGCTATGGCTTCATCCTCATGTTGACAAAGTCCCTCCCTCACGTCCCCCTCCTCGGCGGCAAATTCGGTCCCCAAGAGAACTCCATCATCCAAGCCGCTGCTACTGGCGCCGGTGGTATGTCCGGTGTCTTCGTCGCCGGTCTCCCCGCCATGTACCGTCTCGACCTTCTCTCCGACGACCCCAAGAAGGACTTTGGTCGTATCCTCACCATCACCTTTGTCTGCGCCTTCTTCGGTCTCTTTGCTGCTGTTCCTCTTCGACGATTCTTCATCATCAATGTCGCCAGAGAGCTTAACCTCGTCTTTCCTACGCCTACCGCTACCGCTATGACTATCCGCTCCATGCACGCTGTTGGATCCGGTGCGGCTGATGCGCTTCGAAAGATCAAGGCGCTGGGTATTGCGTTCATTATTGCTCTGCTCATCATCTGTGTTGGACAGTATGCCGATGGCATTCTTCACAACTGGCACATCTTCACCTGGTTCTACGTCTGGTCTGGATACACCGCCAGCGGTCTCCTTGAGCCTGAGAACTGGGGTTGGTACATTCAGCTCACTCCCGCCTTCTTCGGCTCCGGTATCCTCGTCGGTCTCAACGCTGCTGTCTCTTGGTGGGGTGGTACCGTCGTCGCCTGGGGTCTCATCGGTCCTCTTCTCGTCCACTACGGCGAATGCATTGGTATTGCCGTCGGTGAGGGTAAGTGGGAAGGCATCACTCGATTCAGCGTGATGACTGGTGTCGATGACCCCGACTATGTTCCCTCTCCCCGATACTGGATGCTCTGGCCCGGTGTCATGGTCCTCATGGTCTACTCTCTCATTGAGTTCTTCCTCCACGGCAAGGTCGTCTGGGATGGTATCAAGTTCGCCGTCCACGAGTCCGCTCGCTCCATCAACAACAGACTCCAGGCTCGCGGCCACAGCAACGCTTGGTTCGCTAAGCAGGCTGCCAAGGCTGATGCCGATGGTGGTGTTGAGGACTTTGCTTCCGCCCAGGAACAGGTCCCTACCTGGGTCTGGGTCGCCGGTACCCTCGCTGCTCTTGTCCTCGCCATGATCGTCAGTGAGGTTCAGTTCCACATGAACGCTGGTCTTGCTCTCCTTGCCTGTATCCTTGGTGTCATCTTCGCTTTCATGTCCATCTATGGTGGCGCCGTCACTGACTGCGCTCCTCTTACTGCTTCCGCCAAGGCGTCTCAGCTTGTCTATGGTGGTATCACCAAGAACCACTTCGCCATCAAGGATGCCCAGCGAATCAACCTTGTCGCCGGTAACATTGCTTCCGGTACTGCTGATGTTGCCAACTCTCTTGTTAGCGACTTCCGAGTTGGTTTCCTCCTTAAGACTCCTCCCAAGCTGCAGTTCTACGCTCAGGCCATGGGCACTGTCGTCTCCGTCTTCCTTGCCCCCGGTATCTTTGTCCTCTTCATGTCTGCCTACCCCTGCGTCTACAAACCCAGCGATGATCCCGCTGATATCTGCCCCTTCGCTGCTCCCTCCGTCGCCGCTTGGCAGGCCGTCGCTACTGCTGTCACCATGCCCAGCATTCCTATCCCCAAGTCCTCCGCCTACTTCTCCATTGCCATGGGTATCCTCTGCGCTGTCCAGGCTATTGTCAAGCACTTCTGGCTTGTCGGTTCCCGCGAGAAGTACCGTGATTGGCTCCCCAACTGGATGTCCGTCGGTGTCGCCTGGGTTCTCGGCCCCGACTCCGGATATGCCAACGCCATTCTCTGTAAGTCATTTTGGTATCATTTTACGAGTTTTTAACTAACGAATTACGCAGTTGGCTCTATTACCGCGTGGTGGTGGCGCAAATGGTTCAACAACCATTTTGAAATGTATGCTTTCGCGATCGCTGCTGGTTTGATCGCTGGAGAAGGATTCGGAGGTGTCATCAACGCCGCCCTCGAGCTTGGAAAGGTCAGCGGTTCTTTCAAGGGAACCGAGATTGCTCTGCCCGGTGCTGAGTGGTAATTACTCAAATAGTTAATGCGTCATGAGTGTTTGTTGAGCGATTGGCGGAGGATGTTTCAACGATCAAATAGCTAGCTTTGCTATATGAATATACCCACTTGATCTTCAGAGTTCTATGACAGTGTCAACAAGATTAAAAGCAGCGACTGTATGATGTCTTGATATGACCCTAAGGTTATCGTGTTGTTGAGCGTAGTGTTAGTCCAGAGATGCTAAGGGATCGGTAACGGAATCGAAAGAGCGACAAGCAGAGCAATTGTTTCCTGCGGGCCGGGCCGACATTTACCCGGCTCAGATCTCATGACGGCTTGAGAAAGATCGAACTCGTTTTGCTGAAACTTGACAGTCTTTGTGACTGCGACGTTGATCATTGTTGAAGAACTCTCCCACTCTCATTAAGGTGCAAGTATATGGTGGGGAGCAAAGAACCTTGTTCTTGTCTAGCGTTCTATTGGGCTATGTTTCAGTTCCACATGGACAATCCTTGTTCCTTTAGCCTAGGGTAGCGCACCAATTTGACAAACTCTTCCCATCATATCTACAACTTCATGGATAACTTGATACTGAATTGTCTGGACTTTTCTGACGTTATAGACATACAATACCTTACCACCTCAACCATAGGCCAGTCACGTGTCTCTCGCTTAATCAGCAGCTCCTCGAGTATAAATACCTGCTTCTCTCCTCGTCAACTTCTTCTTTCTTTCCTCCTGCACCCTTCCTGAACATTATTTGTCGTCTCCTCCTCTTTCTCGCTTCAAATTCTGGAGCAAGCCTGCTTGGAATCGTTGAAAACGGCCATCTCACCCCTTCAAAGCAATTTAAATCAGAATTCCCAAGACCCACTTTATCATAAGGTATTTTGCAACGTTGTTGATTCCAAGCGCGTCGGCTTCAACTTTCCACGTCGGCCAACTCAAGCGCGCCGTCTATGCCAACATGCCTCAAGGTGCAAAGAAGAAAGGGGACAAAGCCTTGGCCCACGCAGGTAATCGAGACAGGACCGTGGAGGAGACCGAGGCAGTCAACAAGGCATCATCGAAACATCATGGCTTTATCAGCATATTGCGCATCTTCAACGACCAAGATGTGTACCCAACTATCCCGAGTTTCAGATTACCGAAATGGTATGGAAACCACAGCGATTACAGGCACGTGCTCCACGAGGGCCCGAGCAAAACACTTGAAGAGCACAAGAAGCACAAGCATCCGGACGGTGTCTTGATTCAGGAAAGCTTCAATGTCGACAGCCCCCCTTTGCAAGTTGCCAGGTATTGCACCTTCAAGGGCATCCGTGAATTCATGTCATACATTGATATCGTTGGTAAAAGCGCTCAGCCCGTCTGCTTGGAGGCCGGAATTATGCTAATCATGCGCGGTAGTCCCTGAGATTGCCAGTAATGCCGCCCTGCTTACCGATGAATTCCGACCCGGTCAAGACACCCTCAACGCCGATGCACCAGGTTCAACGGTTTAGAAGACCAAGGACGATGCAGAAGGAGATGAACTCGAGTTTCAAAAGTTCATTGAGCCGATATACGCAGATTTCCGAGCCCTCCCCGTCGAGAAAAAGGCTTCAACTGCCTCAAAGTCCTCAAAGTCCCCAAAGCCCCCAAAGCCGAACCCAAACGAGCTGCTAAAAGCCTATGACGAAGATGAAGAGATCAAGTCATTTGTTGACAGGGTAGCGAAACTTTGTCCCAAGCCAACTTTGATCCCAGTCCTCAACAAGCACGTGGACTCCAGGGTGTCGCCGGACAACAAGGAACAGATATCTCCAAAGGCATTCGTTCTCGCCCATGCTGTCCAGATCCTCCTCTTTGCTCCCATGGACTGGGACAAGGATCGTGTCTACTCTCGCGACAGAGAGAAGTACGTCCATCGATTCCCGACTCCCGCGGAATTCGGTGGCGGCACTGGAACACAAGTCGCAGGCTTGTTTTCCATGGAAGATCTACACCGGGCCATTTTGATCTTCTACAATCTTGTCAATCGTCGATCGAAGCGTACGGCTTGGATAACGCGGCCCTCGCCCATCTCTAACAAAGACCCGGCATTTGTTGGCTACTGGAATGAGTCCGCGGTGGTGATTGCAGAGGTTCCGGAGGCTGCCGACACGGTCGTGGAAGTTTCTCTTGCGGCGGGCGCCAAATACCATGCGAGTATCAAGGAGAAAAAGCGTGAGCGACGGCTAGCCCAAAGAGCTTGGATGAAGAAGTACCGAGTGCAGCAGAAGGAGGACGGCATAGACATCGACTTACTGAGCGATGATCACGTACCCGCGGATCCAGACGCGCTTCCTGCAGTTACTGGAATTCAACATGTCGATGTTTGCGCTGCACTATTGGAGTCAGCCCAGTTAACCCGGCCGAAACTGGCCATCAGGGAGAGAATTGCTGAGGCCAGGATCAGAGACATGGAGCCTTTGTCCAAAAAAAGCTTCAAGGCCGTCATGAGTCGTCTCAACACTGTCCATGGAAAGCAGGACTTCGACGCCAAGCTGGTTCAGCTTCGAAAAACGATCACAAATGTCGAAAGCTTTCTTGCAGACAACAAGATCAACGACTTTATCAGAAGCCAGGAGGAGTCTGAAGTTGTTACCGAGTTTCGGCTTGCCAACCCAGACAAAACAGAAGAGCTGGTGAAGCTGAGTCGCCAGCAGTACGCTCTGGAGCATGTGCTATCCTCGCTTCAGCCAGAACCGTCTAAAGAAGGGCTGCAGTCCCTCTGTCAGACATTTGGGATTTCAGCTTGGCCTGATCTCAGGCTGTATCCTGACCTCCAGGATGTCCAGCCCCTCAAGCCCCACCAAGTGGAAGGTAAGTTGTCATTGCTTCACGTTGTTAGATTCGAAGCTTGGAACTGCAACTACTTGTCAATACCACTGATGTACTAATCTGTACCAGATGCTGTCAGCACCGTTCAACGTGGAGAGAGCTTCTGGCGACATACCTTCATTTCCAACGACATGGGAACCGGCAAAACAAAAATCTATTACAGCACCATCGCCCTCAATCAAAGACGCCAAGAAGAGCGCTATAACATGGAAATGGAGACTCGAGGCGAATCGGAGATCAGGTTCTACCCATCCCTTATTCTTACACCAGTCAATGCGATTTGCCAAACCTGGAAAGAGGGCCATGAGAACTTCAAAAATCTCGAGATCTACGTCTACTACAGCACCCCCGGCGAGTTCCCAGAGAAGAAAGCAAACGTGGTTGAGAACAAGGAATTTATCAACTTGTTGAAACGATTCGCTAATCGTACACATGATCCAAAGGTATTTCAGACACCATTGCTTGGAGTTGTGTATCTGACATATTTAACAGAATGGTCGCGTCGTCATTATTTCAACCTACCCAACATGGTCCAGCCGCGCCGTTTTGAAGCGAGAGCGAAAGTTTGTCTTCAAGGATGGCAAAGCACCCACATCGGTTATGAGACAACGAGCATTGGACAAAGAACGTTCTGAAGCCCAGGAGGAGGATGTCGAGGAGGCGTATGCGGCCACCATCAAGAACTTTGCTCCCAGCGAACTCAACATGGACGATATCGAGTTTATCACCCAAAACGAAACCGAGGCCACCGAAAAGGCCGACGGCAATCTGATCGAGTACCTGTGCAAAGATGAAGCCTTCTCGAAAGCAACATTTGAGTTTATTGTTGCTGACGATGCTCACATCGCTAAAAAGCTCAACGGCATGTATAACCACATGCTGCGCCTTCTCGACTGGAAGAAGCTCCTATGGGTGACTGGCACCCCGGTTCAAAGTTCCTTCAGAGACTTGTTGTCTCCTCTGTCTCTCATGTGGGCAGCTTATGGTATTGAACTTGACGTCGACACTCAATCAATCGGCTAGGTGCCAGGGTTGTACGACGAGAGCTATGACCCTTATACAGAAGAGAACAAGTTCGACGGTGGGAAGAATGTCACGCATGGCATCTTCACTGAAGCCTATTTGACAAAGTTCCCTCAGTTTGTCACCCTGAAAGATGTTTTCAACAAGTCTGACGGCAAGTGTCGCCTCTGGATGGCCAACCCAGACATTTTCCGCGCTGCTGCTAGTGCATTCAATTGGGGAACAGACACTGGTCATCGTGTTGTGCGGCCGATCTACAAGATGTTCCAGGTTCGCCGTACCATGAGGACACCGCTCAAATTGCCGGATGGAAAGGTCTACTACCCTGCTCAGGATCTACTACCTTCGACGATCGTTCTCGAAGAAGTAAGTCACGACGAAACGGAGGAGATCTTTGATCTTGTTCAGAAAATGGGACAATATCAGGCAAAGAAGCTGTACCAGAAGAATATGAAGGAATCCAGCATCGAGGATATGTATCGAAGCGGCAACTCTGAGACCATCAATCGTCAGAGCGAGGACTCTGTTCGCAAGATGAACTTTGGCGAGCACCGAAAAGGTGTCCTGACTTCATTTGACTGGCGCAACTACAAACTATTGTACCCGGATAACCCGGTTCTCTTTGGCGGGGAAGATGCAGTCAACCAGAGTATCAAATCACTGAGAGATCCCAGAGCGGTACGGACAAATTCGCAGATGGGACGACAGAACAAGAAGAACGCAGTGGTCGGTGTCGATAAAGTTGAAGAACTTCTTCGCGACGACATCAACGGTGGACTCAGCTTCTTCTTTGAACTGACAAACAACGCCCCATCGTTCCTACCACCTGGCGACCGTGCTACCTATATCCACTGGCTCTGCTACGAGAGTCCCGTCATGACACGGGCCTTGGAATTGGTGTGGCAGTATGTCAGAGAGGAGAAAGAGCGTGTTCTTGTCTACGTGGATACACCATGGATCCAGGCGTAAGTGCTAACTGTCCCCGAGCTTGCTTGGAATCGCTTTTCAAGCACATCCGCTTGTAATTGTGAGAATATGCTAACTCCGTATCATAGTATTGTGGTTCAATTGTTTACTATAGCTGGTTTCGATGTTGTTACCGTTCGCCCCTCCGACAGTGCCAACACCAAAAACAACATTATTGCCAAGTGGAACGACCCTAGCTCAGGCATCGAGGTGTTTGTCGCCAACGCGAATACCATGGGTACTAGTGTCAACATGCATACCTGCTGCTGCAGGGGCATTTTCATGAACTGGCTTATGAACGCGAAAGCCATGCTTCAAATTATCGGCCGCCTTATCCGAATCAACCAGGTCAAGGCTGTCAAGTTCCACCTGATCAAGTTGAAGAACAGCTACTATGACAACATAGAGCGCATCTGCGTGACGAAGTGGGCGAACCAGTTGTCTGCAGAAGTTATGCTTCCTGACTGGATGACTGATGCGATGCGTGAGATTTGCATCTTTGAGCTCATCAAGACATCTTGGCATCAGCCTTTCAACCGCTATGCCTGGGTTGTTGAGCGAGATGTCAGCGGGCATGATATGGAGTATCATTCCGACGATATCATAGGCCTTGGTCACGTTTTCTCCATCGTTGCCAAGTTGCTGCTCCATGATCCTAAGAGCCAGATTCAGGATTGGTGGACAGAGAACGTTGACTGGATCGTCGACGGGTGCCGCGAGCTCACGTCCACTTTTGACTCTCCGGACGAGATCGAAGCCCACCTTTCCAGTCCATCCGAGGACCTTTTTAACAACTTCTTCGAAAAGCTTGTTGCTGCTGTGGCTAAAGCTCGCCATCGAGGCACCATAGAGCGGGGAGCCGCGAACCGCCACAAGCAGACGCGTCAGGGTGTCAAGGCTAGAAAGGATAAGCAGCAACCCAGCGATGTGTTCGACTTGGGCAATGACGTGGAGGATGAAGAGGACTCGGAGATTGACGACATGACCCTAAAGCACGAGGACTTGGAGCAGGTCGAGATCGATGCTCCCGATGCAGCTGGGCCCGAGACGCCTGACAGGGGCATTAAGCGCAAGGCGGGAGATGATGGTCGCGATGAAGGTACTATCAAGAAGCAGGACACCGGTGCTAACTTTGACTCGTTTGTGTAAGTCTTAGGCCCTAAGCATATCCTAAGCCGCGAAAGCATTTAGAGCAGTTTAGTGTAGTTCAGTAGAGCTTTAGACCAACCTAGTCAGATATTTTCTTACTTCTGAAGAGTCACGGGTTTGGGAGACTTGTCTTAAGAACCATGCCACCGCTCGCACACTTGCAAGTCACTATTCTCCTCTTATCACTTCTCGTAGCAATGGTGTGAACAAAGCTTTTATTGTCATAACTACCCTCTGAGTCGCAGCAAATATCGTATAAATAGTCAAGCCTTTGTTGACGCTTCAGCTTTCTCCTGCACTGCTTCCGGCTCATGTTCTCCTTTGATTTGTAAGGGCTGTCCAATAATAGCCTCAAAGTTCTGGTAGTTGTGTTAGAGGATGAAGAAGACTCTGGTTTGGATTGTGGAGTTGACTTACAGGGCCTTCAAAGGTCTTGCCATAGACCACCCAGTACAGAGCAAGAAGTAGGTAGAAAACGCCAACGACAGCGGAAACATAGTCTATCGAGGTTAGTAAACTTCTAATTACTAAGGGTAGGTATGCTTACTCATGGTGTTAGCTGATACTGGAAGGGCAGTCGGAAAACAGAAGAACTGTAAGAGTCAGCAAGGAGTTGAAAAGGTCAAGGTATCTTGTACTTGGCACTTACGATTGTGATGACGACGACAAAGACACTTGCAATGGCATTCACAACAGCACCAGTCCATAAACCCATCCTGGCCGGTGTCTTTCTTGTCTGATACTCCTTGAGAATGCTTCTTCCTCTCACCAATAAGGCAAGGACAGGACCAGCATAAGAGACATTAAGGAAGATAGTGCACGAAGCAATGTAAGCACTAAAAGCCACAGCAGGCCCAAGGTACAAGAGCCCAAAGAGGACATTGAAGATGAAACACAAGGTAATTGTGCGGACGGGGACATCGAGCTTCGGTTCAATGTGTGCAAAGTAGTTATGGCAGATGATACCCTTGTCTCTAGCCATGGCGTAGAGAAGACGACTTGCGCTGGTGATACTGGCTGACGTGCCGTTGATGAAGCAGACACTTAGCATAAGGGCTAGGATAGTTGCCGCCGCGCGACTCTTTGTGCTCTGGAGGAAGAGTTCGACAATAGGCATGCCTGTGTTTGAGGCGAGGATTGTTGCGGGGTCGGTGAGGCAGAAGAGGATGACAAGGATGAATAGAAAGCCACTGAACCAAGTTAGTACGAGTCGATACGCCGGAAGGGTGGAATGACTTACGTGACACCGCCAATAACGATGGCCAGCATCATAGCTCGAGGTGCATCTCTTGAAGGGTTAGGCATTTCCTCAGTTAGATGCAAGACAACATCGAAGCCGATGAGCGATAAGGCAGACTGGAGTAAGCCAAGGATCCAAGCGACACCATCAGACCAGCCAGTCTCATTGCTGAATTCTGTAAAGACTTGACGGGCGTCTGTCTTTGGCGACATGGAAAGGAGGATGATGCTCATGATAACGACCGAGAGGACGGACCAGTATACTATCAACTGCGTAAGTTGGTAAGACAGGGTATGCTGACAGGTCACTTACAAGCCATGTCGTTCCACCGACCGAGGATCTTGTTGCCCCAAACGTTACCGACCGTTCCGAAGGTAAGGATGGCGAGGAAGAATAGATATGTCTTCCACTGTGTTGCCTCGTATGCGTTATTCGAAGCGACGACGGCTGCGGCGGAGACTAGCTGGGCTGATTCATGTCAGTCAGTATTACGATTCAAGGGCTAGAGCTTCAGTATATCTTACCAGCAAAGAAGGCTTGAGTTGTCACAACAGTCAACCATCCAGCAATGTTGGTCCATCCAATAAAGAAACTCTGTCAAGTATTAGTCTTTGTTCATGAGTAAGCAAGTTCGGCGTACCATGGGCCGTTTCCACTTTGGTGTACAAAGGGCGTACATGAAGTGATACTGTCCACCTACAATCAATTAGCAATTGTTCCTGGAACATACTCGAGTCTCTTCTTACCTGCAGTTGGCCAAAGTGCAGCCATTTCTCCCAAACTAGCAGCAAGAGCCAAGTTGCAAAGAACACAAACTATAAACCCATAGATAAACGACACGGAGCCCCCAGAAGGGAGAATGTATGCCATGGTACCAGCGAGTGCAATCCATGTACTGACGAGGGGTTAGTCAACGCCAAGAATAAACAGAGTATGACGAACTTGAGAATGGCAAAGGCCATAGCAACCATTGTCAGAGTTGAGAGACGCTGCTGCAAAGCGCCCTCCTGCGTTGAAGAAGTCATCTTGGCTGTTATCAAAATTCTGCTATGATGAAGTGTTTTCTCGTTGGAGCAGAGGGAGAAAACGCTTGACTCATATACTTGTTTCCAAGGTCACACGGCCGAGCCACTTGCGTTGATAAGACCTATCAGGGAAAGGGGGCCACTGTCGCACAACTCTCCAACAACACGTCAATCTACACTGTTCTTCATTGACATGTTATCATACCAAACACTTGCAATCTGCCGAGATATCCTGATAAGTCTGGTCCATTACCCCAGGTTTTGCGATATCAGTGCATCTCCACTGAATATACCAAATCCGGCAGATTTACGAGAAGAATGACATATTTCATTGGGGCCAAGGAATTGGCTTGCTAGTGCCAACCTTGATGCTGGGTCCTAGCGGATTGCGGGGGAGATCTAGATTGTCCATGTCTCTCGCGAAATTACCGGATGCGGTAATTCGCGTCAGAGATAGCTGATATCGCGATGGGGCAAAATCTTCGTATCGTGAGGTTTTGGACTAGATAGAGGATCATCGTTATCTTCTCGTGAAATTTCCGTTTGAGGAAATGGGCTCTGGGGCGAGGATGAGAACACGGACCGAGGATAAAATGAGTAGCCGTCCTCGACGATACTTCTGGTTGATTCTGCCTATCATTCTTGTTTTGTTTGAGCAAGCGTCTTGACCAATTGAGCTATCTTGACTTGAGGGACGCGTTATTCAGTCTTTGTTATCAAGCTTGACCAAAAAGCTTCACAATGTCTTCTCGAGACGGCTTCTCATGGACTGAGTCCCAAGGCCTCAAGGCTGGTGTTCCATGCATTGGAGCAATCAACCCTCCTACCAATCTCTCAGACAAGAACACAAAGTTTGATGTGATTGTTGTTGGAGCGGGTTACTGTGGTCTAACTGCAGCTCGTGATGCAGCTGTTGCTGGTGAGTACCAATTCCTTCTAAACTCCCGACACATTACTCACAAAACATCAGGTCTCAAAGTGTTACTCATTGAAGCTCGTGATCGTATTGGAGGCCGGTCATGGAGCTCAAACATTGAAGGTTATCCATATGAAATGGGCGGTACCTGGGTATACTGGGGACAACCCAATGTCTGGCGTGAGATCTCCAGATATGGCATGCAAGATGAACTTGAGATCTCATATGACTTCTCAAGAGGCGTCAACAAGTATCTTCTGGTAACACCAGAGGGCACTCAAAAGTTCACTCACGAGGAAGAGGTTAGTCCCAGTATCTGTATAACAAGTCAAGAATCTAGACTAACGAACCCAGGATCAACTGATGCAAAGTGGTCTTGAAAAACTCGTCAACATCGACGGTCAAACCGGTCGAGAAGCCCTAGTCTTCCCCCACAGCGCAAATCTCGGCCCAACAGCCGCCAAATACGACCGCATGTCCATCGCAGACCGTCTCGCCGAGATCCAAAACGATCTCACCCCCAACGAGCGTATATGCCTAGAAGCCTTCGTTCTTCTCTGCAGCGGTGGTACCCTCGAGACCACTAGCTTCTACGAGTTCCTGCACTGGTGGGCTCTTAGCGGCTACACATACCAAGGCTGCATTGAGTATCTCGTCAAGTACAAGTTCAAGGGCGGCCAGTCAAGCTTCTCTATTCGTTTCTTCAAGGAGGCTCTGGCGAGTGGAAACTTGACGTATTCTTTCAGCACGCCTATTGCTTCTGTGAAGAGCGGCCCTGCTGGTGTTGAGGTCACTGCGAGAAGTGGCCAGAAATTCAGGGCGTTGAAGATGATTAGTGCTATGCCACTTAATATTTTGAACGATGTGCATTTCGATCCTCCTCTGATGCCTGGGAAGAAGGCAGCGGCGGATATTGGCCATGTCAACCAGTGCACCAAGGTTCATGCTGAGGTTTCCGATCGAGATCTTCGCTCGATGACAAGTATCAGCTATCCTCACAACAAGCTCTCATACGGTTTTGGAGATGGTACTACCCCTGCTGGTAACACTCACATCGTGGCATTTGGCGGTCAGCACAACCACTTCCACCCCGAGGAGGATATTGAAAAGACCAAGGCTGCCTTCCAGGGTTTTGCGCCGATGGATATCAAGCGCTTGGTCTTTCACAACTGGTCCAAGGATGAGTTCGCAAAGGGAGCTTGGTAAGTCAAATTCTTGCCTTTGATATGGCAAAGCTAACAGTTATAGGTTCTTCTCTCGACCGGGTCTGCTGACCGATCATCTTGGCGACATGCGAGCTACGCAGGGTAACATCATATTTGCCTGCTCTGATTGGGCTCTTGGATGGCGTAGCTTTATCGATGGAGCCATTGAGGAGGGAACACGAGCTGCCATGGCTGTTCGTTCGAGCCTTTCTGAGCGAAGCCATCTGTAGTTAGAGCCAAGGATCATCATAATTCGTGCAGACTGCGTGTAAAAGTTGAGGCGGGCATTATTTTCTTTCATTGTATCTTCGGATGTATCAAGCATAGATTTAAAACTCTTCTAAATATTAAAGCATTATCCTCTGAGTATCTTTTGCCCACCGCTAACCGCCAGATCAAGAATGGGCAATGTCTAGGAGAAAAGCGAAATCTAATTTAAGAATTTCTTTCTGTACGAGACTTGGACTAGCTTTGAACTGTAAAACATGGTAGATCATGCATCATCCAGCACTGACCACCTTGGTGTCATGCTTCTTGCTCATATTTGATTCGTTTGAGCAAGTTCATCATCTCGTAGAAGCCGCCCATAACCGTTGTAAACAACAGCTTGCCCATTCTGAGCCATCTGGTCCTCCTCCTTCCAGGCTTTCTTTCGCTCTTCTCTCCAACTTTGTATCTCATGCCTCCTCCTCTCCGACATCCTGAGGCGCTGCAAGGGATCGCCAGTGGTACAACCTGGGTCCTGGCAGGCTTGGAAGACTCTATCACCAAGTCTACAAAGAGCGGTTTGTATGTCTACCATATCAACGGTATAAGCTAGTAATAATTAATTTCACACAATTTAATAGGGTAGTAGTGGCTGGACTTACCATCGGGCAGCCTGCTTCCCACATAGTTGTTCGTGAACAAGAACACGTATAGCTCAGAACTGAGACTTTCCTGGGGCGGAAACATTATGCTGTCGCCATACCATTTCATAGTGGTGCTGATCTCTTCACGCAGATAGGTTTCCACGAGTCGGTGGTGCCAGAGCTTAGACAAAACGGGCCTGTAAAATACGGCTGAAGGGTCGTAATCATTCCTCGGACAGATCTCCATAATCTCTGTGCTGGTATTAACGAGATCTTGGATTTGTACAAGATTCTTCTCCCAGTGGTCAAAATTCCGCCGAAACAGCTGAGACCTGCCCCCACGAACATAATCTTCCAGTAGTCCAAACAGTTGATGCATCCTATAACCCTTTTTCAAGCGATGCCGCATCCTTGCAACCATCAAAGCCAAAGGGATAAGCTCGTCGTTATAGAATATCTCTCTGATGTAGGATATGTGATGTCCAAGGATCTTATCTCGGTTCGCTCGATAGCAAGCTCGTACTGACGGAGAAGCCGCGCTGAGTAATGCTACATCCCTTAGTGAGTCGCACCGCTCGAATATAAGGAACTTGAGCTCCGCCGGTAGCTTTTCAAAGCAATCATTTTTTTCAATCTTGGGCCCATTATCTTTTTGTAGGTAGAAAGCCAGAAGGCTTAAAGCCAAGGATGCGGCGGCACCAACAAGAAAGAGCGTGGAATCGCTCGGGTTTCGAGACATTTTCATAAGGATGAATAATTAACGGTATTTATCAAGTAAAGGATAGTATCGTGTTCTTGTGACCTTTGTCAGCAGTCTTGGAGTTAATATTATAGCCAGCGAGACTGGAATAGTTATATATCCAAGAGATAGAAGGCAAGAAGTGGCAGAACCATTTCTCTTATAGTAGCATCTGCGTTATAATTCTTCAAGTAGAGGTTAAATTAAGGACATTTACGTGTGCAAAGTAACGATGCTAAACACCTTTGTGATAGGGGCAACTGGTTTATTTATAAAGCATAATCGATAAAGAACTTTTGTTAAAGGAACTACGGCTCAGCATGCGAGTCTATCTATTCCTCAATATATAAGGTGTAAATATCTCACCGAACCGAATTAAGGTAACGTTCTAAAAATAAAAGCTTATTTTATATATGCTCTCACACTGCATAGGTATCTACACTTATAGTGTTTTATAGGACTTCTAATTTAACAAAGAGATATAGTAGTTTAAAGAAAGTATCTCTTTCTTGTTCTTTATTTTAGTGCGTCTCGCTCGGTTTATACAATACTTAGGCTTAAGCTTTGCTTTTCTTGCTCTTTTTAGACCACGCTCTAAAGCTTGTATTTTGAGTAATATTTATTACGTATTCTAATACACTGACATCATTAACATTAAGGGTAAAGCTGGCCTTCTGTTCTTCCAAATCTCTCTAGGCCCATACTCACCCCGCATTATCCTTAACTCTATGCAAGAGAGCGGTATATCCTTTCTGCCTTCGTAGTAGATCTAGTAGACCTCGACATCCCGGACCCTACTTGGAATTTCTCAGTAACGATTCTGAAAAACATATCGACGACGTATGCTGCCCGAGCATCTCTTGTAAGCTGTTGCAAGTGGAGGAGCAAAGGATATCCCTGTAGAACAACGTGATCGAGATATAGCTTGATATCATACGCGCCTTTTGTTTTAAACCGACATTCTCGCAGGCGCTGCATGACGAAGTCCGGCGGCCCTCCTTGACGCATGATGTCGTCCACTTGTTTCTGCTCATTCCGTGCATCCCCGTATCCGAGTTGCCAACGGGCATCAAGTAAAATCCTTTTGTGTCGGTTTTTAACCAAGCATGGCATGTTGACGCCTAACTCGCGGGCCTGAGGTGGTTGTGGAAGGAGCTTGTCGATATGAGATTCGAGTTCTTTGACGTGCTCATTTTCTGAAAATAGCTTTTCTTCCCCGTTACATCCTAGTTGGCAATAAAGGTCGTAACGGAGGAAGTGATTGACGACGTTGCTCAGCTTTGTACGTGTGCCTGGCCGCGAGAACTGGCAATATTCGCCCCAAATGATGGCTATCTCCCTTTTCATATTGAATATGGCTAGGATGTATCCCAAGTCGTATTTCCATTCCTCTTCGGGTTCTGAGTTTTCGAAGCGAGCGAAAGCGTCAAGGTGAGGTCTGAGGCGTTGCTCGATCTGCAAGGACGTTAACCCACGAGTCTGGGCACGTATCTGTCTCACTTGCAAGAGAATTGCTGCTAACGGTACGAGTGTTTCATCCTCAAAGATTCTATATATCTCTTGGAAATAAGGCCGTAGAAAAGAAGCGCATTGGTTGGTGTAGAAATAGCGTCGTGCGGTTGGAGAAGCTGAGTTAAGGGATCGGACGTCTCGAAGTACGTCAAGCTTTGCCCTAACGTTGAGGTGTTTCACGATATTGATATGGATCTCGGGTGGGAGCCAGTTGAAGATGTCGGAAGGCATCATTGGACAGAAGAGGTTTTCCATGGGATGGGTTCAAGGGTGAGGGTTAGGGGGGCGCTGAGGGTTTTATAGTTGGACAATAAATCAAGGTTTTCCATGATATCATTGTAAAGGAATAAAAAGCCTGATAAGATCTTTCGGACAAGTTTTCGCCTTATGATTGGATCTCGAGGTAAGAGAAAGAAAAAGTGGAGGGACATGATGGCTTCCTGGACTTGGTGCCTAAACACCAAAACTCTATACAAAGTTCAAGTGTCCATGTGCAACCAGTTGTTTCACAGCTCACGATTTGCACAGCAATTCATTTTCCATCAAATCATGATTTCCATTCGCTAACATTGAATTCATTGCACAAAACCCCGCAGCACATCTAGCTTGAGCTCTTAGCCAACCCATCCTGAGCAGCCTTCTCCAACCCCTCAACCGTCTCCTCAGGTAGCGACAGGAACGGCGAGTGAGAGCTCTTGATGTGGAAGCTTCCAGCATCAGGACCCAACGTGGAAGCCAGATTCTCCTGGATAGCCAAAGGAATAGCACGGTCTTCGTCGCAGAAAATAAAGAAGCACGGAACGTCGTGCCACGGCTCGTACTCCACATTGTCGGTGTACACGCGACGAGATTGGTGCTTCAACGCAGCAATGGCCTTGGTCTGAGTTTCAGAATCAACGTCGTGGTAGAAGACGTTTTCGGGTGTGTCAGCGTAAACATAGTCTCCCTACTCATGATTAGGAAATCATCTTGATATGAGCGATATACAACTTACCTCCACACGCATCCAGGGAAGATACTCTCCTCCAAGGGCCGCAAGAATACTAACTCCCTTTGGCATGACGAACGCACTCAGATAGACAAGCTGAATCACACCGCCCGTCTTGCCCTCCTGCACGCGCTGCTTCAAGCCCAGGCCCTTCACAGCCTCAGCGCCGACAAGTCCACCGTACGAGTGCACAACAACCATGACATTCTTGCCCTCCCCAATCAACTTCTCAACAACAGCTCGCACAGCGGCGACATCATCGCTCAAGCCCACGGTAGGAGGCTCAGCGCCGACGGAGGGGTAATCCACAGCCTCAGTCTCCCAGCCCTTGGCGTGGAGGTCTTTCCGCACGACATCGTAGCAATCAGCTGTGTGCCACGCACCAGGCGCAAAGACGATAGTAGGGTTAGACATGATGAGGTTCAAATATACTACAAGATATTTGGACTGTAGAGAATAGAGGGGGAGCACGATAGAATAAGTAATGTCTCACGGATCTAGTTGAGGGGTCCAGTTTCAGTTGAATCCACTCGATTGCAGGGTCCGTCGTATCTCGTTACGACGCGCGCAGGGTTCACGCTGCAGAGCGCGAGTCAAAGCTGTGGGTTTGGGCTAGATTTGAATGGGGTTTAGTTAGATGTGGCATGCGTCAAACGCGGCTAACACTTGGCCGATCAGAGTTCTCCTTGTCGAAAACAGCACAGAGTTTAAGGGAGTCGATAGAGTTCAATCTGGATCTTGGTTAGTATGGGCTAGCAAAGTCAAATGCAGCTTGACATGCCGACTGGGACTGTTCTGCTTGAAATATCAGAGCCTCATCGTGGTGGGTGTAAGCAGAGTTGGCAGACGCTGCCTGAGTCTTTCGCGAGCATTTATTTCGCTGCAGATTGAGACGTATAGGAAAAGTCTTTGAGGATTCTCTGTCAATGTCAAGACCATCTCAGTTGCTCTAGGAGTTCGGCCAGTCGCTTTTGATCTGACAGGGATTTGCATCTCGTCAGACTTGGCCTCGTCCTCTTAACACAACATTTGATTTTCTCTTGCTCTCTCAATTCCTGTGTTAACTGACCCGGCAGAGATTTTATACGTGCATATAATCATTGTCGAAGGACAGACCTCCTCCGCCTGACGGACATATCTTGGCCTGCATACAATTCTATCAATTTTGGGCAATATGCTGCGCTGACGCTCTTTCCAGCCTATCATCACACATGCTCAGCCATGACAAAGATCAGTAAGCAACAATGTCAGCTCTCAATAATATCAGCAGACAGTTCTCTTGCTCGCAATCCAAATATAAAATGCTAGTGTTCGAACGGATGTTTAATATCCAAGATCTAGTAGCAGTTCCACTTCCGTTAGCCTCGTATATCCCTTGCAAGCTCCCCGTCAACGGTCCATCACTATCTTTTTCCAAACAAGCTAACTTAGTCTGCCCCGTCGTACCAACACAATGGCCAGTCAACAGTCACCCAGCCAATCCGACGAGTATCGAGCGTTATACAAAACATATCTGGAACACTGCAACGCTCACGACTTTGAAGCGATGAGATCATTCTACGCGTCCCCCCTCATCGTCAACGACAAGCCAATCACCCCAGAAGAAGCAACATCTTCCTTCCAGCCCATGATCGACGCATTTCCCGACTGGCACTGGAACTTGCGAAACCTCACAATCGAAGGCGACTACCTCTCGCTTCTCTTTAAAGTCACGGGCACTCACAAGGGTGACTTTCGAGGCTACAAAGCCACCGGCCGCAGAATTGAGACGAGCCAGTTCACGCTGTACCACATCGTCGATGGGAAATTCGCCCAGGTCTGGGACCTGGTTGATTTCGAGACATTGATTTCGCAGATCAGATAGAGGAATTATAAGGGTAGATCAATGACATTCTTTTTGTTTCAGTCTTCCCGGGAATTTGGTGAAGTGAATTAAGGAGGTCAACGCCAAACCAGGCTTAGAAAGAACGCCGGAGAATAACTCGTTCGCCTAGCATCCAAGGAGCAGGGGTTGCGTGTTCCAGTGACGATACCACGCTGCTGGGTATCAAAGGTGCCGAAATGCCGGGTAAAATGTTTCATCTGATTCAAACACCAAGAACTCAACTCACCGGCCGCCGTCGAGCTCAGACTCGGATGATTGTAAAAGTCATAATTCTTTGTTGAGTTATGTGACTGCTCACAATAAGGTCAAAGAGCTAATAGGGGACCAGTTAAAACCGTTGATTCCCGACAGAAAGACTGTGGCCCAAGAAGCGGCCCAACCGAGACTGATCAGCACACGGGGTATTGGTTCCGCCCGCCGTCAAAGCACTAGACAGGGCTTCTTAGGTGCATTTTTTAAGATGATAAGGCTGTGTCGCTCAGACCTCAACTGTTTCTTTACGCGGTGCCGCATTCCAATGGATCCCAAAAACAGCCCTTGTCTAGTCCAGGCTTCAAAATAGGTACCGATCCATATTAAAGCCGAGTTGGGTACAATACGAGTGCAACGCTGTAATTTTTCTCTCCTCTGACTCGTGACGTATTATTTGCTTCTTCTTCTTTTTTTTTTTTTTTTGCTTCTGCGACCAAACAAAGGATCGTCATTCTCGCAGGTTTAGATTGGGCAACAATAACCCCATAAAGGGAGACTCGCTGGTCTTGACTCGACGGAAATTGACATCTGACAACGCTAACTGTAGCCACGGGTGTCTTAGTGGTCGATGGGATGATCGGCCGCAAAGTTAGGGAGTCTTCCCCGGTGGCGTCGAAGGTGGTGATCCAGACCCCTGCCTCGCAAGCTCGCTCGCAATGTCACCTCACCTCGCAACGCCTAGCTAGCGTCTTCAGTAGTGAGAAACAGACGGGAGGGCTATCGAATCGAACACTTGTGAGAAAAAGAAATATCCGGGGCGGATTCGAGATGCGAAACTAAGTTTAAAGCCCGCTGGTTCTGGAATGCTTTTCGTACTGTGGTGCCAGCTCTCGTTACTTCATCCCCCTCATGTGAACTCGTCTCCCTTTTTTCGTTTCAGCATCATCGTTTTTCTTTTCTTGCAGTATGGCCTCGTTGTATGGCCGTGACGTAAACACCGATCGGAGCAGCGAGCTCAATGCCACGACGACGATTGTTCTCGTGCTGTCTGCTGTATTTGTCGCTCTGCGATTCTGGGCGCGATATGTGAGGATTGGATTTGGGACTGATGACTGGTTGACGCTGGTAGCGCTGGTGGGTTCCAATTGATAGGGATGCCAAGAGTCGTACAATTCTGACAATGAGTTAGGTCTTTGTTTTCATCACAGGAGGTCTCAACTATGGCAGTGAGTACTACCATTCATTGGGTTCTGTGTCGTCGCTAACAATTGATCAGTGATTGCGCATGGTCTCGGAAAGCATGCGGAGCGCGTGTCGGAACAAGACAAAATAATCTTCTTCAAGATCCTCCTCGCCTTCGAATGCATCTACGTCACGGCAGTGATGCTCATCAAACTCGCCCTTCTATCGATGTACCTGCGCATCTTCCCATCTCGAAACTTCCGATTGGCCTCGGCCCTCATCGCCGCTGTCGTAATTGGCTGGTGGATTGCGATTTGCGCCGTGTGCATCTTCCAGTGCCATCCGATCAAGAAAGCTTGGATGCCCTGGCTTGACTATGGGACTTGCATCAACCTCAAGGCGTCGTTTATTGGCAATGCGATTCCGAACATCGCAACTGATATTGCGATTTTGTGTTTGCCTGTCGGGCCAATTTTGAAGTTGCAGGTCAACATGGCGCAGAAATTGTCCCTGTTGGTCATCTTTTTGCTCGGCAGTTTGTAAGTTCATGCACCAGCCTGTGAGCGCCTCGTATTGACCCGTTTAGCGTCTTGTTCGCCAGTATCTACCGATTCACGACCATCATGCAATTCGACCCTATCGATACAACATGTAAGAGTCCAGCAAATACACGTGCGACTCTCAACTAACTGACTTGAACAGGGACCCTCGCTACAGCTTGCACCTGGTGTGTCGTCGAAGTCGCCTGCGGAACCATCGCCCTCTGCCTCCCAACCCTTCGACCACTGATGCTCATGATCTCATCCAAGTTCGAAAGCGTCACATCCAGAAAAGACGCAGTTGCACGTACCGGAATACAAACAGAGCTCGTCACGATTGGAGGGACAGGTGGAAAGACGGGGCATTTTCACCGAATAGATGATGCATATGAACCCAACTCGAGTCAAAGGGGACTTGCGACAAGCGATGGAAGCATACCGCATGGTGATCCCAGTGATCGGGGATCAGGTGATGACGAAGTATCGTTACACCATGGGAAGATTGACCTTGGGCCCAGATAATTAATGTACACTCGAATTGAAGTTGTATCATAGGAAAAGCATAGCGAGCCTGGCATAATACCATTTGGATTGTATACTCAAGCAACACCAATTGAAGCACGACTGATTGCTAAGGCGGTAGCTGATCCCTTGTACATGTAGGTCGGATATGATCATGTGAAGGGCGTATAACGCAACAAGGTCCTGGTCTCTGTGATACAATGGATGGGAATCCGTCGATAGTAATGCCGCGTCATAATCATGCCTGAACACAACTACTCCATCAACATTTAATAAAGAGATGATATATTGATAGCATAGCACTACTCAGTAGCCCATTTCAGCCAACAGGTCCAGATCCTTCTGGAAGTCAGTAGATTTGTACGTCTTCCATTCCGACCACTTCTCCCACTGCTCTCCCGCAATCTCATCCGTCTTCTTCTCCTCTTCCTCCGGATCCACCGTCAGCTCGCCCTTAACAATCGGCGCCCCCGGCAGACGGACACCCTGCACCCAGTTGAAGAAGTTATCCGGGTCCCAGATCTTCTTGATCCTCCGCAACTCCTCGTAGTTATCACCAAAGTACGCACGCTCATGCATCGCCTCAGCAACATCGCGGTCCGGGAAGTTGACAAACGACGCCACGCCCGACTGCGACAGCGGCCGGAACGCCTGCTTGACCTTGGCGATGAAGCCGCGCATGTCTCGCTCCATCCACTTGTCCGTCCACTCGACCGTCACGTACGTGTGGAACACGGCGCTGCGCCAGAAGAAGGCCGTGTCCGTCGGCTTCTTCTCTGTCGCTTTGCCTCCCGAGTGGATCCATGTGACCAAGAAGTTGACGTTCTCTCCCGCGAATTTCTTGCGGAATTCCTCCATGAGCTTTCGGGTCGCCGCTGTGACTTTCTTGAGAACAACGGGGTCCTTGTTCGTGAAGATGAAGGAGCTGTACAGCTCATACGACGCATTGGCGGGATAGGCTCGCTGCGTCTCTTCTAGCCACTGTCCGACAAGTGTCTCGTAGAGGAACCGGGTGGATTTCTCGGGCAGCACGCGACGCTTGAGCTGTGTGTTGAGCTCCGTGTTCTTGATATACTTATCAATGACGCCGTCGTATTCTTCCTTGCTGCCGTCAAAGGCGATTGTAAACCGCACACCGCCCTTGTTGGACTGTCGAAGGTCACAGATCCAGGTGCTGTCGATGGTCAGGTTTGTCGGCCAGTCAGTCACATAGAACTCGTCCATGGTTTTCATGACGTCGTCCGTGAATCCGTTCTTGGGAAACCACTGATATCGCCCAGCAGTCACTATACCGCCTGGGCTGTTTAGCTGCTGAACTCTGAGCTTCAGGCTGACCATTACTCCAAAGTTGCCACCGCCGGCACCACGAAGCGCCCAGAAGAGTCTTGCCTCGTCGGATCCGGGAGCATTCCTCTCTGAGACGGTCACGAGCTCACCGTCGGCCGTCACCAGTGTTGCCTCGACAAGAGTATCGGACCCCATTCCGAAGGTCCGAGTGAATGGGCCAAGTCCGCTCCCGAGGATGAAGCCGCTTACACCAACGGTCGGACATCGGCCGCCATTGATGATGAAGCCATCGTGTCCGCCGTCAATAAGGGTCGCGTAGACGTGGCCCCACTGACACCCAGCGTCGAAAGTGACAGTCTTTGTGTTCATGTCAAGCGCTACTTTCTTCATGCTCCGAAGGTCCAAAGAGATACCTTCCTGGGCAGTGGAATGGCCCGCATACGAGTGTCCATTGCACTTGATCGTGACCTTGAGCCTCTTCGCATTTGCTTCTTTGATGACAGCTTGGACGTGTGCAGGAGTCTCTGGACGAGCCACAAAGTCCGGTCGTGAAAAACGGAACAAGAGGTTGGACGTGGCTATAGCCTTGTCATATTCGGGCTGTCCACGTTCGAGAATGGGGACTTGCTGGGACTTGAGAGTCTGTATAGAGGCTTCCATGATCGAGTTCCTCTTTTCCTTTGCAGAGAATAAAAGCTTTGGGTTGCTATAAGGACAAGCACGTCCAGAGGTTGAGACGGATGTCCGTCACTCGGATACTTGGACCCTGTGGATGGACCACGCTGTGCAGTTCAGACACAACTCTCGTATATCGCGCAGCAAGCGGCTGACGCGGCCCGTGGCATTTGGAGAGAAGCCCAGCCGTGTGTGATATATGCAGGCGAGTTCTTCTTCTGGTAGTTATTGGGAGCCCGCGCGGGCCGAGCCAAGCTCAATGTCAATTTTCCGGAACTGATCAGCGCATCAGCTGTCCCATTAGAGTGCCCGACGACAGCTGAATGCTCTTTGGGTGCGTTCAATTGGTTGCCGGAGCGCTTGGCCGACACAACCGGTTCGACAATTGAGGTATGTGCTGACGGTTTTGGCAATACGACATGGTTTTGGCGTAGCTGAAAGCTGCATGAAAGTCCGAGGGTGGTGTCCAGGTTCAGTCCCGCGAGAGCTGGAACTGCACATCTTATCACAAATGAGACGCCAACCACCTGAAGAGCCGATGAGCCATTGAGAGACGCTATAAAAAGGGTAGTAAATAGAAGGAAGTTGCTCCAAATGTGACCAACGAACTCGGGATTCTCTCAAGTCGGGAGTGTCGAGACCAATTGGTGAGAGTTGAGCTTATCTTTGCAAGAAGAAAAACAACCACTTAGGGTCAGCTAGGTTTTTTATTTCATTTATCATCTATATTCAACAAGCTCTTCCCTAACTCTGCTGAACAGGCTCTTCTGTTTGCAGTCGCAGCCATGTCCATCTTCCAGGATGCCCGCAACGGGACTCTTTCGAAATACAAAATCGACGATTATCTCAAGCGTGACCCCAACATCCTTGAGTCCATAAATCCCTCCAACGGCCTGACGCCTCTTGGAACTGCTGTGGTCGCTGGTATTCCCAACGTTGTGGAAAATCTGCTCAAGAAGGGTGCCAAGGCAGACGCACCATCCAGAGATGGAGAGACTCCTCTGCTCCTCGCCACTTCGAAGACGACCAAGGAGCGCCCCAAGATTGTCCAGCTACTTCTTGCATCCACTCCAGCCGGCTCGGTTGACAGCACTACCGATGCCGCTGGAAAGAAGACACCTCTCATGTTTGCCATTGAGAAGCGGGACATCCAGTCCATCCGGAACTTGCGCCGTGCCGGTGCTTCTCTGACCGTCAAGAACACCGCTGGCACCACGGCTCGAGATGATGCCGTCGCTACCAAAGACATGGCTGTCGTTCGTGCGCTCAACCCCGACCAGGAACGTCGCGCTTCTGGAATTGTCACTGACATGGTACTCGCTTTTCTACTCTACATCGTGGCCTGGATGAACAGTGCTCTTGAGGACGCCGTCCGTCGCGCATCCGGCCTAAGCGGTCAAGAGGATGCTGGGATTGACACCGTAAGCAACAATCTGGCATGGAGTGACCAGTGCTAACAAAGCTTTACAGAATGTGAACAAAGGCATCACCCCGAACAAGAACCAGTTCCAGAGGAATGTCGACAAGTATGTCAACGAGAATCCAGTCCTCAAGAACTTCTTCAAAGACCGGCCCGACTTCATCCAGGAAGTTGCCAAAAAGGCGGCGAATCTGGAGAAGGAAGATGAACCTCTTGGAGACAAGGATACTCTTCCAAAGACCATCAAGGTGTCGCTGCACCAGCAGGTGATTTACTGCGGCAAGTTCTCTTAACCTAAACTATTGAGCTGCCAACGCTCATCTCGTGAAACTCAGCTGACCATGAAACAGACGACAGCAGCTCCATGAAGCGCGAAGGTCGCTGGGCAAACCAAAAGGCACTCATCGGACGCATCGCTAAAATCACCACCAAGATTCTCCCCGACGGCGAAGGTGTTGCTTTGCGTTTCATCAACCAGGATATCGACAACTCGTCCAACCTTACTTTCGACCAAATCAGCAACATAATCCAGCCTATGAGCTGGCAGCCTAATGGTGACACGGATATTGGTACCAACCTGAAGCGCAAGATCCTTGAGCCGCTCGTGTACGCCAAAATCGCCAACAAGACCTTTGATCGACCTCTCCTTGTATCTATCAGCACTGATGGTATGCCCGAGCCGGAAAACAAGCAGGAGCTTGCCAATGCCATTGTAGAGTGTGGTAACAAGCTAGAGGCTGCTAACTTGCCCCGTGGAAGTATGAGTCTCCCGACCTTGTAAGCCCTCTTTTGGTTATTCTTGCTGACCGTGTATGTCCAGGTGTGAAATTCATGATTGGGCAGGTTGGAACAGCCAGCTCTGCCGAGCAGTTCCTCAACAGTCTTCGAGACACTCAGGCCATCAAGAGTGTGACTTTTGTGACCTCAGGTAAAAGATTGCTCCTCCTTTGGTGGTTGCGACATCGACACTGACCGGTAGCAGACAAACTCGACGACAAATTCTCTGAGTTCAACGAGAACGAGGGCAAGCTCGATCGCTGGGTAAGTTTCTGCCAGTTAGACTACGGAAGTCAATCTAACACGCTCTTGTAGTTAATTGAGACTCTCTTTGCGCCCATCGCCGATGCCAACACTGGCTAATAATTATGTCATCACTACGATGAGGCGCTATGGGTTTGCTGTGTCTTATGAAGCTCTTTCAGACCCTGCAAACTGCAGTGAAGCAAACATATGTTTTTAGCCGAGACTCGAATGGGCTTGGATGACGAGTCTTCACCTGGTGTTACTGTAGATGTGATGCGGAATATGTGACTAGTCTTACTTTGGGTTTCATTGTTCTGAGTTTTCTCACCTTTCACGTCTCCTTTCAGTGTGATTTTGGAACGAGACTATCACACGTTGTCGCTGCCATGAAATGAAAGTATTCGTAGTGCACTCTACAGTGGACTCGGGCCGGGCCGTCGAGGGGAGCGGGTCCGATTGGGCTCACTGGCAGTTCATGGATTTCGTGACGTGGGTAAACCAAAGGAGGAAGGATATGGCATGAATGATCCACAAGATTAATGCTATAGAACAAGCTTGAGTTGGCGAAAGCTTCAGAGCCGATAACGGCGGACAGGAAAGCCATCCATCCAAATGATGCTGCTTATTTCTCTTGCCCCCCTGGTAAGTCTGTACCCAGCAAATTGCCAGAACGATGGCGCATGTGGGAATCCAGATGAACCGCCTTCAGCCATGAAATGTCCATTGTCAAAGCGCTGTTTTCTGTCGCGAGACTCTGGTCAGTAAGGGTGTTGTTGTCTGCAATGCTGAAGGCAGCTGGTGTGAAGAGGGTGAATTCTCTTATCGATAAGCTAGCCCCTCTCACCACGAAATTCCAGTGAGGTCAATCGGCCCACCATCCCATCCTCCTCCAGACAATCCAATGCCTCAATTGACCCAACAATAGCCATGGCGCTCCCTCTCTCCCGCTGTCGCGCCTCCTTGCGCTTCGGCACATTTACTCGATCCTCAATCCTCCTTCGCACCCGACAATTCCTCCCCCGAAGCTTCAGCCAATCCTCCATCGTCTACTCAAAACCTCAGCCCACCAAGGACGACGTTCTCAACCTCTGGGATCAGTGTACGACGACTTCAATGCCTGCTAGGTCGGTGCTAACGTGCGCCAGATAGCAATGCGGATATACCGACTACGCCTGGTGCCAGCGGGCAGTATGCGGGGTTCATGAATAAGAGGAGAAACATGTCGTCGAAGCTCTCGTTCGCCGATCTCGTCCTACCCTCTGGCGAGGTCATTCAGCTATGCGCCGACTCGACGAAATACCCTGAAGCTTCTGCACTCTTTCGAAATATCCGCGCAACAAGTCCAGTCGTCGTTAGCACCGAGACCGAAGCGAACCCAAGCCCAGACACCGAGAAGCAGCCCTCCAAGCGAACATTTTACGTCAAAGACATCCGACCATTGAACGACGTACAGCAAAACCTCATTGTGACACCCGACGTCATATTCCCCGATACCAAGCGCCATTACCAGCTCCGCCACCATCCAGAGCTCCTAGCAAGACTTCAATTCCGATCATGGCTCAAGGGACAATTGACAGCCGGTCTGCAAAAGAAGGGCTTCACCGACATCGAGACACCGACACTATTCAAGTCAACGCCCGAAGGCGCACGAGAATTCCTCGTACCAACCCGCCGACCCGGTTTCGCATACGCTCTTACACAAAGTCCCCAGCAGTACAAGCAGGTCCTCATGGCGAGTGGTGTTTCGCGATACATGCAGTGGGCGCGCTGCTATCGTGATGAGGATGCTCGTACGGATCGCCAGCCTGAGTTTACGCAGCTTGATATGGAGTGGGCGTTTGCGAATGCTGAGGTGGTGAGGAACGATGTTACGGATATTGTGCTGCGGTCGCTGGAGGCTTTGCGGCCGGCGCATAGCTATAAGGACATCCGGGGGAGTCGTGTGCCTGTGGTTTCAGAGATTCCTGAAGGTTCTCGTCCTGCCGATGAACCGGTTCAGCACAAGGTCACGACTTTAACGTTCCAGGAGTGCATATCGATGTACGGAACCGACAAGCCAGACTTGCGTCTGCCGGGAAGAGTACGTTGCATCCCCCCATTGTCGATCTCAGACTAACACTTCCAGATCCACGCGATACCGAACGAAATGTGCGAACAGTTCGCCAGCATGATGACATACCTCAAAGACCCCCTCATCGAAGCCTTCCACATCCCCGTCAAAGATCTCGAAGACGACATCCCAAGACCAAAGCGCTTCACCGAAGAGTTCATCGAAACACTACCGAAACACCTTCGCGAGAACAAAGACGGTATGCCGGTGATACTAGTCTGCGACTCCCGACAACCCCGCGGCGGTTTCTCTTCACTCGGTGTAGAATGCGACGAAATCGTCAACATCGCAACAGGTGGAAAGGGTGTTCTGGAGGGTGACATCCTCGTCTTCCAAGCGCGCGAGAAGCCAAAGGGCCAATACTACCGCGCCTCCACAGCAATAGGCGAAATCCGCAACGAGTTGTACAAGAAGCTTCTCGTCAACGGTCTCGTAGAAGACCTCCCCGCACCCGGTACTCCCGACTCAATGCAATTCGTCTGGGTAATCGACTTTCCCATGTTCAAACCCACCGGTGAGGACAACGATCCAGGCCAAGAAGGCTCCGCCGGCATCGCAGCAGCACACCACCCCTTCACAGCTCCCAAATCCAAGCACGATCTCGAACTCCTCTTCACAGAACCCTTGCAGGCTAAGAGCGCAGCATACGACCTCGTCCTCAACGGCGTAGAAGTCGGCGGCGGCAGCGAGCGTATCCACATACCCGCCGTGCAGGAGTTCATCATGCGGGATATCCTCAAGATGAAGGATAGTAGGATCGAGGACTTTGCGCATTTGTTTGATGCGTTGAAGGCCGGGTGTCCGCCGCATGCGGGATTTGCGCTGGGCTTTGATCGGTTGGTTGCGTTGTTGACGGATACGACTACTGTGAGGGATGTGATTGCATTTCCGAAGACGATGAAGGGTGATGATCCGTTTGTCAAGGCGCCAACGAGGGTTACGGCGGAGCAGCTTGCGCCATATGGGCTGCAGCTGAGGGGGAAGCAGTGATGAACGTGGATGATGTTGTATAAAAGTGGTGATGGATAGACTCGGGACTCATTGTTTGTTTGGATACTGGGTATAGAATTGTATATTATTGTAGACGAGTATGTATCATAGAACAAATGCATCAGGTCACAGGCGGTTTGCCGAGTTGGACAAGCCCATTCACAGTCATCATGTCAAAGCGATTGAAGGTTCATATGCGTTCAATTGTTTCTAGTACGTCTTTGTCGCTCATAATTCAGCGTCAATCCATTCCCATTCCCCAACCGAGCCATTCCCGACCACACATTTTAAATGTCGCCGTTCTCTAAGCCCAAGTGTTTCCGTAACTCCGATGCAATTTGAAGTCCATGCCGCATAAGGTATCAAGGTGTCGCAAGTAAAACAAGTCAAGTCATTCAGCCCTTAAGCCATGAAGGCAAAGACAGCAGCACCAACAGCCGCCATAAACGCAACAACACCAGCCTGTCCACCGCCAACAGTAGCAGCAGCATTGTCGTTATTCGCAGCCGCAGAGGCACTAGCGCTCGCCTCATCGATAGCAGTGCGAACCTTGGAGCTGAGTCCATCGACAGCAGTGCTGGCGCGTGAGGCCTGGCCTTCGACCCAGGTCTTGGCGTCGCCGCCCGCAGTGGAGGCCCATTGCTCGGCTTCGGAGTAGTGGCTCTTGACCCAGTCGTCGACGTCTGCGCCGGCGGCGGAGGCTTTGCTCTCGGCCCAGGACTTGATGTCGTCGGGGATGATGTCGCGGGCGAGGACGGCGGGTTGGGTGATTTCGGGTTGGGGGGCTGCGTTGCCGGCGACGAGGGTTGCGGCAGCGAGGAGGGCGACTTGTGTGTAGAGCATCTTGACTGTTGTTGTGTAGGTGTAGTTAAGTGATGGAGATGTGTTGGTAGAATGGTTGGGTGTTGAAAGAAGAGATGTAGTTGGTAGGTGAGTGATTGATGAATGATGGAGGAGGAAAATAAGTGCAGAACCTCTCCTTGATATAGCTCTCGGCTCCCCTGCCTCCCTCAGCTTGATTGCTTGACTCGTCTCCTGTCATTTCAGGCCCTGCATGAAGAATCATAGCGCACTGCGTCATGTCCCACCCGCACCACCCAACCACAACCTGATTCAGCTCATCCCTGCGCCGATCTTAGGCCGTTCCAAGGTCTGCGCCATCTTTACATGTCATCACCAGCCGCAATTCCATCATCGACCTCTCAGGTGTAACCCTCAGCTCCACTCCAACTGTTTCACTGACGCTCTTGTGGCGATGCCATTCCGCGCTGTACCTGGGACTTAAACTTGTTTCAGTATCGTGTGCTGCTATTTTGGAATACATGTATAGAACAGGTTGGCAGCCACGCGGCAAGTGTCGTGTGCTTGACCCAAGCCTCAATTCCGCTCCACGGTCGGTGATTTTATTGGCGTTGGTGCTTATTTAGATCTTTAATCTTAAACGCGTTTTACCCCGGCGTTCGCTAAGTCTGTTGTAGATAAACTCAAAATTAGGTACCTACCGACCGGGGCTCGAGGCCTCCCGCGGGACCCCGTCGGTAGTTGATCAACACAGAACTTGACTGTTTGCATTACTCATGACGAGAATAAAGAGGCAAATATGGCGATTGCGATCGCTTGTGGTCGGGAATTTCGGCGGATTTGCACGCGTGTTTGCCCGACACTGCCATGGTGTTACGTCGCTCAAAGCACACTGCCGTTGCTGCCGTAGAGTTGGTGAGGGAGGAACATTATCACAAGAGGAATAGGTAGAACTGAAATCCTTTTATTGTAATTGACCTAGCTCTCATAAAGGATGGTGCTATAAGAGATTGCGACAAATAAACGGTCATCAGTCGCTAACTGTTTTTCGAGCATTCATAAGTTTCCAATAAGGAGCCAATATCATCATCTACCTAACTATCCTGACGCCGTCCAACCGGTTTCAGCAGCTGCACTGGTCCACCAACCCATTTTACAGGTAAAACGGTTCCGCGTAAATTGAAACCTTGCGCTACAAAATGAAAAAAAACCGTAGGTATCCTCCTCAATCTGTGCTATTCGCCGACCTTAGCTGCCAATCGCACTACCCTGGACGTATGCATTGGCGTCTGGGCTGGGTTGGAACCGAGGGTGTTTGGTCTTAACATGTCGGTTTTTGTTGTACATCCTCGGAAATAAACGGCCGCATACCTCACACGAGATTTCACTAGTCAAGGAATTGTTTAGTGGGCATGGCAATCACGAAGGATAAATAGACGAGGCAACTTACCGACCTGGGCTCAATTTCGGTCCCCTGTGTCGACCTCCTCCACGGGGAGGCGTTGGAGGTTTCGTAACAGTGGCTGTTGATTCACAGACTGACCGACAAAACGTCGCAAGAGCTTCGTCTTCAAGTATGACCCTCTGAGGCTTGTCAGTCCAATGGCGCTCACACTTTTGAGACAGTTCAACCACTTACCCGTCCAACGCAAAGCATGTACTTTCGCAGCTCCTCTGGGGTCTGCAAGTACCCGAGGGCCACAAATTTCTCAACGATGGATATAATCCTATCCGTAGACACACTTTGGCAAGCATCATCATTCTTGAGACGTTGCACACAAGCGATGGCCACATTTTTAGCTTCAGACGCTCCCTGAGTAAAGGCGAGACAGGAGTACAAGTCCTTGCTTGTTACCCCACGCCCAGAGAAAACGTGGAGCAGATCCCCACATTCCGTCAGGAAATAGTAGCAAAGGTTAGACACAAGGGATGAACCTTGTAAGTCCTGGAGGCTGCTCAAAGTTGGCTGCAAGTTCTCGACGTCAATTGCAACCGACGGGTCGGGCACCGCATCAAGCTCCCAAACCGCATTTGGCAAGTCACCAAATAGCCATTTAGTATGCTCAAAGTCGATACCAAGCACTAAGCTTTGGGTAGTTGCGTTTTGGTGAGTAGTCGCCCGCGGCTCAATGGCTGTTGATGTTGGGGAATTGAGGGCATCATCAACGGGGGTCAGGGACACTTGCGGCCAAACAACGCCAGCCAAGTCGCTAAAAGCTTGACGCTCTTGAGGATCTCGAATTGCGTTTTGCCAAACTTCAATGTCCCGAAAATTGTCGTAGTTTCGCAAGCAGCATGAAACAATGTAAGACAAACTGCACAGCGAGAAGATGGCATTTAAGGAATCGGGTTTGGCGCCAACCAGGACATTGCGAAATGTGAAGATAGCTACCTCATAGAATTGCGAAGATGACTCAAAGGAATCGAGAAGGGTAGTAAGATCTGGTGTAGTCTGAGTAGATGAAATGGGTCTAAGACGCTCCCAGTAGCGATCGATGTGATGGCAAAGATCACGAATAATAAATGGGTCCGTCACCTGAGGATCTGTCTTAAAGTATATGAGACATGCGAGCAAACCGTCGACTGCCGAGATGGCTTCTTTGTTTGGGCTGTCTGAATTCATGGTTAACATGATCAAGAAGGTTTGGCGAGATTGAGGTAGCTTGCAATCTCTAAACACAGAAGCCTTTGCTTCTTCAGTATTTATATAACAACGAGAAGGTAAATGAGATAAATTACCTCTCCAATGAGACGAATCTTGGACAATGATGGCTGCATGGGATGCCACATCAATATGGCACATGCTAATAGAAAAGGTGGGTCTCACCCAAAGGCAGACAGGCGTCCACTGGTCGAATGGCCTGGTTCGAGTTAATGGTTCGCCCAACGCCGACGAGGAACGATCTAAGGCCAACGCTGACTAAGTCCTATTTACAGTTCCAACATCCAGCTTTATCACCCATGGGTGCCAATAAATCAAGATCAGATATGGAGTCTCTCCAATAATAGGGAAAATCTCTATGCTGAGTATGCTCCAACCAGAGCATACTGGGTGAAACGCTACGTGCTATCCATAAGAAGTCAAAGGATCGCTGAGGCGCACTGGAACGTTAGGCTTCAGTACATCTAAAACAGAAACGAGGAAGTTATCGCGTTCTTGCTGAGACTCAACAGTTGCAAGATTGGCAACTGCTTGTCGATTCAGCGAGCTCAGAGTCACTTGCTCAAAATCCACCAGATGATGGGATTTTGAGAGACCGGGAATAAGACATAGAAATGAAGGCGCGTTGTCCCAATTGCGATAGCTACACGTTGCTTGGACCCTGTGTACAGTCTTATGTAGGTCTGAGGAAATTCAGCTACTAAGTTGAGATATAATTTCTCGCAGTGAGATCTCATATGGTACAAGTGTCTCATTTCGCTTCTTCTTATAGCCTGAACGTCAATCGTAAACCTTAAATGCTTTGTCCCATGCATGCAGTCATCCTCACTCTTCACCACCTGCTACCCGGTACTCACAGATTCCATCGGCATATCGCATACACTGGAGTTTGCATGTTTTCTGGCAATGTGTCTTCTCATATTGGTCTTCCTTGTGGACTCTTCTTTGCAATTGTGACACGGTACTTTTTTCCTGAAGTTATTTGCCTGTCAGTTTGTCTACGGTCATCGCGTCCTTGAGATAAAGTACGTACAGCTTGCGATTTCGCGGACGCCCTGCTTGCTGACGTCGCGCTACTTGGGGTGTCTTTGTCATTTCTGTGGACGAATAAACAGCTTTGCAGGCTTTTGCAAAGGTCTGGCCGTTGGGAAGTACTTCCTGCATCATATCAGTCTTCCTCTGTGCTCCGAACATGGTTCAATATCATACCTTTCCGACTATTATTATGTAGTCTCGGACTTCGTCGATGTTCTGGAAATAATTCAGATTCACAAATCTGTCCACAATGGCGAGTATTCCACAAGCAGATGGATCTTCAGAGGGATCATGTCGCCTCATAGCCTCGGTGAAGTTCTTAATCGCCATAGGAACATCGGGATATGGCCCTCTCGCAGTCGCTCCATGTCCACTGAGAATGTCCATTAGATCCCCGCAATTGGCGATGAAGCTTGTCAGGATGTTCATGATTGCCGGTTGGCGTAGATCCTCAGCTGAGAGTTGGGGCTCTGGGTTTCCAAATACAGTGGGGTGCAACCCTGGAGTAGTGCCCATCAACTGAAAATTAGGCCCGGGGAGACCCTGCCATGTCGAAGGGACAGCCCCAGGAGGGGTCGGGAAAATTGCTGAAGAATGAGATGTCCTGCATGGTCGCACTCTGAGGTAATATGTAGCCCGGATCATTGAAAGGCTGAGAGGCCGAATACAGGGGCTCCTCTGTTTGACGCGAAGATATTGCCAGATCTCTGCCGCCCGCCCACAGCCGTTGAATGAGATCGTTGAACGGTTGGCGATCCTCAGAATCGCCAATTAAGTCCTGCCAGATGTTGGCGTCGCGGAAAATGTTGTCAATATCGGGCTTGCCCATTCTTTGGGAACATATTGAAGCAACATAGGATATGCTACAAAGCGCAAACACGTTCTCTAGATAATCAGGCTCTACACCTGTGGAGATGTTGCGGAAGGTGAAGATAGCGGCTTCGTACAGCTGAACGGGAGTAGGGAATGCTGTAAGTAAGCTGTCGAGGCCGGGAAGTGCCTCTTATGTATAAGTACTAAGATAGTGTTGCTCAGTTGCTCACAACATGCTCCGATGCATGAGCAGATCCACCAGAAGGATTTAAGGTTTGGGGACAGCCCTTGGAGCCCCCGGATTTTAGAGGTTTTATTGTGATGGGCCAAGGATTTGTGCTCGTACATATCGAAACGATTATCGCAACCTAAGGTATGTAATGTCATGGAGCACCTGCAACCTTATCTACACTGAGCCTCCCACTGCGGAGAATTTGTAGGAGACATAGGACGACAGTCGGCGCCCGCCATCCCAAGACAGAGGATTGGAGTCGTAGTTGGAGCATTAGTATCAGTAACGTCCCACGATGTTGTTTTGGTTTGCTTGACATTTGGTTGGACAAGCCTTAAGACATCACATCGGATTTGGCCATCCGAACGGTCCATCGCTCGGCCGAGACGCGACACCACTAACACCAAGCTTCACTAGCACCAAGATAAAAGTTGAAGTACAGCGTAGGCCCGCACAACGCTATGGGATTATATAAACTGGGACCAATTGAATGTGGGAAGTTAATCCAATTGTTTGTAAACATGAGCTTATTGGGTTTGCAATTGGTTGCCAGCCATTACAGAATAACCTCAATTGACACTCCATCAGACAATCGCTCCTGCACTCAACAAGTGTCTGTGTACAGTTCTCCTGTGCCGTTGCATGTTGCTGTTCTTTGGAAACCTTTTCTGACATACGGAGCAAGAAAACATCCTTCTGTAATACTTATGTTAGTTCTCGTAACGTGAACAGACTTTTATTTGACGTACGGCTCTGGCCCTGCGGCGCGAGGAGGTGCAGAGGGGAGGCTTCTGGAGCCTGAGGGTGAAGCCATCCCAAGGGCTTTCACCACCAATGGACAATACTGTACGTACTCTCTGTTGGGAAAAAATTCCTAAGACTCATGTTAGTTGCGCGATACTCATCTTCAATTTTGTGTCTCTGTACCTGGCCAATAATGATCATGTAGTCATGGACGTCTTTGGGGGTCTGTAGATACCCGAGCTGGATGAATGTATCGACAATGGAAAGAATGCCCATTGAGGATGGGTCTTGGAAGAATCCATCTTGTCGCATGCGATGCAAGTACGAGCTGACATCATTGTTCTGGGCCCTTACCCGATCGAGAGCAGACAAAGGTGAATACTGGTGCTTTGCCGTTACCCAGCGCCCGGAAAGCTTCTGGAACAGGTCTCCGCATTGCTCCAGAAATAGCGTGAAGTTAGCGACAAGGGCCGATCCGTGTGGATCTAACGGAGATAAAGTTTGGAACCCTGTCTCCCCAATAAGGGTGTAACGGTCTTTGTGCGCTTCTTGGTCCGTAGGCTGGGGACCAAAGAAACCGAGCAAGTCGGGGGCCGCATCGCTGTATTCTACATCATTTCCAGTGAGGCCAACTTCTCGAGGTGGTGATTCAAAGGGTGCATCTTGGTACAAGGCCATGAATCGCAGAGCATCGTTGTAATCCGCCGTTACAGGGTTCAGGAAGCTCGAAGGCGGGGCCGTGGTCGTTATTTCCGGGAACAACGCCCGAATCAGATTGGCGAATGCCTGTCGATGATCATATCTGCCAACGGCATTTTCCCATTGACCAACGTCAAGCCGAGTATCAGTGATCCCCGATATATGGCTGCTTCTTAGATGATGCGACACCGCGTGCGACAAACAGAAGAGAGCAGCAACGTCCCCCAAAGTGCTGGGTGGTTGGCCAATCAAAGTGTTTCGGAGCGACAAAACAGCGGCCTGGAAGAACTGTACAGGGTTGATGAAAGAGTCGAGGGTGCGGTAGACACCCGCGGGCCTCAATTTGGGAACCAGCTCTAACATGCGATCGTGGACACTTTCGAGACTGAGCCGAATATCTTCAAGATATTTCCACGTTTGGCCTGCGTTGGTACAAGAACTAACGACTCGCCGTTGGATCGTGGCTTGTTTCGTTGCACTAAGGTAGATGAGCGAGGCGAGGAACCCGTCAGTTGCTGAGAGGGTCTGTAGAGAGATATCGTGGTCAAGCGACATCGTGGTCGCCAATTCTCGAATGATACAAGGAATGTATGAAGACGAAAGTGTGTGTAAGGATTGGGAAATGAAAGATATAAGTACAGGATCAAATTCTCTAATGCTGGGTCATAATTCTTTTTCTTCAAAAAGGGTCAAGAATGGTAGAACAGCGATTTCTGGTGATAACCCTTACACGTGGGCTTCTTAAGGACAATACCCGGAATGACGGATTTTGAGGCGATGTGCCGTTGCGGAGTCTCGTGATACTCCACGTGAGCTAAGGTGAGAATATCTGTTGTCAGTGGATGATCATCTTTTCAGTTGATTGCAGGTACCATAGCCTTATTCGGTACTTCTGCTAGGGTACCTACCATACTCTGGGGTATGTAGAATTCCACAGTTTGTCCCCGGGCCGCCAATAAAAAGTCACATTGGCCCTTTTGCCATACAGGAGGTGTCGTTTGAAGTCGCAGACCCAACTCTATCTATGTGGGGCGGACATAACGGAGCGACGCCCCAATAGTTGGTTGACTCTGTTTTGTATCAGCTCAACTATAGCGGAGGGTGCAATTAACTTGGGCGCGAGGCATGTCCTGGCTCTCTGGGCACTGGCAGACCATCCACAAGGCCCCACATCTTCTAGGGACCTATAGGTGTCCTTTTAAACTGCCCTAAGGTCTTGAAATTCCCAGACATTCTTACTGGGACCGGGAGCATATTCGCAACCCTGCAAGCCCAAGGTTTTGGCATTGCCAGTTGTTCATAGCAGCCATCTTCCGTCAGAAAATGAAACACACTGGTCGAGTATTCTCTTACCTCACAGTTACTGCCGATTCGGAAGCTTGGTTCGACAGAATTTAAGATTGAAGAGTCATTAGGTGAGGTTATACACCCTGTTGTATCGCTACGATCGTCGACCTGGGTTCGTCTGCATCAATGATAGCTCTGTCCAGTACTTCGTAGCCAGAATGACATTATGGCCCTCTCGGCCGAAGCAAATTTCGGCGCCGACTGGAAACCGGCCGATAATGACGTTGTCTTACTATGAAAGGTGTCTCATCCTGGGAAAACTTTGACCTGGCCCCTCCCTTCTGTGCGTGTTATGCGAGTGGTGTGCTCCCTGCTCGCTTTAGATTTCGCAGCGAGCTTATGTAGGTGCGAAACGCTCTGGGATGAGCCAATAGAAGCTACGCAAGCAACTTTCGGTAAGTCTCATCAGTCTCGAATCCTGGGGTTTTATCTCTACACTTACCCGTAGACAAAGGAGTCTGGTTGAAACAGCGCACAGCCTATTTGAGAGTGTAGCACACTAATACTATGGTAATCCCGGTCAGCCTGGATCGCTGGAACTGGGAGCCGCAAGCTCCAGCTTGCTCCGATCAAGTGAGCACCCAAAGAGTTGGTCGGAGCAATGACCCGGAGCCGAGTACAATTGAGAGACTATAAAACAGGCAAAGAGAAATGGGGCAGCGATGTGAGGTGTCGAGAACGCCATCTCTTGTTTTCCTTCTTGGATAAACGTTGAACAAAAGCAGTCATGTCGGCACTACGCAAGCAGACGAAGCAACAACAAGAGAATCTTCAAGGCAAGGCATCAATTCTCATTCTTTTGAACTTACACATAAGCCATAGATTCTGCTATGCTCCAAACTTGGTTCAACGAACCGGAAGAGGTCGTCTCCGCGACTGATACGTGGTCCAGTCAACGGGCCCTCGCCAAACCGAGACAATATCTCGACCTCACCCCATCCTCCCGGCCGAAGAATAAAGTCACAGACATAGCGCCGGCTGCCTAGAGCGAGAAAGATGGTTCAATGTCGAAGGTAGCAGCTCGTCAATTGAGACAGCCGACTTGCTTCAAAGTCGTTACAACAAGGTTGGCCTACAAGCTGGAGATGCTTGCATCTTACTGTAATAATTATTTCGTTTGGCAATATATATAACTCTATTGTGCAGGATCTTTGTTCTCACATGCTTAAGAAATTATGGTGCTGCAGATGTTGACAACGTGAAGCTATTCCCATGTACTGTCATCAATTGAGTATCTATCTGTACATCAACTTTTCCAGCTCTCTCTAATGTCACCAGTACTACACTACTTTATATTGATAAGAGAAATGAACGAACGACTAAATCATAATCATTGCTGGGCTCTTATGTCGCATCGTCTCTTCGCCTTCACGTTTCTCTGTTGAGCATGTCATTCGCCCTCTAGGCTCTCATATCGACCGTAGAACGACGTCGCGGCAGAGACTCTCGACCTTGGACTCTCTGCTGCTTTTGTTCGGCCATCTGGAGCCTTCTTGTGGCAGGATTTCTGATGTCGCTTCATATTGAACGACCGTTTGCTGGTGTAAGCGCGACACTTCGGACACAAAGCCCGCCTGCCAACACGTTGTCAAAATATGACTTGAGGATCGTGCTTCTAGTTGACATACCTAGCGCCCTGATTATGAGCTGGTAGAATCTCCCTTGGGGGCGAAGTTGAGAGCCTAGAGTCAATAGTTACAGGCGTTGTTGGCGAGACAGAGCGATGCTGGTCGGTGTCTTCAATGGGTTTTTGATAGGGTTGTTGAGGCTGTGACGGGGTACCAGAGTCCGTGATAGATGGAGAAGAGGTAGATACAACAAATGGCGCTGGAAGATCTATCTGGGTAACAATGGCTGACTGATGAGAGATTTCCCATATATATATGTCCACATTATGAAGATGCGCAGGCTCAGCCCTGTTGATGGACACCAAGGTGCTTCCCGCTGTTGCGATATGATGGTCGCCGCTAGCGAATGAGCTCGAGTGAGAAGACATGCCTTGCATCTTGGTGGTAAACGTTGGAAAGAAGCATTAAGGCGAAGACAAAGTTTCTGGGAACGGCGACATGGTAGTGCCTCGAGTATATTTATGTATTTATTATAGTAGCTGCTTCAACGACTATAGTTGCTCTTTAATGTCTGCCATTTGCTGGAATAACGGCAGGTTCCTCGGATTTGTGGATCCTTCTGAAACCCCTAGCAGCCAAGAATGCCAAGCCATAGATTTGATGCCCGCCAAGCCCTCCGCCTTCCAGCCCCATTAGCTTTCCCGCACCACCCATGTAAGCTGGGTGTAAGCTGGGTGTAAGGATGAACTTGAGTATATTGTCTGCATCCGTTTCTGTGAAAACAGTGCAAGTTGCCTAAATCGAGTTCTCATACAGTCCAACGAGCGATAGAGCATACCTCTTAGACTATCTTTGTTGATCCTGTACGCCTATTCAGCATCCGTAACTACATACATGTTGTTTAGCTAGACTGAGGGGTTTAGCCCGTTCGGAGATCACTCCAGTGCCTTCCATGCCGCGTGCATGGTAAGTCTGAGCAGAAACTCATAGCAGGGCAAGGTTACCCTTCGTTCCTTGGGTAAGGTAGTGCCACACTTACTCCCCACAGAAGGACAGAAGGGTAGCAAGCAGCACCTTCCCCAAGGACCCAAAGCTTCTGCAGTGGATCATTGTGCACTAATAGCGTTGCGTTCTAGCTTCCGACAGGCGGTCTAATTTGACAAGCAACGTTAGTAGGTATCTAGATTCCTGGCTGAGCCGCACAGCTGTGCTCCCATCCAGTATCCCTACCTGGCTCAACACTAATTGAGCTTGGTAAATATAAACTTCCAATCGCCTCTAGTTGTTAGTCTCATTCTGATACTGACAGGCCGTCGAGATATTTATTGTGACTACATTCTGCTTCTTGTGCGTGGTATATCCGGCCATGCTCTGGAACTTGGCTGAGTGAGTCGGCTGCAATTGATCCTGCAGTCTCAATGAGCCATCGCCGGTCCAGAAACAGCTTCAATGGGAGAGCAAAATTGGCGACACCGCGCATTCAAATTGGACGGTTCACTGTGTCAAGCTAATAAAGTGAATTTTCATGGTTGACATACATGGACCTGCTTCTAAGTCTTGGGAAGTCTTGTTGAATTGCGAGAGAGCTGAAGATGCAATTAGCAACATTGCTGTGCGAAAATCGCCCCCGTCTTGAAAGAAACGAAGCTAATTTTATATGTAATATTTTTTTCTTTTTTAATATGATGTCAGGGAAACCCCTTCTCTTGGTGTTCTGATGCGAACCTCTGTGCTTAAAAAACCAGTCCGTCAATTGACACCTATTTACATGTTTCGCTAGCCCTTCTAATAAACACACTTCAATATGAACTGATCCGAACAAAGGAAAATATACAAAAAACTGGTCATAAGTTCTCCCTTCGATGTACTGAGTTCTTCTGCTGCATCTTGCTTGCCACCGAATTTCCTTGCCGTTGCGCCTGTACGTCTGTCGACCGTTTCTCTGCCCGAGGCGTCATTCGTCCTCGTGAAAATTCGACATTTCTCAACCGGAATTTTCTAAGTGCCCTTAATCGCTGTTCCTAATTTTCCGTGCTGCGTCTCCCGGTGTCGGTTTAAGTTGTATTTACGATTGGTGGTATAAGTGTTACAATCGGGGCATGAAAGCGGTCTGCTACAGCATCGTCTGGTGTAAGTCAAAACAATACTTGAAGCAACGAATCAGCTCACTTACCGAGGGCTCTGGACTTGGGTAGGTGGGGCTTCCTGGCTGGGCGAGCTTTGTAGCCCAGCGTCCGTAGGTGCGGACTCTGTTAGTGACGCGAAGCGATACTGGGTCAGCGTGCCTTGGTTGGAGAACGCCTCAGTCTGCAGCAGAGATCCAGAGCCAGGGCCAGGAAAATAATAGTTGTATTGTGAAGAAGATAGGCTGAGCGTGGGTGAATGGCCATAGGTTTTTGCCATAACTAACTCAAACGACTGTTGCCACAAGATTTTGTCGACGTCGTGAAGACTCTGAGGCTCTATGCCGTTGAATGTAAGGTGGTATCCTGCAGTTATTCTACAACGACAGTGGTCGCCAATAGAAGAGTTGGAAACAGCAGAGTCTCCCTGCATTGTAATGTCAATAATCAAGGTGAACTTGGGGGAAGAGTTGAATCACAATTTATTTAACGGTGTCCATATCTCTGTATTTATGTTCTCTTCTCAAGCGGTCCTATTTCTCGACTCAGATAGATGGATGGTGGACTCTGCATTGGCACTTCCACCCGGCGTGGAAGTGCCACCCAAAATACTTGAAGCCAATTGAACGTTCGATCTCCTCTTTGAAGGTGGGTCTTTCAAGACTAGTGCTCTTTGTGACCAGGGTATAACTCGGTACCGTCTCGTCATAAGCTGGCCTTCCAAGCCTGGTACTTCGTAGTCTGCTGTGCGTACTAGGCCCTGGGATTGTAACAGAACATAGACTGGGTCTCGTCATAAGCTGGCCTGCATCGAAGACCAGGAACTTCGAACCATAATGGCAGTGCTAGTAGCTGCACCGCGGTGGATCATATCTTACCCGGTATACTGACAATGTGACACACCAAATGCTACTGCTAATACTCTTCGAACAATAACTGAACAGCCATCAGATAAGTCGTTTTTCCAGATCAGCTCTGATATCCCTCAGCGACCAGGTTCGGCAACGGCACATCATTGCGACCGTCTCGCATTCTTCATAACCATGCATCATCGTTCAGTTTTAAATATTGAAAGGGAGCTTTCTATATCATATGTTTAATTAATGATACTCACGTCCAATACTCAGCAGACATTTCTGAGCAGGAGAACAACTAAAGACTTTGACAAAAGGCCTGGTAAGAATGGTAGTAGTTGTTGTAGCAGCAGCAGCAGCATTTAATGGCAAGGCGGGGAGAAAACCCCTTCAAATGCTACCTAGATATTATTAAATACTGTACTAAACCCAACTTTGCATCAATATAAAGGACCTTCCGGCCTCATATGGCAATTAATAACCTCAATGCTTGTAACAGAGACAGCTTCAAGAACGTTCAGAGCACGAATTATATGCAATGAAACAAAGACCAATTAGACAACGACTTAAATATAATTGGTATGCGTGAGATTGATCCATAGTTCCTGACATATTATGCTATAAGCCAACCAGATCCGGACGTCTTTCGGTATGAGTGTATGGCCAACAATTTATCCAGAAAAACGGCGCCTTGTCTTACGAACTCCTGCGCAGTTGGAAATAAAAGTCTTCGCATAGAATTTGTCAAAAACCAGCATAGATTGTGTACTCGATAACGGTCGGGGATCTAGTGAATGACTGAGCCTGGGGGAAGATGGTTCGTTGTCGCTCGTGTGCTGCATGGCGTTTTGAGGAGCGACGTGCATGCTGAGGTGGTGGAAGGATTAGCTGTCGTGGGCTCAATCCAATCGCCAATCGAAGTTCAGTGGCGGAGACTTTATGATGGTGATCAAATCTCTTTCAGGGTCACAATCATGTTCAGCGACGACGAAAGAGTAGTCAAGCCTGAACACACTCGAAACCGTACAGAGGGCGGGGGGCGCGGTTGCAGAGCAATGGCAATGCCATGGGAAAGTTGCTCGCCTGTTATATCTTCGCCTATTGGTCGTCAGGGGAGGCATGGTGTAATAAGAAACATCCTGCTACTTCGCATTCTTATATCCCACGCGAACTGAGGGTATCGCTGTGATGCCGTTGGCGGTTGCAATCAGAAGGTATTCGGATTAGATGAGCTTCTGCGTGTTGGAAGAGTGAGGCGGGGTATCCTCTGGTTGCAAGAGGAAGATTAAGGCCAGAAAAGCAACGCACTTTAGCAACTCTTCGGGTTAAACGGCCTGTCCTTCTTCCGAGCCTGATTTCTGGAGCGAGAAAAATCAGGCTGTGCGGCTGATTGGGGGGGAGGGGCTGCTGTACGGAGCAATCCTCGATGAACTCACTCAAACCTGAGAACTGCCTTGAATCAGAGCAAGCTTCTGAGTTGTCTTGGCTCAGGCCCCACCCGTAGTGAGCTGTAAAGAGCTTGCTGGGTGGCTGTCCGCTCCCGCCACAGGTGAGGCATTCCATTACCCGGTGAAAGTGCAAAGAGACAATAGAGCGAGACAAGCTGTGTTTTTTCACCTTATGTGCAAAAGCATTTCCAGGTTCGCTGTCCCTTGGCTCTTTGTTCGGTGAGCAACGTAGACGCCCAACATACCGGATCTGTGCCTTGCTGTTGGTCAGAACGCCGTGCTAAGCGCCGGCATTGAGCCTTTGGCTTGCTCGGTGCATGGCTCAGCTTCAATTACTGAGCAGAAACCACGTCATCACCCATGATCTGACATTTCTGCTCACCTCTGTCTGTTGAGTAACTGAGAAGAGTTCTTGAGCCTGGTCACTGAGCAACTCGCGAGGGTAACGAGTAAGCTACGAGTCAGTCACGGTGTGTTCCGCGACCGACAAAACGTATATGAGCAGGCGCAATCACCTTTTGCTCTTCGCATGCTCAAAGTATGTCCTAGGTTTGCTCGTGAGCAGGAGGGAGCTTGATGAGGTGCTGAGTTGAAGGCCATGTAACTCGAGTCGTAGAAATGAGCAGCTCGTCGAAGCTGATAAGTAACCCATGAACTCCCACAAAATGAAGCTCTATTGTCAATTATAAACCTGAAGCAGAAGATCATCGCCATACCAAACATCGTCACCGGAGTTGCATAGAAGTGGACGACAGCCTCCGGACTGTAAACCATGCCTCAAGAAAGGACTCAAGCCGAGAAGATCGGTTCAAAGCAACCCCAACACCAGCGCGACGGTAAGACCCTACATCAGGCCAATGTGCTTTACTTACAGTTGCCAAGCACTTTCTCCAGCCATGCAGAACTGGTTGAGCCAACCAAAACAAGCAGAGCCTTGGAATCACATGCAGGCCCAGACACAACCAACAAGCCCTCGAGCGGCTGAACCACCCAAATTGTGACGAAGCAAATCCGCTTCAAGGGCCACAATAGGATTGGTTGGGGCAGATTACTCATTGCCAGCTGGCAAGTTGTTGTTTGGATGGACCGACAGGAGCACGCATTGGAAGGTCTTGGATGCTTGGCCCCCAACGAGGCTTGGTAGTTGATCTCTTCTTTAAATAGACCGTGTTTCCCAGTTGATCCCTAAGAGCCATGCGTTCTCTTCATCACCTGAGATTTAATTCAACAGTTCACGCCCTCATGGTCGCTCTTCCGAGTTCTTTAGTCGCGGTATGCCCACTCCGGCCGGTGAACATATTTAGCCTCGTCAATTGACCCTCGCCATCCCATCTATCTCCCTACGTATAACGTCGCTATCTTCATAACTCCACCATCCCATGGATCGCTTTTGACTCCTTCTTCACTTGAAGATGCATCTTTTCTCATAGGCGAGTGTACGATGCCCTGTGGAGTTCTCTTACTCTTAGTCAAGGCCCAGATTCTTCAGGTAAATCCATGGCCGTTCTGGCGGCTTATGGCCAAACCGAAACGAAAATCCAAAACCACATCTCAGCGACCGAACAAATACGGAGGTTTAGTGTCGGAGGGGTATTCCAATCCGTGGTAACATAGTATGGGGAGAAACGTTTCTCAATTAGTAAGGGTCGTTTCGCTTCAGAGTTCCGGCGATACTCTCGTCGAGACTGTATGTAAACTGGACATGCCATGGATCGTTTGACAGAAAGAAGTCGTCCACCGTGTCACTGAAGAGAAGATCAACTACATTGTGAAGGCACAACAGAAACTCTTTCGAGGTCACTGAATTGCTATTTTCGAGTCTTTCTCCAATATACTATCGATATTTGACTATCTGACTCTTGTCTGTACGATACCCTGACATTGCCAGCTCTCCCAGCGTAGCCATTACAACTTCATTCTAAATACATTTAAGCCGTCGAGAGTCGTTAGTCATTTAGCATTCCATCTTCCACGGATATGTCAACTTCAATGCCTATGGTCTTTCCCCCTCGTGACACCACCATTGACTCTCTTTTCGCATGCTATCTGGTGTCGCTTCACGTTGCTGGAACGATTGCTTGTATAAGAGCGACATTTGGGGCACAAGAAGCGTCTACAAGCCTAGTGTTAGAATCCGGCATGGAGCCAAGATTTGGGTGACATACCTTCGGTTATTGTCGCCGTCCTTCGAGACGTCTTGCTCTGGAGATCTTGCAGGCAACAAGACAGAGGGTTCTCTTTGTGATACTGAGGCAAAGCTATAGTTATACAGGTTGGCGTGTTTACTTGGCGATTCAGTAGTACCAAGAGCCTGTTGCATGCATGACTTGGGCGTAGTGGTAGGCTGCAATGGGGAGCTTGAGTGACAGAGGGGAATGGCGATTGGGAGCTGATCAATCTGGGCAGCAGTAACTAACTGACATGATAAATCCCATAGTTGTCTATCCACATTATGAAGATGACGGGGCTCTATCTCATTGAGTCCTGGCAGGCTAGATTCTGGCACTGAAGCATTGTGATAGCCACTGTCAGGTGAACTGGAGTGAGAGTGCATTGGATGCATGTCTTGCACAAGCGTGGGAATAGTAGGTAATAGGTATTCAAGAGGATTCTCGGCTTGAAGAAAAAATAATAATATGATTTGAAAACACAAAGTAGCAGTGTTTAAGTATATATAAATACATTTCATTGTATTGTCGCTTGCTCCCGCTGCTCTTACACGTCTAAGGACCCTTGCCATCATGCTTAATGTGGGTGTCAACTGCAATTGAACTTGTGGTGTTTAAATGTAGTTGAACTTGCGGTGGAATGTAGTGTAACCCTGTTCAGCCGGCATGATTGGCCGCCGCAATGTACCCCTCAGCCAGGATTGCAATGGCCACTTCCGGGGGGTGCACATCACTGTCTCCTGCGAAAACGAGCCCCGAGCCTATTTTTTATCGGTTTCACAGCGATGTGCTGAGGGTTATGTCAGCCTGCAGCTGTCCCCTCGGCCACGCCTGGGGTCACTTGCGGAGCTAGGCTTTCCAGAAACATGCTCTGTTCGTTACTACGTTGACAACTCATTGCGGGACATTTCAGTCTTGCGAAGAAGGGTCTACACACGTCGTAGATACCACAGATTCGCCACCGTTGGCTGTGAACAAGTCTTAAGTCACTTGAGTCGTCGGGGATGACATCGCGAGGTAATAGTTCCAGGACTGGGATAACAGATATGCGCTTCATTCACCAAGACGAATAAATTCATTTCGATAATGGTCTTTATTGTTATATAAGCAATACTTTCTCTAAAAACGGGATAAACTTCAGGAATAAGTAACTGATTCCGCCCTTGGGAGGCCCGAGACCCTCAATTTGCAACTCTCCGAAGTCCTTGTTGCACAATCCCGAGATTACTTTTCAAGACAATAACATTTCTAGCTCTTTTCCTCTTCTCGCTCTTCTAGCTGGGAGGTTTTATAAGTCATCTTCAAAATTTCCTGCTCTTCTTCTTATTATCATCTTCATTCCTTTCATGCATATTTTGATGTCTTTCCATGTTGAACGATCGGTCGCTTGTGTAGTCGCATCTAGGACAGGATAGACGTTTTCTGGTCTCAAGTCAGTATTTACCGCGAGCAAATAGAGGAAATCAGTGTTGCCGAGACATACAACTTGGTCGTGGCCTTGGGAGTGGACAAGGAAGCTTGCGGACTTCCCTGAACGCCGTGAACCCAGTCGCGGAACTCCTGGCAAGCGACCCGATCGCTGAACAACAGCTGCGGTATACATATTAGCTCAGTGAACAAAGACGCTGTCAAAGAAATAGACTTACGCCAGCGACACGCTCCATGTAGCTTTTGATGTCCTCGATGCTTTGCAACAAGCCCTGATCGAAGAATGCTTCCACGACAGAGACGATTCCACGAGCCGGCAAGTCTCTCGTGTGCTTCTCTGACGATAAGGGCTGTATATAACTGGTATCTATCTGCTTTCTTTTTCTTGAACGCTCTTGACTCCAGGCGAGACATGAACGGAGGTCTTTCGATACCAGTCCGCAGCCTGCGAGCTTGAACCAGAAGGCTCCGTGCTCTCGTACGTACTCCAGCACAGCTGTGAATACAGAAGTACCCTGGAGTGATGCCAAAATGTCTTCGGTTGTCCGCGTACTCGATAAGGATTGACTGTGCGATTCGTGGCTCGAGGCGCTGGGGGCTGGACTGCCAGAGTTGGGCGGCGGTATCGCATTCCAAGGCGTGATGCCCCCCATTGCATTGGCGTCGAGGTGAGGGGGTTGTACTGGGCCTGGGTCAAACCCATGCCAGAGATTTGTCTGTGGTTCAGGAACATGAAAACGCGTCTCAGGGAGCGCGAATGAGAAATCGAGCCCGTCATATGTCCGATCGGTCAGATTGTGGACGTAGGCTGGCGAAATGTCCACTGCGAGCATGTTCAAGAGTACGGGGTCTATCGTCCCAAGATCTGGTGCAATGGCCAGTTCATGGGAGTTTCCAAACTCGTAGGAATACGCCGGCGCCTGTTGCTCATACATCGGCTGTGTCTGAGGCCCAAGGCTTGCAAGTGGTAAGACTGGGTATGTCTGGGTTGACGGGGCCGAAAATGGCGTCTCGGCTCGTCGCAAAGAGGTCGCTAGCTTGCGCGACTGCTCTCCCATGTTCAAGTCGATGAAATGGAGGTGGTTTCGGGCTTCAGGCCAAAGCCTTTCTGCAAGAACCTCGAAGGCCTTTCGCTCGTCTTCATTCCTGAGGGCATTGAGCCACAGGCGGATACCGGCGAGGATGTCGCCTTCTGCCAACCGCCCTCTCGAGTAAAGAAGCCGGGACACGACGTACGATAAGCTGCAAAAGGCGAATATTTTGGCGAGGTCATTTGGGGCTGGTCCGGTTAATGTATTGCGAAAAGCAAAGACTCCCGCCTGGCGAAGTCCTTTGGAGTCGTGGTACTCGGCGCGAATATTGTTGATAGTTGGGAGGTTGACATCGTAGGAAACGTCGACGAAGTGTTCCCAGAGAATTTGCATTCCCTCGCGAACAGTTCGGATGGACGCCCACGCATTTTCCCGAGCCTGATTTCTGGGGTCGGTGGAATCAGGCTGTGAGCCTGGGGTACCGTTGGTGGGAGGAGCGGTATTGCACAATGAGTCCAGCTCAAGCGCAAGGTCATCTTGACGGTGACTTGAACGACTTGCTCTCGATTCAGGTTCTGTTTCATCGAGGTGCGTGAAGCCAGCAAAAAGGCCGTCGACTTCTGCGAGGGCTCTTCCGAGGTGTTCAGCTGCTCTTAAGCCCCCGACGCCTGCGCGCGTGCTGCCACCAGCGTATGAGTACAAGGGGCTGTACTGGTCAAGATAAGGCATCTCTTCAAGGTTTGTCGATGAGGATTGGTGAGGTATGGGGCTGCACTTGAGAAGTGCAAGAGGCAACTGACTTGAAGAAGAAAGGTGAAATGGTTCGCCCGATGCCAGGATTTATGTGAGGCCCAGTACTCCTCCTCCCTGGCTCTTGGAGCCATGCGGCTCTCTTGAACGGGAGCACGGGCCGGGGCACTTTCTACGCTCAATATGGGAGATCGGCGGGCTGGAATGCCTTGGCATACGCTGACTTTAACCATAATGGGCAATGGTGGCTGCTCATTGCATTGCCAAAAGCAATTATGAGCCACGCTAGTTGCTCATGGGCTGCTCGTTCAGCTCATCAATCACTTGTGAGCAAAACGAGCAGCTCACGAGCAGGATGAGATGTCACCACCCATGTAAGTCGCTTGGCCGCGCAACAAAGTATATGAGCAGGGTGAGTTGCTCATGGGTCCGCTGGATTTGCTCGTTGTTCATTTGTGAGCAGCTGGTCGACCAAGGGGGGCGAAACGAGTAGCTCGCGAGCAAGATGAGACGTCACCATACATGGGAGTCGGGTAGCTCAAAAGAGAAAAAGCATATGAGCAGGGAGAGCAGCTCATGAGTTTCAGATCTTGATCGTTGTTTGTTTGTGGGCAGCTAGTGTACTAAGGGGGCAAAACGAGCAGCTCGCGGGAACAATTAGTGTGCTAACGGGTGTTACAGGCTTTTGCGAGCTCAATTTACAATTGAACAGGGAATCTTTCATGGATTGCTCAAGCACCGCTCGTGAGTTGCTCATGAGTGTTAAGGACGACGAGGGTATTGAGCCACTGAGCAACCTACAATTGATCTCCGAGTAAATTGAGCTTCTTGAACATGATATAAATATCTCTGAGCTGCCGAGGGCATTCTTGTTCTCCAACAAGCCCACTAAGCAATACATTGTCTCAGAAAGCAATCCCCCACGTACCTTCAACCATGCCTCAAGAAACTGGTTCTCAGCCTCAAACTCACCAAAACGGTAAGCAAACACAACCAATCGAGTACCCATGAGGATTTTCGCTTACATTATCGGAAGGGACTACGTCAGTTATGCTTCAGAACTGGGTGGTCGAGCCGAGACGGGTTGAGCCTTGGTCATCCGTGCATGCGACCCAACAAACAGGGACTCGGCCTAGCCACTCAGCTGAAACTCCCAAGTTGTGACGACCAATGGCCAGCTTCAAAGCCACAACACAATTGTGTTGTCGCATCGAGCTTGAGAGAAATAGGAAGTCGAAGTGGCGTTGGGCGTGATGCAGGGGTCGACCAAAAATGGCTAAATGAATTGCCAATTAAGACAAGACATTGTTTAGAACTTGTTTATCTACGAGACCGATAGAGAATTTCTGGCGCCGACGGAGTATTTCTTTTTGATAAAACATCATTACTGGCTATTTATGCGGCATCTGAAAGCTAGGGAGATCCGCCTGAACCGCCCAAACTGTGACCAAGACGAACCTGCAAGGGCCACGACGAGATTATCTGGGGGCGGAGAACCAGGGTCCGATGTCAGCCCTGTTTATGGGTCAAACTTGCACCGGAGATGTCAGTTGGATCAGCCGGCAGAGGCGCATACTAGTAGATCTTGGTTGGCCTAGCTTATAGAGGTTCCACGGTGACGTTCACCCGCCAGGGTTAGACTGATTTTGTAAAAAGACAAACTTTTGTGTGATGCTTTCTAGACTACAGTAGCTTATCAGTAGCTAGTTTCAGTGCATCACCCTCTGCATCTCCCCATCTCCCCATGTCATAACTAGAATCGAGTGTCACGGAACTCATATCCGCAGTTGTGATGGTACTCAGCCTCAAAGGTGTCGCGGACCATCATCCATGTGCTTTTGAGCTGTTGCTTCCATTCCGGGTCACCGTCCATCACCTCCTCGACCCTCATCCAGCCATACTGTCCCTGTCCTTCTGGAACCGACTCGCCCTTCCGGATGATCCAAACACGAGCGACGAACTGGGGATGGTGTTCATTCCAGGGGCCTTTCTCGCCATTTTCACCATGAGGTCCTACCACTAAAGGCTCAACGTCATCCCATGACAAAGGTGTAAAGAACACTGCACCGGTTTCCTCGAAGTAGCGAAATCCTGCCCAATTACCACCCATTGAGCATTGGCCACGATCGTAGCCATAGAAGCCAATGTAAGGTATGAAGGCCCGATTGTCTTCATCGGAAATAAACTGATCTCGAGGATGACTCCCATCCGGCCGATTATCGGCATCTTCGCCAAAGTCAGGGGGTGCGCCCAGGTATTCACCTTGGGGAGTGTTCCATTCCTGATTAATGACGTAGTTGTAATGGTAATTGAACTTCCATTTGATTCCCGTGTGTGCTGGTATCCCCTTGGTGGCATAGGTAAGCGAGGCTTCCGTTGGATCCAGCTGACTGTAGCGATCAGAACCCCACAGCTCAGTCGAAGGATTTCGATGAATGTCGATCACAGGGCCAATTCGTTCGAAACCCTCAATACGCCATGCTCTCTTGGCAACCGGGCAGACCAGACCATGCTGAACTCTTTAAGCCATGGAAATCGATGGATATTCATGACCCTCTCCAAGCCTACTCCTTCCCATTCTATGGGGTCCCGAAGTGCAGTTTCGTCTGTCATGACCATCAGCTTCTGGACAGGGAGTGGAAGCTCCCGGCCACTTTTGGATCTGAGAAACGGCATTTCGTAGTCAAACACTCGGAGTGTGTCCTGCTTGAAGTCGAAACGAAAGATAACTTCATTGTTATCCCCGTCAACTGCCTCAACTGGGCGCAATTGTCGGATCGCGTTATATATATAGCGACATGACAGTTTGAGTGGGAGCAAAGGATCTTCGTGCGTTGCATGGATGGCGCGGAATCTGATTGTGCCTTCCTCATTGTCGTAAGCGTCTTCGCCCTTTATACAGGGGGCAATCTGAGTGGGCAGGGCAGATTCGATGATCATAAGTCGGACTTCAGGTGGAAACTTCATAAACGAAATAGACGACTGATTCGAAGTTGAAGACCCGGCACTAGCAGGTTGACAAAGATCGCTCCTTGTCTTTCTGTAACCCAACCACACCTCTCTGCTGGGTTTAGGTTTAGATGGTAACACAGGTAGAAGTTGCCCAGTAGCCCGCTGCTCTGACAATAAGAACATCAACAGGAGCGCACGAAGTACATCGTCATAGCTGTAGCCGCCAAGAATGCTAGGTCGATTGAATGCTGGCTGAGGAAAGCCAATGGGGAAGCGACGGGGGTAAGAGTCCGTCGTCTTATGAGAATTACTTCTGCGAAAGTGGACTGGGGCGAATCGTAGGAGCTGGATCGCGTGAGCCAGGATGAACAGTTTTGGGTCAATCTCAACTCCGTCCTCGTCCCATTCCCATCTAGTAGTAACTGGCACAAGCTTTGGTTCGACTAGACTGTTAAAAAGCTTTTCAAGCCATTCCCGGGCGCGCGGGGAATTGACGAAATGATCATAGGTCTCCAAGAGAGTTGGCACATAGAATTTATCCTCGTCTTCTTCGACTGCGGCTTCAAATAGAGTCGAGATTTCCTCATGGTTGTCGATATCTTCCGGGTTCTAAGCGAAAGAACTCTTGGCAAACTTGCTGAAATCATTCTTTTGCATGGAGGTCATGATCCCGAATGCAGTGGTATCATCCTTCTGTAAGGCAGCCATAACCTCGACAGCAGGTCCGACTATATCAGGAACTGGATCATGTCAGTGCCTGTATGTGTATGTGAATACTCCAAGAAAAGTACGGGCGGAACTAACCGACGACGTTAACATATGATAATAGGTCGGCCGAAGTCTTAAACGATAGGTACTTTGCCGCAGCTTCGCAGTGATCTTCGGACAGATGGCCGCGCGGGCAGTCGAAGTTATGCAGTACGAGAGTCTCATTCCAATAGGGGCTCTCAATCACGTCCCTGAAAGGCATGCGATCGAGTTCCCCTGGTCCTGGATGCACTATGTTGTAGTCTGCCGATTGATGCCATTCGGGCGACCGTTCAATACGAGCTAAGCTCTGGAAGCCGAGGTCTTCCATCCGACGGAAAAGTTCCGTGAAACTAGCTCGCGCGGCGAGGTATGTTTCCTCTATGTGGTATTCGTCCTCCATGTTGGATGGTCAGAGGGGGGTAGATGATATACTAGGTTGATTTGATCATTCCAAGCACCCCTGCTCGAAATCGAGTACGTGTTTTGAGAATTAGTCAGATCGAGATTTTGAGGACCTTGACGTCAAATATGCGTAATAGTCTTGTACTGGGGAATAGTTCGTTGAAGGAGATGATAGTTCCAAGCACGTGTGCTTGGAATCAAGATTGTATCCTTCGATCAGTAACGATACAGATAGAAACTGCAAACAAAATGTAAAAAGGGCTCATAAAGTTGAAGGATAGATCGATATTAAGGAAAGCTCAAGCTGCTGAAGCTGACAGTTCCAAGCAGATCTGCGTAAAAAAAAAAGAGAGTTGCAACCATTCCGAGCAGGCCTGATTCAATCGAGGCTGGCCCAGGTGAGCTGATGAAAAGGAGAAGAAATGAAGAATTGGCTGAAAGAGAGGAAGAGGGGTTATATACTGAGGGAAAGCGTCACGTGGCCTTGAGGGCATGGCTCGCGTAGTGAAACTTGCCACTATACTCATCTATCGTTTTCGCACAACGGTCGCAAACATTGGTGTTGAGAATATATCACAATCTAAGCCGCCACAACGACGCCAACAAATTTAAATATCACGGTCAGATTAAACATAGAGGCATATTTTCTGCCAGCATTCCAAAACAGAGCGTTATACCCAGAATAAGTGTTGATCTTATACACCTATTAAAGGAGCAAATTGATGACCAGCTTGACTGCCTGGGTTGTAACTTGGCTGGGGCTTCGTCTCCGTAACTTGTTTAGATAATCATGAGAGCTTAAGACAGTGCAGGCCACAGAGAACTTAGTCCGACATGCGAGTGTTGCTAAAGACGGTGGTGTGAGGTCTTCCAATGGCGACGGGAATGGACGATATTGTAATTGTTCACTGCCTTTTTGTATATACCCGCTGTCCCATTCAAACCAATAATTAGTTACTATGTTGTTCCCCCTCGTTGTCTAGTCTACAAGTCATGTAATTTGTCATCGCTGCCCGAATCCCTGAATTGCTGTTTGTTGCGGTCATTCTACGTTGGCAGATCTAGATCCCGCACTCCGTCAGTACGAGAACTCCGTCTCCGCAGTCTCACAATTTGATTACTTTCTGTCTCTTGTTCAATCGCTCATTGCGGTCATTTCCATGGATATGTGCGCGATGCCTTGTGGTGTTGTGTTTCCACTTGCTGCTGTATGTACAGTCGGGGCACGGATACAGTTTTCTGCGAACATTAGTACATGACTTGTCACTGAGCTCAGGTCCATTGACTTACCCCTTGCTACTCCCGCTGGAAGCTCGAGCCCAGGCTCTGAACTCTTGACAAGCTGTGTTGTCATTGAAGAGTAGCTACACCCAGATAGGTCAATCCAAGGTCTTCTTAGAACGCACACGGTTCGCTTACATCTGCCAGCCCTTCCATGTAAAACTCGATGTTTTCGATGCTTTGGAGAAATCCCCAATCCACAAATGTGTCGACGATAGATATTATACCGGATGAAGTCTTGTCTTGGGTACGTCCGGCAGACAATAGCTTCTGGATATATGATGTCCGTATGTGCTTCTTCTGACCCCACCGCTCTTGGCACCATGACTGACAGGACGCGATATCCTTGGAGACTAACCCACGACCAGCAAGCTGGAACCAGAATTGGCCGTCTTCATGGATAAATTCTTGTATGGCCATATATAAATGGGGTGTCTGTAAGGAAACAGCACTTGTTGTTCTTCCCGCCAGCGACGGATCGTCCGGCTCGTGGAGAGTATTCGTGTCGATTCGGCTGTCAGTGGGAGGCTGAGCAACTGGACTCTCATGTGTGCGGGAGTCCAGTATGCCCGGGATATTGAACTCGAGTGAGTTAACTGAGCCTAAATCGGGCCAGAACTCATATTCTGTAGGAGGACCGGACTTGTTTAATGAGGGCTCGCCGTTTGTCAGATCTGTGAAGCTTTCGAGGCCATGGGCCCAGGCATTAAGATCGTTTGTCGTCTGACCATTGGCTAGGAACAAACTCAAGCTATCAGACTCACAAAGCAAGTCGAAGCTCCACGAAGCGCCTTGAGAGTCGGGTTGTTGGTGCGCATAGCTGGCCAACGAGAGAGATGTGCTTTCGTCGTGTTGCACAGTAGGTGTAAAGTAGTGCGAAGGTTCTTCCGGGTCCAGCTTCATGGAACTGAGTTGATTCTGACCTTCTAACCAGAGATGACTGGAGAGCTGGCTAAAGGCCCTGCGCTCGTCTTCGTCTTCGAGAGAGTCTCGCCACATATAAATGCTGGTCAGGAAATCATCCTGCAATGACCTTCCTCGGGACTGGAGAAGGCGATGAGAAGCGTAGGATAAGCAACATAATGCAAATATTTTGCCAACTCAGTAGGTCTCAGACCTGTCAAGGTATTGCGATAGGCAAACACTCCCGCGTAGCGAAGGCCCTTGGCGTCCTCATAACCACTGCGTAAGCTATTGATCACCGCTCTATCCAGGCCTCGAGAGACTTCAACGAAGGTGTCCCAAAGCACATGTATTTCTTCTCTGACAGCTCTTGCGGATTCCCAAGCGAGATCAGGGGACCTAATGTCATCCTTGATTGCGCAATACGTTGTATCCGCAGCGTTGTTTATAGGGATGGCAGTGCTGTCATTGCGAAAAGGGTTGGCACAGGCCAGGCTCTTGTGCAAGCTGGGCTCTGCATGGTCGAGATAGATGAAAGCAGCAAGAAGTCCGTCAACTTCCGCAAAAGTTCGGTCACTCATCCTCACGGGGACTAATGGCCGATTGCTATTGTTAGTGGATAGTGAAGAGAAGCAGTAATGGGAAGGTTTCCAACATGTCAAATCGTCTGATGCTATAATATTTATCATTTCTATTGCCAGTGATCCTTCTTAAACTTTCATTTATCTAAGTAAGACTTCTTGTATGTCGGGCCCGGAACCGAGAACAGAGCAATCCTGCTGATTGGTGAGCGGTGTGGATTGCTTCAACCTACATACATATGCATATGCAGCTAGACTAGGACAGTGGCAACCAACAAGAGCAAGGCCAGACAACAACCAATCGATTATGTGGCCACTCCTAAGTACGTATCGAAACCTGTCCCTGGGGACGGACGAGAAAACCTGTCCCTGGGGAGGGACGTAAAAACTTGTCCCTGAGATGGACGCAATTTCTGTACCTCCGTATCTTCCTATGCTGTCGATGCATTCGTGATTGCATCACGATTGAACAACATACAAGATCAGCGAGACTCTAAAGACCATAGCTGCACAGTTTATAGAATATAAATTCTGAATCGCCTACCTAACAACATGGATGTAATTTGCAATCTATCATTATACAATAATTTGCATAAGAGCAATTGAGCTTCTCACCTTGCTTCATAAAGCACAACGCCATGCCTCCTCAGCCTGCTTCTGTTGCCATGCAGGGGTCAGTGGCGGTGGCATCCCACCAACGTCAGTCAGCCAGTCACAAACCATGGTCCGTTACTAACACCCAGAAGGCGAACCATCAGTAATGCTGTTGGCCTGGTTGATGGAGCCCAAACACGTCGAGGTCTGGTCCTCCGAGCGTGCAATCTCACAAGCTAATGAGAAACACATTGCAAACGTGACTCAAGTCACGAAATCTTAGCATGCGCCCGTTCTGATTGTTTGCCATGAACGTACAGAAGCTGCCCCATTGAACAGGAGTTTGTTTTGAGAGCATCCCAATCTGATGTCGTTGCGGAAAAGTAGGCTGAGGGCCGACAGGGTTGGGATTCACTGGGTCATGGAAGCAAATAGACTGCATAGCATAGGGCTTTTGAATGCCATAGTCAATATTCTATTGGACAGTATGTGGCCGTCTTCCTTGACTTGCCTCACAATTAGTTCGCCATGCGTCTCAATGGATGAGCCTCCGTGTTAAACACCCACTCATCCAGACTAATGACCTCCTCATCCTCAAAGATCAGATAAAAATACTTCAGCGTCTCCGCCATCCAAAAGCTCTCCATGTAGTCTTTATGCTTGATCTCTTTAGCACCAACATCTTCCACCGCCGCAAACGCGTCATCTGTCTCAGTAGCAGTGCGTATCGCAGTCCACATGTTCCACGCAATGTCCCGAAGGTCTTCTTTACCAGTAATGCGATACAAGTAGAAAATGGACTCGATGGTCTCTGGTCGCAGGAGGTACGATGCCTCTCTTGCGCGGAAACCGAGAGGCTCTTTCTTGTAGTTCGGTTCGAAGGCGCAGGGCTCGAGGGTTGGACAGCGTTCGACTTGCACGATTTCTGGCATGAGACCACTGGGATATGCGGCGTAGGCTTTCGCGCAGCCCCGAGCAAGTTTCTCACCAATGACAACGTGGTCATCTCGTCCAAGAGCTCTGCCGCCGAGGGCGTACATGCCTCCAGCGAAGCAGGTCAAATGCTGTACGCCCGTACTCAATCGCGACTCCTTGACCCGGGGAGGAAATGATGCTTCGCCCAGCATGAGAACATCATCTTGATCGGGCAGCATCGGTCGGAACATCAGGTGCTTAATTCCAGCGTCTGCAGCAGCGAGGTACATCTTCCCATACTTGGGCTCAAGACCCTGTAAGAGAACGTATTCCTTGATGAGATACTCATACAGCGAGTCGCCGTTAGCACCCATGCCAAACGTGTCGTCAGTAACCTTGAATCCAGCCTCGGCGTTGATCTGAAGAGGCCATAGTCCCGGAATGGCAGTCTCGTTTTGCGTTCGCTCAAATGCTTTGGTGATGTAGTCGATGGCGTCGTAGTATTTGGGGTTACCGGTCTGTTGCGACAAGCGGGTGAACTCCATGCTCATACTACCCAAACTAGCAGCGCTCTGTCGCGGTTCTGGATGACCTGCCCCTTCCTTCAAGGTCTTGAATCTGATCGTGTGCGGTGGCATATGTTCCGGGTTGTCGAAAGTACCGTATAAGAGATCCCCCAGCTCAATCGCCTTGGCCAGCAAGGCGCTCTCTCCACTGAGCTCATAAGCCGAAAGTAAACCTCCAAGATGTCGAATTGTAGTCTCAAAAACATTGAACCCATCAGCAGTCGGAATATCCCAGTCCATGCGAGTCACAAAGTCAACAGCTCTGTAAAATTCCCGCTTCATACCCATGATCCACAACGTGTCGAGATTGTCGCATATGGTCGCAGCCCACCCACCAAAAGTATCACGACCCTCCAAGCTCAAAGGCTTCAATTCATCGCTTCCCCAAGCATACTTCTCATAAGCCCTCCAGGTCTTTATAAATGCCTGCTTGATGTCTTTTCGTCGTTGATCAGCAGTCTCAAGCTCCCGTTTTCTCAATTCGGGATTGGAAAAGTCGTGTTGGATGCGTGGTAAATTGACTGGTGATCCTCGAGGGGGCTTGGCCATGCTGCTGATGGTCAAAGGATACCGGAGGGTGTGTTTGCTCCAGTCATAGCTGCTGGGGATGAATTGAATGCTGGGGCCTGATATTTCGCTGAAAAGGTAGTAGAATACGAGGACTGTGATGAAGAGCGATAATAATGCCCTGGACGGGGTGAATGGCAGACCGACGCCCATTTTGATGAAGTAGAGCACTCAAGAAATACAGAAATAAGAAAGAATAAGGAATGATACGGTGTCAATTCAAGTCACCATTGGGACTACGGAGCGCCGAGAAGTTACTACCTTACTCAATGCCGACCGTAAGATGAACAGGTAAAGAACAGTTGGGGTCAGCCAAGATCTTATAACAACTAAAGGGATCGGGAACAAGGATTCGAGACAAGGAATAAAACACTTGATTCTCCACATGCTGACACGCAAGCTTTAGCTTCTAAGAATAAAACATAATCTGCAGACGCGAGATGCGCAGTCACTTTTACCGTCTTTAGTGTCCAAGTATGACATATCAGGTGGAGGAAGGGATGCACGGCCTGTTTCTCGTATCCCTCACTGAGAACAGGGCGATTTTCAGGGGTGCATTAGCTGTTATGCCCTGAAAGCCAAAAGCCGAAAGTCAAAGCTGCTGACGGGCTGAAACCCCCTGATTAGCCTCCAGCCAAGGAACAGTTCATGATGCCACGGATGATTTAGATGAGAAAAAGCTTGGTATTGCATCGCCAAGATGAGACCAACCGATTTTGAGGTTGGTGCTTTTACCGGATGTGAATCTAGCTTCCGACGATGTTAAGGTTAACTGAACATCATTTGTGGCGGTGCGGGTGCAGTTGTCAAGCCACATTTACTGACTTTGCCTCACCGCCAAAAATGTCGAAAATTCTGCCACTCTTCCAGCTCTGACAAGCGCCGACGATTAATTCTTTTGCATCTCGTCGTACACACAACACAACCAGCCAAAATGTCGTCTATGCGAAATGCCGTGGCGCGACGCCCTCATAGAGAGCGTGCGCAGCCTTTAGAACGCCGAAGACTCGGTCTTCTCGAGAAGCACAAGGTTTGTAGACCTCCCAATACCCCACCGGAGCAGCTTTTGACGATTGCAGGATTACTCGCTTCGAGCCAAGGACTTCAACAAGAAGAAGGCACAGCTCAAGAACCTCAAAGATAAAGCGGCCGAGCGAAACGAGGATGAATTCTACTTTGGTATGATGTCCCGAAAGGGACCGGGCTCCAGGATCCAGGATGGCAAGCGATGGAGCGGAACGGTCGAGGGCGATCGAGGAAACAAGGCGATGGATGTTGAGACCGTGCGGCTTTTGAAGACGCAGGATCTTGGATACATTCGGACGATGCGACAGGTTGTTGCGAAGGAGGTCGCGAGACTGGAAGAGCAGGTTGTTCTGACACGAGGTTTCGACAAGCTTGATGAGGACGAGGACGATGAAGACGAGGGCAGCGACTCCGAATTCGACTTTGCGACCGCTCCGTCAAGACCTAAAGAGCCCCGAAAGATTGTATTCATGGACGACGAAGAGCAGCGCGAGGAAACAATACTAGATCTCGAGGACGAAGATGACGCCGACAAGACAGTCGATGACGAAAAGAAGAAAGAGGAAGAATTCGAGCGCGCAAAGGCCCTCCGCCGTCTTCGTCGCCAATTGGAGAATGCGCGCAAGAAGCTCAAGGCCTTGACAGACGCAGAGGGTGAACTAGAGATCCAGCGCGCAAAGATGGCCAAGACAGCGACGTCGGGAGGAACTACACGCAAAGGAAAGAAGATCATGGTGCGGACACGGAAGCGATAAAAACATCATCAATATTCATTTGGGGCCTTTGTTTGTCATTTCGTGTTCAGTTCGTTACGGCTCGCTAGCTAATAGATACCCTTCAAAACACCATGGGTTTATGATACAGAAGAAAGAACTGGCCGCGCTCGAATTAAAATAAATGTCCATATCATGTCCGTGTCCGTCATTAATACTTTGATCCCACGCACTTGTAACACCCCTTGAATGCGAAACCGACGCATTTGAAGCTTATCGTCAATATCCAGATGAAGCATGCAAACAGGCCTTTTACGATCTTGACGATGACGCGGATCAGGAAGGGCAGTTTATCCTCCTTCTCTCGCGGTTTGCTTTTACCCAAACTCTCATCTTGACTCTCAACGTCAATCTCAAACGACTCCATGTGGCGCTTCTTTCTCTCATCGCGTTTGCCGATTTTACTCAGGCGCTTTTCCTGCTTGGCTGTGAGGATGAGAGGAGGTGGTGGTTCAAATACTTCCATTGCGGGCGTGTTCTTCTCATCGGCTGACGCGACGAGCAGAAGCGCTGTGACGGCGACGTCGACGATGAAGTAGGACTCTATCTTTGCGGCGATGCCAGTGTCGATCTCGAGCCAGCCGCCGCCTGTGCCATCGCGGGTGAGTTTGGCGAGATGTTGTGGTGATTCGTTGTGCTCGAGGGTATATTCTACGCGTGACCAAGATGGCGAGCGCTCGATTGTGACGCAGAAGGGTGTTGCGAGGGAGGGATGTACGAGGAAGTGGTGCGAGCTGTCTTCGTCCCAGACGAGACGGGCGCATTCGCGCTCTGCTAGCATGACGGACTGAGGATCTTGAGCGCGCTCGATAGCCATTTTTGTAGCGGGCGTTGGCATGAGAAGAGCGACGAGGCCATCGTTTGGAAGATGACGACGGGATTCTTCTTCGAGAGTCGTGGTGAGCGCTTCTTGCCAGTGTTTTGTATCAGTGACTTTTGTACCAGAGGAATTACTGTTGTGCCCGACAACGCCGCTGATGATACTGCTCGCTGAAGAACTAACTTCAGGCTTGGGAGCTTTGTACGGCTTGTTGGGATCATGTCGTGTGAGAGTGACGTATGCCGAAGCAGACGTTGGATCTATACGGAGGTTGTAGAATGGCTGTGAGGCTGATGAGAGGCTGTACACGGGGGCGTCTTTCTCTTGGGCCAGCTTCATGCAGTAGACTCGACCCTCTGACGGTGAAGCTTGCCATCCGTTTGCGACTTTCCAGTAGTTCTTGAGCTGTTCATTCGAACTAACCGTTGGAATCAGCGGTGGTTCTTGTTGTTGGACATTGCGATGTGGCCATGATGATTGTGCTGATTGAACGCTCATGGGACTTATGACTGGGCTCCGAACGGGGTTTCGAGGGGCTGAGCCGGCTGGTGTTTCGTGGTATGTCTGGCGGCTTATGACAGCTCTCGGCATTTGAGTTGGTTGCATCTCTGTTGGGACATAGTTCTGTTGACCGAGTGGTACTTCTGGGTTATAAGCCGGGAAGATAGATCGTAACGGCTGCGCAGTAGTTTCACCGCCGAGAGGTGGTTTGGCAATTGAACTTCGTGATCGATCACTGCTACTTCTAACAAGGGTAGGACCCTGCGCAAAGCCAGTATCAGACCGTCCAGGGATCTGAACCGTCGGTCTAGGTCGTTGAACCTTTACAGGCTTGGGCGGTTCACTCTGCACAGGCTCGAACTCAATGGGCGTATGAGCTCTATTCTGGGGCGTCTGTCGTCCATTTCTCGGCGACGCCGGTCTTGGTTCTGGAGACATTGCCTGTGGTGTTGCAGCCCGTCGATCGCTGGGTGTAGGTGCTCGTCTGTCACTGGGCGTTGGAGCTCTCCTCTCGCGAGATTCAGAACGGCGAGGTTTTGGCGTTTGGTTCCGTGAGACAGGCGGTGGTTTTGACGAGTTGGGACTCGGGAATAGAGAGAACCCGCCTGGGGTTGGAGTCGACATTCTTCTGTATCAAACAGTATATACTTCTTCCCAGAAGAGCAGGGGTATCAAGAGAGGTCTAGGCTAGCAAGACGATGAAAAATGCCACTTGTGCTGCTATCGCTTCATGATCAAAACAAAATTGTCACGTAATTATGTTATGTTTCCACATAAACAGAAAAACAAGCATGAGAATTCCCCAGAATAGAAAGCATGTTGGTTGATATTATATTCTCCATGCATCGCACTTTTAAGCGCTCGCATCTTGGGACTAACACGGTTAAAAATAGCATCAGGGAGATGGACCAATTGGCGGGGATGTCACACTGCAGCAGGGACCTAAGCGCCCTGGAGGCGCGACTCTCGAGAGGGGAAACTGCAGCGCTATTGGTCGGGGCGAAAAGATTTGGGTCGGACGGGGAGTGTTTTTACTGGTCTCTGCGCGGGTGATTTGTGTGATATTGTGCGGGGAGTATAAGTCGGTAATGAGCTGAGGAGGGATTGGGCCTATGAAGATGATGTTAGGGATCATGGATTCTGGGAGCGAGTTACGGAGTAGAGGGGCTGGAGATATAGGCTTCCCCTCTAGGTTAGAGGTCTTATTTCCGTTTGACCGTCTGTGGCCTTGAAACATCGAGGTTCACCGCTTGATGCACGCAACCCTTTGTTACAGTTACATTCATGAACTGCCGTTTCCACCACTAAAGACTGTGTTTGTGTTTGAGCGAGAAACAGATGCTGATGAATGTTTGATAAGCAGGCCTGGCGGCAATTGTCACAATCTGTCGGCTGGGTTGAGTAGTCTTCATGACGATCTTGGGCATGAGGCTGTTTGGGAATCAGTCGACAAGCATTGGATGCATGCTCTTAAACATTCTCGGCGTTGGTCCTCACCCTGTTGGCCTCCAGCTTTGCATACGCTTATCGAGTTGAACTGACTCTTTCGGAATGCCGTCTCGGCATTGATCCTGATCATAGTGATACACTGTCCTATCCTCACATCACCTTTTATTCTTACAACCCCCCAGCGTAGATGTCCAATACCCCAAAACGCCACAGATGCAACAATTCATTATCATTGTCCCTCGCCCCTCGGCCTATCCTTCGCCGTAAGTCCATGTATCCTCTCCCCCCTCTTCTCCATCTCCTTCTGTCTCGACAGCCGCACGTGCTCTGGCAATCCCCACCACTCCCGCATAAACTCCTCCTGGGCCTGTGCGACTCTGGCTTTTCGCTCGCGTTCGCGCTGGCGCTCTATTCGTAGGGCGAACCACTCCTCGCGTGCCTCGTCATGTGCGGATTGTGTGGCATGGAGCTTCATGCAGCTGTTCATGGAGCGGTGTTCGGGGCGGCAGGCGAAGGAGACGGTGAATGTGCGGCCGAGGGCGCATGCGGCGAATGCTGGGGGGTTGTTAGTGGTGTGATGTTGAAGTTGCAGTTTGGGGGGTGAAGTTGGTGGTGGAGGGGGGACGTGCCTTTGATCTCGTCGGCGCATTCTTTTCGGACTTTTTGATAGAAGATGTCTCGGACTTGTGCTTCTTGTGATGCGGACAGAGGTAGAGGGTTGCGAGAGGGGACTCCGAGCTTCTCCTCTGGCACCGGGGGGTTCTGGACGGCCATTGCGGCCATGGGACGAGCGCGCGAGGCTCGGAGTCGTAGGGTTCGTAGATAGAGTACCCGTGGGAGTTCGGGGAGAGGTAAATGTGTCGTCAGTGGGTTCGTGGTGGATCGTTGATGGCGATTGAAGCTATATCGGACGAGAAGCTTGCGGGATCTTGAGAGGTGAGCCCATGAGCAAATGGCAGAATCGTGACCGCCTTCCACTTTTGGGTTTATCGGGAGATGGATTGCACCATGATCCATCAGACTTTAAAAGAAGACATCACCAGCTTCATGGTGTTTGCAATTTGGATCATTGGCCGATGTCGGCTTTTCTTGAATATTTCACGGGGAGGGGCGATAAATGCCGGTATTGCTATGACCGGGCGCCATGTCTCCAATATGAAGCACAAAGTGCCAGCGTGAACGCCCTCACTGCCTCAGGCGACACAGTAAATTGGGACCTTAATCCTAAGTGGTAAAAAGACTTAGGTAAGTTTAGTATATCTTAGAAGAGCTTTAGACCAGTTTATTCTAATTTCCCAATTTAATGTCAGACAAACCAGGCATCTTTAGGCAGCACCGCGGGCTTAATGGTGCTGTCCTTGTTGCTGCGACCTCAATTGACCAGGGCTTGCTTAAATCATCATTGTTGTTTGCACCAACTTTGAGACTTTGCGTGGGTATCACCGTGAATTTTAACACCTTAAACTTATTTGCCAATTCCAGTTTGTAGAGAATTTTGCCGTAAGATGACAAGTCAGCTGTGTATAAAGACCATCCTCCTCTCCTCAGGCCTCACCCATCCATCTCCACAAGTTCATCCCATGAGTTTTTAGCATAAAATCTTTCACCATCCTCAGCTTAAAATTTAAACATGGATTCTCCAGCTCCTACCTCTCAGCCCATCAGGAGCTCTTCTCCCCTTGACGGTCTCCTCTCAGCTGTATCTTCCGCCCTTGACAAGCGTGCTGGCAAAGACATCTTTGCCATTGGGGGTAGCATTGACGAAACCGGGGACTCTTCTAACCCTTCCGTAACTATTCGGTGGGATAGCAAGGAACACGGGCGTTGTCGAGCTCTCACACTGCCACTCAGTGATGATCCTGCTGCTCAAGATGGCTTCGATTCCTTGTTGGCTGATTGCCAACCGGCAACCTTCGGGGTTGGCAGCCGAGATGTTCTCGATGAAGACTACAGAAAAGCTGGTAAGATGAACACCGAAGACTTCTGTACCAACTTCAACCCCTACGAACACGGTATCGTCGATACCATCAATCAGGTCCTGGCTCAAGCCAGTGCCACTGATGCCCGAGGCCTTGGTGTCAAGGCCGAGCTTTACAAACTCAACGTAAGCCTATGCGATTGAACTATAGTACCCTTACTGAGATTCTCTAGGTATATTCGGGACCTTCTGGCAAGTTCAAGCCTCATGTTGACACTCCGCGATCTGATCACCAGATGGGCTCGCTTGTCGTCAGTCTTCCTGTCGAGCACAAAGGTATGATGCACAAGCCCGCGACTCTGATTCATCGACGCTTACGGTTTTCTAGGGGGGGAACTTGCGGTTAGACACGGCGGTCGCGAGATTACTTTTGACTGGGCTCCGAAAAGCGCAGGTACCGTTCAGTGGGCGGCATTCTTTTCTGACTGTGAACATGAAGTTCTGCGAGTCACTGAAGGGCATCGCGTCACATTGACTTACAATCTCTTCTGGACCAATTATGGCCCAGCTTCGATGTCAGATAACCTTCGGGCGCTGGACCAAGAGTCTCTTCATTTCTTCAATGCGCTTGAGAAACTACTTGAGAATAAGCATCTCATGAAAGAAGGTGAGCTTGCATTTAGGCCCTACCATTTATTTACATACTGATAGCAGGCCTAGGTCTCATCGGCTTCTCTTGTACTCACTCGTACCCTCATACTTCAAAATCATCCACCAACAACCTGCATCATATGCTCAAAGGCATCGACATGGTAGTCTACCAAGCCATCAAACGTATCCTCGGCAGAGCCGAAGTCGCCGCATTGGTAGACGATGAGGAGTACAGACATGACGAGCAAGAGTCGATACCAGAGAAGATTTCATGGAAGAAAGAACACAGGTTGAAGTACAATCCGGATCAGCCAGAGCCCCAAATCACCGAGGCACAGCAGGACATCTTGGACAATAAGTTAGCTATCGGTCCCGCTCCGAGACCTGCCGTTTATTTCTGGCACGACTATGACAATAGACTTGATCCAGCTGAAGTCAATGCTCAGTATGGAGATGGCTGGGAAACTGACAGGAGCAGCTTTTATCCTCGACAAGATGTCACTTGGTTGAATGGCCCGCCTGGGGAGGAGGTTTCGAAGGAACTTGCTGTTGCTTTCATCGCGGTCAGTTCGGAAACATATCGCCCTAATAACAGGACAGGCACTAACATGAGTCGTCAGTACGGAAATGAGCCTGGAATTGATGCTTACTACACTTCGGCTGTCATTGTCGCAAAGGTGAATGGGTCGTCGCAATCAGACACAAGCACTGAGAATGGAAGCGTGAGCGATGCAGAGGATTAGCTTTGAGAACATTTGCCTTATCTGATCTTCCACTAAACAGAGCTTCACGGAGGTTTGAGAAGTAAAGTGTATTATGTTAGTTTTCTTCGTCTGTTGTGCCTCATAAAATAGCCCTTTGCTCAACCAGAGTTTTAAATCTTGGCTTTTGTGACTTGATGTGTATACAAGCAAGGGAATATCACATTTTGATACAAGTTGTGGAAATAATCTGCAAAAGGTATCCTAAACTCATCTTAAACTTATACTAAGTTACCTAAGTCTTTTCGTCATTTAGGATCAACGTTCTATTTTCTTTCCTCCCCTAGCCAGCCCTATCATTCACCACAGTCTTCTAGTAGGAATAACTTTCTTTGACGATGATGAGTTACGTTTAGACAACACAGTTTCACGTTGCTATTCACTAGGCTTAAAGAAGCACGCTGCACGTTTCTCATACTTTTGCATCAGTTCGCGTGACGACTGATCTCACGATCAACTTGTATTGTCAAGAACTCATATGCTTTTCTCTTCCTATTCCTCTCCATTCATTCTTAAATTCCCTCGTTATGAAACTTGGTGGTTCAGTCATCTTGTCGGGAGGATACAGTACTTCAGGGTGTTCAGTGTTCGGTCAGGAACCGTCGCCTTTGCTCTGCGTGTTGTGTCGTTCTTCCCGTACATCATCCATACGTACCTGCATCAAAGCTTTAGAGCTCTTGCCTTACTTCTGGTCTGAAGGAAGCTGTTGTCGCGGAGGCTTCTTGCCCGTTGCCAAGTTTAAGCTCTCCAAGAAGGAGCTTCTCCAGCCAAACAACACGGCTTGGATGACTTGGGTTTCGTGTTTGCAAAGCTTCCATTCGCATCAAAGTATAGAAATCCACGCAAATCCATAGCCAAGTTTTGTTTCTCGCTATAAATCCCCTCGCAGTATCCCTTCTATACGCATAGAAACTTGTCCTTCTCCCCATTGCGATTCTCCTCCCACGACTGTCGGTTCAAACTTCCGCCTGCGAACAATCATCACCCTGTTTCAAACCACGATCGAAAATGTCGGGCACTGTGAAGGATTACCACACATGGTTTAAGCGTCCGGACCAATTCTTATTTCAGTGGGTGATTGGATACGCTGTAGACGCGGGAAGCGACCTCTTCGCAAGATGGCACCATAAAGAAGGCTCTAGCTTCCAGATTCTCTCTATCAACATCGCAGATGATGTGGTGAAAAGGGGCGAAGTCGATAGCTTCCAGATTGGCATCTCTATCTTTGATACCGACCGTCTTGGAGATGCATTGAAGAAAGCTTCTGAGCCTGATACCGACCGTGTTGGAGATGCATCGGCGAATCCTCCTGAGCCCGGTGTCAACCTAGCTGCCAGCGTTATAGAGTCTCATCATTGGGTCGTCGGGGACAAAGAAGAGTGGGACGAAGAATACTCTCCCGAATTTGAGGATTTGTTCCGCTTTGGAAGAATGCGACACGTTCCGGTCAATAAGTTCGATGAGCAGATCAAGGCCATTATCCAGGACGGGAACTTCTTCCTCATCTCCCACGGGCCAGACAAAAGTCTCCATTTCCTGAGAAGCTGCGGCGTGCATTTCAAGGCTATCGAAACTATCAACATTGAGCGGGCTGTGCACAAATTCTTCCGGCTCCGCCCTGCTAAAGCTGAACCGGTACTCAAGCGCGAGATGATCGAGCTAATGGGAGTCCCATGCCAAGATCCTGATTTGGCTGGAAACGCAGCACATTTCACTCTTCGTATCCTTCTCCAGGTTGTTTGTGGAGACGTGGACCATAATCCCCAGAAAGAGGGTGTCCCGGTGCACAAGTGGTCGGGGGTTTTGCAGAAGATTGTGGTCTCACCATCCAAGAAGCGAAAGTTGAGGGTGATGAGGACGTCTCCTCCAGATCTTTCAGAAAAGTAGCTACACACACTACTTCTTCTCCGTTGTTGTCTCCGCCCTTCACACCAGGGAGTAAGGTAGCGAGCGATGCGCCGTTCAGGACCCCTTCACATTGCTACGATCGCGTTATGCGGCAACACTTGTATAGGTTATGAGTGGGAAATAGGTACATAAAACATTGCGAATAAATTGTCATCAATCGCTACACCATGTATTCTAACTGTGACTATTGGTATAAAACAAGTGTCAAAAAGCCACCGCTGTTATTGGATATATAAAATACTGGCAAAACAAACAGAAACGTAACTCCACGCGCCAACAGGCCCGGTCATTATTCCCTCTTTATTTCATTTACTGCTGGGGATACGTTTGGGGAGGATAAGGCTGAGGCTGAGGGGGCGGCGACATTGAAGCAGGGGGAGGGTGGGCATAGTTCGTCTGGCCATCGAGCTCACTTCCGTAATGCTGAGGAGGAGGAGAAGCTGCAGCGGGAGGAGGTGTGGAGTAGTTTGTATGACCATCAAGCTCACTTCCCTGAGGCTGAGGAGGCTGTTGGTACTGCTGAGGGGGATACTGTCCGTAGTTCTGCTGGCCTTGGTACTGCTGGTCTTGAGGAGAGTAGGGTGCGGCGGGAGGAGGATAAGCGCCTTGTTGTTGGTATGGGCTCTGAGCAGGTTGGTAGGGAGAGGGAGTGCCTTGAGGATACTGCTGCTGTTGTTGAGGAACGAATTGGCCTTGGACAGGCTGTTGCTGGTATTGCTGTTGGGGGACGCCCTGAGGTTGAACGGGCTGGACCATGGGTTGACCTTCGTTGATCTTGTTCTCCATTTGGTAGTTGTTGTTGGGTGAAGGAGAGGCAGCGAGGTTGACAGCGAAGCGACCTTCCTTGCGACCACGGAGGAACATGACGAGGGTCCAGACGAAAGTGACAATAAAGAGGATCCTGGAGTCAAGTGTTAGTCAACATTGTCGGTGACTCAAGAACGAAGACAACTTACCAGACAAGGGCACCAAGACCCGCGACGGCAGCAAGCATAGCCAAACCAGACTTGAAGAGAATAACATTCTCCCCATCACGCTTAAAGATGTTGCAAGTCTTGCTATCTGTGAGACTTCCATCATCAACACAGCCATAAGCATTAACAGGAACGACGTATTTGGCACGTCTTGCGGCAGTGGCAGCCCAAGCCGCAAGCCAAAGAACCATCATCAATGCATCGAGACTTAGAACGGCGATGATGTGATATGCGTTTCGAAGACTGGGGATTTTCTCTGTGAAGACCGTGTATGCGATAACGATCCATGAGATGATGGCCTAGGCGTGTTAGTGATGTTAAGATGAAGGAATACGAGTGAGGACGTACAATGGCGAGAGATAGAGCTTCTTCATCGAGAGTAGCATCGTGCATCAAACGACCACAAAGACCAACAATAATAAGAGAGATGAGGAACTGAAAGCCACGAATTATGACAATCCAAAGCGGTGTTTGGAGAACATGGTTGCTCTCAACCTTTTCCTGAGTCTGTTCCATAGTAACAAGCAGTGTAAGTGATAGTGTCAAGCCACGAGAAGCAGCCAAGAGATGCAAAGTGCTAGTGTAAGGGCCAAGACGAGTGTTCGCTGGGGAGAATGATTTATGACACACCCTTTTTTCTCGGCTCTGGGGGGAAACACAACAGCCTTATAGGGACCGTTCACTTACAAGAAGCCCAAGGCAGATTTCAAGGACGAGGAACCCTTGCAGATGGCGTCGTTAGCGTCCTTCAGCCGCACCTCAGCTTGCCCATTCGGGATGCCTCGTTGGCGCCGTTGGGCTCTCTCGGGGGACAGGCCATGGTTCTGGGAAAGAATTGTCCGAATGCCAAGGCAATACGCTCATTTACCAAGATATTCATTTGTTTCAAGATACTTTGTCTCTTTGTATCTCGTTTTCAAGAGTTCAGCATCGTCGGCAGCTACACGAGAGGAAGCGTCTAGAGCCTTGGTGGTGTTTAGTTTAATTGACAACAAACGAAAACAGGGTCACAACGGTACCACCCTACCTAACACCCCTGCACAACAAGGCACGAAAAAGTCAAACAGACAAATGCCGTTAAAGGCGGAGTGGCTTGTGGAAATTGAACTGGAAAAGTCTGGGCAGTGCGACAAGCCACTTGAAGCTATTGCTCCTTAAAATACTCACTGAGGCGTTTCACTAGAAGCAACGGAGTTTCTAGCTCGATTGCTAGATAAAATGAGATTTATTGAAGAGTGATAAAGCTTGGGTTAGGAGAGTGACAAGGAGAGTAGGCCTGAGAAGAGGCGCTTCCCAGTTAAGCATGCTGCGCGAGATTTGGTTCGAGGTACAGATCCCTGTATGAAGGATTTCGCTAACCAGCCCATGCCGGTGTCGATCACATGGATAAGATCTCCCGACAAGCTTCTTACTCTCACTCTACCAGGGCGTTTATCTTTTTTGTCGCACAAGCTAGTTCGTCGTAAAGTGGTCAATAAAAGGTGAGATTTGTGCCTCTTTTGGGAGATGTAAGACGGGTGAGGCTTGTCTTATTGGAGAGCTGTGATGGGAGAAATAGCTGAATGCGGAGAGTGGAGATGGCACATGGGCTGTGCTTGTTCAGCCGTTGGAGCTAATTTGTGGAGGGGCGGAATGGGAGAGGAATGGCAGGGAGAGCGCGGAATTGGAGGATGGGGGGAGATTGGAGAGGATACGGGGGAGCCACTGGAAGGGCGTATTCAGCAAGATTCAATTAATAATCCAGTCATTGTAGCAGTGTTGAGGAGTACAAGACTGCCTCGCACGATAAAGCTACAAGGTATGTGGCGGGTATCCGTACTCTGTACGGAGTATGCCGTGAGATATTGGTATCTCTTAAACCAAGAGTTCTGTGTTTCTACTTGCATCCCAGCCTACTGTAGACACCCGCCTGCTACCCGTGGTCAATCTACAGGGGTTCAAGTGAAACAAATCACATCTATTAAGTGCCTCAGAATGATGCTATAATGTAAAGGACTCATACCAAGTCCACTCATGACAAAACGCCTTCACCCGCCGCCCCGCTTCATATGATCCAAGCCATCCCATGCCCAGATGTCTTTTCCGCTTTTAGTTCTCATTCGTAGTCATTCATATCGTCATCACCCTTTCCTTTACTGCTCATTAGGTCCCTTGATCAAGACCTTGATCGCCTCTCCCTCCTTGACCTTCTTGAAAGCCTCCTCAGCCTGCTTGAACTCGACAACTCCAGTGATGAGCTTCTTAACATCGACCTTGCCGGTAGCAACCAGCTCAACAGCGAGAGGGTAATCACCAGCGCCGTAGCGGAATGATCCACTGGCTGTAGCCTCCTTGATGCAGAATGCCATGATGGGGAAGGTAATGTCGGCCTTGCCCATGCCGCCCTGCACGTAGCTACCGCCGTTCTTGAGGACGTGGATAGATGCTTGGATTGAAGGCTCAGCACCACTGGCGTCAATGACGACGTCAGCGCCTTCAGGGAGATCAGCGAGCTCGCAGATGTTCTTGGCGTTCTCCTCGGGCGCAATGCGCTGAGAAGCGTAGACGTGGGTGGAGGCAAAGTCCTTGGCGAAGTCGAGCTTGCTCTGGACGATATCGACACTGACGATCTTGGAGGCGCCGTAGGCCTTTGCGACAGCGGCGCAGAGAAGACCAACGGGTCCAGCGCCCATGACAACGACAGAGTCGCCGGGCTTGACGCGCGCCTGCTTGACGATGTGCACAGCGACAGCGAGGGGCTCAATCAGAGCACCCTCCTGCTGCGAAACATTATCAGGGAGCTTGAAGCAGAAATCCGCAGGCGCAGTCCAGTAGCCGGTCAGAGTTCCATGGTAGGGTGGTGTAGCGGCAAACACCATGTCCGGGCAGAGGTTATACTTGCCCGCGAGGCAGTTCTGGCATCGTCGGCAGGGATAGCCGGGCTCGAGAGCGACGCGGTCGCCGACCTTGAGGGTCTTTACTTTGGAGCCGACCTCGACGATGGTGCCGGCGGACTCGTGGCCTAGAACCATGGGGTCCTCGACGACGAACTTGCCGATGGAGCCGTGGACCCAGTAGTGCACGTCGGAGCCGCAGATGCCGGTGTAGTTGACGGCGACGAGGACATCGTGGGGGCTCGAGAGGGTGGGCTTGGGGCGCTCCTCGAAGGAGACGTCGTTGGGCTTGTTGAGGACGAAAGAGAGGTTCTGGGGGATGTTAGTGAGACGTCATGAGGGGCCATGATGGCGGGGTATGATGTGAGGGGGGTGATGAGTTGGGAGGACGTACGCTGGCCATTATTGCTGTTATTTGGTGAGTAATTGTGAGTAATTGTGAGTTGAGAGACGAGAGACGAGAGACGAGAGAAGAGGTGAAGAGGAGGTGAATTGAGTCGTATGTCGTGGGATGATAAAGTAGGTTCGTCACTCGTACGGAGTAGCTCAAAGTGGGATGTCCTGTCTTATATGGATCACAGTGGAGTTCAAACAACACCGTCACTATCACCAAGCGCAATTGCAGAAATAGCCTGAACAAGAGATCTCAATGATTAAAAAAATTCACATCATGGTCGAAATCTGCTGATGAGGGCGGCTGCTCATATACCCCAACCTCATCACATGGTCCCTCCCTCATAGCTCACCAAATACCCGTCGAGTTGACATGATGGCTACACCCCCACGGTTTTTACCCTCGCCAATCAAGAAGCCATGATATCGAGACCACAAGACCCGACAGGATTTCTCTAAATATGGGGTGCCTGTCATGACGGGAGCGCTTGAGGTTCTGGTGCTGAGGATGATGGGCACTTTAGCCAGAGCATTTAACCGCGCGAATGGGAGGGGGAGAAATGGTGGAGTGGGATCCGTCGGTGAGAAATAGACCGGGAAAAGCTCCAAGGCTATTTTATAGCTGTGAAGCTAGAGATCAGTGGATATGGGCATTGGATGATCAGTCTAGCAAAAGGGTTGTGGTTCTCGGATCATCGACTCAGATCATGATATGGCTTGGCTACCGACTCATTCCCGCAGAGACAATGCAGACTTCCGGGCTTGCATCCGGAGCTTGGAGCAGTCACTTGATCATCCCTCTCACCCTCAAAGCAAATCATTAGCGCGGCAGGTGTTTAGCATGATGATCCGGCGGAATCTACGGAGTATGTTCCTGCGTCAGCTTCTCGATCAGAATTCCGCTGCCGGCGCGGAGCTGCGGCATTGGGAATAGCGGCCGGGTGGTGGATCCGGGCCGGAGCGGGGAGTCTCGGCGATGTGCGATGGGCAACATTAGCCGGTCTCCGCTGAGTGATTGAGCGTGGGAAGCCGTGAAGAAATAAGTAGTTAGAGAGGAATTGGCACAGGTTCCTCGATTCCGTCATTGTTTTGCGGATCTCAACGACTTTAATATTCAGGGCCTCAGTGGTTGGCGGTCGCAAAACCTGCGGTAATGTGTGAGATGCTCGGAAAGAGGGCTTGCAACGAAGCTTTGTCTCTTTACGGCTGTTTATGATCAAACAACGTCACATAACACAGCACATATGCTATCCTAGCATTGAGCGTTAATACCGATCTATTACCACCACTATCACGCTATCGTACAACAGCCCCATCTTTTACAAGTGTCCCAGGGTAGCCACTCCTTCTTCCCAATCCATTTAGTTGAGGTTATAGTGCTCCTCCTGGTGGCTAACAGAAGAATGTCGCTTAGTAGTGCTCTCGTGAGGATAGTCATGCTCAATGATAGGCTCTCCAAGATGCTTCTTAAGAGCAGAAGGAGGAGCACGGGTAGCGTCAAGAGTGGCGCCGGGAGACTTGTGCATGTCGTTCTGGTAAGAATCTGTATTGCTTAAGGTGATGTTAGCCTTGAACAACATTGCATGTGTTAGGAGTAAACTTACGAAGGCTTTGACTGGGATGAGGGAACGCCAGGCACGTTCTCTACCAAAGAGTTGATCCTGTCGCCTGTGCGGACACCCTCGGTCCGCTGGTTCCGGTTGCTTGTTGCATCGAGAGGAGAAACATGGGAGTCTGAGCCAAGCTCTCTCTGGTTGTTCTGGTTTGTGTTGTTGAAGGTGTTGTTGAACGACTCGGCGTTATTTGAGCCGGTGTGGTAAGTCTCTCGAAGAGAACCAGTGTTGTGAGACTCTTGGTGAGACCCAGTGTTGCTGTCCTCAGTGTTGGATGGGACCAATGTCTCCTTGATCTTGTTCATAAGGTCTGCCATTTTGTTCAAGTATTTGAGTGTCAAAAAAGTAGTCTTGTAAGTCAAGTGAAGTAAGCTTTGATATAGATTGATGGTTCCAATGGCAAGACTTCCATCGCAGACACGTCTTTTATATACATGTCATCTTCGCCTCTCCTCACCTCTTCCATCATTCTTCTCTAATCAATCATCGACATCTCGGCTGCTGCGTCATGTCGAAATCGTCATGACGTCGAGTGATCGGCAGCGGCTCCATCGCAGAGCGATAAGCATATTCTAAACCTAAAATTAGCGCTCCATTCTCTTGGTTTTTGTTCCTGGGGCCGTTAATGATAACCCGGGTGACATTGGCCAAGCCTTTTGGTCGTGCTAAAAACCCTGGTTCGGAGGACATCATGCGTGGGGCTAGAAACTTCCGCGGATGCAACACCGAGATATGCGGTCTTTTTGAGGGTATGAGAGGAATTCCATGTTGGCTATTACGTAGATGTGATTATTGTTCCTCGGAGTGAGAAGCTTATGGGTGTTGAAGCGTACCACGTAAGCTCAGGTACAGATCATGATAGAGATGGATGGTTGAATTGGTTGCACAGCAGTCACATGTGATGGCGCAATCATTCAAGACGACTAATCAGCGTTCCCAATTCAACGACATCGCTTACATACTGTGATATGAATAAGATAATCACCTCTTATACATCCAGTACCCAGCTCCCAGAGCAGCAACCGCCCCAGCCCACGGCATAACAACCATCACAGCAGCAACAAGATTACTCACAGCCTTCTCCTTGATAATTCTCCGTAGTTCCGCTGCCTCATTTACCCAAGGAAACTCCGTCTCCGGCACAGGCTTATCCAAAAACTCGCAAATGGGCTCCCAGCCTTGACCCATACGATACTCTAGCAGCTGCTCCTCAGGCACCATCTCGCGGATAACACGATGATGGCGGTCATATGTTTCTCTTGCGCTCTTTCGAGCTTCTTCAACTGTGTCTGCTTGGAAAAGTCCTAGCATTTGCTTTCGCGCCGCGGGGCCAGCTCTAGACCCAAGGAGCGGTTCAACGAATTTGATGGAGAACTCGGCGATTGGATTCCAGAGTTGTTTGAGGACACTCTCGTCGACGCTCTTGAACCAAGGTTCGAAATCTCGAATTACGAGGATGACTTTAGCATCGGGGTACGTCTCAATGAGCCGAGGTGCGTAGATAGATGCTACATCGGTGGTGGCTTCACATTCTCCCCAGATCTCATCCCACTGTTCACGCGTGAAGGGCTTTCCAGTGTATGTCGGAAGATTTTGAAATGAAGCGTCTGTAGCACGCTCGAGATTTTTCCAAGCTTCTTTGTCGTCAAGGATTTTGAGACCGTGGAATACGTCTTTGTAGCCGAGAACAGTGAGAGCCTCTGCCATGGATGCTGTGCCTGTACGGGGGAGGCCAAGACAGAGGACTTTCATGTCTCGCTTTGGCTGGGGAGCTGTGGTATCTGGCATTTTTAGGGATTGATAGGTGTGAAAAGGTTTGAGTTTTTTTGGCTATGGCTTGAAGATATTGAGTGATCCTCAGACCGCAAAATGAGCTACGCTCAAGTGCTTACCATGCGTCACGCTAACGCGCCAGCGTAGGATTTCACAATTGAAGGTTCAGGTTAGAAATTACTATGAAACACGGCTTTACGGTCACTCCAATTGAATTTGATACAATGACCAGCTTTGTTGTTCTGTGCATTGCTTTGCGGCTGAGGCTTATCTCCCTCACACATCCTCCGAGCATCCGGCACGGAATTCCGTTGCACTTCGTTAACATTCGTCACTTTGAACATACATTAGATGGGCGTGCCACTTTGGAATGGATTGATTCATGATTTAACATTTGACTTCATTAAAGAACTATTTCCGCTTATGCATAGGTAATCTCAAGAGATCTGGAATATCCATCCATGATCCTCTTCATCCTCGTCTCATTACAGCCAACGGCGTCCTCTGTGGTTCATTTTAGGGTTTCCTCCGGCAGCGAGCTCATATCTCATGTATACGGCTCAGTCATTTCCTCCTCGTCCACCTTTTTCTTAAACCCTTCCACGTTTTATAACTCCGTTGTTTGCACCGTTTTGAGTTTTGGGCTATCCACCTCTTCATTGGCAGAATTATAGCAAAGAACCTTTTCCCCTTTACTAGGAAATTCGTTCACGCCTTCTTCTCGGCGTTGTTGCGTTGAGCAGCAGCTTGTGCGTCAACCTTCTCAGAGTCGTGACGAACGCTGGCTTCGCTAGAGTCCGGGGTGAGATACTCGCCGAAAGTGCGCTGCTCAAGATCCATGTCCTTCCACTCGACGCCCTGGTTCTTGCGGGCTTGACGGCGGAAGTACACGCGCTTGGCGAACTTCCAGGCCTCGATGCCGCCGAAGAAGAGGCCGGCGGCGATGAAGACGATAGCCCACTCCCAGGTGATGCCCTTGTGCTTAAAGACGGTGTCGCTGATGACGGGGATGTACTGGATGGGGAAGAGGGTGACGAAGCCGAGCATGATGGCCCAGAAGAGGAACTGGTTGCGCCAGACATCGTGCATCCACTGGGTGAAGTAGAGCTTGGAGCCGGGCTGCATGCGGAAGAAAGATCGGCGCTTGTCAATCATCTCCCAGGCGAGGAAGAGGGAGAACCAGGTGAGACAAGCAAAGGTGGTAGCACGGGCCTTGAAGACGGTTTCGCAGCTGTCGCTGTAGTTATCGTTACAGTCCTCACCAAGCTCACCGTTGCCGAAGGCATATAGGCGAAGGACGAAAGCGCTGAGGCAGAGGGCAGCAATCCAAAGACCGTAGACACACATATCGATGATGAACTCGAGGGAGAAGACACCAGTCTTGAGTGAAATCGGGGGTCGGCGAAGAATACCAGCGACAGCGCGCTCGAAGCCGAGACCCATGTCGGGGAGACCAGAAGTCATCATGATGATCCACATGATCTGGACGGGAGCGATAGGGAAGACGGAGAGACCAGTCTTGTCCTTGAAGACAAGACCGACGAGAAGGACAACAGCTTGCGCGACGTTGGTGGCGAGCACGTGGAGAATGAACTTCTGGATGTTGTCAAAGATACGGCGACCTTCCTCGATGGCGGCGACAATAGAGGCAAAGTTGTCGTCGCTAAGAACGATATCGGATGCATCCTTTGCGACGTCGGAACCGGCTTGGCCCATGGCAATACCAACATCGGCACGGCGGAGAGAGGGAGAGTCGTTAACACCATCACCAGTCTGTCAAGTTAGCATGAGACATCAGAAAGAGACGAGGGCGAGAACATACCATAGCACAGAACTTGTCTCGGCGGTGCAGAGCTTCAATCATGCGGACCTTAGTCTGAGGAGCACATCGGGCAATAACAAGAGGGAGGAAAGGAAGCTGGTCGACTTCATCATCGGTGAGACCATCGAAAGTAGTAGCAGTCATGACCATAGTAGCAGCAGTGTCCTCGGCAACGAGATCCATACGGGTAGGCAGGATACCGACCTCAATGGCGATAGCCTTGGCGGTCTCGGGATGATCACCAGTAAGCATGTGGACGGAAATACCAGCCTGGTGACACTCGCGGACAGCGGGAGCAGACTCAGGGCGGGGAGGATCATAAAGACCAACAAGACCACGGAAGACAAGATCACACTCAACAGTGGTGCGGTCAATCTCATCACCCTTCTTCATGTCGACATTGTAGGGCTTGGAAGCAAGAGCGAGGACACGAAGACCCATTCCAGCGAAAGACTCCATGTTACGAAGGATCTGTTCACGGAACTCATCGGTGATGGGGACTTGCTCCTCGTTATCCTCAGGGCAGTATGTGGCACAGGCACCAATGACACGCTCGACAGCACCCTTGGTGAAGGCGAAGAGTTGGCTGGTTCGGTTATCCTTCATGATGACGGACATGCGCTTGACATCAGAGTCGAAGGGAAGCTCAGCGATCTCACTGTACTGGTTGGCGGCGTCGTGGCTGGTAAGACGGAGACGGTTCCAGTCGAAACGAGAGGCAAGGACTTGGATGGCAATCTCGGTAGGATCACCACGGGCGTGCCACTCACCGTTCTTCTCGTTGACGGTGGCAAGGTTGGCGAGAGAAGCAACTTCGAGGAACTTGACGAGAGAGGACTTGGATTGGTTGAGGAGTTCGCTGATGGGAGAAACAGAGCCGCAGTCATCACCGCCCTGCTTGAGGGGCAGCTCGTGGGGTTGGCTGCGAGACCAGCGCATGTCACCAATGGTAGGGTTGAAGGGTTCAGTGGTGTTCTCGATGAGATATGTTCCCTTTCCAGGAGTCCAGGCTCCACGGGCAACCATCTTACCTTGTGTGAGAGTACCAGTCTTGTCGGAGCAAATATCGGTAACAGCACCGAGAGCCTCAAGAGACTTTAGGTTACGAACAATAACGTTTCTCTCGACCATGCGCTTGGTTCCAGCAGCCATGGTGATAGTCAAGACGACGACCAAACTAGCGGGAATCATGGACAGACCAGTAGCAACGGCGTAGATAATGACTTGCTGGGAGGCATTGAAGTCGTTGGCAGCAAGGACGATAATGGCACAGATGACGGCAGAACCGAAGAGGTAGATTGCCAGACGGGAGAGCTTCTTCTGGAGAGGTGTGCCGACGTTGACACCGAGGAAACGACCAACAGCGTCGGTGAAGGTGAGAGTGTAGGCTTCGAGATATCGGTGAGGCTTGGCGGAACCATCAGCCTTGCGCTTCACGGGGCGGACCTTGCTGTCCTTCTTTCGGAGGGCAGCAGCGATGGCACCGATTTCAGTGCTGGTGCCGGTAGCGAAGACGATACCCTTGGCACGACCCTTTGTGACGGTGGAAGAGCTGTAGGCGACGTTGATACGGTCACCGGGTCCAGTGGTGTCTTCAAAGACTTCATCCTCGTTCTTTCGAACGGGGAGAGACTCACCAGTCAACATGGCCTCATCAGTCTCAAAGTTAACAGCCTCAATAAGTCTGCACAAATTAGTAAAAGGTCCCAGTATAAGTGCCAAGTAAGGATTACTCACCGAACATCAGCAGGGATCGTATCTCCGGTCTTGATTTCCACAAGATCACCGGGAACGACCTCAACGGAGGGAACTACCTTGGAGTCTCCATCGCGCACAACACTAGCAGTGGGAGAAGACATGGACCGCAGAGAGTCCATGGTCTTCTCGGCAGAGTACTCCTGGAAGAAACCAACGGTGACATTGAGACCAATGATGAAGGCGACGACACCACCCTCAATCCATGACTTGATACCGAAAGAAACAGCCATGGCGAGAATAAGCACCTTGGCAGACGTCAGTAATCATCGACATAGCGCCGGCAGGGGTGTGAGCAGGTGGGTTGGGTGGAAAAGCGACGGGCTGCCTAATCAGGTAATATGCAGGCGAGAGGCGAAAAAAGAATAGTTCAGCCATCGAGATATGCTTAAACCATAAACTTTGGAGTGTGTGGGGGCTAAGAAGGGGGGGACTGGACTGGACAGTTTTTGAACTCACCAGCGTCATGGCATTAGCGACCTGAGCGATAATGATCTTGAGGGGCTGAACGCCATCAGCTTCGCCGAGATCGTTGTTGCCAAACTTCTCATGTCGTTGCTTGGCCTCAGCCTCGGTGAGACCACTGAGGGTATCAGTCTTGAGCTCCTCGACGACCTGGTTGAACGTCAAGGCGTGAGCGGGACGGCTCATGGGCTCGTTGCTCTGGCCAGAGACATGGTTGTCGACGGAGTCGTCCTTCTTAGCCATGGTTGTAAGTCGAAGCTAGCGGGTCGCCAGCGTGAAGATGGTTGTTGTATATATATCGGCTCGGTGCTGGACTTAGAATGTATACATGAGTTGAGAAAAGACCCTTAAGCCTATATCTGGGGATTCCTGTATGATGATTTGCAGGAAGCCTTTCGTCTGGCGTCGGAAGGGTTATTTTTGTTGGAGATCTAAGTGAAGAGATCCTTGGGGAGAGGAAGAGAGGAACGCGGATTGATCGTGCGGGGAGATGGGGAAGGTCTTATAGACGTCTGTCCCATCTTTCGACGACAGAGACAAGAGGTAGAGCAAGTTAAGTCAATGCTTATCTCGCCAGAGTCTTGGCTCAAGTCACTACACTATCTGGGTTGAGAGATGGATTTCACTTTTCTCCAGCGGACCCCACATGGCCAAGAGCATTACCCAATTTTTGCTTCTCTGCGCTGCTGTTTCTCTGTTCCAAAGGCGGGGAGGCGTTGGGATTGGGCATTCTTGGCGATGATACGAAACCTTGGTTTGTTGTTGTGTAGTGTTGAGAGCACTCTTGGAGTATACGCCCCCGGCCTTGTCCGAGCGAGTCCACTCCGCCCCGGGGGAGGGGTCCCCACTGCTGAGGTTCGTAGGTTCAAGAGGCTTGCTCGCCGTCGGCACGTCATTTGGAGATGGCTACCAAGCATCCTGTGACGCGGCGTGGCGGGCTCGGCATCAATTGGCCTTCCTGAGTGGGCGACCAGAGGCTTGGTATTCTTGGGAGACAAGGGTTAAAAAAGGAAGAACCATACCAGCGCCCATTGCACCTTGACTAAGATACTAGGTTCAGAATAAACCCGAATTCGAATTGCCTTGGAAGAGGGGACCCAAATAGCGGTATTCATAAAGATATCGTCAGTGCTGTCGGGGGTTTGCAGTGTCAGAGCCTTGTTTGAAGCCTTGCTTGTTGTCACCTGGTGAGGCTCTCGTGAGGCTTCCAGGGACCCTTTTCCAGTGCCGTCACCGACGGTGGATACAGCCTGCAACCGAGTTCAGTTCACTGCATTTTCAGTGCATATGGTCCCTAGAACCGACGTTAGACGAGTGTCCTACAGTACCTAAAGCTACCCCTCCCCCTCTTTTTTCTCCCTCGCCCATGACACACACCAATTGATTCAACTCTGTAATGTGGTCTGCTTCGGTGGTATTTTCTTCTCGACGAGGAAGGATCAGTATTGGCATTTTCTGGGCATACATAATTTCTACTCGCCAAGCCGTCACGTCATTGGGTCGTGGGTAATCATCACCGTCAACCTCGACTCCGTTTTATTGCTTTGTTCTTCTGGCCTGTTTTTCTGCTCTGCACGCTGCGTGATGTCGTAGCTGTAAGTCTGTAGGCATCAATCAACTTTGAGAGGCAGACCTTCATATCTCACCTGCGACAGAAAAGAAACGGGGCCGGGTATGAGCTGATTGTTCTTCCTTCAGCTCCTGTTTACGGTCCGGATTTACATCACGGAGGTCCAAGACTGCACGGCGCGGAGCTGTAAATCCACATGCTGGAGCTGCCCCGTTGTGTTACTGGCCAGTCTCGTGACTTGGAGCCATGGAGATCTTGGGGTTCGAGATCAGATCTTGAGATATGTTTGGCTGAGACGACGAGCTGCTCAACGCGTTACGCAACTTTGCTTAGCTTATCCCGTTCGAGAAAAACTCCCTCGTAAATCTTCGCCAAGGATGAGGTGCAGGCACTGCCACCCTTGGCAGAGGACTTGATGGTGTTAGTCACGGTCTCTTATCTTTACCCAAAGGATGGAGGACGCCTTAGCTAGCCCAAGTACCTTGATGTTTAGCGTTTGCAGATAAACAGGGGCTCAACATGCGTGATGCTAGTGCACTAACGCTAACGACAGCATCTCCGTGGCTTTTGCCACTGGCCTTATCTCTCAGCTGTCAAGCCAATATCTGCCACGTGACCGGCTTCCACTGCTTCTAGAAGCCATCCCGGCATGTGAGTACATGGTACGTAATTAGCCCTCCACCAGATCAGCCAGGATTCTCCTCCAACGTGACAATAAGCTTAAATCATCGGCATGTTATTGAATCCAGGTCCACTAATCCTGGTACACAATCTCCTTCAGAAATCTCTGCGCTATTCCTTTTAGCCTCATTCCAACAGCGCGTCGAACGACGAATGAGATGCCATAGAGTCTGCGCGTTGCATTGCGATTACATACAATTTCTCGTCGAGCAGATACAATGCCAATTCTCAGCGATTCACGCGCATACATACACTAGCCTCCCTTGTCTCCGTTTACTTACTAATGGATCCATCCAAGCCAGGCCGTAAAATAAACGGTAAAGAACATAGCCGTCGATCACTGCCTCTCGCAGCTCAAAAGAGACGCCGGACGCGGAGACGCTGACGCCTGACTATGGTGAACTACCAAGGCGGGAACGAGAGAAGCGCCGTATGCCGCAGCAAGAACGGGGAATTGGGATTCTCTCGATCCACTCTAGACGACACTTTGTCCTCACAGAAACGGGGCGCTTACGCCTATGCACGGCCACTGCGAGGCTCCCACGGGAAGAAAAAGAAATGGGGTTCACTCACTCTCCTGCTACCATCGGATCCGTTGCCTCCGGGTGTTGTCTCGGGGCGGACACTGCGGGGCGTTAACCTCCCCACGGAGGCGCCCCGGTCTCCAGATGGGAGCCTCTCTATGGCGGGGCGGAGATGTTGTCTTGTTTTGGATTCGACCCGGATGTGTCGGTCTCGCAACACTTCGCTGCGGACGTGAGACAGTGCGTGGGGGGGTTACTTTGCTGAGGAATCGCAGCACCATTGACTTCTGATATGGGGAACAATATACCCGGACTTGTCTATCTCCGCTCGGAAGGGAAAAAAGTAATTCTGCTGCAGGTCCCAGGACTTGCAGCCTTTTAACTTGCTCACCAATCATTGATTGGCTTGTATAGTTGCCGTTATTGCCGGAGAACAACAGACTACAGCTGTTATAAGTCCTTGGTCTATTAATGGGATCACCTTGGGCAGCCATGAACGAACTTCGGCATAAACATCGTGATGCTCGGTCTTGTTTGTCGCGGGAACGGCGGCCACAGTGACCAAAAACCTGGGGACCCGGCGCTGGAGGTCTCAGAGCAGAAATTGGGGTCTCCTGGCACGGACATGAACATCGCCCGGGGAGTTTGCGAATGCCTTGATACACGGCAGATGGGTACGCTCGGGCTTCGGCGATCATCTCAACAAATATCGGAGCACCATTGCGGCTCATCCTCAGAAGTAGTAAGCCGAACCTCTTTCTTTGCGAGCCATTCACAACCACGTCTTCAACAACTACCTCTGTGAAACAATAAGATTCCTCGTTATCAGCCTCAGGGACTTGGGTCTACCCAAGAACTTGGCGATATGGAACTTGGCCGAAAAGCTCTCAGATCCACCGGGTGATATACCATCGTACCATAATTCGAAGGGCTATGTCTTGGCTATCCAAGTGCCCTGGCATAGACGCCAGATTTCCCCAGGCTTCCACGATGGCTTGCGATAACTCTGGGGTGAACCATTCAAGTGATGAGAGCTTCAGCCATGTCGACGCAGCCAAGCCTTCACGCAATGGATGCGGTCTAGGCCTCTAGAATTGAAGGCCTCAAGATGCGAAACGCTCTCGAGCCTCTTTTTTCTTTTTAATTCTCCATGGACGATCCTTGTGGGGTTTGCAGAAAGTGTTGGTTGACGAAAACTCAGCGGGTACAGTTAGGATATTGGTCGGGCCTTTTCGGTGCTTTATCTCGCTGGTGCTGCATGTTAAGATTTAGATCTATCTGCTACATGTAGGCGTATCTATACTATCTCTCGTATACTATCTTTATTTGTTACGCGTATCGTGGTGAGTTACAGAGTACGAGGTAGATTTCAAGAAACACCTATAGGGTACGAAGGTCCACTCACCATCTTGAACCTGATGGATGTCTAAAGCCAAGTCAATACAAGGCGCCAAGTTGATCACCAAAAAGCTTCTCAACACGTGTAGCCACGATACAAGATGTCCTCGCGACCATCCACGATTCCTCTGTGACAATATTTTGCTGCAAGAGGATCAAAACGTGCATGCTGCAGGAAGAGCAAAAAGGAAAGGCAACACGAGAACAAACGGCAGCGGAAAAACGGACACACACACGCCCCTTCAGTACAGTACAGTCAGTAATGGAGCGGGACGGTCAGCGGCCCCACAAGCGTCTCATTGCCAAGGCGAGCAGTGTTTGGGTGAGGCAGGGTTGTCGTGGGGCGGCGGAGTGGGGAGTGGGCTTGCGCGGAGCCACTCGTAGCGAAGAGGTTGATGAGGAGGACACGTGCCCTCCGCTGAAGGACCCCGGAGCGGATGGCGTTGCATCGCATCAGGAGAGAGAGTTTGGTCTGGGGGAGGAAGAGAGGTTGGGACAACTTCAGTTCGAGACAACATGTCACTCCTGCTTGACATTGCTCATTCTATTACTTAAATCCCCGCGTCGTGCTTCTCGCCAAGTCCATCCTAGAGCGAAGAAGCATTTGACAAGACCCTTGGCTTAAGACAGGTCGTAATACGACAGCCATCCGCGGACCAAGTGGTCGGTTATAACGCAGACAGGCAAAAAGCAAAGACAGAGCCGACTGTCCGGTCCACGCCGAAGAAAGTGAGCAGATGTTCAAGTCTCGATTGAGATGTCTGTTCATTATGAAGAGGCGATATTGTGTTGAACTTGGCAATGGCACGACGTCACAGTCTTACAGCCCGCAAGTAAATGTCCGAAAGACACACGCAGGCAGAAGCGATCGATGATGACCTCGGATCACAGAATCATCAATCGGATGGAAGGGACATGCAGGCTTGCAACCAGGGCCTCAATAAACGCTCATTATGACAAGAAAGCCAAGAGCGACAAGACCTCTTTTCTGCGGCACACCATGCTTTGCTTGAGTCGATGAACGTCGTCGGAGGCGAAAATGCCCAGGCCGCCAAGGGAAAGCAATCAGACCCCAAACGAGAGACCAACGATTCAGATATTTTCGTGTTAATCCTTGCTCGAGAGAGTGTCAACGTGCAGGATTTCTCGTTCAGCCTGATCGACAGCCACCATCTTGACTCAACTCGCCAATGGCCTTTCGAGAGAGATACAGAATAAAACGCACGCGACCATATTCAGGAAAGAGGACATCCCTTGGATGCACGAGGGGGAGATAAAGGGCCCCTCCCCCGCCTGAGGGATCCCTTGGCGCTCAACTCAACTTCTCCCCAACCGTCGAGTTTAATGCCTCTGGGAGGCGGTCCCGGTTGTCGTTGCTATTACCTATCGGACAAGGGTGAGTGAGCTAATCTTGACTATTAGAAACTCTGTTTATTAGTTATCGCTGTTAAGCTGAAGCTTGGCGTGAACTTTGCTTGACTAGGTGATGCACGGTTGAGATAGTAATGCAATGTAATGTACCTAGGTTTGCGATAACGTTAACGTCGTTAATAATTAACATAGCTTAGAAACAAGTCTCCAAAAAAGCCCAATTCGCCAATCCCCAACACCTTTAAACACTCTAGACCTTCTCTAGACCTTGGCCATATGATGAAGACAGCACTTCCAATCCCCTCCAGGTCCCTGTCGAAAGACACTATGACACCAAGCCTCCGTCGCCATCATCTCTCCGTTCTGGAGCTTCCACGCAGTGACGCGGTAGTTGAGCGCTGAGGCCATGAGGTCGATCTCTACAAACTCAGGCTCGTCGTGGATCTTGTATGCAGTCCATGGCTCGTAGCCATCCTCCATGTATTCATCAAGAGAGGGCTCGGTGCGGGGTGAGTACACCTTTTGGTCTGGTTCGCAGAGGACGGCGTCTTTGGTGATGTATTTGCGCATGACCTCTGGCTTCTCAGAGGTTAGGGCGCGCCAGAGAAGGGCGGAGGCGTCGAGGGTGCCCTCTTTGTTGCGGAACTTGATTGTGCCTTTCTTTGGTTCGCCCATTTTGGTGGTGGTTTAGTGAGAAATTGTAGTTTTGGTGAGTTGATTGAGATAAGATTGACAGTTTACAAAGATGAAAACGACGAGAATAAGTGATATGAGGATTTCCCCTCTTGAATTGACGTAGATATTGGTATTTCTTGAATCTGCATCTTCAAAAAACCTGGCATCGTCGGATCCCTGCTTATCCTGACGTCAGAGCCGCGCAAACCCTCAAAGCAGGATATTCCCGACATCCAATTGCAACAAAGTAAGTCAGTCAGTGAATCAGTAACAGGTTATTCAATTCCATTTCACATACTCTCTCCATTCTTGCTTTTGTTGTCGTTTCTAGAAGATTGTCTCACTTCATGCCCGTCATCGCCCTGCAGTCTTGGCGTTGAGAACAGACACCACCACGTTTCTCCGCCATTCGATATCGTGATTTACGGTCTATTCTTGGACGGGAAGGTGTTCGCACTCTAGTTGAACGATAGATTCGTTGCCAAGAAGAGCTTTCTAAAGGCTAGAGGGGAAAAGTGGATGTGACGTCAAACAAGGCGTCTAGACAAGACAAGACCCTGTGAGTTTTGTTGAATGATAGCTCAGTTTATTTGATTCATTATATCGTGAGTCGTTACAACTTTCGTCAAAAACTAAATACAATATTTCCCATGGTTCTTGTTATAGCCAAGCAACCTGTACACTATTCAGACTAACCGTGTCTTTTTTCCCATCTACGCCCAATTCTGTAGAGAGAAAGGAAAGCAAAATTGCGTCGTGCATGATTTGTCTATAGACAAACACAAGAAAAAACATTGTTCGTCGAGAACGTAGCTTTAGTGAAATCGCTCCTTGATGTACACCATGGCTGCGAATCCAGCGCAGCACTTTGTGCTCATCTCATGCTTGCACCAGGGACACTTGACCGTCATGGTCACACTCCCCGCGAAATTTGTTGAGCCAGCGCTCAGTACACCATCGGGGTTGGACATGGCTTCGTAGAGCCTGCTTGGCATGTCGTGGTAGCGCATGCAAGCGCAGCATTCGACAAACATCTTGGCGCTTGGTTCGCCGAGGTGCTGAAGCTCCAGGTTTGATTGCCTGCGGAGCGTCTTGAGTGTCGCTTCCGGATCTGAGACGGTCGATCTATGGCCGCTCTGAACGGAGCGCAGATGTCCTTTGCTTCGGGGCTTGTGCTTGAGGGGCGGGTATGTTGGTGTTGAGGCGAAGCTTGCCTCGTCGGATGAGACGGCGGGTGTTCGGCGCGGCGTTGAGCTGCGGAGGTTGGCGTTTGAGAAGGCCTCCATCACTCTGTTGGCAGCTTCTTGGATGGGATCGATTTCGGGGTCGGAGGGGTTGGTGTCGAAACGATCAATGGGCGCCATTTGGGGTGAGTTTGTGTAGGACCAGTAGGGACTGACGGGGCCGGCGGTTGCGTGCTTGGAGGGTTTGATGGTTGCGATGCGGGGAGAGTGGCCCATTTCAGATTGGGGAGGGGATGTGTGTGGTGTGCTCATGGGAGATACAGTTTGGAGCCCATCGGAGTATGAGGACTCTGATGAGCTTGTCGTAGGGCGACGACCGATAGGTGAGCGTGTAGTTCCTGGGGTGAGATGCTTCACCGGAGCGTGGACGTGCTGCGTTCGGATGGGGGCATCATTAGCACCAGCCAATCCCTTCGACGCTGGCAAATCCGTCTTTGGCGGCACAGGCGGTCCAACAGAAGATGCAGTGCTCATCTTGGAAGAAGTACTCATCGTCGACGACACCGAGTTCTGCGCAGAATGACCTCTGCTGAACGCACTCTTGGCAGCATCCTTAAGCTTCCATTTCGTGGGCACAGCGGGTTCTGAATCAGCAGTGATAGGTTTAGGTCGCACGCCCGGCGAAGTCTGTTCATAACGGATGCTCGGGGGATTATGTCTGAACAATTTCTCCTTGGACTTTGATGACTCCACCGGAGCGCTCTTGGCTTCATCGGAAGCTGGTTGGGAGTTGTTTAGTCGGGTTAGGAGGGTGAGAGATCCTCGCTTTGAGCTCCTTCGTGGTGGTGGTGGCGGAATGGAGAGGCCTGATGCTGCTGATGAGCGTCGGGGTTGGGGTTGTGTTGGGTTTGTTATTGGGGGGCGGGAGACGGTGATGGTATCTTGCTGAGGAGGGTTCTCGGTATCTTTGGGCTTGGCAGCTTGTTTCATGCTCTGGTTTGAAGAGCGAGGTGTGACGCTTTGTTCGCCGTCCTCCTTCTTGATGTAAAGACCGCCTCGTCTGTTCAGACCTTGGGCTTTGTTGTACAAAATCTCGCTGTCGGGTGTATGCACAGTGTTCTGATCACCCTCATCGTCTGTGTCCGCGACTGCGCAATCATCACTGACAGAACCACGTCGAGCTCGAGCGCTCCACAGGTAGATATTGACTGAACCTCTTCGACTAGGCGACTTGGCTGGTTTCGATTGACCTCTCACGCCTGATGTGTTGATCGAAATAGGCGGGTATGCTCTTCGTTTGGCATCTTCCTCTTTCTGTTGGGGATTGACCTTGAGAGGTGTAAACGACCCATGGCCGAGGAACGACTTTCGCATGGCGGGGTGAACTTTACTGTCGCCCTTGGCTTGGTCCTCGAGGACTTTCTGGTGGAAGTCGTCTTTCTTCTTCTCAAGCTTCTTACCGCCCAAGAAACCGGTAGGGCTGGTCTCATCGAACGAAGCACGCTTGATCTCGAATGACTTGCGGAAGAGGGAGGTGAGAGAGCTGGAACGACTGCGTCTGGGCTCTTCGGGATCATCATTGTTTCTACCAATCGAGAATCCCAATAAGCTCGACGAGCGAGATCGTCGCTTCTGTGTAGTTTGAGGCGGTTCAGTTGTGCTGCGTCCTTGAGTTCCAAGAGACGGAGGCGACGGTTTAGGTTTGCTCAGCTTTCGACCGCGAGGCTTGGGAGCGTTCTTCCAAGCTTCTTCGAGAGCTTGGTTCATGGCTAATTCTTGCTCCTTCTCCTTCGCCTTTCGTTTCTCATCCTCTTTTCGCTGGAGTTCTTTTCGCTTCTCTTCTTTCTTCTCCTTCTTCTGACGCTCGTATGCCTCCCAAGTGGGTGATTGACACATAGAGCGCTGCTCATCCACATCGGGGGGAAACATGAACGCCACGGTCTTGTGAGCGGGCTTGTCGTCTTCGAGCTGCTCTGATGATAATTGAGAAAGATTCTTTCCAAGAGGCTTTCGGGGGATCATGTTTGGAGACTCTGAGCGCTCAGGAGCTGAGAAGAGAGGAGGGGGAACGGCGGAGTAGTTTCGAACAGGTGTAGGGCCTTTCTTATCCTTGGGCACCAGCTCAAAACGACGAGGGTGGCCTGGGCTGGGTGGTACTGAGCCACTGCTATCAGTGCATGCCGGAGATGGAGGCACAGAGCCTTGGTGTGTTCGCTGAAACTGTGCGAGTACGTCAGCCAAACCCTCCAGAATTCCGCTTGTCTCTGTGCTTACATTCAGCTTCTTCTCTAGATCGAGCATTTGTTGCAAGCTATCTGAGCGAGAGCGCCCTTGGGGCGGTTGAGCAGCGAGGAGCATGATGAAAGCCTTTCTGCTTTTTGAATTGGTGTCTTTTTTACACGCTCAAGAGAACCATTGACCTGAAATTGGGCGGGGGAGCGCTGCGAGGTTCTGTGAGACAAGAAATGTCGGGAGAAATTGCGCGTGAGTTGGGTTGGACAAGGTGGGGTGAGGACGATTGCTGCAGGTAAGCGCAGTAATAATAAATCTGAGAACAGTTTCTCTGCTTCTTTGGCGCGGGTGTTTGCGTTTGTGTAAATCTGACCGAATGCGCCCAGAAATTGCTGCGTTCGGAGCAAGATGCTATCGGGAGCTAAGGTCAAAAGCGGGTGATGATGTCTCGCTTGGTGTTTTATTGGTAAACTGCTTGGAATCTTGTCATTCCAATTCGTCTTTTTTTCTCCTTCTTTTCCTTCTGGACAATTTGAGAAAGCACAACGAATGCGGGAGATTTAGAGTGAGAAATTGCAACGGATGCGGTCGTGAGTCGTTCGTTGCAAAGGCGGTGGGCAAAAGATGCGGGTATCTCGTGATGTGGTGGGATTGACGCAAGACGAGATGAGACGAGCTAGAAATCACCCCCGACTTTTTTCTTCTTCTTCCTGTTGTACAAGCGGGAAATAAAAGAGGGCGGGCTGGGTAAGAGGGAATTGCTCTGTAATATGGTGACACAAAGAGCGGAAGCGCTGGTCAGGTACGGGAGTGATGCAACGTTGGTTGGGCTCAACAACATGCACCCATATTTACATGGATATGTAAGAGATAGATTAGAAGGGGAGAAACAGGGATAGATGTGAAGACGGGCAAGGGAGACAAGGGAGATTAAGTGTTGGAAGAAGAGTCAGTGGAAATAGAAAATTCCAGACAATTCCGCTCTCCGTGTTGAGCTCAGTTTGTATCTGGAGTGGCCCCGGCCAAGCAGTGTCAGGCAATCAATCCAATCCAAACAAGCTTAGAATCAAGCAAGCAAGAAGATGCCGATATCCAAGCTGCAGGCTGGCAGTTAGTTCTTTTTCTGGGCTTACAGTAGCTTTGACTAGCTGCAGATGGTCAGTCCTAAACCAGCTGAGTAGCAGGACGGTCTGGGCCATGGATCATGATATCGCAACTATCAGGCCTGTTTGTGTGCGTGATGCGATTGTCATTGCGGGATGGCGGCATTGATTTCTGGAGTATCCGACATGGTCCATTGAGAGCCCGACTGGGGTAAATCACTGCAAGACAACCCAACAATGTCTTCATCCATCATGACTCTCAATTGTCACTGGCTATTCTGTCTGAACCGTCCCTCGATATCACCATTGATGCATCCCAATTCTTCCCCTCACTCATTGTCTGCTCAGCTAGACCCAGACCCTCAGCGGCAAGATGCTCGTAAGAATCAAAGCAGTGGGTTTAGAATACGAACTGACGAGGTGGGCACTACCGTAGAGACGTGCGTGGGTGGCTGAAGTGTCATGGCCCGAATCGCGGGGCCATTGGTTCGGCACCTGCGGGAGTGATCCACGATGTGGCCTTACAGAGCGAGCGAATCCTTTTTTAGACTTGACAGGGATCACCAAAAATAGCAGCGCGATCAAATGGAACCATAGGGCAATGACCGTACACGAATAGAAACTTTTTGTCTCAGTATGGAAGGATACGAACTCATCGACAGAGGCGATTGACATTCTGGGGTTTAGCCGTTCTGCATGGAAGCTCGTTTAGGTATCTTCTACTTTGCTTTTCGGGAGGAAGCGTGCGGGTAGAGCGAGCTGCGAGGAGGGGCTGGCTGGTAAACTTGAACCGCTTATGCGCGATGGAGGCTGGATGATAACGATAAAACTCAGTATCATGTGTAGCATAACGTGGCAGGCCTGCTCTCCCTAATTGCTCCCCTGATTCTGTAAGCCAAATGGTGTAACTACCTATCCCAGCCTTCTGTCAATTAAACAGATGGTGATGAGAAGCAATCAGAGGGCTCATGACATGATCCAACCACCCCGCTATCAGAGATAGCTAAAGTATCGTAGAGGCTAAGAGGCTAACCAACAGACTTTAGCTGCGCGATGATGTGATCTGCCAACCAGTGTCTTGTTTCTCATCGCCTAGAGTTTCTGTGTAATTGATCGGGACGGTTGGGGCCGTGCATCTGGGTGCAAGGTTTGACTCGACGGTGGGAACGGATAAAGCCCAACGACGAGCTTGACCTGATACGATTGAGGCAACGTTGAATCGCAGTCTCAGAGGCTGTATTCTAACTCATGGCTTCCGCTCCCTCAAACTCTGTACAAGAAAATATTGTTAGTTCAATTCCAACCACCCAGCGTCCAGAAGGGCTTGAGTCAATTGCCAGCCTCAACAGTACAGCTCGGGATCGATCACCTACCCGAGTGGTCTTCGGAAGAATACGATCCATCTAAAACACTGACAAGGTCAGTTCCTTTCTGGAAAGATCTCCGTCTAGTTCAGGTCTCAGTGGCCGTGGCCTCATGTCTCTCTCGTATTCTCGCATCCCCATGCCCGCGGCTGGGACCCTGCAAGAATCTGGGGCTCTGTGTAAATATAGCAAAAACATCCACTCTTGTGCTTTTTGTCGACGGCCAACGCGATGTAAGACATTATAGATGGACAATGCTTGAAGCGCCCAAATTAGATATGCAAGTCAATTATGTCCTTGATTGAGATTTTAATAGATGCCCGCATTTGCTTTGGTGATGGAGGATAAGACAGTGGGGTTAAGTTGGTGGAGCGGTTTTGACGTGAGGGTTACCCTACGCCGAGGTCGAGGGACGAGGATAATCAATCGTTGCACCACTCCCACGGGTATTGAAGTCCTTCAGAAGCTCGTTTCTAGTAACAAGTCTTTCTTTGCTTTGGATACATGTAGGTTTGAAATCAGGGGAGTATGTAGCTGGGCATCACGCTTTCATGATACACATAGCACAACTCAACACCATCGAATAGTTGCTTAAACTTCAAGGCAGTCCCTGGTCGACAGGAATAGCATGTCTTGTATCTCATGGATGCAGATTCACACCAGAAACCAGAGACCATGATTGCTCGAGCACTGTCTAAGACGACTCGAACCTCAATACTGCAGCCAAGAAGCAGATGTAAGCCCTTATTACGCCCAAAATGTTCACTGAACAGCAGAATGGCCACTAACACGATGCCGAGCCACATAACATCTTGTACCTGCGTGCCCGAATAACACGATGTAACCTTTACACCAACCCATATCTGCTGTGCTAGTTAATGAAACGACAGTATTCAGTATTGTGAGAGGGGGCCTGGCAACACAATGAAATCGGCATTCTCGCCATATCGTTAAGAGCTGCTCGAACTCAACCCGCCCGCCAGCTTCATTGCTCAATGACGTCACACGAAATCTTCCAAAGCACGACCGAGACACTGTTTTCACAAAAATTCACCCCAAGCTAATTGCTAAGATCAATTGAAAGCCATCAGAAGCAAACAGTAATATTTCAGGCTCTTTCATGGCTATTGTACGCCTGTCGCTCCCCTACGGACGGATCCCCCCAGTTGCATTACATAAGCGTCCTGATCCGCCACTCGGACCCAGTTATTCCGAGGGCATCTTATCCCCGCTCACGTGAGGGAAGCTCCTTCCCGCCCACACACTTGCCAAATTGACCCAAAAATCTTACCGCGCTTTCAGCCAGCCGTTCGACTCTACCATCCACATCACCACCAAGCACATCATTCATCATGGGTAAAGTTCACGGATCTCTTGCCCGTGCCGGTACGTTGCGCCAGCCCTCACGACATTCGTCTGTTTTTCGTCGTCGCTAACATTCTCGCAGGCAAGGTCAAGTCTCAGACTCCTAAGGTACGACGACGGCTCCCCGACATCGAATAATCCGACGAAACTCGATCACTAACCATCGCGATTCCTACAGGTTGAGAAGCAGGAGAAGACCAAGACCCCTAAGGGTCGTGCTCTCAAGCGCCTCAAGTACACCCGTCGCTTTGTCAACGTTACCCTCACTGGTGGCAAGAGAAAGGTGAGCAGACTCGGAGCAGGAGAATCACACCACACAGGTACAGGCGCTGACGATTCGGATACAGATGAACCCCAACCCTGGCTCATAAACGACTCGTCAACAAATCGACAGGAATTTGCGGTATCGGGAAATGTTGGCTTTCGGACACGGTTCAACACAGCAATGGTTGGCTTCACTCAGTAATGGGATGATGTGATGGATTGGGTCAGGGTCGCAAGATAGGCTGAGCCCCCTTACGAAAAAGAATAAAAAGGAAATGGCGAAGAAGCACTACGACTCTACTCGGCGTCCGGTGTCAGTTGTCACAATACAACAAACATTTGTTCGCGCAAGGCATTTCTGCTGCAACTGTGAATGTGGGCATTTTCTGGTGAATGGGCGACTGGGCCAAACAGGCGAATCTGGAGGGTATCGTAGACGCTGCAAATTCTCTGGAGTTCTCGGCGAGTGACTCATGCTGATGGATGACATCTTCGACTTGTTCGTGCCTGAGGATGCTGAATGCCAAATTCGATGGAAATGCCAATCGCCATGATTTACGTAGAACACCTCAAATTTGGCCTTTCTTAGCTTCAAAGCTACTGACATGTTCAAGACATGACCTCCAATAGATTAATTGATGATTCGAACATGAAAGCTTTCGGTCTCATTGCTCGCATCACGTGATATCAATTCCACCTTGAACTCTGCATGCTGGCAGGTAAGTTAGCTTCCGTTACTCAAACAAACAACAGCACGCTCCTCGTTATATACCGAATTTCTCCCCTAGACCACCTTCCGACAAAATGGCCGACGTGGAAATGGACGTTGACGTTGACGTCGAGGCGGGCTCTCCCCCTCCCCCCGCGCGAAACGAATCCGACATGCAAACACACACCAAAGCCACAGCCGTCCGCTCCATCGAAGGCTGGATCATCGTCGTAACAAACGTCCACGAAGAAGCAGATGAGGAAGCCCTACAAGATCTCTTCGGAGAGTACGGCGAGATCAAGAACATGCACCTGAACCTCGACCGAAGAAGCGGTTACGTCAAGGTAAGCGCGAAAACACATTGAACACGGGGATGGATTGCTGATACAGTGGTTTGCTTAGGGATACGCGCTTATTGAGTACACGACGCTGGAGGAGGCTCGCGCTGCTATTGATGGTGCGCATAACCAGAAGTTGCTCGACCAGACGATCTCGGTAGACTTTGCGTTCGTGCGTCCTCCGCCTGGTAAGCCTGGGCGTGGACGAGGCGCTGGTGGGCGCAACAGAGGACGAAGCAGGAGTCGTAGCCCCGAGGGCAAGGATCGTGAGGAGCGCGATTGAGCGAGACGAGTCGAAAATCTGGGATGGAGAACAGGACTGGATGAGAAAACGCAGAGACTTGATAGAGGCGCGATCGCCGACGTGCGTGGCCAGAGCACGTTGGCAGTGTAATTTTGATACATGAGGTATGTCCATTTCGCCATTTCGCTGGGCATCATGACCTAACACGTATGCAAGAACAGAATGAGAATAACACTAGGTCACGACCCTTGGCTTTGGACTTGTCAAGGGGTTCAATGGCGTCTTTGAACGAAAGCCAGCACTTCATGAACTCATGCTCGATGTGACATGCAAATACAAACTCTTCAACGATTGCTGTGACTTGGTAGGGAACGTCCGGACAGTAATCTGATGCTGGCTTAGGGACATTTCACGCTCGGACAACAGAAGCTTCACAAATACGCGACGATGTCTTAAAATTCTGCCCGGTATCTCGAAGCGCCTAGACTGGAAGCACAGCTGATACTATCTTGGTGCTCTCGCATCGTCGAATTCCTTACGACCCAACCTTCCACGTTTTCCTTTAGAAAATCCATGTAAACGACTCCTTCACATTGAACCTCGTCGATTGTCTACACGATTAGCGATCATCCTCACCTGCGCAGAGGGAACTTACCTGATATCCGTACTCGACGCTCCAATCAGCACCTTGAAAGCGCCCTCCTCAGCGATCCATCCAGGAACAGTCTCATCATAATACCCAACAGCATACTTGTCCAACTTGATGGTGATATGCCTCGTCTCTTCCGCTTCAAGGAACACCTTCTCAAACGCGACAAGTTCCTTTTCAGGTCTTGGCAAGCGACTCTTTTCATCGTGGACGTAGAGCTGCACGATTTCTGCACCGGCGCGAGTTCCGATGTTGGAGACGGCGAGGGTAATCTTGATTTGGCCATCGGGGGTGAGGGTCTTTGTTGAGATCTCGGGACGGCCGTACTCGAAGGTTGTGTAGGAGAGGCCATGGCCAAAGGGGAAGAGAGGTTCGATCTTGGCGTGATCGTAGTGTCGATATCCGATGTAGAGACCTTCGCCGTACAGCACTTTGTGGTTCTCGCCGGGCCAGGTGTGCCATGCTGGGGTATGCTCGATGCGCTTGGGGAATGTGCTCTGTTTGGTGTCAGCGAGGAATACACGACGGGCGAAGATTACTTACAGGGAGCTTGCCACTTGGGTTCTCAATACCGAAGAGTACATCCGCCAGGGCGTTGCCAGCTTCTTGTCCTTGGTACCACCCCTGAAGAATTACAGGCACTCGATCGACCCATGGCATATGCACTGGGCTACCAGATTGGTTGACCACAACGGTCTTGGGGTTAGCTTTGACAACAGCTTCGATAAGCCTGTCCTGGTTTCCATCCGCAGGAAGATCCATTGTCTGACGATCGTACCCTTCCGACTCCCACTCAGCATCGACTCCAACAACAACGACAGCGACATCTGCGTCGCGAGCCGTCTGGACCGCCTGCTGGATATAATCCACCTGATCCTGCTCCTTATATCCGATACGACAACCGCCGTATTTATGCGTGATGCCGAACTGCTTCTGTTTTGAAATGGGACGAAGTTCATTCGTCATCTCCACGCGCAGCTCAACAGCTTTGTCGGCTTCCATGTCAACATCGACCAGATAATCGATTGAGCCGTCAAACATCGCCTCGCCCTCCTCGGTCCAATCCCACAAATCGAGAACCAACTTGTCATTGATGAAGAGCTTTCCGGGTCCAACGCTCATGAAACTGATGGTGTGTTTGCCTGTTGTCCTCGGCATGAGGAACGTCGTTGCCACGGCAGACCATTCAGGACCGACTTCGCTCAGGGGCGCTGAGTCCCAAAGGAAGAGATCTGTGTTCGTCCGGCGTTGCTTCACTACTGGATTGCCCTCAAACTTGTCGCCCGCATACCAATCGATGTGAACGCCTGGTTTGCCCGTCTGTTCTGTGCAGTACTCAGATGCAACGGGGAGCCACTTGTGGATATGACAGCCTTGAGCGAACGAGACTTTCTGCTTGGAGACCTTTCGGATGCTGTCAAGCGGAATGGTTTTGTAGTATGGGTTCAAACTTGCACTTCCACCACCGCCTGCGATATGTCGATTGGCGTTCGGTCCAATAACTGCGACCTTGGTAGATTTGGGACATAGAGGGAGGATGCCACCGTCGTTCTTGAGAAGCGTGAGACCTTCATGGCCAGCAGTTCGGATGAGTTCTCTCGTCTCCTCACGGTCATCTTCCCGCTCAGGTGCTTCAGGTGACATATCGCCTCCCTTGAGTCGTTCTACCAGCGTGAGTACGTTCTCCGCTGCTTGGTTAATGTCCTCGATGGAAATGCGACCCTCATTGACGGCTGTGACGAGCTTGTCTAGACGCCATTTTGAGGAGTAGGGGAATTCGATATCGCAACCTGCTTCCACCGATTCGATGGATGAGTTGATGCCTCCCCAGTCGGAAACCACGGTTCTGTGACAAGTCAGTGCTATTCCGTGATGTACGATGATTTTCATTACCCCTCGTATCCCCACTCTCCTCGGAGGATGTCTTTCAATGTGTGCTTGTTCAGATCAGCGTGGACGCCGTTGATGAGGTTGTACGAAGTCATGACAGCCCACGGATTGGCCTCTCGAACAGCAATCTCAAATGGTTTCAAGTAGATCTCCCGAAGAGGGCGCTCGGTGATGAGCGAGTCTATCGTCAACCTGTTGGTCTCTTGCTCATTCCCCACGAAATCTATAGCCTTGTCAGCACATTCTCACCAAATTGTGACATTGATGGCATTTACGCTTAATGGTCGCCGCAACGCCCCTGTCTTGAAGACCTTTGATGTACTGCGCTGCCAGTTTTCCAGTGAGAAGGGGGTCTTCGGAGAAAGACTCAAAGTTACGACCGCCGAGAGGATGGCGGTGCATGCAGACTGTTGGAGCGAGAAGCATTTCTGCTGATCGAGCTCGAACTTCGAGAGCTAGATGTTGTCCGACTTGGTAGAGAAGATCTTTATTCCATGTCGCTGCGAGTGAGATACCACAGGGGAACAGTGCAGCCTACATATCCTGTTCAGTCATGTTTGTGCTGTTGGAGGAACATCACTGACCTTGGTGCCGCCAACAAAGATACCACCGCGAGCGCCATTAGGACCATCAGTTGTCTTGATCGAAGGGATACCCTTCTCAGGAATAGCTTTCGTTCTCCAAAAGTCTGCGGCTGTGAGGAGTGAGACCTAGAAGGGTTAGTGTATGACCAGTCAAAGAACCAACAACTCATGCCTTTTCCACCAGCGTCAGCCTTGCCAGCTTCTCTCTTGCTGCAGAGCGAGTGTCTCTCAGATGCTGAATCTTCTGCTGGGGACTACATGGAGGAGAGTACTCCGTATCAGGAGTAGAAGGGGTGTTTGAGTTGTTCATTGTGCTACTACCAATGTCAAAATCGTCCTGTAGGAAGGATGTCGTCTTGCTACGCCGTGCTTCACGTCTGATATGCAAAGTTGAACAAAGACAGCACAGGCAAGTTGAACCGAGGTACGAAAAGAAGAGTGTGTATCAAATCAAACGAGAACCCAAAACGTGATAGCAGCCTCCCTTATACCATCCCATCTGCAAGCAACGTACGCGAGCGGCACATAAGGTCATCTGCAACTAAGTAACATGAGGCGAACGGGATAAGCAACAAAAGGAAAAAGCACAATCGGTTGACTTAAGCTCGCGATCGCAGGGAACAAGGATTCAATGTGCATGTCGAGATAGGCATCCGCTCACTAATAAGCAGTAAGGCAGCCAGAGATAGCCCCGCAGCAGGGTTTGACCTCTTTGTATTTAGACGGACCGGCTGAACAGGCCGGTGAAATGACCCCAATAGGGAACTTGTGTTTGTGTTTCAGAGATGAGAAAGACGGATGCCGGTATATACGGACCGTGAGAGCGGAAGACGACACCGGTGCTTCCGGGGAGGAGAGAGAGATAAGAAAAGAGAGAAGAAACACGTGGTGCGATGAATAATATATGACAAGTGATGATAGTTCACATGTTTTATGCAAAGTGATATGATGTTGTGAATCGTCTTATCTTTATAATCTCAGCTGAGAGGGACGTTCTCTCCTTACGATTCTCATGTATGATGATGGGCGAAGCGAACCCGACAGCCTGGGACATAGCCCGCACCCGTGGACGAATCAGGAAAATCCGGGTCTGCGGGCCGTTATTCCCAACGTCGGTCGGAGCGCACCGCCGGGGAACTCGGAAAGCCAGCAAAGTCCTTCCGTTATGGTATTTAAAGAAGAGAAACCATGGCTTTTACGTATGCAATGGAAGCCAAATGTGTCTTTTTCGTTGCAGTTGCCGCATGTGGAAGTTTCGGCACTTGGGGAGGATATCGGGGCCTTGGCTTAAAAGAGGATGATGATGAGGATGGGGTTTAGGAGATATATTCCGGGCTGCTGAATGGGGTATTCTGGTACGAGAGCCGGTTGAGTGCCGATGCAGGTGGAAGCAGATCATTGAGTCTAGATTGTTGGTGCGTAGTTTGTTTATTGACGTTGAAGGTGTTGGTTGGAATGTTACGTGCTATACCAAGGTGTTGTATTGTCTTCAACAACAACCAATTGCCTACAGATCAATCAGTGAATTGTCTATTAGTGACATTAAATGGTTAAGTCCCAATTGAGTAATGTTTCAGATATTCCGGCTCATCTAATGGATCCCCCCATGCTCCGTCCGTGTGTCCTCCGGCTAAGAGGGGCCGGCTCGGCGCCCAAGGCTATCGGAAGCACCCGCTTACACGCGCCGACATCCGCACGTGTTGAACAACAATTGACACTCGCAAACTAAACTAAACCAAGTTCACAACATCAAAGAACCCCAATTCGCATCTCATATACAATTGTGATTAGTCTCTATATCCGCGCATATCACAGCATGCTTCGCTCAAGATCAAACTCATCGTACTCCCTGCAAGACCTATCTACTCGTCCCCCATCCCTTCGCCCTTCTCAGACATCGGATGGAAACACAAGGCCCCGAAACAGCAACACCTCCGCGCGTGGAGATGTCTCCGCTGCGCCGCAGAATGAGGAGGAGGAGAAGAGGTCGAGGCTGGGGAGGTTCTGGCACGAGTATGTGAGCTGTGAGGTTGACTTTTCGGCGTCGAGGGATCATCTAGGTATGTGCACCGAGGGAAGCTGAGAGGAGATTGGAGGAAGATCTCTGACGGGCATGAGGAAAGGGGTCTTGTGATGTGGGCTTGAGAGATGGGGAATGCATACAGGTGTGGTTCGGCTCGTGGGGTGGCTTCTGATGGGATATAGTTGAGGGTCGTAACAGTACTGACGTGGGGTTATAGCCAACGAGAGAACGTTTCTGGGTTATCTTCGCACATCACTCGCAATGTCAATGGTTGGAACGGTGGTTGCGCAGCTGTTTTCACTGCAGCACGAGGGTCAACATCAGGCATTTGGATACTTCGTCACGGGGAAACCTTTAGCGATGACTTGTTATTCCTTCTCGATTGGGACGATACTTCTCGGTGCTGTGCGGACTTGGAGACATCAACGGACTATGATGGGTGGGAAGGCGTTGGTTGGAGGGTTTGAGCTTCACCTTTTGGGGTTATGCAGCATGTTGGTATGTATCACTGAGGGGTTGTGTGATGGGTGACTAACGTGTTTAGCTTCTGCTGGTCTTCTTTTCTTTTCTTCTTGCTATTGATGTTGTTAAGGATAAGGAGGCTGTACCTACTGCAACTCCTTAGTTGGCGACATTGACGCATTGCACAGAAGAAGAAGCTTGAGAGAACAAGGCATATGTTCAGAAACTGTTTCCATTAATGTTAGGTACACAAACGCAAGCCCACAGGTAAGTCCTTCTCATCTCATCTTCATACACTCTTGCTCTTGGCTATCCTATTCTTGCCACTTCGCTTCTTGGGGTCCTTATGAATGCGAGCCCTGTCCTTACGCCTATGTATTGTTAGCCCAATACTAATGGAACAGTAGGGCACATACCCAGATCGTGTGGCAGAGTTTCGATACTTGATCAAAACCTGCTTATATTCCTCTGTGTTGTCACTGGCTGGCTGCAAGGCATCCGACAGAAGGAGGTCAGACACAGTCTTTGAGTCGACGGCTATCTTGTCTCCCACTTCGACGTCTGGGTCCGTCGTTGTTGGTTGATGGTCTGTCGCCTTGGAACCTTGGATAGGCTGGAGTACAGGAGTGCTTGGGATCTTTTGATCAAGTGTTTGCGGGGTTTTGACGATATCCGAGCTTGAGGCTTCTGGCGACAGAGATATGTTCTCCGGTTCAGAGGTCTGTCGCCCTTGAGATAGGATCGCATCGAGCCTTATCAACCTAGCTTCAAGGCTCTCGCCGCACCGAAGATAGACATCTATTGGTGCCACGACAGACGATGACGAGGAGGGACTAGGTATAGGAAGGGTACATCCATGTCCTACGTTGGGATCATGGCGGTCTTGGATCTTTTGACTCTCAAGAGGAGCGAGGGTGTTCCTTGAAGGATCAGGATTGTCCCTGTTCTCGGCGGTTAGTCCCCATCGACAAACAAAGCTGCCAACATACCGCTCATAAGCACTCTCCTCCAGAGAAATACTACTATCCCGTCTCGACACACCGTTGACTCTCTCAGTCGACTCACAAGAGCCACCAACACCAGACAAGAGGTTATGCATGGTAACTTAACCGACACAAACCAAGTAAAGAAAACCGTTTGCAAAGGACGGGGGAACCAGCTGACTAGTTATAAGGGCCTTCCAATAACAGCCAAGCACAAAAAGGCTCCTCCCGTTACCGACAGAGGGGAACCAGACCCGACCATCTGGGACGGACTCGAAGTGCTGGTCCCAACAGGATGGGACCCGTCCCATGCACCGGAATCACATCCGCGACCGGGGAGACGAGCGAACCCGCGAGGTTGGTTCACAGGGGGGTACAGATGAAGAGGAGGCTTGAAACTGCAATTCTTGGCTGACGATCATCTAATCTTGGACAATCTGGTATTTAATCCGAATCCCCCCAAAAAAGTGTGAAGCGGTGAGACGGAGGAATCGACCATGTTAAGCAGCTTCAGCATTAAACAGTCTGTATCGTGAGAGTGAGAGATTTGGGGGCCGAGTTCATGTATGCTGTCACCTTCCTCGTACAGCCTGCAGAACCGACCTGTCGGTAAAAGGGGGTTCTCCTCTCTCTATGCGTACCGCCAGCCTGGTAGGGCGCAACCACACCAATTTACAGGATATGTGACGTTATTGGTTGTGCTGGCGTTGGTTGACAACACCGCTGTTTCAGGCTTTCACATGTGGAGAGGGAGAGTGTCTGTGCAAAAGGACCTTGAAATAACAAATTACACCATGTTTGCTTATTTGGGGAGCTGGAGTCAGGTTGTGATGTGATGCAGTTATTTATGATTCATGTTGAGGGGGGTTGTGTGATTGACGTGCAGCAGTCTTGGGCTTGGCTTATATGAGTTGACGAGATATTGGATGATGATGCAATTGATTCAATATGAATAGACACCCTACGCTTAGTCTTTGATAGTAAACTCATTCAATTGACCTCAATTGCTCATTCCAACTCAGTCTTAACGATAATCCCTCTTCTCCCCATCTTCAACCAACTTGACCACTCTCTCCCCTGCATCCCAGCTGCACAATCCCTGCTCCTCGGTTGGGGGCCTCAAAGTTAATCAACCCTCCCCCAGCCCTCGCCAGCTGAAGCCTCCCTCCCCTCCCCTCACCACTCCCCAATATCAGAAGAGTCCAAGCCCTTGGACTTGCAGTACTTATCAATGTCCGCATATCGCCCGGCAGTCATCTCAAGATGCCATCGTACATCTTCCACTAGTGACAGTGGCAAACCGGGAGCCCCTACTTCTGGACACTCACATTTCTGGCTGAAGTTGCGGTCATATACCTGCCAAAAACCCCGTTCAGTCAACGATGAGGAAGCTGGGGGATGAGTCGATACGTACTCTGAACATTAATCTGAGATCTTTTATCTTTTTTGCCAGTCTCTTTTTTTCCGATTTAGAGAGGGCGTTTGAACAGGCGAGCGTCGGGGCATCAAGAGCCTTCATTGCTTTCTCGCATTTTTCAGCAATCTAACACCACGTTAGTATCTACCACTGCCATCTCCAACAATCACGAGCATCCTCACCTTGGGAAAATAATGCAGTAGATCAAAACACGAATCCCTATACTACAACTCTCAGCAACCTTCTCCAAACCAGCGCATCATCTTACATAAGGACCCTCCAGCGTAAGGATTCCATTTGACGCTCTCGTCACAGCTACCTGCAGGCTCAACACCCCAAAATTAAGCCGTTCCTCATACGGAACCTTTGGCCTTGTCGTCTCAAACATGAACTCTTCAAGTGTTTCGGTGATAATCCGATGGGGTGAGATGAATTCTTCTCTCGCTTTCTTTTCTTCATTTGATGGCGCTTTCCAACCTGGGGGAGGCCTTCTATATTTGCTGGTGCCATAATGTTTCTCATCCCCCCCAGGTAAGCCGGGAGGCCAGGTCTCAGGTTTGCTCCCGCATGCGATTGCTGCGTCGAGGCTGAGGATGGACAGGACGTAGGCGAACTTCATGGTGAGGGAGAGCGTGGAAGCTGTACCTTGATGTTGGAGGATGGGATATGGCTGGGCTTTTGTAGCTGGCAAGACGGTTCGCATCCACGTACATAATGGCGGCAATGGTACCTGAGAAGTGGTATGTCGGTTCATCGCCCGTCTCATTGACGCTCAGAGGCTTCGTTCCTGGAGTGATCCGTCATGAACCTGGCATAAAATACCAGATAGACTTCAGCCCTCGGCCAAACGCAACGCCACAGGCAACATCTCTCGCCAAGTAAGGGGCCATGAAGGCTGAGAAGTTGATTCAGCAGCAGGCGTCAAGACATGAGCGAAGGGTGAATGCGCTCTTGGCCTTCCTCTGACTGGATGTCACCAAAGCAACGAACTAAGCCAGCACTTCGTATACAGATCAAAACAACACTCACTCAAAGTCAATCACACCATGTACCAACTCAATCTCTTCGCTATTTGTAGCTACCATAAACCCCTCATTAACGCCAACCGAAATGCCCAGAGCAAAGCAACCGCTAAAAAAATGCTCATGAATGCAATCTGATTTTATATATGCAAGAAAACAACCGCTAATACAGTAACATCTCATAGCTCGTCCCGAGGCACGTCGAGGTTAGGCAGCCGCATCGACCACCATCTTGGACCGACAGGAAGACCGACCCAAACTCTGTAAAGACGCGAGACTTCTGATGTAAAAACACGGTACCTGCTACTGTTAGACTTTGCGTACACGGCTTGGCGGAAGAGGGGTATAAACTTACAGTGCCTTGGGCGTGCGCATCCATCCCTTAAGAATGATCTTGATAGCACCCTTGAATTGGGCAAACTCGAACGCAACGTGGGCCATCGTGCTGTCGTCCTTGGGACCCCTCTGTCGCAGCTCGATAAACTCCCTAACAGCGTCGTCCATCTGAGGGTTCTCCTCAGCCTCCTCCTCAAACTTCTTGTTGAACTTCTCGTTCTTGTTAAGTTCCTCAAGACCCTCCTGCTCCTTCTCGGCGAAGGTCTTCTCCTCCATCATCTGCTGAAACTGGCCAATGTTGTAGAGAGAGCTGCTGATGCGGGCGTAGGTATTGAAGAGAGCGACCAGCTCGGTGCGCTGGAGGTAAGGAACGTCGTCGCTGTTGTTATCGAGCTCGAAAAGAATCTTGAGAGCGGTACCGTAGCCAGCGGTTTGGAGCTTGCCCCAGAGGCGACACTTGTCGCAGCCAACACAGTCCATGAGACGGCTGACGTTACGGAAGCGGTTGCGGAAGTCTTCTTTCAGAGATGGTCCTTCGCCATTGACAAACATCAGGCTCTCGTCGAATATTTGAGGGACACTAGCAGCTTTCTCGGTGACCTCGAGGACCTTGGCGCGAGTGGCAGCATCCTCAGAAGCATCTCCCATACAAAACTTATAGTCCTTCTTCTGGAGATAAGGTCCAACCTTGGCGATAGCACGTGTCATGAGCGCATAGTTGAAGTAGACGTTTCCAATGCGATCAGGGAATTTATGCAGACGGTGTTCGTAGCAGGACAGGTTAGGGCTCCACTCGCCAGTAGTCTGGTTCAGGAAGTCCCAGCAAAGATGAGTGCTGATACTGGCGTGCATACCGGACATGACACGGTAGAACACACGCTTCTCAAGACACTCATCGTCAACCTCAAAGCCAGTGTTTGCGACAAACGGAGTATTGGGGTTCTCCTGACGGCGCTCCTCAAGCTGAGCTTGGCGACCCGCTGCATCGAGGATCTGCTTGAAATCTTGAGCAGCAGGACCGCGGTTCCATCCAGACAGGCCGAGATCGGCAGACTTGGGGAAGGAGCTCTTCTGGAAACAATTCTCTCTGTAAACGGCGTCCCAGACCTGCTTGGCCCCATCGCCTGCATATCCAGTGAATCGCTCCGGGTTTCGAACCAAGCTCACATAATCGCCCTTTGAGCTTGCGCTCTCGTCCTCAGGGACACAGTAATCTCGCTCGTCGCACTCATCATCATACTCAAAGACACAGCTCTCGCCGACATTCTCGCCAAGGCTACCTCCAAGAGGTCGCTGAGGATGCTGGCGCTGCGCCTTCTTCCCCGGATGCTTAGCACGAGGACCCTCGAGCTTACCGAGTGCATGTGCACGCCAGATCTCCGGGATATCCTCCTCGTTGTCCAGCGTCTCGACCGCACATCCAATGTTTCCGCACATGCCATTTTCGTCGTTCCAGAAGGGACATTTCTTGTGAAAGAGGTTCACTCGGTAGTGCGAGAAGAAGTCGGTGTTGTGGGTGAGGTCGTCGACGGCGGGTTTGGTCAGGGAGTTCAGTTTATCGAGAGTCGCATACGAAGCGCAGGCATCGCCAACGATTGACTTGGGCGAGATCTAGAAGCGTGTTAACGATGGCTTGCACAGCGGCGTAGGTAGCGATAACGTACATGGCATTCATCACTAGAGCTCTCGCAAGAACCGGGTGCAGCCCAGAGGGCAAACACAGAAAGATAGAATAGTCTGCTCGCAGACTTCATTGTCGCTGAGGGAGCTCAAGCGACGAGCCGGAGCGTAGGTGTCAGATTGTGTGTAACGAAAGATAAAGTATGACAAAGCCTCGACACTGCAATCGCCAGCGAGTGAAAGGCGATAGTAAAAAAAAAGTAGTATGAAGAAAGAAGAGAATGTCCCGTCTTCAAAGCCGTCGTTTTGATGTAAAGAAGAAGCGACGTATGAAAGTAAGCCAGCGGCAGGTAAAGTAAGGTAGACTAAAGTGGGTTGACGGCTTCGGCGGGCAGCGATGGACACTTTTCCTAAAGAGGAATGGACGCAATTGAGTCGAACGGTACCTGTAATTCAATGCAACAAGCGAGGTTGCGAGTAAACTCAGACAAAGGATGAACTAATTCATGGGCTGAGAAGTAACTTGAGGCGGAGGATTTATAAATAACTTGCTTGTGTGCCATGTACAGACAGACACATTGAAAGATGACACGCTGGCTGTTGATGTAGGTACCAACCTACATGCAGAAATGCTCCGAGTTCCGTGAGGCGAAGTAGAATTGATCTAGAACTCTACCGAATTATCTCTTCTCACAAAATATCTTAGTTACTCAATACTCTTATAGAGTTACAATGCCTCTGTATTTACTACTACCAAAGGCGCACTATCTATACAAGTTGAAACAGTCGCGCAGCATCAACAAAGCCAGAATACTTTCCCTAGGACTTCAATTGTATGCATAATCTTAGTGTAACGGTGTAAGTGAAATCTGTCCAAAGGACCAAAACCACCAATTACAAAGCATGTCGCCGATCTGAGCTGATTTGAAAGCATCCTAGCGGATTTAGGACAGCTTTCGGACCAAAAACATCAGACGATCTGCCGGGCGGTGGCTTCTGGATCAGCTCACCTTAAGGGAGCATTATCGTATTCCAGTGAATATACAGTATCTAAATAAGGAGCCATGACTCCGGAGTCACAACATTCCCCATCCAACCAAGACCCTCATATGACATCCTCCCTCCCTTTGTTTTTCCCACTCGCTGTTTCACAATTGTGGCGCATTCACATCCATGGCTCTGGAAAACTAGCCATGATTCACGGATCATCGACCGAAACGCCACAACTCGACAATGAGGCCGTCATCCACGGACCTTCATAGGTACAGTAAATCGATCATTTTGTTTACCTATTATTATGCGATGCTGTATCATCCGTTTCCATGTACTTCTGCACCCAGCCTCCATCACAAAGCCCATTTTTTGTCCCATCATGCGCTTGTAGAAGGGGTATCACTGAGCAAATCCTTCTTCTCTCTTCCCCCTCCTCCAAAAAAAAGTGTAGCCCCAAATCAGAGACATTCAACAAATAAAACACGTTTAGAAACAACAACCAGCAAACCACTTGTCGATTGCCCAACCAAGCCCAAACACCCACGCGCGACGCGTTTCCGGATCGTTCCCAGATCCAACTCCGTATTAAAACGTTCCCCCACGTCTTGGTCGCTAGGGTTTGGCGGATCCAATTCTCGACTCCCATCATCCGTAGCCCATCCACTCTGTCATGCAAACTCCCCCATTGCCCTGCCGCTTGGACAACAACTCAGTGTCTGTGCGTCATACACAGACTTCGGAACCAGGAGACTGGTATGTCGTCTCCCTTTACATCTCGACAGGGTATCGCATAGCATAGCATAGGTATAACAAGCCCGAGGCCTGCTACCGACTGGATGAACGAGGACGTTGCGAACTTGATGAACCAATAAGTCTCTTTTTGCTTCTCTCTCTTTATATCTCAACGTGAACGTGCAAACCGTAAAATCGTGAGCCGACGTGGAAACCTCCGTCTGAGCTTGAGTATGGCACCGACAAAAGGGTGCTGTGCAGTAAATATGTATGGTACATTGGGGGAAATCTGAGTCGTGCGTCTAGCCGGTTACTGGGGAGGTTGGAAGTTGAGCGGTCGCCTAAGTTCACGTTAGAGGCATCCAAGGTAGGTCCCAGCATTGGGATTGCCATGAAAACATACTTGAACAGGAGGATGTGCGGTTCTGGCTCGTGGACCTCGTAGTGTTCCCATCCTAGACTCTTCACGGTTGTTAGTCCTGATTGCTGGCAATCTCGTCACCCCCACCAACGATGGAGGCACGTGTTGGCAAGGGCGTGAAGTCGTACCTGAGTGATGCCAAGCGCTCGCCATTCCTCCTCCCACAAGAGCTTGAGAGTACCCTTGGAGGTATCGTGGTAGTCTTTGGGAATAGCCTTGAGCATGGCTTTGGGGAGCTGAACATGACGGTATTCATATTCGCTGTCCGAGTATCGTGCAGAGTAGTGGATCGAGTCGATGAACTCTTCCACGCGGGCGCGCTCCGAGTCTGACAGAGGTCGGGGCGTCTTATTTCGGCGAGCGGTATCGATGTCGAAAGGCATTTTGGCGGTTGTTTTGTTGGTTGATGAGGGGGAGAGAGAGAGAGCTCGAGGATGCGGGGAGGGGCACAAGAGCTTCGGCCGATCGATTGGTGAAGTGCGGGTCAAAAAACAGAGATCCGCGATTTTCGTCAATGCTTTGCGAGGTGAATGCTGTGTCGATTGTGTTTGCTGAACCCTGAACGAGACCGAGTGAATCTGAATCTCTGTGAAATGTTTTGAGAACGGATGTCACGCGAGATCGGCGGGAAGGTAGAATCTTGCAGCGCGAGGCTGGGCTTCTCGGAGGCGGTCAAAGATCTTCCGGGGTAGAAACTTGGATGGAGACGGCGGGGGGAGGGTCCTTTTGTAGAAACCCGGTTTGGGGGGGGAAACAGAACGAAGCCGCGCTTTAGAAGCACGAAAAAGTTTTGGTCAAGGTGGAAATAAAAAGAGCCGTGGAAGAAAATCAGAATTGCCTCTTGTGACGAAAAGAGTCAATCGAGATGGAAGAGAATCAGTAAATCCTTGCGGGTAGAAGTGAAAGAGGAAGAAGGTGTAGATGGGAAGAAAAAAAAGGGTGAGGAGGAGAGGAAATAAGGAAAGATTTTGGTGATGGTGTTGAGAGGGTGAACCTGAAATAGAAGGCAAGGCAAGGCAACCTAATGGATGGGATAGCACCAACGGCGTGCGCTCATGGAAGGAACCTTGCTTTGATTTGATTTGGTGGTTACCTACGCTTCAGTGGCATCCAGTGGTCAGTGAGTGGTGAAGAGGGGTGCATTGGCTTTGTGTGGCTTGAACAAAGTAAACAAACCATTTACCTCTCCCAAGCAACACCAATAAATCCCCCTCTTTTTGCTTCCCTTCACGAATAACGAACCCTCAAAATAGGCCTCAACCTCAAGCATGATGCCTATTCAGGCAATCAGTGGCTCCTGTCTAATCATGTTGTTTCGCCTAGCCCAAGCATACCTTAGCCTCCACCATGTCTCTCATGTTGCTTCCCTTAAGCAGTGTAGTTGGAGATGTTGATCAACCAGCCATGGTTTTTGTTTACATGAGACCTCATCCTCTTTTTACATACCCCTCCAATTCAAATGATCGACATCGTTTATTACTCAATCTCACTGACAAGGATGCTCTATCCAGGGGACCTAGCTACGACCGTTGAAGTTGGGGGCCGTGAATAACACAAGCCCACGCGTGCGTGCGTGCATTTCCGGGACTTTTCCCATTGCCGTTGCCCAGCCTCGATCACATGAAATATGAGAAGGGGTCTGTGCGTTAGCTGTTTCTGATAACCAATGCATTTTGTGAAGCTATTCAAACTCAATCAATATGTGCAGTCACCAAGACACTAATGCAGATAGTCAAGATGATAGTGAAATAGTTTCAACTTACATTTCCCCCTCTCCCTAACAAGCGGAAAGGTCATGAAACTCCCACACGTGGCCCCAACACACGTCTCATTCTCATCCCTCAAGTCCTCTTCTGTCCAGTGTCGAAGCTAGCACTCATATCATGCTGCAGCAATGGCCCATCTCACATTCCGTCATGCTCAGCTGGTGTATCCTCTTCTCAGCTCGAGACCCTCCCTTGTTTGTCTTTTCAAGAGCCGAATGTCACGTCATGTCAATATGCACCATGTCACATTGTGCTGCGACTTATCCGGGCATCCGGTCTTGTTTTGCGTCGCTTGCTTAGAATCCGCAGACACCCGATTCGCATCTTGCTTTTTCTCGATTGGGCCCGTAGAACACCATGTATCCAATTGATCCTCGGTAGCCTAGAGCAACCCGAAACTTCATGACCCCAATCTTCTAGAATGATAACCGAGTCCAAGCCATCCCGAGACAATCCGCCCGTTTCACCGGGGCGAGCGATCCGGCATACTTTTGTACCCATGACTCCGTCTGCTCTGACGTCGGTTTCTGTTGGTTATCTCGATATAAATAACGTATGACTTTTGTAAACTGCAATGCATGATGACATGGAACCAGCTATGTCATGTCTTGAGAAAAGAAGGTCGCTTCGAAAATCCTCCGCTCCGGCCAGTCTCCTGCAGTGCAATGTGATGCACGGCATTTCCAACCTTGACCTTAATGCCAGCAACGCTAATCTCCCATTTCCGGATGTCATCAAACTTGGGTTGTCTGAACAATCGCAGTGTCTTGAGTGACATCTCATCCGCTGGTAGGTGAAAGGTCCAGCCAATGGATATATGGAACGCATCTCCCACTGGCTCATTGGCTTTCCCTTGGTATAGCGGGGGTTGTCCGTAATGTGTTGCAACATTGTTACTCTTTGTCAACAATGAAGTGAGCTCTGGGTTCAAAGGTTTGACTCCATCCTTACTATCGGGAGGAGACTTGGGACCACTGGCGACACGAAGGATGAGAAATGTGCGATCGGAATCTGGTGATCTGTACCACGCGAGCCCTTGTGGTCGAACAACAAAGGGAGCGATGCCACTGTTGTCCAGGGTTTCTGTGATCTTGTCCAAGAACTCGTCCTTATTCCCTGTGGTAAGGGATAACGGCCGAGACAGACTGATGTGAAGGGGTAGAGGTGATCCTAGGTCGCTTGTCAGGAAGTTATAAAGCTTGATCTCACTTGACACTTCCTTCTCGATGTCAGCCATGAGACTCGTCAACAAGGCATGATGTTTTGTTGAGGGATGCCCTGAAGAAAGTCAGCTTTGCATGGATTGAAGTTGAGATGGCATCAGACACTCACATTCGATGTAAACATGACTGGGCCAGTTACCAACTACATGAGGAACTTGGCGCTTCCTCCCATGATGCAGACTCGGATCATCAACGACACTCTGTCGAACGGTAGAGGCATACAGGTCATGAAAGGTATCGGGCAACGGTGGCATAGACGAAGCGTCCGCATCTTTGCTCACGGAGCGAACATCTCCATCTGTACTCCGGGAGGAGTGGGTCGTGATGCCGTCACCTCCCTTACGGCGTTTGACACGGTGAGAATCGGAACTGGAGCTCTCGTCGTCGGACCCTGAGGAATAATCGACGAGGGCCATTGATTCAAGCCCGATAGTCCGTGTCGGAGGTTTATGTACGTCATACAGACGTAATCTTTTGGTGTTTTCTTTATCTCCAGATTGAGAGCGGATAATCGGCCTTTCGTGGGTTGTCTGAATTGTGTTTGGTCTTTTTACGCGGCAATTATTCCCGGCGAGTGGGGCGAGATGAACGGGTGACGACGATGGGGTCTGATGGCGTCGTTCACCTTGACTTCAACACCCGTTTCAACGGTGATGTCCCAGTATCTTCGGTGCTACGGAGCACTTTCTGGCTGAATTGTCTGCCGTGCCTAAGTCATTTTGGTTATGTATAATGCAACGGAAAGATCCGATGTCCGGGATGCCGGGTATCTGGATACATTTGCTGGTGATCCGCGTATAGGTAGATGTAGGGTAGCAATGGGACGTCATGGTAGATAAAATGCGTCAGGTCTGGAGCCAAGCAAGTAGAGTTTCTTGGCCGAGATATCCAGACATCGGACGATCTGGTAAGGTGCCATTGAAAAAGGTACAAACCTTGAGGCTAAAAATATGAAGCTGAGGGTGTAGAGCAGATGCAACTCTGCTGGTATGGAATTGGTGCTGCCGCTAAACTCACAAGGATGAATGAATTGTCCGTATAAACTCTGCGATAAGAATGTCAAAGCTTCGAACCTTGATACACTCTCGGAAAACAATTATGGGCTTTTTATAGCCTGTATTTCAATTGCAGATGCCGGCATTGAACCGATCAATGCAATGCTGTAAAGACGTAGCTAGCGGTCTGTGATATCTTCCATTGTCGGACTGGACTCGTCTTCCCCGCCGGCCTGATCGAGGTGGCCTAGGCGGGGTCCGCCAGCTGTCATCCGTTACTTTTAGGCTTTGAAACGCCAACGGCAAGCCATTCCATTAGAGAGGAGACCATCAATCACCTGTCGGGCTAAAAAGTCCCTACAAGCAGTAGCGAGCTCGTTAGGCGAAGACCCTTTTTAGACAAGGTTTGCCTGCAGTGACCGAGATGCTGGCCAGGTACAGACGGGGCCTGATGCATCAGGTGACTGATCAAATGGTGAGGTTCCCTTGACTGTTCCGTCGACAGCTGGCATCAGGCATTCCATCATTTCGTCTTCTTCATGCTATTCCTATATCTACTCCACTGCTAAGCCTTTTAGTCTATCTCGCTGGACGCGCGTTGAGGCTTCAAAACCTCGTGTAGCTGACGTCGTCTCCAACCATTACTTCCGAGTGTGCCGCGATTGGGAGAGTAAAGTTGAGCGAGGCCGATCGACCGAGCCTTGTGTGAGAGACACTGATTGACATTTGACATTTGACAATGACATTGACGTGCGGGACCGAATTGAGTGTGACTGCTCTGGCCCCTCCTCCATGATTTCTAGCTCCTCCTGTGCTGCCCAAGATGGAAACAGGAGATGTACGGTTCTACCTGGAGAGTCCCTGATCGGTTTGAAGAGGCGTCAATAGCGTTGAGCCAGAAAGCGGATGGAGCGGCTGAAGTCTGAATGGCGTGGGCAAGTTCATGTCCAAGGTGCTATTTGGGATCACGAGGGGGACGGGAAGTGCCCCTCCCCGCTAAATGATAGACTCTGAATGGGCGCATGATGGATTGGATTGGATTGGAGGGGACCAGACCGAGACCGAGACCGCTCAGACTCAGAGATCTACAACCCTACCTCACTTTCTTTGCCTTGTACCTGCCGTACCTGTCCTGTACCTTACGTAGCTAAGGAAAAAAAAAGAAGGGCTCTTTTCTCTTTGGGTAAAGTTGTCTCGAAATGATTAGGCTGTGCATGAGGTGCTGTGCCTTCTGTTGTTGATAAATGAGCTGCATCTCCTCCCACCTCGTTTGTTCCGGTCCCTTGTCTCTTCTCCCCCAAACTTTGTCTCTTATACCGACACACAATAAATCAATCAGTCAATCACTTTGTTACGTCGCATTTACAATCGAAATCGATCCCGACAACAACAACCAAGCGAACTTGCATTACACTATTGGCCAGAATCACAAGTCGCAGTCATCTCTTTCGAATAGCGTTTACTCGTAGACGCCATCGCATCGTTTCTTGCACTCAATCACCATTGTCGTCCCGCCTCGACTGTCGACTCGACAAACCCGACGACTCTTTCGCGGGGGACTAAGCAATTCCCCGGAACCCATCTCTTCCTTCTAGAGCAGCCGCCATAATGAAGGATTCAAGCGACAAGCAATGGGTAAGTTCCTGGACCCTTACCTGAGCTAGGATGTCAATGTCCATCATGCCCCAGTCTTTTCCTCTTCTGTTTCTTGGTCAGGGCCGATCACTTTCTGTCCGCTTCTCCCCAACGTCATCCCGAGCCTGCCAATGATCGAACAACGTCACGTCAGGGCCCAAGCGAGGAGAGGACCCTTTGTCGCCGTATTTGTTGCGTCAATGCAGATCCTTGCATCGGGCTCCAATCTTGACGTTGCTTGGCTGTTTTCTTGGTGTTTGCCAAGTAGACGACCAAGCAACTTTATTCCTACGTGCTAAGCTACGCTAGCTGTACCACAGCCCAGCGGTCCACGCAAGCCTGATGACGTTCTAAAAGGCAGACCACTTACATAGACACAATATCTTCGCGCAATCACTCACTCTCTTCAACCTTTTATCTACCATTTTCTTTATCGCAAACATTCTAACTGAATTGCATAGGCCAAGGCTTACATTCTTGATCCATTGAACGGTATTGAACCAAACCAAGACACCGGTATCGGCGCATCCCATAGCCTTGCTGCTCAACTTCGAAACATTTCTTTTGAAGGCTCAAGTTCAAACTCGAACTCGAACTCAAACAGAGACCGCTCTCCCGAAAGAAAGCACAGGCACAAATCAAGCCATTCGAGTCAAAGACATCGCCAAGGCAGCTATCCTACTCCGCCAACATCTGCCAGCCCGACTCGCGACAGCTTCCACTCCTCAAACCCTTTCTCCGACGCTGCAGCTGCGCGCCGTCAGTCTTCAGCTCCATCAGTGACTGTATCTCCCCCGGATTCTCCCCCAGGTCCTTCTGATACTCGTCGTGACCCATTCACTTCCTCTGTCAATCGGTCAGCCAGCGCTAGAGTTCCGCCCTCGCGTAATCGACCTCAAGTTTCACACAATCGCAGCTTCAGTGCCAGCAACTGTGGAGTTTCTCGCCAACGCTCACTGATTCAACGATACCCAGGCGACATGTCTCACCGACCTCTCGATATCCTTAGAAAGGAGGCTCGCGCAGCCGACCGCGCCCCCCATCTTCGTCGCAAGCAAATGCCCATGACAGACACAATCGATGCTCTGGATACCATTGGCGGGATGTATCATCATGGCGGCCCGTATGACGCCACTCTGGCAAGCCGTAACCGCAACAAGAAGTACTCCCCCGTTGCTGCTGTTGAAGACTCGAACCGAGAAGCTCTTCGTGCTACTCCTAGAGAAAACATCCAAGATGCTCTGCTCAAAAAGATGCCTCTCCAAGGCACTGCTGATATTCCCAGCGGCGAGAGGGACTTTAGCGGCAACACCATAGATTATGAAGAGGGTGCTGATCTCATGAGAGAGCCGGACGCTGTTGGTGGCGCGTACAAGCGTTGGGATGGTATTGTAAGTGACATTTCTATGATGCGATCATTATAACAGTTGCTGACCTGAATAGCAATACCACCCCGATGACCTCAAGGGCAAGGGTGAGCCCTCTTACACATACGAGAAGGACCTCAAGGAGCAAAAGCGTGTCCGCCGAGGTGAACCCGTCGAGTACGAGCTTTCATCAAACATGCGAGGCAGCAGACGTCCACCTTTCAGCCACAACCGCAGCTTCAGCGAGAACCCACGAACAACACCTGAATTCTCAAACGGCACTGACATTCGTCGCAACAACTCGACAGGCAAACACCGTCTGAGCGATGGCATTCGACGACGTTTCGGCAGCATGCGACGCAAGAAGGTAGAGGTCGAGTAGATACCTACAACTTTGTGTGACGTTTTTATTATTGTGATTATAGCTTGGTTTGGTATTGGCGTTTTCTTTCTGGGATTTATACGTACGGGAGATGGCTTCTTACTCTTGGGCGAGTAGTGACGACAAAGATTAGTCAAGACTTGATGAGACAGGCGCTATAGGATATAGGTTTTGGGTATGGCCTGTTCAGATTTATGGAAGAAACAGACTTGGCAAAACAAAAGTCGTTTGCTACTCATTTTCTTTGTTCTTTTCTTGGGCTTGTAGATGGGTCTAAGCATGTATATAGTTGTGTTTGTACTGCCACTCCTTGAAAAGACACTTTTGACATTCACACACGACTATTTGTGACGATGCTAGTGAGAACCTGTAATGACCGTGATACCCAGTTCTCGTAGACAAACAACTCTCACCGCTTGAAAAGTTACCCTTGCAATACTATGCATCCATTGAAGCTATATATTAACAAACCACTTTCTGACTTTTGTCAAAAGCATCTAGAAATACGACAACCCACTCCATCCCAAAACACCCTCAAGCTCCTCCCTCAACTCCTCAACACCATCATATCCCCCCTTACCCGCAATCTCCGCTCTCTTCGCAGCACCAAGCTCCGCCCACCTCGCCAAAACAGCACCGTCCACAATCGCCCTTCCACCAGCTGCCTCTACGCCTACAGGTCGTATACCATCGGGTAACCTATGCGCTTTGGCGTTCAATCCGCCGTGTGGTGTCAGTGCGGGGAGAAGTTGGTTTGTTACTGACAAGAGACGACGGTATGTTGTCTCGGGGAGGGGAATGAGCGTTGATAGGTGGCCGGATGAAGAGGCGAGGAGGAGAATGTGTGGAGGGTCTTGGGGAGAGGGGTGGGAGGGTGGTAGGGTTCGCGGGAGGAGGAGTGTTGTTGAGGGGGGGTTGGGGGAGACGGAGAATGAGGTTCTATGGAGGAGGAGATGGCCCTGAAGAGATTTAGGATCTGTAGTTTGTTAGCACTTAATCAGTTTATGTGAGGAGGAGTACTCACGCTCGGGGTTGAAGTCGAGAATATGTAAATCACCATCCGCATCCGCTGCAACAATAGCCAGATCTTCACCATCCGGCAGGAAATCCGCCACCAGAACCGGTAACCGGCCATGGCTCTTACCCAAGACCTTGAAAGTATACGGCTCCTCAGTATATCCCGCAAACCAAACCCCCTTGAACACATCAGCCATGAGACACAGCCCTGTACGCGGCAGTTCCCTCGCAGTAGATACGTGGCAGCTCATGTCGAGGAAAGCAACAGGTAAAAGGGACCCGTCCTCCTTCAGACCGCGCACCATGCACTTTTGCCCCTGCGCGACGAGCATGAGGCCTTGGGTGCCGATCTCAGAAATGGCTGTTACGCCGCCGCGGGGAATGTCTTCGCGCGCGATGGCTTTGAGACGCTTGTTGGTTTCTGGCCTGCCGGGCTCGGGGATGACGGTCACGATGTCGAAGACGTGGACGCGCCCGCGGATGGGGAGGTCTTCACCCTTTGAGACGGCTGTGCCGACTGTGACGAGGAAGCGACGCTCCTTTGTATCTTCTGAGACTTCTAGGTACAGTGTTTTCATGCACTCGATGGATTCGCAGGATTCAAGCTCGAGTTCGTGGATGACGGTCCAACTCACCGGGCTGATGAGCTTGAGAACACCGCGGGGCATGGTTGGTGGGAAAGTGAGTGTTTCCTTGGCCCATTCTTTGTGATAATCGTCGTCTTTGGGGAGTTCGAAGGGTTCGCTTATCATGCAGCCTGCGATGTATGCACCTGTTGGTTGATGATATGCGATGCCGCGAACATCAGCGCCCAGAGGGACTTTCTTGACTGAGACACCAAGCTCGGTAAAGTTGGTATCTGGTGGGAGTTGGGTCACTCGTGCGATGCCCTTGTCATCGGCGTAGATGAAGCCGCGATCACAGCCCTCGGTGTGGAAGGTGCTCATACCGCGGACACCGAGGCCTTGAAGACCAATGACGCGGGGGATACTCTTGCTGGACTTTATGACGAAGCTTGGTGAAGGACCGGGGAGGAAGACGGTGCTGTAACCGTTGACGTTTGCGCATGAGCGAAGGGGTACGAAGCGTGGTTGTTCGACGTCATCTTGCTCTGCCTCTACGGGTATAGTGGCTAATGTTGTGTTGGAAGTCTTTTTGAATGAGAGGGTGGCGGAGAGACTGGTTTCGCCTTCTCTGACATGGCGAAGAGGTTCGTAGATTGTGAGATCATCGGTTTGGTTGCGCAGCTGGTCATGTTAGAGAAGTTCAGTGAGGGTAAAGAAGAACTCACGATGAGGTATGGAGATTGAGAGGTGGCGTCGCCAAGATCAGCGACAAGAATCTCGCGGAGGTTCTCTTTTGCTAGACCGCGTCGCAAGGTGTAGTCTGCTGAAAGATGAGGAGGCACGTAACAGAGACCTTCAGCAATGTAAACGGGCTTGGAGAGATCAGGGAGTGCGTAAACCTGTTCAGTCAGTAGCTGATATCCAATGGGGAGGATTGGGACTTACATGTAGTGCACCAGTTGAGCTGAGCAAGAACATCATGATTCTCTCAGTCTCTGCGCCCTTATCGCTGGCGTTCGGTTGGAAAGCACCCTTTGTATCCGCATACAGACATCCAGAGTGCCACTTGGTATTCTGCAGAGTCACATCCATCTTTTCCACTTCCTCAAGCTCATTGTTGCTGTCGATCTGTGCCAACATAAGACTGCTGTCGTCGCGGATGAGTAGGAGGTAAGGATCAGCAATGCTGGCGCTTGTGACTCGGGGTTCAGCGCCGGTTTCTTCATCGAGCATGGGCAAGATTTGAGTAAGACCGAGATCTGGACTTGTCAGTATGTGCGAATGTGATCCAAGCAGGCGACTCACCTCCATCGTAAGATCGAACCTCGGATTTGAGGACTTGAATGATCCTCATCTGTTTGCCCATCGTTCCAGCCTCAATAGTAAAACCAGCCGCTGGGTCAAACTCAGTGTCCTTCAGCGTCTCGAAGCCTGCGCCAGTAAGAGCATACACATCTGATGTCTCATAACCATCAAGATCGACCTTAGCGACTATCATGTACTTGTCATGCTGTCCAAATGTCTCGTACTCGTTACCCATGCCGACATTTCCACCAAGAGCTTTTGGCATTGGCTTCTTAACAGACATGGTCCAGAAACCCCTTGCCTCTGGAAACTCGAATCTTCCAATGATCTTGGGCTGAATGTTGCGGTTGAGAATGGCCAGTGAACCGGCTTTTCCGCGTCCGACGACACAGGCTAGATGAAGATCCGAAACGACGCCCTGTGACAGAGTTGCCTCTTCGCTATCGGGATGGCACGATATCTTGCCAGCTGTCAAGTCCTTGATCGGGGCGATGCTGAGCAGGGTATCGTGAATGCGGAAGCTCAACTCGCCCGCTTTGCCTCCACCATTGAGAGCCTGAGCCGGTTTCGCAGCAGCAGATTCGGTGCCGTATAAATCGTCATCCTCGTCGTCTTCATCCTCAAGATCTAGATCATCCATTTCCAGCCCAATATCCGTATCGATAAGCCTCGGCTTTCGTCTCTTTTCCTGTCCCATCTTTCTTGTCCAGCCCAACACCACAGAATCGCCAACTTCACTACCCACAAAGTACGCATTCTTGCCAAGTTTCGACGCTGTCGATGCGCGGCTTTTGATCAGATTGCCCCCGTTCTCATCTGCGACCAGCCTTACGGCAAGACCAGAGACAGTTCTGCCATCGAGCTGGAATGTAACTATTCCAATGCGACCATCGTTGAGAACGAGCAAGAGCTCGCCGTTCTCAATTGACAGTGTCTCAATGATACAGTGCTCCAATCGTAGGTTAAGGTCCGCCTGATCTGTCAAGCTGAACGAGGTAATCTGTCGAGCCATTGAGTTCACCGCCACACCATTGGACTTGCCAGACTGATCCACATGAATCAGCTCATTCTCTCCTATCAACAACGAACCGCCAACAGGCGCTGGTAGCGGGATAATCTTGAATAAATCTCGAGGAAGGTCGGTAACGGAAAGAATAGTCGTCGAAGCTCGCTGCTGTAAATCCAACGTAAAGACTTTGTATGTGAGATGATCTTTCTGACCAAGAGAATGCGCTCGCTCTTGGCTAGATGACAGGATACCAAAAGTCGGTTCTCTATACTCATGCAGAAAAGCGAAGTGCACGGGATGAAGCAGACTGGGATCAAGGAGCGGAAGACGGAGGACAAAAGATGGTGTATACGCTGGTTCTAATGTGTCGCTATCTCCATTGGCGACTGTAGTAGACTCTTTGACGGGTCGTGGCCCATCGAGATCCTCATCCCAATCATCCATCTCCAAGTCTTCTTCCGCTTGTCTGAATGGCAGGATCGCGAGGTTGCGCGAGCCGAACTGGAAGGCAGCGCATCGACTGCCGGGGTCGGTCTCGAGGTAATTGGCGTATTCATCAAAAGAAACCTCCCATGGCGCGCCGTGTAGCTCCTCTTTCTCGTAGTAGTGGATGGAGATGGTCTCGAGGTTGCTCTTCTCTGGATCCCATACAGCCATACATAGCTTCGCAGCTTTGTAGGCTATTAGGAGAGCTTCACCTCCGCATTTCGAATGCTTCGTCTTGACCTTGGCTAACCCCGTGATGGTGCCGGATAGCGGAAGCTCCGTGACCAGAACTAGCTTCGTGAGGTTCGTGCGATCGGTTCGGACAAGCATTGTCTCGCCGCCAAGAAACGAAGACTCGAGTCCATCATCGTCGTTAGCGCGGTGATCAAATTCGGGTTCAGGCTTTGCTGTCTGGGCAGGTTGGTTCTCGGGATCGAATTCGGCGGAGATGGCCTTTGTTGTAAAGATTTGGAGTAGGGAACCTTTTGCGACAACGAGGTTGGTAGCTGTAGCTGATGTGAGAGAGACAGTCAAGGAGTGTGTTACGGCTGAGGGAGCCGCAAGCTCGGTGTAGGCCTGCATTTCAGCGAGACCATTCTTTTGTAACCGAAAAATTGGTTGTTTTGCTGAGTTCGTTCAAGTCGTTCGCGATGTTGCTTTATTGAATGTTTGGCCCAAAAGAGTAGAGCTCAAAGCTTCAAACGGATTATTGACCTCCGTCTTCCGTGTCACTCACCCTGGCTGCCCAATCGATAAAGGTTAGTTGATGTTCCAGGGGTGAGCTAGCGAGGCAGAGCCATCTCCACTTAGCACAAACGCTAGCGTATACATTGCGTCACGAAAACATCGGCAGCTTCAAGCTCACCTCAAGCTTGACCACTTCTGATCGAAGCCACTGAATCTTGTTTTTGTACGAAACTTGCCTTTCTCTGATTGATCAAAGTTAATCACGTTGCTGCACAGATCGACTCGTTAGCGACGTCACCCTTGGTTTGGGATCGATTGATCTCCTTCGAAATCCCCGAGATCTGCTACTTTAAAAAGAAAAACACCCCCAAGCCACGTCGCGACCTGGTCTAGCGGATTCACTTCGACTTGCTTGTTGATCATCATTTGCAACAACAGTCTTTCAGATTAATCCAAAATGGCCCACGCAGGCCTCGTCCAGACCAGTTTGATCTGGGTCGCTTATGCCGTCGCTGTCGTTCTCTGTCTCGCAGCTGCTATCATCACAACATTTACCTGGCAAACGCCCCGCGAACGTTCCGCCGTCGTCAGCATCGTCGCCATCATCAGCTTGACTTCTCTACTCGCTACGGTTCTACTGCTCCCTGTTGATATTGCTCTCGTCTCTGCGACTGCCTCTGCAACCCTTGGCGCCAAGAAGGACTGGGCTACTCCCGAACGCATCGACGGTATCCTCTACACCCTCAAGGTTGTCTACTACAGCTTGTACAGCTTTGATGCTCTCCTCTGTCTGATCGTCATTCCTTTCGCCTACTTCTGGCATGAGGAGTACGATGAAATCGAGGTTGAGGAGGAAGGTCGAACCTTGAGCAGCCGCTTCTTGGCTGCTGCCAAGTACACACTCTTCTTCGTCGCATTCGTCGTCGTTCTGTTCTTACTCGGTTTCTTCGTCCCTGCCGCTGGCGATAGCTCTGAGTCGCACTGGGATCTCGACTACTTCAAGAAGCTCGTTGCCCAAAACCATGGCGAAAAAGCATTGACTTTTGCACTGGGTCTTCTGCTCACCCTCGGCACACTGCTCTATGTTGTCTACACCGGCGCTGGCCTTGCCCTTCTCCCAATCTCGTTCATCAAGGCGGCACCTTCAATCTCAGCTCCTCAGCTCCACCAGAATACTGCTTCTCAGCTTGAACAGAACCGCGAACGCCAGCGACAGATCGAGATGCGCAATGCTGGCAGACAGGAAGGCATGTCTCGAAAGGATCAACGAGAGCTCGATGCTCTGGTCAGAGAAGAGCAAACCCTTGTACGACGCGAGAGACTCGCGGCTGAAGCTCAGGGCGAAGGCCGCAGCAGAATCTACCAGGCTTGGCTCAAGGTCTGCGCTGTCTTCCGCCCCATCAAGCTTCTTGGTGGAATCTTCCTTCTCCTCCTATCTCTCGTCATCTTCGTATCGATGCTCATCACTGGCATTGACAAGGCCAAGAACTCGGTTTGCAAGCAAAAGTGCGGTTACATCCTTGGCCAGATCCACGTCTTCCAGCCCATGAACTTCATCTTCGTCAAGTCCGCCAAGGCCTTCCCCGTCGACTACATCCTCATGGCCCTTCTGGTTCTTTTCTTCTTCAGCAGCTCCATCTCTGGCATTGCCACTGTGGGTATCCGCTTCCTCTGGGTTCGCATCTTCCACATCCGCAAGGGTAGAACTGCTCCCCAGGCTCTTCTCATCGCGACTGTCATGTTGGGTCTGATAATCTTGGCCACCAACTACGGTATCGCTATGTTAGTTGCTCCTCAGTATTCTACCTACGGCACGCAGACTTTCTGCGCTAACGAGCCTGAACATCCTGGAGATCAGCCAGACTGCCGAAATCACAAGGACATGATCCATGCTTGCTCCGAAGCGCTGAAGTACAAACACGCCAAAGACGTCTGCACACCATCGGTCATGTCAACATTCCTCAACCGCATCACAATCACATGGCCCTTCTTCGGTCTCGTCGACTTCTGGGCTCAATTCGCCTTCCTCGGTGTTTTCCTCATCGTCTTCGTCACAGCTCTCTTCCGCACCCCCAAGCTCAATCTTTCTCAGATCGACGAAGAAGCCGAGGCTGATGAAGAGGAGAGTCTCCTCGCTTCCACTGGCCGACGATTCGGCGCGACATGGCAGGATGTACGAGGAAAGCCCAGCAGCTCAGGAAACGAGTCTGCTACCAACGGCAATGGCTCACAATCCGCTGCTTGAAGTTCGCGTATAAAATAGTATGAGTTAGTTCAGATTGATGCAGGCATCTTTGGTTTGGCACGGCAACACGGTGGTTAGGAGTTTAGTTTCGCAATATTTGGGTATATGTTTTAACACGCAAGGAATGACAAATGGTAGTGAGGTCTAGCTCGAAATTGAAATGGTTTTATGCTCCCAGCGCTACCTTCTTCTTCTCCTTCTCCTTCTTATCCTTGGTGAACTGAACAGCTTTATGGCTTCTCTCATCGAAGCCAGCTTGTGGTCCACGATGCATCTCGTACCAACATCGCGTACAGTAAACGTCATCATCGCACCCTGGACATCGCACCGTTGCGTCCTCTAGACAAACGGTACACCAGCTCTCCACATCGTCATCAGTGTAGTTTGTCCGTGAAGTTAGGCGATTCACCGGTTGGCCTGAAGGTTTGGACGTAGGTACGGAGGGAAGGGCGAGAGAATCTTGATCGGGGGATGGTGCGCGTAGAGCAGCGAGACGGGCGGTTATGTCATCTATATCTGCGCTCCCAGCACGCTTCGAGGAGGGAATGTCGGCGAGGTCGGAGGGAACATCTGGAAGAGCGATATCGTCTGTTTTGGAAGTAGTTTGTTCCGGTTCAGACTCTGATTCTGGATCGGGGGTTTTGGTCTTTGCGAGGGCTGCTTCGACTTCTGCTTCGTCGCGGAAGCGGGCGATGACTTCATCGACATCTTTGTTCATAGCCTCGCCATCTGAATCATCTGAATCACCGTCCTTCTTATCTCTCTCATTTTCTGTATCCTTTGGTATTGAGTCTGCGAGTTGCTCAAGAAGTGCTTTGACCTGGGCGTCGTCTGGTTCGGGATTAAAGCCTTCTTCGGGCTGTACGTCGCCTAGTAGCTCTTCTAGAGTTTGATCGTCTGTTTGGAAGATGGAATCGTCTTCTTCGTCTTCAAGTTTGGGGGATTCCTTCCTTGGTGTCTTTTCTGGCTGCGGTGTTGGTTTTGATGGTGGTTGGGCTGTCTTTGGTGCTGTTGCTGGTGTAGGTGTAGGTTCATCGCCACGGTCTCGTAGGGACTTGAGACGAGCTGCTAATGTATCATCTCGAGTTGGCGCCTTTTTGCGCTCAATTAGATCAACTTTGATCCTGATGAGGTGTTAGTTGGGGTAGATATCTGAGGTCTGTAGGTGATGTACTCTGTTGATACTGGCTTGTCTTGGCCTGCGCTGTTGCCTCTAAGGGCGTTTAGACGATCAAGTAGGGACTTGTCGAGATCTTTAGACATAGCTTGTATGTTCGGTAGGGCTGAAAGTGAGTGTGTATGATGGAGTTAATATGGGTGAGGTTGTTGATGAGATGTTATGATGAAGCGAAGTGAGCTTCAGATGAGGATGGCGGGGGCGGGGTTGTTTGTGCCCAGGCTTGGCTGAGGAGTCAATTTGAGGCTCAAACTCTGGGCGTTACCGTATATAACGGCCATACACGTCACGATCTTCTTTATTAAGCGAAAAAGAGCGGACTTGATCAAACATTCAGCCCTATCGCTTGCCTTGGTGTTATAGAAGGACGACATTCACCTTGACGTGGTGTATGTGCGCGACTGCGACAAAACATCCCTGCCTTCCACTGCAAACATCACATCACATCCAGACACTGCACTTCATCGTTGAAGTGTCTCTGAGGCAGGAGAATACAATACAGTCGATTTTATTCCCTGCCGCGTCAATTGCGATGGAATAAACCTTGCATTGGGTTTCAGTCACTTCAGGAATGGAGTGCATCCTGAAGGATTGTGATGCCTCTAATACGAGAGGGCTTAGATGAAGATCACCCATCGACTGACGACATACCTACGACCAGTCAAGTTACAAGCCAAGTGAATGCCCTACCAATTATGGCATTGATCATGCTCAATTGCCGATGCGTCTCTAATCTAATCGCTATCTAAACGCACGCAGGAACGCACACGCGTCGCAGCCAAGACTTACGCATGCTCGGAACGTGGGCGGCGCCAACTAACGTACGTAAAGTTCAAGCCTCTGCCGTGCATCCGTCAGCTATTTTTGCCCAGCAGTGCCTTGAATTAGCGGCCTGTCTGCAGAATGGGTCCATACCCTGCAGCTGAAAATGCAGAAATCCATGTCTCGGATCGGATCCCTTGGATTCGATAAGCGCTAGAGAATGTTGAATTTCCAAGGTGACGTGGAAACATAAATCAACAGTCTTCCTCTTTTCTTATCTCTCTTGCTGTAATGTTGCTATTCGCTTCTTCACAATGATTACTATGCCGTCGTTGCGTCTGAGCGCAAAGTCAATACAGATCACAGCCGCTATTGCGTCGATATGGTTCTTCGTCGGCGTCCTTTATCACTATCGCGATGTTTCTTTTTACACACCCAGTAACAACTTTCAGAGCACTACGAAAGCGAACTCGAATTTGCGCAATGTTGAAGCGATAAAACTTGGTGCACGATATTTTCTCGATTATCCGTTAAAAGACGAACCGAAGGCGATTTTTGGAGAACTTGGACAACGGACGGAATTGTTGCGATCTTGGATTGAGGAATTGGAAGGGCGAGACGACACTCACGAGACAGCGGAACTTATTGGACAACTTGTGGAAAAGCAGTTTCCGTGGCTCAATTCGAAACAGGGTGTTTCGCCGCCTCTCGTCGATATCTACGATCGTCTTGGTCTTTCGTACAAGAACAAAAGCGTCAAGACTGATAAAGCACCAGCTGGAATCGTTATCCCCACGGGCGAAAAAACACTCCGATTCGCATGCCATCTCGTCGCAGCATTGACGCGCGTCCACAAGACCACCCTCCCCATTCAGATTGTATACGCAGGAGATGATGATTTATCCGCCGCTGGACGAAAAAAGATACAACAGGCCGCTAATGGAGTCAAGATTGAATTGCTCAATGTTCTTACGGTTTTCGACGACAGTACATTGAAGCTTGCTGATGGAGGCTGGGCGATAAAACCGTTTGCTGCATTGGCGAGTCGCTTTGAGCAGGTTATTCTTCTCGATGCAGATGCTGTATTCTTTCAAGATCCTCGACATCTTCTTCGTCAAGATCGATTTAAAGAAACTGGTGTACTTCTGTTTCATGATCGGCTGCTCTGGAAGAATGGATTTGCGGATCGTCAGGATTGGTGGCATGATCAGATCAAGCACCCCAGCCCTGAGACTGAAAAGTCGCTTGTTTGGACGGAGCGATATTCTGAAGAGGGAGATTCTGGTATTGTCGTCGTCGACAAGTCTAGACTTGACGTTCTGCTTGGTCTCCTCCATATTGGATGGCAGAACTCTGAGCGGGTGCGCAACGAGGTTACGTACAAGATTACATATGGTGACAAAGAGAGTTGGTGGATCGGTTTCGAAGCCACAGGATCCAAGTACGCCTTCTCATCTCATTACGGTGGCATTGTCGGGTGGTTAGGTCCCACGAAAGCAGAACTCGACGCCGCAAAGAAGGCAAAAGAAGACAAGAATAAGGACAACAAGAAGCGCGAGGACGAACAAGTCCGCGTCTGCAGCTTCGTCATCGCACACGTCGACCAGAACGAGAAACTCCTCTGGTACAACGGCGGTTTACTTAAGAACAAAGCCGTCAACCAGACAGAATTCGAAGTCCCGACGCATTGGATGATTGACCAAACATGGCATAAAGGCGGAAGCAAGCAATCCATGAGTTGCATGGTCGGCACGAAAGCGAGTGCCTTGACAACAGGGGAGAAGGATGTTTTAGCAGAGTCGATAAACGTAGCGAAGGACATGGACGAAAAGTTACATTTGGTCTGATTGTATTATGTATTTATGTGTAATATAGAGCGTCGAACAAGGATAATGTTTTTGTATGTACAACAAGTTAAGAATTGGAGACGAGTTACTGTCGGGGGTCGGAACCGCGAGATGATCGACATGAAGGGATGCGATCCCTTGTAAATCTACCGCGGATGGTTTTTGAAACGCGTGTTCACGGTAAAGACCGTTAAAAATGTCCGGACCCGGTGCATCTCTTCGGCGCCGTTTCATAGTGTTCGGGACCGTCTCACGCCACCTTCGCGCCGGACATGTGCGAATGTCCGTATAGAAGACCGTAAGACCGGGAGGAAGAAATAAGTATAAAAGGACAAAACACGTCACATAAACACAATTAATTTCTTACCGTAATACAAGCCGATCAATTCTTCAGTTCGTTTCTCGATCAATTAGTTTTTTTGTTTAATTATCTTGAAAGCAAAATGGCACTTCGCTTACCCCTTCGAACTCGCCCTGCACCGCTCATCGCAGGCCTCACGGTTGGGGCAATTGGCGTTGCCGTCTGTTCGAAAATGATGTTTGGAACAGCTTCAGCGGAGTCTCGTGAAGCGCAGAAGATTTTCAAGGGAGGTTTTGCATCGGTTAAGCTGCCGTTGCATAGTTCTGAGGATGAGACGCATGATACCAAGAGGTTGAGGTTCAAGCTGCCTCAAGAAACTGCTATTTCTGGACTACCACTTACCTGTAAGTTTACTGTGCAGAGTAGCTGGATCACTGCTGACTGAGTATAGCTGCTCTGTTGACGTTCACATGGCCTGAGGGATCTTGGCTTCCTACGCCGAGACCATATTCTCCCATCTCACCTTCTGGTAAGTGACACGGCTATAGAAATGGACTAGGTACTGACTATAATAGATGCACCCGGTTATGTAGAACTCATGGTCAAGAAATATCCCAACGGCAAAGGAAGCGGCTATCTCCACTCCCTCAAACCAGGCGACACCCTCTTCATCCTCACCACCCTCCCCGGCTACAAATGGAAGCCCAACACCTTCTCCCACATAACCCTCATCGCCGGCGGCTGCGGCATAACGCCGATCTACCAACTCGCCCAAGGAATCCTCCGCAACCCCGACGACAAAACCCGCATGACTCTTGTATTCGGCGCAAACACAGATGAGGATGTTCTGTTGAAGAAGGAGCTCGATGGTTTTGCGAAAGAGTTTCCAGAGAGGTTTAGTGTAAATTACACGGTTAGTAGACCGAGCGAGGGGTCGGTTATGAGGAAGGGGAGGGTTGATAGGGAGCTGCTGGAGGAGGTTGTGCCGAAGGGGACGGAGAAGGTTTTTGTTTGTGGACCGCCGGCTATGGAGGAGGCGCTTGTTGGGAAGAGGGGAGGGGGTGTTTTGGGGGAGTTGGGGATTGAGAAGGGAAAGATTCATAAGTTTTAAAAAGGTGGTGTAGAGAAGAGAAGATAGTATGACTGGTGAAGGTTTGCTGGGGTTGGGGAGATGAACAGTTATCCCACTCTGATCAAGGTGTATATTAGCGAACAGAAAGCATTATACAAGCATTTCTCATCTTTATTTGGATTTGTAACAAAGATTACACCGGAGACATAAAGATAGGTTCGATGGAATGGGAAGACTGTGATGGTACAAGTTCAACCAGAGGCGGCGATGAGAGCGACATGGTAAACATATAATTGCTAACTCCAGTTTAATAGGACTACCTAGTTTCCAGTGGCAATACTATGCCTGACTCCCAAACTACCATTTGTCAAAAGCGATCTCGAATCTCTCTCTGGCACAGCAACCTCGTCCTTCGCCTCCGAAGCCAACCCATAGCCTCCACCACCAGGCGTTCGAATAATAATCCTATCTCCCACTGCAAAATGCGAAGTCTTCCTCGGCCCAAGCGAAACCTGCCTCATAGCTCCTGTGACAGGATCTTTCCTCACCCAAATATTCTGCCCCCTCTGTCCCTCCTCGCCTCCCTCAAGACCATAGGGCGCTGTGACTCTTCGGTCTGTAAGAACAGATACCTGCAAAGGCATCCGGAACTCCATCTCTCTCACACAGCCATCACCACCCCTCCACTTTCCAGCACCACCACTGCCCTTCCTAATAGAGAACTCATGCAGAACAACAGGATATCTCTTCTCCAAGATCTCCGGATCCGTGATCCTCGTATTCGTCATGTGTGTATGAACAGCACTAGCACCATGCCAGCCCAACCCAGCACCTGCACCTCCACAGATAGTCTCGTAGTATCCGAAACCCTTGGTGACTTCGCCGGTGACGGGATCTGTACCGCCACAGCCGAAGCTGAGGTTGTTCATGGTTCCTTGGGAGGCGGCTGCGGCGTTGAAGGCGCGGAGGACGAGATCGGCGATCTTTTGGGATGTTTCGGTTGTGCAGCCGACGGTGGCGGCGGTGGGGGAGGGGGAGAGGATGGTGTTGGGGGGACAGATTACTTTGATGGGCTTGAGGCAGCCTTGGTTGAGGGGGATGTCGCCTTTGGAGATCATGGAGCGGAGGCAGTACTTTGACGATGTCAGTGGAGGTCAGAACTAGGAGGTTGTAAACTTACCATGATGACAGAGTATGAGCATGTTGGTGGCGCATTGAGGTTACCAGAGTGCTCGGGTCCAGTGCCAGTAAAGTCGAAAACAGCATCTCCAGTGTCTTTGTCGATGGTAACCTTGAGCTTGAAGGGGATACCATCGTCGTTATACTCTGTCGCTTCAAGAACACCGCCCTCATGCTTCACAGCAAATTGCTTGAGGAGATCGCGCACAGACTGAGCAGCGTTGTCCTGAATAGCATGCATATAAAGCTGAACAACAGGCCAAGTGAACTCCTTAATAAGTGCTCTGATCAACTCAATACCCTTCTGATTAGAAGCAACAGCAGCCTTGAGATCAGCGATGTTCTCCGTCAGAGTACGAGTACCGCTGCAGCCGGGATACGAAGCGGGTTCGTCGTAGAGATGCTTGATCAAACCAGCTTCGTCAAAGGCACCCTCGTCGATCATCTTGAAGGACTCGATAGCGGCGCCCTCCTGCCAGAGTTCAGTGGAATTGGGAGGCATGGAGCCAGGGACGATACCGCCGATGTCTGCGTGATGACCGCGATTGGCGACGAAGAAGATGATCTCCTTGGGGTTCTCTTCATTGTCGAACACGGGCGTGATGGTGGTGATGTCGGGGAGATGAGTACCACCGGCTTGAGGATGGTTGCTGATGATGACATCGCCGGGCTTCAATTCACCAGCCTTGTATCGTTGAGCTTGGTATGCGATGGCTGTGCTCATGGAACCAAGATGACTGGGGACATGAGGGGCGTTGGCGACAAGACCACCGTCAGCAGAGAAGATGGCGCAAGAGTAATCCAATCTCTCCTTGATGTTAACAGAGATCGAGGTCTTCTCCATGGTGTGACCCATCTGCTCAGCGACAGTCATGAACCGGTGTCCGAAAACACTTAGTGTGACAGGATCAACAGTCTCAGTGGCAACATTCTGCTTCTCAGCCTTGTCAACCTCAAGGATAACATGCTCGGGGAGAATGACACCTTTGCTGAGATGATCAACCACGATCGTCTGGGTCTTGTCGATGATCATTGCAGGACCCGTGATGTGAACACCAGGAGACATGGACTTGAGCTCATAAACAGGCGTTTCGGTCCAGCCGTGATTCTCGAAGAAGATCTTTCGAGAGAAGATCGGTGTAGGGACGGGAGTAAGACCATCGGACTGGTACTTCTTGAGCTCTTCAAAGGGACTGGAGATGTTGAGGACGCGGGACTTTCCTACACTTCGAACACGAACGTCATCGATGAGGATGTTGCGCGATTGAGAGAAGCCGAACTCTTGGGTATGTCTAGCAGTGAAAGCAACGCCTGCATCTCCTACATTCTCTGATACAGGGATCATGAGAGAGGTGTCGCTGCCCTGGTAGCGCATGTTGAGGAAGTATTCATGCTCAGTAGTCTTGGCGTCGAAACCCTGAGACTCAAGGCCCTGGGCACCCTTGGAAGAGAGGGACTCGAGACGGGCTTTGATCTCGGGGACGACTTCTTCGGAGAAGGTGATGGCGGAAGGCTCTTGGTTCTCGACAACGACATCGGCGAGAGCCATGCCGTAAGCGGACAAGATACTGGAGTAGCAAGGGATGATGGCGCGTTTGATACCGAGATCTCGAGCGATGAACACAGCATGTTGACCACCAGCACCACCAAATGAACCCAAGTTATGGCTTGAAGCACCGTACCCACGACCTTCACTGAGTGTTCGAATGGGTCGCGTCATTGTCGCATTCGCGATGGCAAGGAAACCCAGTGCCAGAGTCTCGGGCGTGAATGGCTCGCCACCCTCCTTCTCCTTGTTGACGATGTCCGTGAGAGCAGCGAACTTGTCTCTCACAACATCCCGATCGAGTCGGCGGGGGAAGAAGTCGGGAATAATTCGACCAAGGAGGAAATTAGCATCGGTAACTGTCAAGGGACCGCCTCTGCCGTAACATGCAGGACCAGGATTGGCACCAGCGCTGCTGGGACCGACTTTGAGAAGGCCGTTCTCCCAAGACAGGATTGAGCCACCGCCTGCAGCGACTGTGTTGATGTCCAATTGAGGAGTCTGGATAGTCACTTCGGCCAGGGTGTTCTCAAAGATATGCTCTAAAGCACCAGAGTATCTCGCGACATCTGTACTGGTACCGCCCATATCGAAGCCCAACACAGGAGTACCGTCGGCATCGTCGTAGCATGTCCTCGATAGACCGACGACACCACCAGCAGGACCACTAAGAACACCTCTCAATCCAGTGAACTTGGACCAACTTGTCAGGCCACCATCAGATTGGCAGATGAGGAGCTTGTTTGCACTCTCATCTTCTAACTGGCCCTTGAAGTTCTTGCGGAAGCCATCCAGGTAGGCAAACGTCATTGGTGTAAGGTAAGCGTCTGCGACAGCTGATTGACTGCGCGGCACGTACTTGGCCATGGACTGCAAAACCGAAGAAGCGGAGACTTTGAAGCCCATTTCTTCAGCGAGCTTTGTTACTTGCAACTCGTGGTCGGGGTATGTGTATGAGTGCATGAGGCCGATAGCTAGGTTCTTGAAGCCTTGAGCTTTGAGTTCTTCAAGATCGGCGCGCACAGCATTGAGGTCTGGTTTCTTCATGATTCTGACAACTTCTCCTGTTTGACCGACAACAAGCGCTGGATCTGAGGAGACGTCGATTGGGCCATTGGAAGGAGCTTCGCTGGCGCCCTCAATGGTGACCCGTTCATCAATCTCCACGACAGTTTCGTAAAGTTGTTTCAAACGACGAACCGAAAGATCAAAGAGATCAGGTCTAGCCTGGTTTCCGATGAGAAGAACATCTCGGAAGCCCTTTGTTGCAAGGAAGGCTACGCGATCACCCTTTCTTTCGAGGAGGGCATTGGTAGCGACGGTAGTGCCCATGCGAATGGACTCAATCGGCGCAAGATCTAATAATGAGCCCTTGGGGATTGTTGTGTCTAGGGCGGTCTCTAAGATCTGGCGAATGCATTCTGTGGGAGCGTCGTCGTACTCATCAGGACACACTGAGAGGATCTTGAAGACGATGTGCTCTTGTCGACCGGGGACTTCGGCCCAAGCATCTGTGAAGGTGCCACCACGGTCGATGGCGATGCGGATGCCTTGAGATGACATTGTGAGAATGGGGATGAGGCTTAGGGAGGGAATAGAGTGTGAATAATGGGAGAGAGATTGAGATGAGGATGAGTTGATGACATGGTTAAGCTTGGACGGCTTGAAGCTGTATTATATTAAACAATCCGGGGTACATCTCTCCCACGCCCTCAATGTGTAAGTGGAGTGGATTCGCTATCATCGCCTCCAACAGCGTTATTGGCCAGAATCTGCTTAATCATCGGCAACTCCAACAAAGCCGATCGATCTGACCGGCAACTTTGGACTTACCGGTTCATCTCCACCAACTCATCCTCGGGACCATCAACGGCAAATACAGGCGATTACCCCAGACTCGGACCCGCAGAGTCTGAGATCATTCCATTACTCAACGTTTTACAAGGATCATTCAATCGAAATGAGCACGCGACGACCGAGAAGATTGCTTGCTGCGTGAGATGCCCTTGCCGAGTTGTGTTGAGATTTGGTCTGACTGTGAAGTAGCTGCCATCGATGTCATTCGCAAAAGATTAAGTGTTCAGGAGATAAGCCTTGTCAGTCTTGTAAGTCGACAGGCAGGGCGGATGAATGTCAATTTCCTGCGAACAAAGAACGCAAGGTACCAGTTCCTGAAAGGTAAATACTATTCAAATGCTCTTAAGCCATTCTCGCATGTTCTTGAATCACCTTGAAGTTATCATCACAGCATACTAACATCATGTTCAGTTACCTCAAGAAACTCGAAGAAGATAGCAGACAGCTTCAGGCTATCACTACACACAACCAGACTCCAGAAACCAACCCAACATTCACTCCCTTCGATGATCAAGAGACCCAAATCGATGCCCCTCCATCTCTATCAAAAGAAGAAAGCAACCTATTCAACCCTCTCTTTGATCGACAACCCGAGAAACCCATACATGAACGATCCTCAGAACCAGGCTTCATCGGTGAAGCTTCATGCGCTGCCTTCAGCAACAGACTCTTATCATGTCTCGACGATACCTATACCCCATCGACAGCTGGTCTGTCAAACTATCATCGAATGAATACATATGGGAGACTGCCAGTAGACCAAGGACCAGAGTTTCCAGAACGGATGCACGTCAAGTTGCTTCTTAATGTGGCTCGAAGATTCATAGGGAACTACCATCCATTGTTTCTGAAAGTTACGTTCATGAAGGAGATTGATGCTGTTTATCGAAGGGAGGTAGTCCCGTCAGCGCTGTGGCTGTGCAAGTTTTATGCGCTCATGGCTTTGGGCGAAATATATACACATAGAAGGGGAGTTGGTGATAATAACAGAGTGCCGGGAACGAACTACTATGTTAGGTCGGTCAACTTGTTGCAAGAGAATCAGGATCTGTATGAGGAACCTTCTTTGATGCAGGTTGAAGTTCTCACACTATTGGTAAGCTCAAGCTTTGCCTCTCCTCTGCCGACATCGACTGACGATAGACTTTCACCAGGCCTGGGCCTCGAACATACTCGGCAGGATACGAACAGCATACTGCTACAGCGGAATAGCAATGCGTCTCGCCCAAAGTCTCGGCATGCATAGGTCTGCATCTCGACATACCACACTTTCTCCTGTTGAGCGAGAGAGCCGACGGCGAACGTGGTGGGTGCTTTACTTCTTCGACCGCTTCTCAGCATCAAAGCTTGGCCAGCCCATCACCGTTCGAGACGATGATATTGATGTTGAGATGCCAAGCATGGATGGTCTGACAAAGGACGAGATGGCGGAGTTTCTTGATCCGCAGAATCTCATTACTAACATCAAGCTTGCGAAGATCATTGGGAATATCTGTAAGTTGTTGCTCTTCTACCCCTGCCTTTCGTTGTGTTGCTAACATCGGCGTAGTGACACATATTTATGGCATACCCAAAGCTACGAACGGTCTCTACATACATCAAGTCCACGGTATCTTGAAACAGCTTCGAGAATGGCACGACGAGTTGCAACCGGAGTTGCGAGTAAAAGAGCGAGGTACTCCTAGACCTGTCGCAAGCCTTCATCTCGCGTACAACCAGTGCATTATACAAACAACTCGTCCTGTTCTGCTTCACCTGTTCAAGACACAATTTCAACTAGGCAGTAAAGTGAGGGAAGATGCATCATCACGACAGAACGTCTCTTCTATCACTCTTGCTTTAGCAGAGAGCTGTGTAAATGCTGCACAAGCATCGAGCCGTATCGTGGAAGGCCTGTTCTTAGATGGTAGCATCGCGACCTTTGGGTTTTGGGACGCACATCACATATTCTCAGCAGCTATGATTCTTATCATGTCAGCGGTCATGAAACCCACAGCCGTCAACTCAGACCATCTCGAGACCCTACTCAGTGTCTTAAGATCTCTCAAAAATGACGGCAACATACCAGCAGTTGACTTCTGCGAGAGACTATCAGACATCCAAGCCCGTGTGCTGAACCTACGAGCTACAGGCCGGTTAGATGGCATGAGCTTTGATAGGTCACCCCCAATTATACAGACACCAAGTTCCCTGCCAAAGGAAGTCCCACAAGTTCAGGACCAACCTTTCCAAACACCAATGAGTATGGATAATGGATCTGGAGTATATGAGTCTGCAATCGTTGGCTACGAGAACGTCGACATCCTGGGCAATCCTCTTATAGGTAGTTTCTTGGATGGGAATCAAGTACAGTGGCTGGATGTTTTATTCACGGAGGACGGAACGTTAAGGGAATTTGCTTCTGAGATTGAAGAACCATTTCTGTTCAGGTAGAACATGTAGAACACCACGCTATGGGTATATTTGAAGGTCTCTTGATCGTGATTCTCAGTGGAGATACGGAAACGCTATTAACAGTTTCTCTTGCGAGCACATCCATCGCCGTATCCTTCGTCACCTGCATAACAAGTTAGTCTGCATCTTGTATATCTAAAGTATCACAAGTATTTACGCTTCTGTAGGCCAGCATCCTCGTGTGCCTCAGCACCTAGAAATTATATTAGATAGGTATATCCGAAAGGTCAGCTCTTGAGGGTATTGTACGTTTAACCTCAATGTTGTTTTCTTCAACAGGAGCAGGGATAGCGGCACCCATGACTGATGCCACAAGGGTCACGGTGGACAAGATGGAAAAGAAACGCATGTTGATGTTTGAGTTGAGGCTCAGAATGGAGTTAGAATTTGGAAAATAGTTACTCACACTTTTTAAGACTTCTTGAGACTATTTATGCTTCTCATGTTATGCGATTAGATCGGGCTCCTTTACAACGGAAAAGGGCAGCTATACGGAGCGCGTCACGGAATGCAAAGTACTGACCCTGCAGCAGCGAAAAGATTACTTGTATTGCCCCTTGGGGAGGTTTCTTTGTAGATCTATAGGAACGGAATACGAATCCGCTGTGGTGTAGTTGAATGTCAAATGTTGAGGATGGATGAAGTTGGGGGCGGGATCTGAATCCATGTTGGGCGTGTGCATGCACATGCTAGGGGACAATCCATGTATACATCTCGGCAATCCGGCATCTAAGTCATCTGACGTGTCCCTACCCTTAGTAAATGCCGATCATGAGAGTTGGGCGGGGAGTTGATCTCAGACCCGTTTGAGTGTTAGAAGCACTCCTGTAAGCTTGCATACAAAGGTAGACCAATATTTGCTCGGTATTTAACCGGCCAACGGTAAGGATTTAGGTAGATATAGGTGACTTGGAATAATTTAGGATATTGTTTGCGGAATCTTTCATCAGTTTATTCCCCCCTGATTTTAGGCCAGATTAGCTACAGTGTTACCGCTCGCCGACAGAATAGGAAGCGAATTCACTAATATCCAAAAGACGCCTACGTCCATTCGGAGTAGCACATCGAATCCCAAACCAACTTACAATATGATATTGCTTAATTTGAGTAGTACAAGCTATTGAACCTGTTAGACTACTCGCTTGTCGAAGCGTTGCTATGTGGTAGAAACTCCCCAATCAAGTCTCCATGGCCACCAGGATAAGCTGGCCCTAAGGTCGGATGGTTCAAATACCCAGGCTCCATTAAATTGACAATCCTCCGACTGGTTGCCCATTCTTCCACTCTGTCCCAGTTAACGCACTGATGAGGCGATGTGAAGTTTGCCGTGGGGATACGGCCATCCTGCCGCCATTTCATCGTCAGGAGCTGCATATCGCCTTGACACATGATACTCTGTCGGAGCATATCCAAGCAATGATCTAGGTATTCAATTAGTGAGCAAATGAGGTAAAGATGATAAGTAGACTCACGGTTATGGTACTCGTTCGCTCTCTTCTGTTCTTCCGTGATATTTGGAAAATAGTAATCTGGATACATATAATGATGAAGGCGTTTCTGCAAATAACTAGTGTCAGGACTGATCAATCCTTCTGTCTAAAATTGATAGATGTAAGCATACAATACAGTGAAGATTATGGTAGACATTGAGTGTCGCAAAATAACCTCCATCAGGCAGCGTGATGGCTTGGGCCTTTCTGCCAGGTATATGGCCCATTTCATCTTCTGTAACACGAATATTTGAGTCTCATAATATGTTAGTCCACAAGAAGGTCAATTTGAGGGTAAAGATTTTACTCTTGAGCATTTTCTTCCAAGCTTCATCTAGCTCAGGTGATGGCTCGCCAACATAGACGGAGTGTTTATGCTGGAAGACCTGGGCTCGTGGTCCAGGGTTGAAGGGAACTATTAAGACTGCGTGTGAGATGAAAGGTGGGAAGTTGAGTTGAGAACTTACTATATGCTACTTCTCTTCCATGAGATTTCCAAGGAGGAACCACGATGAGTAGTGACAATGTGGTATATGTGATAAAGATGCATGCGTGTACGAGAATGGCTTGCCACGGAAACAGCTTTGAACAAAAAGCCTTTTTGGTTGTTTGCAGAAAAGGATGCGTGTCAGTTTGCGACTCAATATTTGAATCAGAAAATGAAGACCTATTTGCTTCTTCTGATAGCAAGGCGTCTTGCTCCATCTCCTTGTTGAATGTCATGATGCTGTAGGTAGAGAGGAAGACTCAGATGCAGAACTCAGATTAGGTTTGTGCATATCTCGAAAAGTGACTACGCAGAAGATCAAAGTGCAAAGGTCCGCGTCCGGGGCTGATCTACGTCATAGTGTAAGTCCTCCAATGGCCAAGGAGTGAGGGTTCGTTTTGACGCACCCCCCTCTAGCCTATTTGTCGATCACCACATTAGGAGGAAGGCCATTTGATGACAGCAGTTGACATATTTATAGGGTCATTGATGTGACACGTCAGTTTAAGCTGACTGACCCAGTTCGCATTTGGCAGTCAGTGCCACTGTCATGACATGAAATATCAAAACAATTCAACTTTATCCCTTCGACGACTTGTGGAAGCAAGCCTAATCCCCAGTTCTCGCTGCTTTTCCATAATTTTTCAGCCTTCGCTCTATACAGATTATTTTCGATATCATGGAGTCGCTCTACGAAAAACTTTCATATATCGTGCCTCGAAATTGGAGGTATCAGCCACTGGCAAATCACGAGCAAGAGTAAATCTCCCAGACCACAAGAGATATTTTATCCAACTTGCTAACATGAGGACAGAGATATTGAAAAGAAGAGTAGTCACCGCTACAACTCTTGTCTCATCAGTATCTGCATCGCCACCGTCTTATTCTTGGGGATCGTCATTTCTTGGGGTATCTCGTTGACGACAGCTCCAACAAATTGTATACACCCGGTGAAACGGATGGAGTGGAGGGAACTAAACAAAACACAGAAGCAAGACTACATCGGCGCTGTTATCTGTCTTACTGAGAAAGAATCGCACTTTCAGCCAGGGAGTAGTCGTTACGATGACTTTGCGTACATGCATGTCTTCGAAGGCACAGTCACTCACTATGCCGCTTCATTCCTACCCTGGCACCGATACTTTATCCACACATACGAAAAGGCATTGATTGAAGAGTGCGGTTTCAAGGGATCTTTGCCGTAAGTCTGACACATATCCCTCTTCATCCTGGTATGTGCAGATCGACTAACTTCTTTGAAATAGGTACTGGGACTGGGCATTAGATGCCCATGACCTTGCCGCCTCTCCGATCTTCGATCTTAAAGATGGTTTCGGTGGCAATGGTACAGCCGGAAACTCTTTACCCGAGATATTTGGGGGCCGTTGTGTTACTGAAGGTCCCTTTGCGAATGTAACCCGCCACTGGCAGTCAAAGTCTAATGGACATGGATTCGATATCTTGAAGAATCCTCACTGCCTCAGCCGAGAATTTCAAGGGGGTGAGAAAAAGGCCAAGTTAGAGAATCGAGTCACAAGCGACGCTATCAACAGCGTGCTGAGCCTGCAATCATACGAAGAATTTGTTGATGCACTCGAAGTTCAAGCTCACAATTCGATACCTCAGTTTGTGCGAGGGGACTTTTACGGATTGACCGCACCGAATGGTAAGCTTACTCTTCCATCGAAATATCAGTAACTACTCTGACACTGTTGGTAGACCCCGTGTTCTATCTACATCACGCCCAGGTGGATCGGTTATGGTGGCTATGGCAGCAGCAGGATATCGAAAGCAGAACCAAGACCTATCAGGGTCCTAGACAGAATACCAGGGTACATGCTAACGAGTCCCTATCGGGGTCCAGTTTAGACGATGCCATCTCACTGGGTAACCTGTCAGAGCCAGTTCGGGTTCATGAAGTAATGGCGACTGATTCGGAGGTTCTTTGCTACCGTTATTGAACAGGTACAGATCAGAGATAGTGTGATATTTGACTCGGATTACGTGCTTACGGACTGTCGGATAAACCCTTATGTGTAAGCCAATAGACGTGCAACGAACACTGAGAGATCGGCAGAGCTGGCAGGGTTTGTAGAGCATGCATCCAACTACGTTTAAATGGTCTAAAACGGACGAGAAACACAATGTGTCTATAACACCAGCGTGAGATACTACTCGAAGCGGTCACTAAAGATCGTCATTCACCCACAGCTTCAAAAGGTCTTGGGGGCGGAATTATGTAACTCAAGCCGATGATGATCACGCTTTGCGCTTTTTTATGCTATCTGATCGTGGGCCACGGATCAAGCGGCAACCATATCCACTGTGATAGCTACGTCAAATGGTAATGCTCTACCGGTAAGCTGCATGTCAGCGGCGGTAGAAGCCGAAGCTGACAGGGGAGGCTTAACGGCACAACACCAATGAAGCTCTGGAAGCGAGTGCCACGGCCTGATATCGGGGAAGAGAAAGCTAGACATGTAACCTATCGGCAAGGCCTCAATTTGTTCTAGTCGACAAAAAATGGCTCTATGGTGCGAACAACCAAAACAGAACAGGGCTTATCCACCGCCCTCCAAAATACGTCTGCAATCCAGACAACCATAGGGGCCAACACTATGAGAGCCAGTAGCAGCCCGGACTGATATTGCCATGTAGTAGAGCTGCCTGTCAAACCCTGAAATGCAGGAACCATAGAATACCCAAAGAGATGCAAAACAGGACCATGAACTAGATACAGCGTAAATGAGATCTTTGCCAAGTATCGAAGCGGACGTGATGTGAAAGGTTTCTGGAGCAGTATATCTCTACTCAAAGACCAGCAGATTAGGGTTGCGCCGTATGATTGCCAATAAATATATCGATCTGTCAGTGATGATAGCAATAAGTACCCGGGGGTAGAGAATCCCGCATTTCTGGCCCGAGGATATGAGCTTAGATATAGCCCAACAAAGAATAGCAATCTTTGGAGGATTCCTGGCCACAGTGAGGACCGTAATGGACTTCGAATTATGGCAGATTCACCTCCGTCGTTTGATTGAGCCTCAAAACTATCGTGACTCTTGAGGCTCCTCTCGGCGAGAAAGACCCCGGCGAAAAACAGATACATCTCCCATCTTCCCTGCTGAAGCGAATACAGACACAGAAAGACGAGTGCTATACCTCGAACCCAGACACGGGCTCTTGCCAAGGCGAGAAGTGTGAGATAGACAATCATGGAGGCGCGAAACTGAATCGGAATCGTCCATAGATGACTGTCATATTCTGACATTGGCGACTTCCAACTCCACGGATGGGTCAGATCAACCACCACAAAACGCATCCAGTCCCAAATCTGCGCCCACAATGATCCGAGCCGCTCTGGGTGCCTGGGCACCCAACCCGGCATATCTTGGTACGGAGCCGTGTAGAGTCCAGCACTCACTGCAATGGCTACAATGAATGTTGATACCAAAGGGGGCAAAAACAGTCGAAATGGCCGGCGTAGTACTGAGGACATGGTATATCGCCCTAGGGTACTGTAGTCTTTCTCGTGGATGAGTTTCAGTGGCTTGTATGCGAGTACAAACCCGGATACGATGAAGAAGATGGGCACAGTAGGCCCGCCATAAATGAGTCGAATTATGGGGAGTTTCATAAAAGACATGTTGCCGTTTTGACCAAAGCCAGTATCGAGACCTTCCTCCCATGGTAGGAGAAAGTGACGAAGGAAGACGAGAAAAGAGAAGAGCCCACGCAGTCCATCTAGATAGAGTGTTGGCGAGGACGATGGCCGTGCCTGGATATTATCTCTGGAGGCTTGGCTTTCAGCTATGAAGCTTGGCAGAAGGAAAATACCGATGTTTCGAGCCCGGTTGATGAGATGAATCAGCCTGCCATGGCCTTTGAGGGGCTTGATGGCAAGTTTAGGCTCTGGCTCGCCGAGTAGCATACCACCAGTCATGATTTAAGATTTTGCTTATAAGATCTTGACAACAAGGTGTTGGAGGAATAATTTACTTGGAGTATGAAAGGTGGCCGTGACATGTGGGGAATTGCAGTATATAAGCTGGGAGCCTGGTGCTCTCTCTTATTGGTACATTGGCATGATTGGGGTCTGTCTGGTGAAGGTACGAAGTAAAACCCCCAAACTTCTATCTTGCTTATACAAGCAATCCTGAAGCCCCTTGAATAAGACAATAACTAGCTATAAATCGTGTTTCAACATGTTTCAACCTTCATCATCATGGCAGAGCTCATCTAGAATAGTCTTACCACTCGGTTCCCGCCCCAAAAAGTCTTTCAGAATATCAATCTCCGGACGACTTGAACCTGGCTCCAGGACTTGATATCTATATTTTCTCCCAATCTCAGGACTCAGAGGGCATTTTGCAAACTTAGATCCAAAAAGATCTGCCGCAATGACCATTGATAATGGATAAGCAAAATAACTACCATCATTCTTGCGAAACATATGCGCAAACCTCGCCTGTCCAGCTCCCCAGTCCTGTGGGTTTGGCCCAAAGCTATGTGTGAGAATATCTCTCTTTGTTCTGTTCCATACCTCAGTTGTATCTATCTCAAGCGCTGCTTTATGAGTTATAGGCGTATGAATCGCCAGGTCGAAGAGAGCTGGTTGCACTTGTGCCAGGATGTCGTTCGCCCTATTTCTGTATTTTATTCTTGCAACGCTCTCTGCTAGTTCCCGAGGCAAGGCCTTTCGGCTCTTGAAATGACTACTAAGTCGAATCAACACGTCTGGGAGCCATATCCAGTTCTCAAGCATGATACTTGGAATTTCGATAAAGTCTCGCGAGTGAGGAATGGCATACTTGGTTCTGGCCACGATGTTGTGAATAGCGTGTCCAAGCTCGTGAAACATGGTCTTTACTTCGCTATGTTGAAGTAGTGATAGACGAGATAGTGACGGATGAGCGAAGCTACACACCAGCGCCGATGCCGGGTAGTGCTTCTCACCGTTGTCTTCGACGAAGCCCTGAAATAGCAATTAGTCTGATATCCACGATAATACCAAGTAAACATACTGGCTGAATCAGGACATGGTGTGCCCCGCGATATTTACCCTCTCTATCAAAGAGATCCACGTATAAGTGTCCCAGAAACCGACCTCCCTCACTGGGTGCGTCCCAGACCTCATACGCCACGACATTCTCTTGCCATACTGAAGTCGCGATAGACTTAAAGTCGATGCAAAAGAGCTCGTGGAATACGTCAAGCATCCCCTGCAGAGTGTGATTGGCTTCAAAGTACTCGGCAAGGAGCTCATGGTCCACGAAGAAATTCTCCCGACTTTGCTTGTGGAGATAATACGCCCTATCCCACGAGTATAGCTCACTCACGGGCTCTTTGCAATCCCTTTGCTTGAGCTGTATCAATCTATTAGTCTCAGCTTGCGCAAACGGCTTTAGCCTTTTGTGGAGATCATGTAACTGAGCCTTAACGTAGTCAACGCTTGGAGCCATCTTGTCCACGATCTTGAGAGCCGCATGGTGTTCATACCCCAGGAGACGAGCAACCTTGTCCCGTAAGGCGACTAGAGAAGCTAGGCGGGGCACGTTTTCGGGGAGACGGTTCTGGTCAGCAATTGCGAACCGGCGACGAGTGTCATCACTGACTGTGTGACGCATCACTGCTGTGACATGAGCATTTCGGAATGTCACTTGTATCCGAGTTCCTTGTTGAGGCATAGATTCAAGGACAGTCTCTGGGACGCCCGCCAAATCTGCACGGTCAAACCAGATACCATCCTTTTCTTCTGTGAAGGCAGCTTGAGCTGCAGATCGCACTTGATCAATTTCCTCCATAACGGCTCGGAGCTCCTCCCGCTCGTTTTCGCCTTGTAAAAACGACCCGGAACGTAGATACTCGCCGTGCATTCGAGTAAGCAAATGTCGATCTTGCCCATCTAAGTTCCCATCCGGCGCCGTCTTTTCTCTCTCGTATATCGCTCCCACTAGGGATGCAATGTCATGTCGCATTAGGATCTTGACTTGAGCTGCTGCGACACGTGTTTCTGCTTGACGGGCGGCATCACGAAGTTCCTTGTCTGGTGATAGTTGCCCCAGGAGCGTCGTCAGAATGCGCAAGCGGCATGCGGCGCGGTTTGTATCATCCACGGTGGGGCGGATAATATTGTTGAAGGTTGCGGTTGAGGGTGTGAATCTAGCGGCGAGATCGTCATGCAGAGCTGACGTCGAGTTAAGGATGTTTTCGGTCTCGGCTAGTACCGTATCGGGAGTAAGATTTTCGAAGGATGGAGGAGCAGGGATCTTTTGTTCGGAAGTCATTATGAAATCTCCAGAATATCGCTGTTTTGTCTGTACTTACAAATGCCGTTCTTGCCGAGGGTCTTTATAATCCTGTTGTGGGGGCCAAAGGGTTCTTATGCACGCTGGAAGGATGATCACACAATCCGGGCCCTTGCAACTCAATGACCAATTGGATACAGGGTTGTACATTTGTCATTTGCACCAAATGTTCGGGGATGCACCTCTCCCCCAGGTTGATTTCCTCGAGACTACTATCTGAAGACCTGGAAGAGCCAGTCACCCGTATCACTACCGCGCGGAGCACCTTATGAAGAATCCAATGTTGACTTCACCTTGAGCTAATTCCAATGATGCATTACTCAAAACGACTAGCAGATAGGGCATATGCCCCAGTTCAAACCAAAGAGACAGATTCAATGGATAATGAGGGTTCCTCAGATTCAGAAATTACTGAAGCAAGGTCGAGAGAACACCAAAGACGGAACCTCTCATGTTTCATCGTTTACATACTACCGTGGGCGCTCACAGTGATATTTGCGATCTTAATAGTCATTCTCGCTGCAAAACTACGTGCTCAATCTCACTTTGGAACGTATGAAACAGGCCTCAAGACCGATTTCGGTAAGTCAGTCTCAACATAAGCTTCTCAGCCAAAGGACTGACCTCACCTCATCAGCTTTACCAATACAAATCCCACTGAAGGAAGTACAATTTCGGGGCAGTCCGCACTTTTACGCCAATGGCACACCCTGGATGAAAGATCCAGACGAAGCAGCACCATGGCCAGAAAATGTACGATACATCGGTGACCCAAGCCGTGAGATCGATGAGAACTGGCAAAGGCTCATTGGTAAACGCTACTTCTCAATATCGGAAGAGGAGGCCAAAAGAGCTTGGGGAGATAAGCGACATGAATTTGTAGATCAGAACATGGGAGGGTATACGGCTGGGTACGAACTATCGCCCAGTCTTGGCATTGAGAGGTGATCACTCACGCCGTAGTTGCTAGGTTCGACATGTTTCATACGTTGCACTGTATTGTAAGCCCTTGAGCCCAGTATTGATCATCAGAATCAGCACTGATGAAACAGAACGAACTTCGCAAGGCGTTGCGTCCCGAATACTACCCCCCGAAGTCTCACACGCTTCATGGAGCGCTTCACAACGGCAAGTATCTCAATGAGCGACACAATCCCCTTAGTGGCTGCTAACTAACTTTCTCGCAAGAGCACTGCATAGAAATACTCCGCCAAACAGTTCAATGCTATGGAAGTACAACTCTGATACCCACAAGGTTCATGGAGGGTCTTGAACACAATTATATCGACTCAGATCAGCGCCATGTCTGCCGTTCATTTCAGACCATCCGGAACTTCACGGACTCCAGGATGCCAGGCAGGAACAGATATATCACTCGGGATCAGTCATTGCTCAATGAAAGGAAGCACAAAATCGCTAAAGCATGGGGCGAGGTAAATGGGGACAATGAGAAAGGGGGCGCGTCGTGACCAGTTGTGGCTTAAGCAAATTAATGTCGACGCGGTACAGGTGATATTCCTTCTGTAGTCCAAAATCCTCATCTCCTACTGTACCGCAGGATAATTAAAGGTTGCCCTTCACTAAACCAGTACCAGTTTAGACAGATCCTTTGTTTCAGGACGCGCACATTAGCTTTGGGCTTCCAAGGTTGCTATTCGACACTGGCTCGCTAGATCAGTGAGTGGCATGCTTAGCTTTCCCTACGGCAAGACAAAAACTGCCGTCCTGGGGATTCTTTCGCGGCACGGAAAAGGAGAGAAGAACTTTGCTAGCTGACCCTCGTTCAATCTCACTCGAGGCTTCAGTTGCCGAGAGTCCCGATGGCTCATCATCAACTCTTGCCGGAAGTTCTACGATGATGCTTCCATTGTTGGACGGCATGCCTCTCTTGGTCAGGGAGTTGATTATTACGATACTGATGAAGCACCATCTGACTGCGGAGGGTAGTAATCAAGAACTCAGATCTAATCCATCATCTTTCTGGTCTAGCATAGACCCGAATGACAGACTTGCCACTCCTTGGAAGATTTCATCACTGTTCTTATACTACACAGTCCAGCTGCTAAGAGGGTTTAAGTCTAATTTCTATCTGTTTGTCCGATGGGAGGGATAGCGTTATTTATACCTAGTTTTCGAACCTGTGAGTCATTCTCTCAGAAGTTACTCTTCGAATTCAAAATGCGGTGCAAAGCTTTTATTGGTTTGCATTCCTCATGGTCATGGTAGCCTCTCGTGTACTCCAAAGTTTATGATAGGGCTCCCATCGGGGAATACAAAACCTCAAAACACTGTAGTCAACACCTTTTGGGATATATATGCCTAGTTTTTGTTTCCGAAGATAGCGAGCTGGCCCATTTGTGACCCAAGGCATGACTGAGTGAGATTTCAAAATGGCAAAAGTGCCACGTATACAGAAGAGAAACTCTAGACTCCTGAATTTTCTTACTAGGAAAAATACGTGATTTGCTACTGAGATCCGTGACCGAAAGCTTATCTTTTAACAATCAACTTAGGGTATCCGGCCACACGTTTTGGAGACCAGTGCAATGTCATTATAGGTCTGGGATATCAGATAAAAAATGGAAACCGTGTATTTGAATGCAACCGAAACTTGAAGAGGGTCTTGTGAGTGCGTGATATCTTATCTTCCGATGATAGCGCAGCCCAGACGTCGATCATTAACGTTCCATGATTGTTCCATGCATTTAGTGTGGAACCGCAGAAGATAGCCCAAGCCTAGATAGCAGGATAAGATAAAGTGGTGCCGGAGATAAACACACTGAGGCGTTGCTGGCAGCTCGAAATACGCGAGTCTCATCAATCAATCAACCAATATCGTACTGACGGCGATAAATGAAAGAGAATGTGAATCGATACCGGTAGCTCAAGGTAACTTCTCAACAGCCGAGCTGAACAAAATGACGTCTCACGGCATCTAGACTAGTTCTAGAAGCAGCCCGGCAAGTCAAAAATTGCCGGTCCTGAATCATGTCCCCATCGGCAAACCCCTCACAAACCGACGCCAGCTCCGCCAAGACAGGCAGGTCAACCAGCGATCCCCGGCCCAAAATCCCTGCCGCGATGATTCTGGGGTTACAGCACGAAGATAGTTCTCGTTACCAAATACAAATCCCTCTCCAAGATCCGGGGTAAGCCTCCCGTGCGGAGATAAGACGCGTCGTTCTTAAATTGACTGGGTCCCGTCACTCATTCAAACTTCTCTCCATCACCATCTCATCTTGATTAGAGGAAATACGAGATTCGCCACTATGACTTCAAAGCCGGATATCCTTCCTGACAAGGAGATTGAGGAGCAGCGCACTACTCAAGATGAGATTTATATTGATCCAGTTGCTGAGAAGGCGCTTTTGAGAAAGCTGGATATGTGGATTGTTCCGCCTGTGATGCTGCTCTACCTTCTCAGCTTTTTGGATCGTGTGAATATCGGTAATGCGCGACTCTATGGTATGGAAGAGGATCTAGGCTTGGTGGGTGATCAGGTGAGTATCCACCAATGAAGACTTGATCACTATCCTAACAGATGCAGTATCAACTTGCAGTTTCAGTTCTGTTCGTCACGTACATCGCTTCTGAGCTTCCATCAAACCTCGTCATCAAGAAATTCAGACCGTCGCGATGGATCGCATTCATCACTACAGCTTGGGGCATCGTCGCCACACTCACCGGTATCGTACAAGATTTCAAGGGCCTAGTCGCATGCCGCGTTATTCTCGGCGCTCTTGAAGGCGGTCTCTTTCCTGGCCTTACGATTTACCTTACCATGTTTTACACCAAGCGCGAATATGCTCTCCGAATCGGCTACCTCTTCGTCAGTGCCGCCATCGCAGGTTCCCTCGGTGGGCTTCTCGCTTACGGTATCGGTCACATGGATGGCGTAGCTGGACTACGAGGCTGGCGATGGATTATCATCATCGAAGGAATTCCAACATTTATTCTTGGAATTGCTGTTTGGTTCTGGCTTGCAGACGATCCCGATTCAGCTCATTACCTTACCATCAACGAACGCGAACTCATCGATGCGCGCATGCGACGACAAATCGGACATACCAAATCTTCGGATCAGATGCACAAGGCCGATGTTTACGCTGGTCTCAAGGACTGGAAGATCTGGCTTTTCTGCATTGGTCAGTTTGGAGGAGATACTATTCTCTATGGATACAGCACCTTTTTGCCAACAATCATCCGTGGACTGGGAGACTGGAACACGGCTCAGGTCCAGGCTCTCACGATCCCTTGCTACGCTATGGGTGCTATTACGTACCTCGTCGTAGCATGGTTCTCTGATCGCACTCAACGACGAGCTGTTTTCACTGTCATTCTTGGCCTTGTTTGCGCCGTTGGATACGCTCTTCTTGTCAGCCCAGCTCCATCTGGAGTTCGATACTTCGGTTGCTTCCTCGCCGCCATGGGACTATATGTCATCGTCGGTTTACCTCTTGCTTGGCTTCCCAGCAATAATCCGCGCTACGGCAAGCGTACTGTCGCCACTGGTCTACAGCTCACCATTGGTAACTCGGCTGGAATCCCAGCGCCCTTTGTAAGTACAGTTTTTCCCCCATCAAGAGTCTCATCTAACACGAAATTAGCTGTACAAAACTCACGAGGGTCCCCGATTCGTCAAGGGTCACGCCATTTCCATGGCCTTGGTCGCCATGTCTTCACTGATATACATGGCATTCTGGGCCTGGTTCCGTCGTCAGAATCAGAGAAAGGTTGAGGGTAAGGAGGATCACAGAATTCAGGGCCTGACTGAGGAGGAAGCTGAGGAGCTTGGAGAGCATAACCCGAGATTCCACTACACCTACTGAGAGGGTTTCAACTTCTCATTGCCGAGCACAGGTTCTAGTACTTCATCTTTATTTCAGGCTGTTATTTAGGCTATCTTTAGATTCCAAGGAGTCATATGAACGATGTGACATTTAATTTATCATGACCATGGTGTTTCTGGCCATCGTGACTACGAATCTTTTGGGACCTTTGGGGAGCAAGAAAACACTAAACCAGAATACGGGATGACAAGATAAACTCATCAAATGATAACCTAAAGCTTTGTCTAACTTATGCTAACTTACCCAAGTCTTTTTTGTCGTTGTGACCAAGGGCCTCAATCATTTCTCTTTGGCCAACCAACTTGCGTGTTTCAAAGCGCTATGGCAGCAAGGAGCCAGGATGTCCTGTTGACTAACATTTCATCCCTGCCCCCTAGGAGAGCAAGAAAACTGAGGACTTTAGAAGAGGATGCTAAAATAAACTTAGCAAAGAATCCCCTAACTTGAGAATTTCTGTACAGATTTCTGTACAGTAAGAATTTCTGTACAGTAAGAATTTCTGTACAGTAAGAATTTCTGTACAGTAAGAATTTCTGTACAGTAAGAATTTCTGTACAGTAAGAATTTCTATACAGTGACAACTCCTGTGCAGTAAGAATTTCTGTACAGTGACAACTCCTGTGCAGTAAGAATTTCTGTACAGTGACAACTCCTGTGCAGTAAGAATTTCTGTACAGTGACAACTCCTGTGCAGTAAGATAACTTTAAAATTACTTAATTACTTAATTACTTATTATCGCTAGCTGCCAGACATGCCGTTTCTAATAATAGACACGATGTCGGCAGGTTAAATATTTTCGTTGCTCAGGGTCAAGGTCCTAATGTTATCTTCTGAAAAAGGCATCCAATGCGAAGGAGGCTGTGCCATGTGACTTGGGATATTAATTTGGCAATTGGCTGCAACTGTTCCTTTCAACTAACTCGCACCGCCAGCAACAATTGCTATGGAAGTAGCTGGCCTCACCATCGGGGCAGTGGCCCTAGTCAGCTTGTTCAAAGATTGCGTCGACCTCTTTTCCATGATCACAGCAGCTCGCGACCTTGGAAAAGATGCCGCTATACTAGATACGAAGCTCGATATCGAGAAGATGCTTTTCCTTCAGTGGTCTGACCGGGTCGGACTCTTGACGCAGGACTCCACTCTGCTGTGCAATCCGGATACTCGGCAAATCGTCTCACGTGTGTTGGAAAGCGTCAAAGCCCTGCTGAGTGAAGGCCAGGCTTTACAAAAAGACTATGGCCTCAAACGAGTAGATAAGTCTGCCGAGTTGACAACGGGCTACCAAGGCGCCAGCTCTTTTCGATTCGCGAAATTCCTCAAACAGTTTGAGGAGCTAAAAATCAAACCTTGCCAAACCTCAGACACTGACCGCCATAGTAACTTGAACTTCAAGAAAGTCACCAAGCAGTTCCGCTGGATCATCGTCGATGAGGAAAAATTCAACTCCCTCATCGACCACCTCTCATATTTCAATACATCCTTAAATAATCTTATTCCAATCTCATCAGCATCTGAAGCAGCAGCTTCGTCCAAAAATGATCTGCTCCACGTCAAAGACCTTGCCGAACTTGACTTGGTCATCCAAGTAACATCAAATACGAGGCCAAGCGTCAGTGAAGCTGCTGTTGCTGCCAAGTCTGCACTGATCTCATCCCGAGTCACCCGCTCCCTCTGGTTCCGCTGTTACGATGACCGAAGGGTCAATATCAAGAGTCCTCACTTCAAAACGCTACAGTGGGCTCTTGACCCACCTAGCGACTACCTCCAGTGGGATGATCTCAACACCTGGCTACAAAGTTCGTCTGGTCTATACTGGCTTTCTGGAAAGGCCGGGAGCGGCAAATCGACTCTGATGAAGTATCTTCATCAGCATGATAAAACGCATGCTCTCCTTCAAACATGGGCCAATGGCTCAGAACTAATCTTTGCGAGCTTCTTTTTCTATGCCCTGGGGAAATCGGAGCAGAAGTCACAGTCTGGGCTTCTACGTAGTCTGCTCTTTCAGATCTTGGAGTATGACCCAAGCGTTACTGAGCACGCTCTTCCGCACATGTGGCGAGAAGCGTGCTACACTTTGAGTTCTCCCGAACTCGAGGTCCCTTCCATCGACGAAATGGCAACTGCTTTAAAGGTTCTATGTTCAACGCTCCATGCCGAGAAGAAGATATTTATCTTGATAGACGGTATCGATGAGTATGAAGGGAAAGATCTCGATATTGCAAGATTTATCAGCGACCTTGAATTCTACCCAAATGTCAAGATTCTGGTATCGAGCAGACCGCACCCAGCATTCATGACCGCATTTGGACAAAGGCCAAAGATGAATTTACAGGACTTGACAAAACGCGATGTAACTACGTATATTCAGGATACCGTCGCTTCCCATCCATATATGAGATCATTGTCTCATCAGTCGCGATTCCCAGTCGATAGGATTACTCAAAAGCTTGCACAAAAGGCATCCGGCGTCTTTCTTTGGGTCATTCTTGCTTGTCGATCTGTTGTCGAAGGGTGCGATGATTTTTGTACCATAACGGAGCTTGAGGCAAGAGTTGACGAATTACCGAAGGAACTTGAGGATCTCATTGAGCATATGCTGGAGAACATTGATCCAAGGTGGAAGCTTGACGCTATGAAGCTCATGCATCTCGTCTACACAAATGGAGGGTGCCACGGATTCGACCCCATTCCGACGCTTGGCCTATACTTGACACACGAAAGAGGGCTCGGGGGGGGATACGAGTCTATCGGGGATAAGCCCAAAACAGGTCACTTTGTCAGAGATGGAAGCCCAATGCCGGGTTATGGACGGCCGGCTAAGAAGTCGGTGTTGCGGCCTGCTTGAAGTCCACTACGGCCATCGCGATGAGAGCAGCATTGAAGATTGTATCGTCAAATTTATGCACAGGACTGTTTACGATATGCTGTTGCAGCCAGACATCTCTAATCGTCTGTTCAAAGACCTTCAACGCGAAAACTATAATGATTACGCCGTCTTATCAGAGATTTGGTGTCGAATGGCTACTACTACACCCTCAGATTCTGACGATATCTTCTTTAATGCGTTATATCCTCTAGTTTTCGGAAACTCAAAGGGTTGCCCACCTGCAGTTACACTGCATCTCCTGTCAAGGCTCCAATTCATATTTGGACAATTGAGTCTCTCTCCGTGGCTGGGAGCTCCACGCTACTTACAACATGACGAAAAGTGCCGCAGATACTGCAACGACTTTTCGTTGGCTCTCACTCTTGCCATCGAGATGGGCATGGATAATGTCGCTCGGTTCGTCTTCGAGAGCAGTACATCTTTACATAGCTTGCTCTTCTATCATCTAGACCTCTCATTGCTAGGAGATTGCCAGTCTACGCAGCATCCAAGGATTCTAGTCGCCAATTTAGTTGTTAAGAAGATGGACAACTTCTTGAGACCGCATATCCTTTACTTTATCACACTATCGTACAGCCTTTTAGAAGTGATTACTTTGCGTATGATCGCAATATCCGGTAAAGGGCGTCATTGTCACTAGCCTGGACTATTATAGAGATGTAGATAGATTTAGAAGAAAACACCGAGGATCCGGGGGCCCAGTCGGTGGCGTTTTCAGGCGTGAGATTGAACCTTCAGGTTCTTAATCAAGCTAACTCTAAGTTCTGTCTGCTAGTTTAAGCTCTTAGCTATAAGCCTTAACTATAAATAATATATCTAGCTAATAACTTAGATATTATACTATAATAATTAACTAATTACTATAGCTAAAGGCTAATATTATAAAAACCTAAAAAATAACTTATTTACTTACTATTATAAATTATAAAAAGCTTTAATTTATTTCTTAAGATAATTAAATATAAAATAATAATAAAATAAAATAGTAATATATATACTTAAATAAAAGCTTATTTATATAATATATTTAAATAAATTCTAATAATAGTATATTAATAGATTTTCCCTTAACCTTATTAATATTAAAAAATACTAAAAAACTCTTTAAAAAGAAAATAGCTTTAATATAATTAAAGCTATAAAGAAAAAGGTTTTTAAGATTATTATTACTAAGAAATATAAAAAGCTTCTAAATAATCTTATTAAGTAACTAGCTATCCTTAGTACTTATACTTTTACTTATACTATCTAAGGACTTCCTTAGGAGATTAAAAAAGCTATAAGGTAAGAAAGAGAGGCATTAAAAGCCCTTTGAAATAATAGAGTAAAAGGATTAAGCTAACTTAGTTAGACTTCTATAGGAAATTAAACTATAGGATAACTACAGCCTATAAGGTTAAGCTTTAGGCTATAAATATAGATAATAAATAATAATATAATATTTTTTTTTTTCCTAATATAAGCTTTTACCTATAAGCTTTTATAATAACTAATAAATCTTATTATAAGCCTTAAAGTATTAAAAAGAAAAAACTAAAAAGTATATAAAAAGATATAACCTTAAGTTTATATCTTTATATATATACTATAATATAACTTTATAAATAATATATTTATAGTAATTTAAACTATTATTAGCCTAAACTATATAAGTTAAAAAGCTTAAGACTATATTTATAGATTCCTTATTATTTTTATTACCTTTAATATCTATATTATTAAGTATATATCTAAGTAAATAGGTTTTATAATACTCCTTAAGGTTATTATCTTTATAAAGAAATAGTATTTTAATTATATTAATATTCTTAGTAAAGACTATACTAAGATTACTTTTTTTAGCTATAAAGTATTTACTATAGTTACTAATTACCTAGGTACTAGTAGCCTTAAGAACTTTACTTACTATAAAGCTAAGGAGCTAAAAAGGCTTATAAAAAAGGAAAATAATAATATAACTAAAAGGCTATAAGAGAATATTACCTAGCTACTATAAATTATAGTATTATAAAAAGCTATAAAGGCAGTAATATAGTATAGTAATTAAAAAGTTATTAATTAAAGTTATTAAATAACTTTAAGAAGGATTATATATATATTATAGTAAAAAGGTTAAATTATTAAAGGTTTTATTAATTAAGTTATTTAAGCTAGCTAGAAAAGTTAAAGTATTAATACTTTTACTAAGGTAAGTTATATCTAGGTAACTAAAAGCTTTAAAAGTTAAGAGAATATAAGTTAATTAAGTTTATAAGATTAATATATAATAATTTTTAATATAATGCTCCTATAGGAAATAGATACTCTGGCTAACTTTAAAGATAAAGACAAGGACAGATGGCAAGAGTTGAGAAGGTTTTGTGAAGAATAGCTTAAATATGTTTCCTTTAGGCGCAACAAACTGATAAAACAACCCCTGGGAACGGAACCGGAGATGGGGACCGTGAAACGGGGACTTGATACAGATGACTCTTTACATCCTTCGAGAAAAAGAAAGAAGTAGCTAGTTAAATAATAATATCAAGATGCCAAGGGGAGGAAAGAAGACCCAGGACCTCGATCCTTGTTAAAGGATTTAGATATATCAGCATAAGTTGAGGTACATTCATATGAACTTTGGGGGGAATTAGGATAACTTTTGCTAAGTTTATTTTGATGCCTTACATCAGGATCTGGTGTTTGTTGTTCTCTGAGGGATGCCAATAATTACGCAAATCCTTGCCCTGCAACACGCAAGCAGATACTGACACTGAGAGGCTACGCTTACGCAGCATGACCGATTACTTATTGTTGGAAGAGGTCATTACAATACGTGACGTGCCATTGGTTTGATTTCTGAGCTGATAACCTCTTCGAACAGCACCTTCCAATTCGAGCAGGAAGAGACTAAGAGCAACAATGATGACCCTATCGGAACAGGTTGAACCCCTGTCGAGCTTCACTGAACACGAAAACATTACCCGCTTATTATGCAGCCCCCAACACCCGCACGCGGGCCGCTTATTCGATCGATTCTAGAACGCCTCTCAGCTGAGTAGAGTTTGCTTTATCAGGCTGTAGATCACCCGAACGGGGAATATAAATCATCCTCTAGCCTACTGTGAGCTGGCGTCGGCCGCCGCGGCTGAATCGTGAAGTCCTGCAACGGATACACGGCATTTTTTATATATGATTTCTATGTGTATCTCACGGGTATGCGGCATCTTATGGATGTAAGTCGATGTAAAGCGCTGATAGTATCGTGATAAGCTTGAACTGAAAGTTTGTTGTAATGTCGCTCAAATGGATGTACTGTTTACTGCCTCGATATCAGTATATATAGAGGATACTAGTCTCTATAAACAGTCAGACTTTCAAGCTCATCTTTAAGAAACAGCATCTACTTCAATCTGCCACTATCAAACAATCATGCATTTCCTCAGCACTCTTGTTCTATCCTTTGTGGCAACCGCCTATGCCACGCCCCTTGCTATCAGGCTGGACAACACCGAGCCCCCGGAGAACACGACATTCGTTAAGTGCGTCGAAGGCACCACGGACCCCATCTGCCTTAAGATTCGCGGACCATCTTCCGATATCATCACCGAGATCGTTCATCCTAATGGAACCGTCGAGGTCCATCGCAACAAATACACCCGTGAGCAACTGAAAGATATCCGTCACCAGAACAAAGTCAAGAGCGTCGAGCAGAAGCCTGGCCACACCGCCCGCGATGGATCTGCCACATTCATCAACGACCTCACGAAGAGAGAGTCTGCCCCTCCAGTCTGCTATAGCGAGACCCAGCGGTGGTGGGATCAGAAGGAGTGGGGCTACTGGTACCAGGCCTGGCACCAGGTTGGAAATTGCTTCTACTGCGACCAGTGTACTGAGGCTATTGCAGTTGGTTTCTCGGTTTCTCAAACCTGGACTGTTGGTTTGAGCGCCAAGTTCGGCGAAGTCATTGAAGCAACTTTCAGCTTCTCCTGGGGCGAGACGCATACTCTGACTGATACACGAACATGCCAGTGGAACTATGTTGAGTCAGGGTGCCATTCTATTTGGTACCAGCCCTTGATGTCCTATCACAATGGATACGCGAACTATCAGACTCACACGCACTGTGGCGCTGGTCAAGGCCAAGGAGCCTCGGATTCTTATTACGACCACAATTGGGCGTATGCCAACGTCAATCAGATCGGTAACAACAATGGTGCCAACCAGGGCAATCTGGGGTGTGGCAGTGGATGTCAAGGCAACGATCACCGGCAGTGTCAGTACGGAAACAATGGCGGTTCTCTCTGGCCCAATTCGAACTAGAAAGGTCTAGAATCGTGCCACTTGAGAGATACAAGCTTGCTCGACCTTTTCAAGCTTATCAAATCAGTGCAAGACTTTGCTGCAAAGGCTTTCCTATTATTAGGTTAAAAGAGATCTATTTAGAACTTTGACAATTTACCAAGCTCTCTGTGCTGTCAAGTTATCAGCCCAATCTCCAATTGCAGATAACACGTCCAAGATTAGAGTGGCATCAAGTGAGGCTGAGCATGCATGCAGGTGGTTTCTATTAACAATCTCATGCAGTATGTGATGTTGTTTGATAAATTGAAGGGTGAAGGATTGGCTTGGCGTAAGACTCACTGCAACCTTGGACGTCAGAACTTCGGACTTTTGTGAAATCTCAGGGGGTTCCCGTCTGACATGCATCTGCCGGACCCCACCATGATCAGGCATCATTGGCAAGCCAGCGAGTCATGATCTGGGGAAGCGCCCAATCCCATGCTCCCGCGTGATCTGATATGACGAAAATCATTAACAATTAGAAACTTTTAGGATTGTTTAAGCTCTTGGCGACAAGTTATTTAGAACCCTGTTTCGCTACAGGGGCCCATGGTCGATTTAGTAAACGCCGAACTACGGACGGGAAGACGGGAGGACTAGTTGAGCCGACTCTCCTTTACTGGTTGGGGGCTACTAATCCTGGTAGAACAAACTTAGCAAGTCTTGGAAATAGTTATGACTGTTTAAACTTATTTCGAACCTTAACTATGATGAAACAATGTGCACTGGTAATATTTTCATCGACAAGTCTCAACTGAAAATGCCATAGCTGCGCTTGACTCTATGCCCCCTTGTGTTGAACGCCAATTTCAGTGTCAGTCAGCCCGGCTTAGCATCGAAGTGGTTCTCATCAGAGACGTCAAGTCCTTGTTTTTGAAGAGCATGAAGTTTACAGCACATACCTTGCTATGGATTCAGATCCTGGCCCGGTCTTGGGCGGCGTTGATTGCGATAGCCACGCCATCTCCATAAAAGTCCGCCCCCACCTCAACGCCGCCTTTTCGCCTCACACGCCGGGATCAATCAGATCATCACAGTTGCTACAAGCTTGGGCCAGAAATCCTTTGCAATGTTTAATGCATCGCCGGCCCCCAAAGTCTACACAAGAGCTCCGATGGTGTTGCGATGCCAAGTAACGTTTGTGCCAGCTTCCAAGCTCAAGATGCCGAAGAGCCTGGGCCATGAAACATGTTGGGTATATATATGCCCTCTGTTGCGCAGTAGAAAAGTTTGAGAGACAAGTCTTCATCGGCTCAGTTCACTATCTCTTCCTACAAGACAATCCATTTCTCACAAAGTATTTTCGCCATGAAGACCACCACCGCTCTTTTGGCTCTTGCCGCCGCGGCTGAGGGTTCACCATTGTTCTCCAAGCGGGGCAGCGCGAACGATATCTTCTACGACAAGGAAAGGTTCTGCAAGGGCTGGGACTTCAAGACCATCGAGGGCGTCGAGAAGCTCTGGGAAGAAACCGCTGCCGGTGTCTCCCTTGAGCTATTCATAAAGGGCCACTGGGGTAAGTAGCTTTCTCTCACCCAACCCCAGCTAAAGACGGTAATGCTAACCGCCATCTTCACAGAGCACTCGAAGAACTGGCTCGTGAATCTTGAGGACCAGGTGATGGGGGGCACTGACGGCAAGTCTGGTGCTAGCGACTGTGCCCTCCTCGGAACACCCTGCAACCCCATGAACGGCATTGGTTGTGAGGAGCAGTTCGACAAGTATGGCAAGACATTTATCGGAAAGAACTCGTACTGGACGTTCCAGGCCGTCAAGGGCATGCATGGCAAATTCGCCGAGCTGCACCGCCGGCTGACCACTGAGACTCTTGTCAACGGTCTCAAGATCGGGCAGATGCTCGAGGACTTTGGCGGAAGCGAGAAAGGGGGAGGTAATATGAGGGGCTGGCTTTCAGCGGCCGCGACCATGGGTAATGCCCTTGGTGGCCTTATGCCTGGAGTGGTATGTTACTCTGTCTCCAGTTCCGATATTTCCATTGCTGATCATTACTACTACAGGGCAATGGCATCTCTGCCGGTATGGGTATCTTGGCAGGTATCATGTCCGGCCTCTCCTTGGGCGAGGATGAGGATGACGGCGCTGCTACTATATCAGACGGTCTTGCCGACCTCTTCAAGAATGCCTCAGTCAAGCTCGAGAATACCCTCCGAATTGCTACTGGAGGCGGAAACGACAGCGAGTTGGACTCACTCCCCGCTCCCGTGTGGGATACATACGAGACCAATATCGCCAAGTTCTTCAACGGCGGCTGGTTCCTTCTCAACAATGACGTTGACACCGTGCACGTTACCCTGGGTTCTATCACCAATAACATCCAGAAGAAGGTCGCCAACGATGTTATGAAGGCCTCCAAGCTTTATCTTGTCGCCGATAAGCTCGGCAGCAAGAACACTCGTGAGGATTGCGATGAAACCACCACTGGTCGACACTGGTTGCCTCTTCGTGACGGCGAGGAGTACTGCTGGTACATCATGCGAAACAATCCCAACCCCAATCACTTTAAAGATTGGACCGAAGTTGATGAAGATATCTACAACAAGATGGGAGACTTCGGTCTGGGTGATCGCAAGACGTACTACAAGGCTCTGATCGACTGCGCACTGAACAAGGGCGATAGTGACGACGTTGACACTAGCAACCTCGTCCAGGGAGAGATCCCCCGGTGCTTCTTCAACTTGAATACTGGGTTTGTTGAACGTGATCCCACACATGGCTGCGGAAGCCCCATCGACCACGAGGACTGCGACTACCGCAGGTTTAAACCTCTCAAATGAGCTGAGAAAGACACTCGCTATTAAATCTCTGCTACCTATCTATCATATCTTTTGGGGGACGAGGAAGACTATTGTACATGCTTATTCAATTCCGTCTATCAGACATGGCTTCTGTTTTTTATTCTATACATTCTTGCATGACAAACTCAAGTTCCCAACTGTATCATTTCTTATGCCGTAAGCACAAAGATCAATGATCCTATACCGATATGTATTGCATTCCTCTGGGTACCCTATTCTAAATATAGCTTCATTTCCAGAAACTTGGGATAAGTAAGGAGTTTCTTTATTTGTAATTAGTTTTCTTTTTGAGTTGAGGTCAAAGAGAGGCCATTCCATCTCTCTTCTTAAAAGGAATTGTCGCAGTGACACAACAGTAACATCCATAGTAATCGTATCGATATGCCCATGCACTCTCCTCTCAGGCCAGTGTCTGGCTCAGTCTACGCCACCGAACAAGCGATGAGGCAATAGACTTTACCCAAGCAGCGAGCCCGCATTTCTGTAAGAGCTCCCGTCGCACACTTAGAATCCAAACAGGTAGATCAAAGGAGGCACTACGAGTTCCACCGCAGCAGCAATCTTGAGCCACGATGGAGTCCAGCCCAGACTCAGCCCTGAAATCAAGCGACCAATACCAGCCAAGAACATAGCAGTCCCAAGCAAAGAAAGAGGCACCTTTCTCGCTTGGAGATTGCTACTAGCCCACCAGAGTATCATTCCATATCCACTCCAGATTGCTCCCAAGAAGCGAAGCTGGTTGTCCACAAAGGCGAGAGTTGGGGCTGGGAGGAGAGCTCGCTCTGATTCGGGTATAACGAGTTTATGGCCGGTGATCATATCGACTGTTCCTGTGAACATGGAGAATATGGCGAAGGTCTTCAATCCGCGCGAGAGAAATTGGGAAGAGCCGTAATCAGACATGATTTCTGAGAATATTGCTGATTTGATCTAGTAATAAATATGAATGTGATGAATGTGAAGTGAACATTGATTCATGAGGACTCTGATCACATCTTATACCGAAAGAAGCATGTTTCGGACATCTTGAATGGATGAGCCTTATTTGCCGTGCTTACTTACACGTTATGCTGACAGCCCGGAAATCCCGTCGGCATCATAACGAATCCCGAAAGGTGACAGTTTTTACCGGATTGGGATGATTATGCGCCAGGCTCCACAATTTACTAACTCTTCAAGTCAGTGCATCCTTCAGAGTCATAAAAACCCAGTATTTACCTCAATCAGCATCGGGAGTCTTAGGAGTGAAAATGTCAGTTGATCAATCTGTCGGGAATACTTGCAAGCCGAGCACCGATCCAGGACTTCCGACTATCAAGGGCCATCCCCCACTGAATCTCACGACTCCCAGCAGAATAGCCAGGTGTGTCGCCATCCAATAATGATCGGCGTTGCCAGACTCTCTCTCTACTATCAACAGTCTAATTTTACCAAGTCTGACAAATGATGGAGTAAGAGGAAGTGGCACGAGGTCAGTATTTCGGTAAGAAAACGATAGGCATTATCTGCGATGCATCTCCTTCAAATGCTCCAACACCTAGAAGTTGACTCGGCGTCAGTGCCACAACTAGCATCCCCTTACTCAGCTTAAACCCAGCGACTCCTCTTCGGCCCACGACCGAACAATTACCCCGGCCTGACTAATTCCTATTGGCTGAAAGTCGTTACTTAGGTTAATCACCTGTGTTCGCAGCCTAAAGCATAACCTTATTGGCCGTAGTCGTGCCCCTAGCATTACAGCTAATAACTTTAAAAATATTTATAGTCCAGCACAATAATCACACAGGAAAGTCTTCATTGCCAACGGAAACAGAGCGGCGAGACTAAAGGTACATATTCATCATCATGACGAGTTTGGGGGGACTTCCAGTTCATTACTGCGGGGAATGAACTCCGTCGTGATTGTAAGCTCTCAGCCACGGGCTTCAACTACAAATAACACATCTGGCTCACTATTTAGACATTCTGTTCTGATGCGTGACCAATTGCTAAGGTATAAATATTCGTCAGAAAACTCAGAAATTCCAGAATGTGACGTATTTACTGCGGGGGTTGGAAAGTATAAGAAGGGCCAGTTAGATAAGTATACGTGTTGTTGCCAACCAATACTTCCACTCATTTCCTCGTCTTCCTTGCCATCCATCTTTCAGCTTAACAATATGCATATCGTCACACTCCTGGCCGTGAGCCTCGTCTCCCCACTGCCTTACGCTCTTGCCACGCCTTATCGCCGAGATGTGAAGTGCACATCTGAAACAAATCCTCTACCAGGCCAGACATGCGAGATCATGGCCGAAGATTGGAGCATTACTTTGGATGAGTTCTTGGCGCTGAATCCCGGCATCAAGTGTCCTAAGCTTGATCCCATCGGCAGTTACTGTGTCAAGGGGGCTGCTGGCAAAGATGAAACAGACGGCGTTGAATCCAAGACGACAAAGCCTACGTCGGCTGATGAGCCATCATACGGCGAGACGCCCGAGGCCTCTCCTGATTTTGAGTCTTTCTCGATCCCCAACTCGGATTACGAGCCCTCTGCAAAGCCTACTATTCCTGAGAAGCCCTCTTCTGCAGATGAGTTCAGTGGAAACAGCATCCGAACCCCGGAACCCATCCAAGAAGGCATGGTTGCCAACTGCAACAAATTCCACTACGTCAATCCCACGACCACCTGCCAAAGTGTTCTCGACTATTACAAGATATCCCTCGCCGACTTCGTCAAGTGGAATCCCGCCATTGGAGAGGACTGCACCAACTTGTGGGCGGGGACCAACGCATGCGTCTGCGTCAAGGGCTATACTTCATCTCCAACGAGAGACATCAAGCCCAACCCAGTAGCCGGCAATGGATTCGCGACGCCTTCACCTATCCAGGCGGGTGTGGTCAAGAACTGTGTCAAGTTCCACTACATCGGTGCTGGGACTACGTGTCGCGAGGTTTTGCACCACTACAGGATCACTATGGCCCAGTTTGCGCAGTGGAATCCTGCAGTGGGTGAGGATTGCAAAGCTTTGTGGAAGGGCACCTATGCCTGTGTTGCTGCGGTTTGAGCAGTTATTCGACTTGGCTTATGACTTGAGATAATTGTATGGAGCCTGCTTATCTTCCGAGGAGGAGAGTCTGGGTTTCACTTAAGGGTCAATTTTCTATTATATCGTTCTCCCTACCACGAAATCAATGGCAGTCCGTGTTTCCTAGTCAAAATGACAGCAACAAATTGGATTCGATTTCAAGTATTTATCATCTGGCCTTGGTGACCTGCAACAACCGCGATCTTAATATTGTACATTCATCCTGTAGATGTCTCTTCTTGAGACCCAGCCTCTGCTTGTGTACTCCAAGCCTGAGAGCTATTCAGGGTTGAGTAAGCATGACTCTGCCAGTCCTTTCTATCCGTCGCCACGACCGTGAAGCCCCTCCACGGTTCATCTTTGTCACTCTGACGCAGCCATTCAAGCATTGGTGAAGTATAGTCTAGATCGATGTTAGACTGTATAGGTGCCATTGTTATGTAGGACTGGGCTCACTTTGTTCTTGACTACCATGTGCATTGGGGTTCTCTAGTGCTGGACCGGTTCCTCTCTTTGCAGGAGTGGCATTGCTCTGCGACGAAGTCATTCTGAAGGCTTTGTTGGAAAAAAGAAAATAGGTCTAGTGGAAAGTTATAATTCAGGTCAGGAAAGAGGATGGGACTTATTGCGACATTGGAGGGTCTGAAGAAAGGTTCAATCTTGACATGAACGCTGTCTTATATATGCATGGACTATACAATGTACCGTATTTGCTGAAGAAAGCTGGCCAGACAAAGGTTATTGTCGTTTGCCTCATCCAAATTGAGCTTCGACATGGGCCATTTTTCGTATTGGATGTTTCTCTGTAGCTCCTTTTAGGTGTCTCACATATTGGTATTTTTTTGGTGTTGCGGCCATCAGGGCCAGTTTCGCTATTGGTCTAACCATTTACGACTCCATCAGGGCCGTTTTTCGGATTCGTGAACTAAATGAGCACTGACAGCAACATCAGAGACTCCTTGAATATGGCAAGGCTGTTCCAGGGCCAAAATTCTGATTGGTGAGCTCATGAGGCTCAAGCGAGGGGAGTGTAATCAACAGCCCTTCAGTATATGCATTTGCACAATCTTAAGCCCAGACGCTGACGAATGAGATAAATGGCCCTTATTCTAGTATCCGACAAACAGTTTCAACCCATGCAAACCTCAACAGCTTCAGCCGCACGTAAGATCTACGTACCGCTCAAGTCCAGCGAATCACAGAATTGGCCCTGAGCCTGAGCCACGTGAAAGGGGGGTCACGGTCACAGCTGTCCATAAGGTACTTCAAGCAGGTTCTTGCCTTTTTTCTAGTCCCTGGACTTTTCTCCTCATCCCAACTTTCGCCGCAGAGCGAAACCGTCTGGCTCGACACTTGAGGATTCGATACTGACTATCCAGTCCAACAGGGCTCATCTACATTTAACAGTTGAGGTCCATCTTGGAGGGTCAGCGCCAAGCATAGTCTTGGCGCTTATCCCATTCAGGAGGACCACGATGATCATCAATTAGAACCTTGGACGAGCGACATCGACGACGCGCAATGGCAACTCAACTTCGGATGGGACATCCCCGGGCTCTCGCCTAGTATTGAGAGCCATGAGTTTGACAGCTTGTTTGACTTCAATTGTTACCACGGGTCATGCGGCGAAGCGCTCGGCGCAGAGCTTACCTCCTTGGCTACTCAACACCAAGAAACGTCGAACAATCAGCTAACACTTGTCACTGAAACTCATACCACTCTCAAAACTATGCAAGTAGTCCAACCTGAGCCTCAGACCCATCTAGATCACCTCAATGCCCCTCATTCGGTCTCTTGGCACCAGCCAGACCTATCTCCTCACTTGTGCAACACCCCTTCGACAATCAATGCTCCTAGGTCCCACTCGCCACCCTCTAGCGGATGTGAGAAGAGATCATCTCAATCATCCACGTCTAGTCCTGCCTCCAAAGACGCGCGGCTCATCTGCGACTTTTGTGGGTGGGTTTTTGAAGACGTGGATTCTCTTTGGTAAGCACTACTATCGTAATTTTTTCTTCACTCGTCTCACAGCCAACAGCTCTCACCTTACCTCGTCTCATGTGGCTTCAAGTCCATTCTATTGTGGCAGAAAACGCTGCAATAAAACCTTCAAGGACAGCAGGTCTTTGAAGCGGCATCTGACTGAGTTTCATCTTGGTTCCGTTTACGTTTGTCGCTGTGGCCGACAAGACGGAAGAAAAGACAAGCATTGCAAACATATCGATGGTAACAACTGCACTAGCCCCGGCCTTTATAGTTGTCCGTGTGGCTGTGCATTTGACCAGCTGAAGTTGCACAGACACCACATTGACAGGTGTGGTAAAAAGAAGAGAGGAAGACCACGAAAATACCCAATGACGGCCAGTGAGAGGATTTGAGTTCTGACGCTCTTCATAACGCTGGAGATATCAATACGTTTCTGTGCATAGGAATCAATTTCGCCAGCGCAAGGCTTGGAGACGAGTTTTGCGTAGCTTTCTGTATCTCCACGGCTGCCCCGATAATGCGGATAGTCCTTTGATACAGTCAGATACTTGAGCGCTTGAGTCCTTTTGCACTAAGTCCCTAAGTTTTGAGTTATCCATTAACGTCGCTCAGATGCTCCGTCAGTCCTTGCGAACTCGCTTGATGATCGTGTATTTATTTCCTTTCTCGGGCGTTTTTTTCCCTATCACTGGCGTTCTCTCTTTGGTCTAACCACAGACCTTTTGTTCTGACTCCAATCTAGAAAACAGCGTTTCTACTCTTACACCAGCACAAGGCCCTTTTCAACTGGACCCCCGTCGGAGTCAGGACAGAGGGAATTCAACATAACCCTCGGCCGTGGTCTTTTTCTTAGTCTTGGGTTGCAACAAGGGAACTTATAGCTGAAAAAAAAACAATGAACAACTTATAGTTGGCTAGGCAGAAGCTTTGATTGGCATGGGAATTCTGGGGATCTTTCATACGGGCTTAGAAACGATGAGGAAGGAGAGACACGATTATATTGCATTAAAGAACGTTCTTGTTTTGTATTTGAAGATTGACAGGCATACGCAAACACTTAAATGATTTCAGTCATACCGAAAGGTAATGCTTTACCCAACACAGCCTATTTGAGTATCAATTCAAAGTAGAGCCTTCAGATACTCATCTGACACCCGTCCTTGTGTCCTGTTTCGGAAGTTATCAATAAGTATAGGTAGAGTTGTTTGAATATGCTGAAGGACATCAAACAGATGATCACTGCTTGGAACAGACCGTAAGTCAGATGGAGAGAGTGTCGATAGAACAGAGTGAACCCCCGTGAAAAGCTGCTGATAGCTCATGTTGGAGAAGTGAGTCTCCAGATCTTTGAAATGCTGGAGTATTTCGTGCCGTGACCGCTTATCTACAGTGAGACTTCGGTGCCGTCCTCCAAGTTTAGAGGGTGGTGATGAATTAGCCAAGAGTAAGGAATATAAATTCATGGACTTAGGTGACCTTCTGGCACTTCCAGGAACGTATAATACCTTGGATGGGCGTTCGTGGCCTTTTTTGTTAAAGAATATGTATACCAAGATAGCGGCTCTGAAGGTATCCGCGACATCTTCGCTCAGTGATGTGTCATTTGTGATGAGCTTCGCATCTTGTGGACTTGAGGAATGTTCTCGACGCGGTTTCTCTCGGCGTCGTTCCCGTTGTCGTATCCGTGCTGCTTCTCGTTTGTAACTTGTCTTTCCCGTCGAAACTATTTCTCGGTCAGTCTCCTTGGGCGGTTACCTATTCTACTTACCCACAGACGTACCTAGCGCGCTTCGGCAAGATTCATCTGAATCCACGTCTTCTTCTTCGGCAGCAAAAAGGCGATTGGCTGTATATACGATAACTTCTACGCCGCTGCACGACACACTCAACAAGGTTCGTGGTCCTAGGCGTTGTATGCATCGTTTCCGATGCCGTTTCAGTTTTCCAGTAACTCCATCGATAATGAAAGCCCGCGCTTCCATTGTCTTGTCTCTGGTACTAGAATCATTCCCGTAGACTGAGTAAACGTCGGCATGCCGTTCTCGTCTTATCAGTTCCACGATGCTTATGGGAGATTCAATGTTTTCGCCTATCAAATGCAGACCAACGAAGGTACTATGAGTGCCTTCGGCTGGCTGTAGTGCATGGCGTGCTGTGCCAGTGGCTGTCTGTTGGTATTGCTGGCAAAGTCAGCTTGGACCCTCTACGAAGCGTTTTATCTCACCTCCATCACTTCCGCAAGGCTACTTTGTGTGACTTAATTGATTTCTGTCGTGACAGTTGAAAGTGAGGCTGCATAGTTGTTATCTGCTAGTGGTGCTGACAAGAAACCCCGTACAAGCACAACACTGTCTAATCTGATATCCGAAGTTCTTTTAGACACATAATTTCTACTCATGGATGGCAAAGGGCCATTTCTCTAATTGGGTCATCGCTGAAAGGACTCAAGTCTTGGCCAGGGGCATACACAGTCTGCTTTTCAGATTGGACCAATCAGATAAATGGCCCTCATACATGTACAGCTTTTTCAAGGCAGTCTGCAGCCGGTCAGACAAGTCCTAGCCTACCAACAAATCAGAAAGTCTCCGTCTGTCGCTGGCGGTGTGCTCAAAGCTTGGTACATTTCCCCTGTTACGGCCCATGAAATTAACATAAGAACCCTTCCTCGCTGCCTCCGAGGTAATTGTGATCCTCAGACAACCAACCGACCACCACCTCCGTTCATCAATACGCTACTACCATCCTCCATCCTCCATTCCGAGGAAGGAAACTACATTATATTTGCAAGCAAAACCCCAACAAGCCCAACCCTTTCCGCAACTGAGATGCTAAGCCACGTGGTCGTCATGGCTATGTGTAACTTCAAATATCGGCGGCGCATTAAGTTGTGCATGTGTGGATGTGTCCCGGATGCCACACATGATCCATCTTGAATTACGACGAATATCTACAAGAATACCTTGATTTTGCCGGTATTGAAGATAACGAGACAGGGTCAAATCCTGACCTCATTACGGAACAGGTTACATTTGTCAACCCCCTTCAGGAACCTCCTGACGGCTCATCACCCGGCCGTGATTCACCGCAGTTTGTCAATCCTCATGACCTGGACGGCACTTCATTTTTGGATTCTTCTTCATTCCATTCCCTTCCGGATTCTTACGGCGACTCCCAACCACTTTACGACGACACATCGGAAGCAGTTGGTCCCCGTAATCCGGACGGTGTTTCCTTACCACAGCCCGATTTATTTCCTTCTTGTCAAAGGTCCCGCAAGGAAGACTCATATGAGTCTCTTCCACGCCGGCAACGTTCAAAACCACTACGACGCTTATTACCGGTTCCACCAAGCAATAATGCTACATCTCCACAACCAGCTAGGTACGGTAATTTGTCTTGCTCTATTTCTTGCTTCTCCTATATTTCTCTTTCTATACCTCAAGCTATTCCTTACAGCTTCAAACTTGCCTTAGAAGCTTGTGGGAATTCTAGTATTTTTTACGTTACCTACCTACACATGCACTATTCGCTATCTAGTAAACTGTTTAGCTTGGACACTAACACTCTTGACAGCTATCATAAAAGTATGTCTCCACCTAAACCGAAAACTTTCCGCTGCACGGAAAAAGCCTGCAAGGAGTTATCATTCAAAGACGAAAGGTCTTTGGAGCGGCATCGTATCAGCAAACATTCTGGTGATTCCTATTTCTGCCGATGTGGTTATTCTCATGGACGAAAAGACACTTACCAGAATCATATACGCAAAGACAAATGCAGTGGTGAACAGCCGTACAAGTGTATTTGTGGTTATAGCACTTCTGATCTTACCGAGCAACACCGTCATGTCACGGACTGTGGAAAAAGGAAGCGAGGAAGACCGAGGAGAAACGCTGGCTAGTGGCAGACATGTCAATCTTGGAATCGTTAATACAAAGCACGTAGTGGTCTTTCATTATATTTTCAAGTTACACTCAGACTCGTGAAATAATAGCCTCGGTTTCATATCTTGGCCCTTACTTGCTGAGATTCTTGAAAGCGGAAGCATAATGTCCACGTCGACGATTATAGGAGAAGCGGGAGGGAAAGAAAAGAGCTTCTATTCAACTAAATGATCATCGCATGGCGTCTCTTGGTTCTAGCAATAAATCTGTACGGTGAACACTGATTACCGGGAGTAGCGCCCTCTTAACTCTACCTGCCTGAAGCCCCTTAGCTGGATCGATGCATGGATGGCAAAGGATCATTCTCTGGGATTTCGGAAGCTACATTTCCAGTATCTCAAGTTCAGCCACTTTGGGCCAGCCGCATCTGGAAAGTCTACTGCCGACAATGCATCGGCCGTATGGGTCGTCGGCAATGCTATCTGCAAAGACAAGGTCAAAGACCCTCCAAGTTCTCTCTGCTGATTTAGGCTTTCAACCACAAGCTCAGAGCTGGCAATTTGGCTTGCTAATAACGTTTGTGGTGTTGATGATAAGGACTTATCAGCCCTTGCCTGAAGTGGCGCGGTGTCGCATGACTGTAGCCAGCGACTTGAGTGGAAAACTGTAAAGAACCAGGATTAAATGCTCAGAGGTTCTCTGCTACCATTTCGACATTTTAAAACACTATCGTGAATACCAATGACGATTTGTTAGGGCTGATAGGCTGTGATATAGCTAGCTTCATTCCTCGTGAATGGGTCAGAACCGAGTTCCGTCAGTTTGATCTACCTATCCATGACCATGACTCCAAAGGCACTTGGAGAAGGGAGAATTTCCTGATATCACAAGTACTTGGATGACTTGGTGACAAAACGAGATGGAAGTCCAAACCCTACTATTCCCCGTGCCGAGGGCAAGCTTTAGATGTCCAGACCTGTGGCTGGGAATTATGATCACCACACAAAACGTAGACGCCGGCGAGGAGGAACACCCCCAAGAGGCCCATATGACGATTGCAATGAATGAACAATGGCCGTGGCTAAGAGGGCTCTTGAGCCAAAGTCTCTTCAGTACACTAAAGTTAAATAATACCTAGGCAACTTCACTTAGATTTTGGCCCAAGGAAGTCACGTAAGTGGTCCACTTTATTTTTCATATATAAGGCAGTCTTAAACCACTTCATCACCACCCTCGACCTCCCAAGCTTTCACCAACATCACCTCTCAGCTTCTTTCTTTCCTTTCTACACTCTCAGCCGCCCTCAATACTGTCAGCCCATCCTACCGAACCAGACCATGATCCACAGCAGCTCCTTCGGGGAGATCCTCGCACCTGGAGACGCAGCCCAGTTGATCAACCTTGGCCTCGTCAATCTTCCCAACCCGCCTAATGGCTCTATCCAAATACACAAGCGCCGACTCAATCGCACAAGCGATGTAGAGAACAAGCACATTCCTCTAAACGTCGATGCCGGATCGCGCCCGGATGCTTTTGCGACTATCCCGGAGATGCTCATCTCCAAAGCTACTATTGAGTACGTCGGGTTTAACAGCGACAAAGCCACCGAGATCTGGAGCGGCTGGGTTAACTGGCCACCGGGCTTCATCATTCGCGAGACTGACCCTGACCGTTCGAACACTCTTGAGGTCTCGTTCCTTGACTGGATGGAGCGTCATACTGGGAATCCCTGCACAGATGATATCTGGGAGGACGATAACTCGGCCTGGTTCCGCTACATGGAGCAGTGCGGTATCGCAACTGAGCTCCAGCAGAGTATCATGGACCCTCGTTTCAAGGACATGCGGTTAACCGGCACTTGCATTGGCTGGCTTCGGAATACCATGCAAATTCGTTACCAGGGGCTCGAGGAGATACAGCGAGCTTCTGCTGAGCGTGAGAAAGCCCTTGGGCTTCAGAGGACTTCTACCCGGCCCCAAAGACCAAGGTAATAAAAGTCGAAGCTTAGGCAAGTTTATCCTAAACTACGCTAAATTATGATAATACTATCCAATTCTTTGACTACGTTAGACTAGAATCTGAAACCTCCTGTCCCCCTTTAGGCGAAATGCAACATACTAACACCGAACGTAGTGGATTAGCGTCCAGAGAGATAGACACACTCGCACGGCCATCAAGCATCACAGGATACACCGTGCTCTACAAAGCGGTAGATCAAGCACGAATCAACGGTCTCTTTGATCATCAGGGCTCTATCAACGGAATCGGGCCCCTTCTATCTCCTACCGACTTTAGCAGAACCAAGCGCATGTTCTGTTTCACTCCCGACCACAGCCTGGCCAGGAAACAAGCTGCGTGGATAAAACGACGAGGGCCGCCCGCGGTTATAGTGCAGATTGCAATCCAAGATAGCGTAATCACATCCATGGACCCCGATGATATACAATGCGCTTTCTGGCCGAATTCGAATTGGCGGGAGCTCGTTTGGCATTCCCGCACAAAAAGAAGGTTTCCCAATGAGCTTAAGAAGTATAATGACGCCATCCTCATCATCGGAACAATCGCCAATAGACCTAGTGCATACTATGAGCAAAGGTCACCTACAGACCTTACTACTGAGGCTTGTGTTGTCCGAGTCCGAGGACCTAACAAGGGCGGGGACCGAGCAGCAGTGCAGTATGTATTCTCACCCGAGGGCGAGGGGGAGACGTTCCTTGAAGATCAAGCGAGCAGTACGATGAAGATATTTCATTTCGGGACACCTGAGCTTGAGAGTTGGGCCAAGGAAAATAGCAGGTTCGATTGGGGGGTTTGAATACAATTGACCACAGAGCAAGAAGGCTTCTGATCCTAAACTTAGGGCTTAAGTATAAGTAGATACTCTAAAGATCACTAAGCTTATCCTAAGTTAAGCTGAGTTTACCCAAGATCCCACGTCATCGCCCTCACTTCTCGTGATCAGTACTGACAGTAACATCCTTCCACTCATCCAGCAGCTCCAACGTCTCCTCACACTTACTCCTAACATAAACATCCGCATCACTCCCCAGCACAATCCGAACCGGGACATCCCTCCCCTTTCCAACTCCCGTCCCAGTCAGAATCTCAACAATAACCTTGGTACCCTTCTTGACATCGCCAGGCTGATTGTTATCCGTCTTCTCCAGAGCCTTTCTCGTCTTGCCCGTAGGCGTGTTCTCATCTTCATAAACATCCAGACGCTTCTTCGTAACTGCCCTGACACCAGGGTTCAAGAAGCTGGTGCGGAAATAACCTGGTTCAACAACCGTAGCGACAATGTTGAAGGGCTCAAGCTCGTGGCGGAGAGACTCGGCGAGGGAGGACACGCAGGTCTTCACCATGCAGTAGACAGAGTATGTCGCGCCACCTCTCCAAGAAGCGATACTTCCAAAGGTCGCAATCGTACCGCGTTTTCCATTCTGGCCGATACTCTGCTCTCGCATACCAGGTAGAAAAGCCTTGATGGTGTTGAAGATCCCAAAGACATTGGTGTTGAAGCTATCGTACAGCTCCTGCTGCGAAACTTCCTCTACGGCGCCGTCGAGAATGTATCCCGCTGCGTTGATGAGATAGTCGACGCGGCTGTGCTTGGAAAAGACTTCTTTGGCGATGGCTTCAAGGTCTGAGAGGGGAGATGTCACGTCGAATGCGAGCGTGTGTGCACCTGCGTCGGCGAGGTCTTGGACGCGTGATGTGCTGCGTGCTGTGGCGATGACGGTGTGCCCGAGGTTGAGGGCGTGAAGAGCGATATCATGGCCGAAGCCTGATGATGCGGCTGTGATGAACCAGACTGGAGAAGACATGTTGATGTTGTGAGATTGTTTGTGTAAGTGGCTTGAGTGTAGTGAAGTTTGTAAGACAAGTGATGATTGTTGTTGAATCCATCCTCAAACGAAAATCCAACGCCTTTATATACCTTTTCAGCCTCAAGTATCTCCTTCAATTCCTTCGATGACATTATCTCCGACCCAAAGTCCTCAACACCATCATTCTATCACCGATTGCCCATCTCCCAACTATCGCCGATTGTTAGCGTCCACATTTCGGCGTTAACAGCCCATTCAACCACTAAAAGCCCACCCCCACATCCCGTGTGGCGCTATGGCTTGCACTTAATCGCTTTTTCGGAAAAGAGTAAGCAGCCAGCCCATTCCAATACACCAATTGCATCACTGGGGGCTGTTGAGGCAAGACTTTCGGCGATAGCTTCACGTGGAATGACGAAAGAGCAATGTTCAAGTTGTGTTGATACACTAAGAATGCCATATCATACCAATCTACGTAGATCATGCAATGCCCCAAACGCCGCAGCCGTAACTCCGGGCTCATAAACAATCAAGCACGCACCCATCCAAGGCCATCAAGGCAATCTCAATCTCAATCTCAATCTGCACACATACGTTTCACCCTCCTCATATCAATCGCTCATCGCAAGGTATAGCCTCTGCTGTCCTGTCGGCGATGAGCAGCTCCGCCTCCCGTACCAATGGTGATTCGTCGCGGCGCACTGCCCGCCATGCCACCCTGAGGGCTTGATCCAGGACCTTCCATTCGAGTGACCGGAGTGTTCATGTTCATGCGTCTAGCTTGACCAGGTGTCAGAGCCATGTCTATCTTGAAGTCGTTGGGGGAGCACGCCATCGGAGGGCTTCGTCTCCTCTCAGCACTACCTCGGCGGAGTCGAGAGATACCGTTGGTGCTGCTGGCGAGGGCCGCAGGCAGACTAGGCCTGGATCCCGTTCGCTCGGGCAGCGATCCCATTGACGATACTCGCTTGGTGCTGGATGCTGTTGTACCAGCCATGATGCTCGCTCTACGAGCCTTCTCCTTCATGGCGGTTCGGAGGGCGGTCTGAAGCTTTCGAGCATCGATACTACTCGTCTCGGAGTCAGATCCAGATCCGGGAGGGTTGTTCTCATCATGTATCGTGGGAAGTCGTCTAATCGCTCTAGGAATACCGAGCCCCGATGGCGATGGTGAGAAATTGCCACTCTTAGTGACATCTAGCGATCGCAAGGGAGGTGTTCGTTGAATGTCGGGAGAGGCCTCGAGCTTGAGGGTCATGGTGGGTGCTTTGGGTGATCCATCAGCAAGGGAATGTCTAGGTCCCTTGGAAAGGAAACCAGCCTGGAACCTGCTAGGCTTCGCACCCAGGCTGCTGGCATCGGGGATCTCAAGACTGGGGCTCGACTCTTCGACAGTCGATGTCTCGGGCTCGAGGTATGAAGGCATGATAGGTGCGACGATTGGCTTCTCAGGCGAGGGAATTGCAGGGGAAGAATTGTACTTTTGAGGAGTCTTCGAAAAGTCCTCCAATGTGCCCTCCTCCGTCTCATCATCCCTCCATCGGACTCCACCCTTCTTCTTAGCCTTCACTGGCGTGAAGCTGACGCCCTTCTTGGAGGCTCCCAACACCTTACGTCTTCGTGGGGATCCCTTCATGGGGCTGACAGGAGCGTGGTCGCTATGCGCGGGCATAAAGTTAGGAGCTGAAACAGGCTTGATGTGCATAGCAATAGCCTTCTTGCGCTTGGGTGTGCCTCGCTTGCTGGGCGAGAAGACTTCGACGACGGGCATGGAGCCATCAGGCTTGACGACCTGACCGGCAGCTGTGAAGCCGGTTTGGAGGAGACGGTTAATCATCTCCTTCGCATGAGCTACGGCATCTTCCTCACCCATGCCGAGCGTATCGGAAAGTGATGCGAGAATGTCGAATTGCGCAGTGAGGAGCATCTGGATCATGGCAGCATCACCAGCCTTGTCCTGCTCCAAGACTTCCCTGTAAGCTTCGCGGTTGAAGTTGGCCTTGATCAGCTCAGCTTCACGTGTTAAGTTGTCGGCTTCTCCGTTGTCGGCACCCTCAGTACCTTGGAGTTGTTGCAAGCTGTGCGACAGGGCTGTGTCGATAGCCCGGTCCCATGCAGACTTCTCAAGCTTCTGGTGGATATGGTGTCGGCTGTTCTCCAACTCAACGAGGATGCCCCGGGCAGTCTTTCGGATGGCGACGAGGTTCTCAGGCATCGCATCTTCGTCGCCTCGTTCATCGCAGACCGTGTCGAAGGCAGCAATCCATCCGGACAGCATACCGATGCGACGCTCAAAGGCCTTGAGACGCTTCATGTTGGTGATACGCTCTTGACGCTCAGGAGCAGAGTTCTCGTAGGCAATGCGCAATCGCTGAATTCCTTCGCGAGCCATGGCATCCCGCTTGTCACATTGCTTTCGGAACTTGGCAAAAAACATGGCCTCTGCATCTTTCTGCTGGGCCTTGAGCTCGTTGATCAAGGCCATCTGTTCGTCGATCTTAACCAAGAAGTCCTTGACGTGGCGGTTGACGTTGAAGACGTTGCGCGTCACCTTCGTCTGGATGTTCTTGGCCCGGTTGGCGTATCGGAGGGTGTTCTGTGTCTCGTCGAAATGGGCGCTCGATGGTGATACACAGACAATCATGACAGTCTTGCAGTTACCGCCGAGGGAGAACTTGAGCAGTCGGGTAAGCTTGCTGTTTCGGTAGGGAACGTGCTGCTTCTGTCGACGGTCGCAGAGGGCGTTGATGCAGCCTCCAAGGGCGAGGAGAGATTTGTTGATGTTGGCACCTTCAGTGAGACGCTCCCCTCGGTTCTTGGTGACGGATGCTCGTTCGGAACCAGCAAGATCGATAATGCTAAGGGTGGCCATGGTGTGAGGTTCGCTGGCACCGGCTGATCGGTCCTTTTGAGCGATGTTGATCTGAAGAACGGCGTGTGATCGGGAAGAAGTAGCGTTGGCCTCGGTAGGCGAAACTGTGCGGTATTCGTTTCCTTGGACAATTATATCCATAACCTCCTGGACATCCTTGGGGTGATGACTCGTCAATCCAGACACAGTGACAGCCTGATTGCTGTCCTCCCTGAGCATCAATCCAGTCTTGCTCCCACCAGGAACTAATAAATCACGAATTGTCTCGTTGTAAATCTCAAGGTAGCTCAGACTCAGCTCGGTCGCCTTGTCTTGGCTGCGCTCCTCGATCTTCTCGAACAGTTCCTGCATGGTCATGAAGATAATACCGGGATGCTGTGATGTACCAGTAATAGTATGTGTCTTTCCGCAACCTGTAGCGCCGTAGGCGAAGACTGTCGCATTGTAGCCATCGAGTACGCTGTCGAGGAGAGTTCGAGTAGTGCCTTCATAGACATCGGACTGTGTTGTATTTTCGTCGAAGACGCGGTCGAAAGCAAAAACTTGGTCTTTGACCCTTTTCGATGAGGGTAGGACCGAGCGGGAGAACTTCTGTACGGGGCTGTCCTCGGGAGGATCAAAGACTCTGTCTTGGGTCAGCGTTTGCGTTTGTCGTAGCGGGGACGATGCGCGTACAAACAACGATCATCGACAACCTTGATAACGTTTCGAATGCCGCGTTGGTGCAGCTTTGGCGTAGGCGCAGCGGCGAGGGAGCCATCGCCGAGGAAAAGGGTTCCGTCGTCGTTCTTTTGTCTGTCACGCCGTTAACAAAAAAGACTCCACAATGTTGGCGAGTTGCTTACAGTTGTGCAGCCTCTCGAATCGTAAAAGGTCGAACTCGAACTGTAAAAACGGTCAGCTCCCGCACGGCACTCGACGAGCGAACATCATACCGGCAACAGTAATCGAGTTCTGCCCAGCAGCAGCTGATGCGCCCATGATAGCCATCGTGCCCTTGTTCACTCGATCCGTAACGTTGGTGCAGTCCCGAGCTCTTCCACCTCAGAATCAATCGACAGTGAAGCCGTTAAGAGTAAACAAAGCTTAAAAAGAAAGGCACGCTCGATGCAGAGCAGATGATCATAGAAACAATGTTCGAAAATGAACTCGAACAAGAAAAGAAAAAATAAAAACCAAAGGCAAATAGCTCTGTGTACCTGTTGTCGTTAGTTAGTAGCAGTAGTAGACTACGAGCCGGGCGGTAGTTGTAGGGAAAGCAATTCAGAGCTGTCGAGCACGGTTGTAGGTGACGTCTGGTTTGTTTTTCGACCTTTTTCGGACGTGTTGCTGTGGTGACGCCTTAGCTCCGTTTTTATCAGGGGTTCTCTAAGTGGCATTCATGCGGGTGTTTTTTGGCCCCTGGAGCTGAGGCTGCAGAAGCTATTAAACAATGGGATTTGAGTCATGTTATGGAGACATTTGCCAGGTGTTGATGGCTCATTTGTGGCTTTATTGTTGTTGACTCCAACGCTCGAGATGCTAGCAGACCTTGGTAATAGGTAGTGGCCAGTCCTTGCTCTGCCTTACCCTGTATCATAACGGGTTTTCTTTTTGATAGCCTATAACACAAGGTCATCTGGATTGCGATCCTGTATAGTCAATGTGATGAAAGTTTTTTAACTTCTGTGCACTTTTGGAGATGTATTCCCTATTCTAACTGTTGCGAAGCAACATCGCGAGTTCTGGTATTGTGGTGTTGCAGCCTCCACTTACAAGGTCCATCCCTTCGGCATCACAATAGGAACATCTAAGAACAAACAGGGCTCACATAAGTACCGCGGCTCAAAACGAAACAGAATAAACATCAGATGACTCGGGGACCAGAAGCGGAGTCTGATCACTCCACGATATCGCTAAACACCAACATCACAGTATCAGTGCAACAGATCTCCCAGTAAAAATCACCATCAATTTACCATTTAGTTTACAACCTAACGCCTACCATGCAACAAAAATACCCCTGCAAGAAATAGAGACTCAGATCCATCCCCTCTAACTCACAGTCTCCGGCACAAACGCATACCGCGGCAGCATCGACATCCTCTCCTCAGGACTAACCTCCGCATCATCGTAGAACATCCTCGCCTTCTTCTCCTTCTTCTTCTTGTCGCCACCCTCTTCCTCCGCCTTCGTCGCCGCTGGTTTGATACCCGCCTCGGCCATACGGATCATCTGATCAATATCGTCGCCGGCACCACCGCTCCAAGATCCACCTTGTGTCGGTCGCTGGGGTAGACCAGCTGCCGTGGGGAGCGCGCCTGATGATGGGCGTGCGGGGAGGTTGTTGGCGGAGAAGGTGTAGGGCTGGGCTGGGACGGGGGGTTGTACGGGGTAGCCTTGTTGTTGGTCGAAGGATACTTGGGGAGGGGTCTGGTACGAGCCATTCTACAGATATTAGCGTATTCCAAACAAATTATAGAAGTAAAATACTCACGAAAGGAGCTTGCGCTTGGGTCTCGGTATTCGCAGCCGCAGCAGGATCAACACCTCCATTGGCAGCAATCTCCTGCTTCCTCTTTCGAAACGCAGCCAATCTCTGCTTCAGCTCCTCCGGCGACTCAGTCTTGATCTTCTTCTGCGCATGTCCCTGTCCCGGCAGCGGGTTTCCCGTCGCGATCTGTCTATCCTTCTGCGCCTGTTGAAAGTTCTGTAGGATGCGGTTGCGGTGCTGATCGAGCATGTCCTGGGGGATACCCTCCATGCCAAAAATCTCCACCTCAAGACCCTGTCTGCTCGGGAGCGCGTTCTCGACCTGTGTGAGGTTTTCCTTGTGGACTTGGTTCATGTGCACGGAGAGACCTGTACTGTCAGCGCGGCGTTGGTGGAATTCGGATGAATGTAAACGTACCTCCTGCTGTGTTGAGACGACGACCACAGCGGTCGCATTTGAAGTGCTTTGCCTTCTGGTGAGAGATGAGAAGCTTCAGATCCTCGAAATCACGCTCGCCTGTGATAAGTGTTAGCATTGAGCAATCAGAGCGCAAGCAGCAGGATTCGTACAGTAGTAACACCATGGTCGATTGAGGACCTCCTCGATGTCAGCGTGACTACGCCGCTTCTTGCCCATCTTGCTATTGATGTCGGATATGTCGTACAAGTCGATAGGGATAATGCGCGATCAATTCGAGCGCACAGAGGTTCCTGATAATGGTCGAATCGCAATATCTTGGACGTGGAGCTTAGAACTGAACGCGACTCGAAAAAGAGTGGGTAGCTTCGTCGGAGAAGCTCCGGTTAAAAAGAGCGGATGCCTGAACACCAAGCATCAATGACGGGGCAGATTAGACTTTGCCATCACGAGGTTAACTTTTTCAGAGTTCCCATCTTGAAAGTGAAAGATCACGTGTGGAAGTATTGCACTTAGTGAAGTGTGATGTGTGTAGTGATTATACATTGATTATGTACGTCTATAAGATCAAGCAAATATTTATATAGCAGAAGCCAAACCAGCATCGTCCAATCTCATCTTCTAGTTAATGCCAGAATGCATATTTTTTACCATCCAACCCCCATCAATACATAATTCATCAATCCTTTTTGTTGAAGCGCCTTTTTTGAATCATCACGATTCTTACCCATTGCAAAACCCCCCAGTTACAGAACGCCCCAGTGAATGCTCCCCCTCAAAATCAAGATCCATTTGGCGCCACCTGGTCAAAAATTATCAGCGGCCACTGGCCTCCCTGCTGAATGCTGTTGATGTCATTTGCCGAAGGGCTGGATGTGACGCCCGGGACGCCCGCGCCTGTCGAGGCATCTCGTGTACTTCCCCCGAGCGTCAAGAGTGTCGATGCGCTGAAGCGATCTTGCGTGTCAGCGATGGCTGATGTCCAGTCATGCCAAGTGTTTCCGCGGCTCTGCCACATCATGTCGGGCTGAGGCGCGACATGGGGAGGCTGTGAGAATGCAAGCATTGGGTTCACTTGCGCCACAGACGACGGGAGTGCCGACGTGGTAGTTGCGATTGCAGCTTGTGCTGATGTGTTGTAGAACATGGCCCCAGTGTCGTAAGCTGGAGCTCCCATGTTGTTTTGTGGGTGATCATTGTAGGCGAGTGTTGGGTAAGGAGTCTGACCGTTCAGGTCGGACTCGGGAAAGTAGCTCTTGGTAGATGGGACTTCACTCTGAGCCCCTCCACTGGTGGGCGCGGACTGGACCTGGGAAGATGGGTAACTTGGGGCTTGCTCCTGTTTGACCTCTGGTGTGGCTGAAGGCTGAGCAGTCTTTGTCTCCTTGTTACGCATATCATGGTCAATCCACGCAATTGTGCGGTCAATGATGTTTCCAATCTCAGTAGCAATGCTAGAATCCGAGCCTGTCGTATTGTTAGGGCTGACTGATCTGCGAACTAGAGGCTGGAACTTACCGAGAAGAGAGCCGACTTCCTCAAGAATGCCGATCCAGCCGTTCATCTCCTCCCGCAACGTGGCAATGGCCTCTGGAGTCGTTTCGAAACGTCTCTCCCACATGGCAGCCAGCATGGTAAAGGTGCCAGCGGTGTACATCGAAGTCTGGTACCATGTCGTATCAAGGCACTTGCACTTCTGGATCTCCATTTGACAGTGAAGCATTTGGCGCGAGACATCCTCGCAGATGGCCATGTTCTCAGCCATCATGGCCTTGTCGCTGGTCATGGCTACTGAAGGGTGTCGCAGGCAAAGACGGAACTCAAGCGCCCATGTCTTGGCGTAGACAGCTGCCAGACGGGTTTGCTCGGTCTGCTCAGCATGGTCAATCACCATGTGGCCAGGGAGTTCGTCCTCCCACTTCTTGATCTGAGCCTCTAGCGCCCTGACGATGCTGACATAGTTTCGCGCATCCCGTCGAACACTGTAAATGTTGGAGTACATTTCCATGTAGATGGGAATGATCTTGAAGCTCACGATACCTGGCCAGTAAGGACAAGGAATGTCTTGGGATGTGTCAACGCCTTCATCCGAGAGGAGCTCATCAGCGATAGGCTCGGGAAAGCCGACGTCAAATTCCTCAACGGTGATAGGCATCGGCCGACCACGACGTCCAGCAACAGCAATGTAGACAGTCATGATGACCCAGAAAGCTCTCTTGCGAAGCTCATGCTGAAGATTGTTGGGCTCCCCAGGCTTTCTTGACTCTCTGTGCAGATTCAATTCGAGAGCGCGTTGAAGAGCAAGGTTGGCGACGATTGAAACGACACCAGGCTTGGGGAAAGCTCTGGTATGCTTGACGACCATGGCCATGGCCTGGACCGAAGCCAGGTCTCGGGTGCATGTCAGCTCAAAGAACTTGCTGAGGGCGAAATGGTAGTGACTGTTGGATCGCTCATTCATTTGAGCGCGCTGGTCAACCTGCTGCCAGTTTCTTGTGCCATACTGGAAGCAAATGATGGCAAAAACCATGTGCACTGTAACAAGCTCCGCCACTGAAGGCTCAAAATTAGGTTCATCGTACATGCGGGTCAACTGTATGGCTGTTAGCGATTAAGCTTAGAATATGGTGAGACAACACTTACCAGTTGCATGAAAGAAGGCTTGTGGAGGACTGGAAGGAAAGCGGAGAAGGTCATGAAGTACCACTCGGCCCAGGTGAAGGCCTCTTGGCGTGAAGGCATCTCAGCCTCCATCGGAGGATTGACTCTCATAATGGATTGGAGGAAAGATTGCGGGGACTTGTTGTACGACGGCGCCACCTTGCCATCGACTGGAGGCTCCTCCGCATCTGGTGGCTCAAAGGACGCGAGGTCGACTGTCATCCCTAGAATTGACAGTCGCGTACCCCCGATTGAACTGAGAGGAGCACTGTCCATTCCAACACCAAGATGATTCTCATGGGCGCGGGACTCTAATGTGCGAGGGAAGCTGGGAGACAAGCTGGGGGCTGAGCCAGAGTCCTTGAACAATGCGCTGCCAACTTGAGACCATGTTTCGCCAGTCTTGGGGTCAGGAATTGGGTTGCCCATATCATCAAAGTTTGAGTCGGAGGGGCACTGTGCATAAGGTGACCACTCCCAGGGCTTGACTTCGACGCCCTTGTTGTCGAGGAGCTTCTCAAGATCCCGAATGTGGGAGAGCATGTCGCTCTTTTCCCTCTCCAACTCCTGCATGTATCCTCTTCGCTCTGTGCGCCCTGTCACGCGATCTGTGACATAGCATTCAAGGTTTTGGTTGGTGCAGTGGGAGCAGCCTTCAGGGAGTGCATCGCATCGGATCTTTCGAACCTGTAATTTTCGCGCGGTTAGCATGTTGTGAGAGCATGGCCCGAGATTTAGGATATGACATACCTTGCATCTGTCGCAAGCTTGACCAGTGCGTGTATAAGACTGTAGTCGGTTCTTGACCACGCTGGAGAAGTCGTCTGGGCCACGTTCTAGCCTGGGAAGCTTGACTTTGCCGGGAGCTTGAATCATGCCATCATCTTCGCCATTGCTAGCAGCCCGCTTGGGAGGTCGTCCTGGCATCTTGGACTTGATGCGCGGGGAGATGCCCCTCGACGAAGCAGGTGAAGATCTCGCGGAAGAAGCAGCGGAAGACGAAGCGCTCTTGTTGCTGGCGCTCGTGCAAGAGGCGGTGCTGGCCTTTGTCCTAGCCGTGCAACGAGATATCGCGGCAGGCTGGCGCGGGCGGCGCCCAGTGGGTTTTGTTGAAGTCGCAGTCGCAGGGGCCTTTACAGCAGCGAAAGCAGGGTTGCAGCTGTAGGCAAATGTATCAGGACCCCAGGCGAGGGCAGGGTAGGATCGGGCGTCGAAGGGCCAGTAGAGGGGACCTGGGCCTGGCTGCGACGTCAACGACAACGACGTGGGAGTTGAAAAGTTGGCGATGGAGGAATTGAGGTTGCGCTGGGATATGGCCTCCATCATAGTGGTCTGGGAACGAGGCCTCGAGCTTGGGCTTGGGCTTGCTGGGGCTGCTGCTGGTGCTGCCGGCACTGAGAATGACACTGTACAGGGGATGGGCCTAGCGGGGAATGCGCTGTGCATTAGCGGCCTTCCGGGTATGGGGGGACTCGACACTGGGTGGAGGCGCAGGTGTAGGCCTCGACGAACCCCAGTGGACGTATGTGAATTGTGACGTGAAGACTGATGAGAGGGAGGGAGGGGACAGATGAGATGATTTGCTTGTGATCTGCGCAAGAAATGGTCTAGACTCTAGTGGCTGTAGAAAATCTCCTGTTCTTCTGTGTATATTGAAGATCGAACAATCAAGGCAATTGTATGTATATGGTAAAGTATGCACAGTTATTGTATGATGGATCAAGCAGGGATAAGGCTGGTGAAGGTCGAGGTCTTATAAGCAGAGAGATCTAGTGGATGTCTTGAGGTTGTAACCATCCATCCAGCTTTAGTTCACATCTTAGCTTGGCGAGTTAAAATAGATACCTACACCAACCTTACCAACCTTACAGTACTAACTGATCTGTCCCGGAGTTGGCGTTCAACAGCATTATTCCCATCGTCAACCTCTCTTTGCACGGAAGGCCCGTATCTCGCTGAGGAAAAGCACAGACAGGTTCTCTCTATCCAACATGGAAGATAACTCACCCGGAGACGAGATATCGTCAGTGTTTGAGCAACGGAGAGTCCTTCTAGAAGAATACCGGTAGACTGGGAGAGGGCAGCCACGACAACGTGAGTGTTGGATGAATTCTCCGTAGCCCAGAGTATGACATCGGATCTACTACACACTCACAGGGCCAGCCAAACCAGGCCAGAGTTTCCCACAGGAACCAGAGAGCCAACGAGGCGCTGCAAGGGGAGACGACTCCACCGTGGCCGTCTAGACCGTGGTCTTTTTCTGGGCAAGCCACGAGATTTCTTGGGAGAAGATGCCGTACAAGCGCAATGATGCTGTGGCTGAAAGAGACAAGGTCGACCTCGGCGGTACCGTAAGCAATTCGACCATGACGATTCGTCACAGAGGGCAAAGTGTCAAAGGAAAACGAGCTGATGAGCGGAGCCTAGAGGAAAACCAAGTCTGGGCAAAGTCAGCTCTTGGGAAACTCGTATCATTATGATTTGCATGCAACCTAAGGTAGACGAATGAAACCATTGATGGAAATGCAACCCTACTGCCGGTACCGAAGAGCCAAGACGAAGCCAGACCAGTCCTGTTCGTTTTAGTGGTTCTTTTGATTGACTTTCTGGTTATGTCGGTGCCTTGCTGATCAGGTTCAATGCTTTCAGCCTTTACTGTCAGTCAGCCTCTCAGGTTGGGCAGCCAAGATGTTGATGATCCCGTTCCCGCTACGGACGGCATATGTCTGTCAACCTTGATGATGGTGGCGCCGGCCTTGTATCGGAGATATTACGAGAACTCAACGGTGGGAGATGGCCACGATCATTTGAACAACGTGGGTGAAACGGATGAGGCGATTGAGTCTTGACTTGGTTACTGAATAACGTGGAAAACGTTTAGCCATAGACATTGATGAATGGTCACAGACATGATCCCTCTGTATGCGGTATATGGAGGTCGGCTTCTCCTCACTTCGTGACGTGTTACAGCATCAAAATTGAGTTATCGTAGTGTCAAAGACGCCCAGAGCTCGCATCAGATTGAATATACAGTACGAACACAGTATAACAAACATGTGACGACCCTTGACCTCCATTGACTTGACTTGACGTGCCCCGCTGTCCGCGGGCTGCCAATTGCACAGCCCATCGCTAGATCTCACTCTTTTTTACCCCTCCACACTAAACTAAACCCAAGATCGAAACTGCTCAAACCACCATCACAACGTTACGCACTATTCTTCCTAAGAGAAAATTAAGTTACGAAAATCAGCAGATTCTCTTAAGCGAACTTTTGTGTTGCCTCCCTAAATCCAACTGCCAAGAGCTCACTGCCAAGCCAACTACAACGGCTCTATCGGCTTCCAGGCCCTGGTCAGCAGATCAAAAGCAAAGCAGATCAAGGCAACAATGGCTCTCGAAATAGTCTCTCTCGAACACCTGCCAAACTCGCACAAGGTCTACGTTGCCCTTTTCCGTGACGTAAAGAATTCGGCCTTTTTGCATCAGCAGCTGCTTGCTCGGAACCCCCAGTTCGAGTACGCCTTCATCGATGCCTCAGTGGTGAGTTCCGCCGCGGAGTACCCGACTTGGGTATAGGGCATTTTCCATTAATACGGACCATCATCACCAGGTTGTGTCACGGCTTCAATTATTATCCGCTGTCTTCAAGGCTACGTCGACGGCTGTGAATGGCGCTCTCAGGACTCCAAACGTTCACTCCGAGATTGTCTGTGCCATGAGTTCTTCTAATAACGTAATGTGACCCCTTGTTCCGACATGTCTTCGCTAGAGGCTGACAGTCCATGCTCAGATTGCTGATGCCTATCGTCGATATGGTATCTCTCCTTCTACTAAAGACCTCATCGTTGTCAAGGTCACATTCCCTGGAGAAGATGGTGCTGAGCCCTTGACGCGTGACCAGATCTGGGAGCACCTCAAGTCCAATGTTGAGGGAGAGGCTGTATCCATCACAGATGACCAAATCTCCACAACCACTGACGTACCAAAGGTGCGCAAGTACTACAAGTTGAATGGACTCAAGTGGTTGGACGATATCAAAGATGAAAAGGTCAAACAGAAGGAGATGGAGTCACTCGTCATCGGCGCAATGGCTCTAAGGGGTGTCTGAAGCACAGTACCAAGTCAAAGGCTTCACAGTCAATCAAATAATCATCGTTAAAGACTAAAACGTAAGTCATTTCTTCATCTATGCTTGATCTATCTCGGATATTGAGATGCTAGACGCCCTGGACTCCTGATCGCTACCCATGATGCAAAACAAAAGAAACATAAAGACATTGATATCAAGTTCTTTTCTCTTCCCTTTTCCCTTTTTTAGTTTTTGCTCTTTTTACTTCTTTAAGCCAAGCCGACGGCGCTCTTGCAGCGTCGGACAAGCTCGGTCCAGAGAGCATCCCGGCTGCCCCTGGTTCGCTGGACGGCATCCTTGTTCTCGTGTGCGCGTCGCAAGAGGTACTTCATGCACTCGCCAGTGGTTCCCCAGACGAGGTACTTGTAGGCGGGCAGAATCTTGGTCTTGTCAGACTGGCCAGCCTCGACAAGCTCGCAGCTGACCTCGTCAGCCATGCCCTGGAGTTGAGCAAAAGCAATGTCGGACTTGGCTCGGCCGGCCTCCATGATGGCACGGCTTCGTCGCACGGACTCGGCGTTGTGAGAGGCAACGACAAGGCTGGCGGCGGGGTACTCGCCGGAACCCTTGACGTCAATGTTCCACTCGCGGGTGAGGACGCTGGCAGCGAGTGAGTCGAAGCAGGCGTCGGTCTCCTCCTTGGTGTCGTGGAAGAGCTCGCGAGGGTCGGAGTTGAGATAAGCGCCACGGACAAGCTTGACACCGAGAGCAAAGTTCTCAACTTGAGCATGCTTCAGGTGGTTGGAGAGAACCTCGGGACACTTCTTCTTGTAGGCTTGGTAGGTACCGAAGATAACAGCCTCGCCAAGTCCCTTGTTGTACTTGCGGGTGAACTCGAGAGTCCAGTCGTCAATGCCGTCCTGGAGCATGTCCTGCTCGGCGTCGAAGAGGAGGCGCACACCTCGCTCGTGGGCAAGCTGGCAGATGGAGTCGATGGCCTTGTACATGGCGGGGCTGGGAGGAAGACGGTCCTTGAGCTGGTAGAGAGCGATGCTTCCAGCGCCAGTAAACTTGAGGGCGACAAAGTCACCAGGCTCAGCAAGTCGGACAGTCTCGAGGGTGCCTCGGGCCCAGGGAAGAATCTCGTTCTGAATGCACTCGTCGGTCTCCATGGCACCGTTCTTCAGACCCTCGCCCTCATCCTTTGTGAGGACAACCTCCTTGGCGTAGTTCAGAATAACACCAGTGAAGCCAATGTTCTTGAGTCCATCGACAGTCTTCTTGATCTCGGGTGACTTCTCGCCTGCGCAGAACTGAGCGTAAAAGGTCTTCTTGAGGAAGTATCGCAGAAGAGGGTTCTTGTCGGGGTTGAGCAGAGGATTGGTGGTGTTGGCTAGAATACCCATGACGTGCAGAGAAGGAGGTAGGAGCAGAGGCGAGGAGGAGACGGTCATGGTGGCGAGAGATCGGAGAATCATGATGAGAGGAAGAACGGAGAGAGGCGCCTTGCTGGGAGCGATGGGAGGGAGAGGGTCGGGGATCTGCTGCTGCTCGACGATGGTGTTTGTGCGTCGCTCAGAGGAGTGGATGTGGCGGCGGGCGACCATGTTGGTCTTTGTGATGGTGAGGCATGGTCGGAGTGTGTTGATGGCGATGGCGTTGGATGCAGTCGCCCAGCGAAGGGGCTGGGCAGTCCCTCGCCGAAGGGCCGAGCTCATTATATGAGATGTGTGTGCGGTGTTGGTGTTGAGTTGAAGGTCCTAGGTTGGTAGTTGGATGGAGATGCTTGGATCAGTATGGAGGGATCCAGACGCAGATGGTGATTGTGTTGATGTTGGTGTTAGGTTTACGGAGCGATGATGCAAGATAAGTCAAGTTAGATTCTATCTGGTTGAGTTGGCGGAATGGGCAAACGGGTGGCAGAGAGCTTATTATATCCATCTCAGAGGGTAGTGACTATCAGTGCCAGTGTCGGTTGACTGCGGTGACTCTGGTCTGTGCCTGGGCTGGCCTGGGGCGTGTGAGGGAGGTGGCGCTATCTCCAGCCCGATAATCCATATCCATATCTCCCTTGCCCTGTTTGTCTAGCCTTCCCCCATTCCACAGCAGAAAGAGAACAAAATCTTCGCCATTGATCTCCAGCTTGCTCCAGTTGAGCTAGTCATTCATGGTCATGTTTACGCTATACCAAGGGGCCCCCCTGGTCCTCCGCAGAGGCCGAGCCAGACCGGCCCGTGACTATCAAAATGGACTGCAGGCGAAGGAGAAAAAAGAAAAGGGACCCAGCTGTACGGAGCTTATCAGCCGTCACGTGGCCCATTTTAGCTTGAGCATCACCATGATGGCCGAAAGTAGCCGTTGAGGGGCGTGGGGGGTGCAAGCCCACGATAATTGGGGAGATTAGGTAGTGAGAAGCTGGGGATTGGTTTTGGTTTGGTTTGGTTTGAGTGATTGCCGCAACAGGCCGCGATCCCAGTAAATACGTGTTATGTAATTGGTGACACTGGCAAAGCTAGCAAGCACAGGGCATTGTGGGGAAACCTTGGAGATGCATCACCAGCATTCTCTTAACTGTTTTGAGATTGACAGTGTTGGCTCGGGTTGGCTTGTGCTGAGACTTGAGACGTCTTGTGACTTGTTTTGATGACGATGTGTCTAACCTTCACAGCCAACTTCCATTGTTGGTCAATGATGTGCAAGGGGGCTGACGATGATGTGTCGTTTGCCGTTCGGTACTTTATGTAGATAAGGCGATATGGATAAGATATGCCGACATCCAATCCATCCAATCCATCCTCTGAATGACGAATGGGGCTCTGCTACCGTATCTCAATGGCCTGGGACCAAGAGAGAGAAAAATGTTCGATCTCGCTAGAAGCCTTCTGCAGCGTTTGCTTATCGATGATGTCTCCATAAATGACCGACCAAAGCCGCTCGCCCTGGGCTGGTCTACGGGAGAGGCGCCTGCGGTGGTCATAAGAAATGACCCTACCGGCCATAACACCATAATGAGGGAGTATTTTTAACTACGTATAATTAATATTAAATAAAATCCAGTAAATATAAAAAATATATTATTCTTATTACTAAAGCAAGCTCTACTATAATATTATTTTTCCTTTTAATTAGATATAATCTAGAAGTTACTTTAGCATTATATATATAGCCTTATTAATTAACTCCTAGGGGATCTTATCCTAATACTTTAATACAGCTGCTTTTAATGCCTCGGTCTCCTATAGGGAATATTTCCTTATCTTGGCTTTAAGGAAGCCCTAAGTAGTCTTTAAGGGGGAAAAATTAGGACTTTAGGGATAGTTAAAGTAATAAAAAAGTCTATGTCTTTCCTTCTATCTAGATATATAGTTATTTCCTCTAGGACTATATTTAAAATTACTATCTTTCTTAAGAATAAAGGTCTAACCTTCCTTAATAAAAGGCTTAATATATTTATCTAAGATCTTTTCTTTATATATCTTTTAATTTATTTTTCTATTATTATTAATAAAGATATTATAAAAGACTAAGAGACTCTTATAGTTAATTTTAATATATACCTAAGTATATAGTTTTTTCTAGTTATTTTTATCTAAGGACTTCTTTTCCTATAGGTTCTATAGCTTATAATATATCCCTAGAAGTTAGAAAATCCAGGCCTATTACTTATTATTATAGTTAAAATAGACTTTATTACTAAAGAATATAATGTCCTAGTTCTTTAGTAATAGTCTAAGGTTATAGGTCTTCTTTACCTATACTTTTTAATAGTTTTAAAGTTCTATAAAGATATATTTAACCTGCTAGGCTAGTTTTTTTAAGATCTAGTATCTTTTAAGTCTTTATTTAATAGTTAAAGTATTTATATCTTTAATACTAGTAATAGCAGGGACTTTATAAGCTTTTAGATACTATACCTTAAATCCTTCCTTATTAAATAAGTCTAAGATTAAGTTTATAGCCTTATCTATAGCCTTCCTTTTCTTTCTATAAAGATCTAACTTTATAGGGTTATTATATTATATCCTATTAGTATTACTTCTTAAAATGCATTTCCCTATTAAGACTAATGCATTATTAAATATAAAAATATCTTTATAACTAAATGGGATATTATAGGCTTTTAAAAATTTAATTATACCTTTAATATATGCCTTTCTAGGTATATCTAAATGCGTAGCTCTAACTATTACTAAATAACTAAGATATTACAGTTATAGTTATTTGCATTAAGTCCGTGATGTAAGGAATTAATGTTATAGAGATGCCCCTATTGTAGGGTTATTTCTTCTGCTACCCACTAGAGGCGTTTACCTAGAGAGTCCTAAACTCGGAGGGCCCCGATAATAAACGACACTAGTATATTTTTTATCTCTGGATTGATCTTGCGCCAATGGATGTTTATTCCCTATGCCGGTCTCTGGTCAGTGTGATAAGTTATGAACCATTGACCAAGTCGTGATATATCTACTTTTTGTATATTGTACATGGAAGAACCCAATTACATCACAATGCCGGACGAGCATCATCTTCTTGCCTTACATTTGACCTCCGACCTCGCAAGAACTCGACATACCCGATCGGTCTGCCTCGGGCTAAGCCAAGCACATCTTGAATCCCACCGTACGCAAGACCAAACAACAACCCGTATCGCGCGGTCCGGGCGGCGGTTGTGAGTGACAGGCGATCTAGATGCACTCGCCGAATATCGGCGCTTGTTAGCTCATCTCCTTCTGCCGCATGCAAAGCAATGTCAAGTAAATGTAATGTAAAAGAAAAACCCCTGCTCCACATCATGCAATGCTTGCAATATCTACCCGTCGCTTTCCATCATCAAAGCTCTCAAAACGCCATGCATTCCCCATATGGGGTTTTTGCGCAATGCCGTTTCCCTTAGTCAAGCCGAGGTCTAGAGAGATAACCTAAAGAGAGAGAAGAAAAGAATTGACCACTTACGCCAAAGAGAAAACGCGCCGGCGACTGTAAGCGTAGCTATCGTCGTAGAAAACATGTCGCTCGCCCCGCGATATCGATCGACCGTGCTCTCAAGCGACAAGGCCAGGAAGCTCCAGAAGCCCGTCTTGAGACCCATGCGGAAGCCCTCTCGTATGCCGCCCTGCATGGCGTGGTAATTCTTGCTCTTGTGGTAGAAGTACCACCCTGTCGTCGTGTCGGGCATCTTGTGCGCATGCTCCGCCCGGAACCGCAGCTGCGCCATCTGTCCGCCCTGCGTCGCACCGAGCGAGAAGCCCACGACTGCTGACGAGATTGTTCCCAGCATGAGCCGCACTGGCGTCGCGATGGACAGGCGCGGGTTCGTGTCCTGGGGGAATGTTAGATCTGAGGGCATTGGCATTGGTGCGCCGGGCCGGGGTGACGGCGTCAGGGTCGGCAACGGAGCGGCGGCCATTGTGGTGGAAGGCTGGGAATATCTTGTTTCTAGGCTGTGCTCCTGTTTTCAGTGAAGGCCGAGATTGTCGCGAGGCTCTGCGGCTAGTGGAGTCTCGTCTCGGTGGTGGGATGCGGAGAACGAAAGACCAGCCGGAGTTTGCAATCCCGGCGGTGGATGCTGTTTTTTTTGGCGCCGCTTGGAGTCGGTAATAAAGAAGAGGGGTTGCCCTTGGGGTTGGAGTTGGTAATAAAAAGATGACAGGCGAAGGCCCGATAGAGATATGTTCTTGTATCGTGAGATTTGAATGTGTAATTGAATTGACCTCGTTTCGATGCTTGCCTGATGGGAATTTGAGGCTCATGTCATGATGGACAGTGCGCTCATGCATTAGTACAGTATTCACGCACGGCCTCTATTCACATGAAGCTCGAAATGCAACGGTTTGCAAATGCCAGAACGGTGGGGGTTCAAATGGCCAGTTTCAATCCGCCAAAACAAACTCCATGGAGTATCAAGCAGTGGCTTGCAGTTGCACATTTCCTTGGTCAAAGGTAGCGTACGCCCCATGGTCGGCTAGATGATTCTTTCGACATCCATTTTCAGTGCATGTTCTAGGGTAGCATTCGGCTTCTAGAAGCCGTCCCTTTAGATATGCCTTGCTCTTGTTCCTGGATCTTGCTGCTGAGCTATCACATATCCTTAAACATGACGTATCGATAGTTTTGTTCTTATAGGGCAGCGTTTCGTCACTTCTTTTTAAGCCAGGATATCCATACCTCTCGTTGGAGTGATAGGATTCAAATCCTGCCTGTGTCCTCCATCTACGCGCTCTCACGTGATGTCGCGCTGAGCTGCGCCGCGGTTGGCCCCCGCCAATCTGAATCTCAGCGCCCCTCATGAAGAACAAAGCAAGACAGCTTTGAACTCTGAAGTCTTCCCCAAACCTTTGTATCAAGACCGACACCATGGTACTACACAGATCGCCATCCTCTGATGCGCCTCGATGCTAATGATACCTCAGACTGACGTCGATGACGCAAACATCTCGGTGCGCTTCAAGCACGGCATCCATACCATCTACCTCTTCATCGACGCCCTCGCCCCCTTCTCCAGTACCGCCACTGAGCTCCTAAATGTTCTGATCGAACGATACCCTGATGGGCTTACCAAGTCATTTAGTTCTTCTGAGAAGACTACCTACGATGCAGACTCGATCCTTGCGTTTGGCGCATTGAAGACGCCGAATGACCCCTCGAGCGGATGGGTCAAACTCAGGACGGGTGATGGAGAGAAGACACCGGTAGCTTTGGGACTGAAGAATAATAGTCTTCTTGCGTTTGCGGTGCTGGATGAGGAGGGTGATGATCCAGAATTCGAAGTGGAGTGGCCAAAGGAGGATGAGGAGCTTTATGAGGAATGATTCCGCAACGAATTCTGTGATTCATCCGTCTTCGAATGCATTTCTACGGCGGAGCGCTGTTTCCCCTCTTTACCAGGCCGGAGATACATCCACGATGTGAGGCCGTTGTCGACAAGATGCCTGAGGACGACAGCTCCCATGGAAGGAACATTTTCGTACGACGCCTCACTGGGCCTACAGAATTACCGAGAAGTTTTGAAAAGGAATATCAAAGTAGATACCCAAATGAACGCTTTACATGACGACCAACAAGGATGAGCTGAGCTTGGGTAAAGATCATCAGGGTAGGTAGCATTGCAGGTCAAAACCTCTGGGTCGCATTGATCGTAATATCACGACACCAGAACAGAGACAATCAACTAATAAAATCAAGCATATTTTTAAGAACAGAGAAACTCGCTATTGTTTCAATTCCGTCCTACATGACTCGCTGAATCAATGATGCGGCGTTGTTCCCTCCCTGAAAAAGGGGTCCAAGTCGCATGACTAAGCCATTTAAACTTCACGTGTCGTCAATTCTCCAGGGGTATGGTACGTTAGACCAGGGACAAACACCAACTCTCCTTTCCACGATCAAAACCGTTGCGCCGCTCCCAACAACGTCCCGTTGGCCTCATCAAAACATCACCGACGTGGCTTGCGCATGAGGTCGACTACATGAAAGTCGTGGCTTTTCTCCGCCATGGCCTGGGCCTATTGGTGCCGCTCTCGATAGCATTCACAATCTACCTCTACATCTTCCCCATCGTCCAGGGATGCGCGTTCCCCGTCGAATCGAGAGATAGTCAGGAGGCCTATGATTTGACCAAGAAGTTCCACTGGCCTTCGAGGCCGGGTGCGGACGATCATGCCAAGCTTGCGCCTTTTCGACTCCTAGCGCTGGGAGATCCTCAGCTAGAAGGCGATACCTCGATCATCACGAACTACCTGGGCACTTTTCCCCATGTGCAGAGTGTTTTCAAGCATGTGACGTTTCAGACGAGTCACTGGTGCTTCCGAGAGCGGGTGCGAAAGATCATACACGATATCGTCGATATAATCATGGAGGATCTCCCCTACTACCTCATGTCGCAGCGCAAGCGGTTCGATCTATGGGGCAACGATTTCTACCTGGCGCATATCTACCGCCAAGTCAACTGGTGGTCCAACCCTACCCATGTGTCGGTCCTAGGCGATCTTGTCGGTAGTCAATGGATCGACGACAAGGAGTTTGACAAGCGAGGCCGACGATTCTGGAACCGTGTGTTCAAAGGAACAGAGAGGTTGTCTGACGAGTTGGCACAAACCCCGAGTAACGATTACAATATTTCTGGCGTTTTGGATGGTAGCGATGAAGCAAAGCTTTGGAAAAAGAGAATACTCAACGTGGCAGGAAACCACGATATTGGATACGCTGGAGATTTGACTGAGGAGCGATTGGAGCGCTTTGAACGAGTTTTTGGAAAGGCGAACTATGAGCTTCGGTTCGAGCTGCCCATCACGGACCCCGAGAAGATAGCTACCATGTACTCTGACACCAACCCCGAGTCGACACGAGTCATCCCCGAGCTTCGCATTGTTGCTGTCAACGATATGAACCTTGATACACCGGCGAAGTCTCTTCCTTTACAGGATGCGACATACGGCTTCATCAACAACGTCATTTCGACCGCAGGTTCTGTTCAATACGAGGGTCAATTCACTCTGATCCTCACGCATATCCCGATGTATAAACCAGCAGGCATTTGTGTTGACGCCCCTTTCTTCGATTTCCACACTGCAGAAGATGGCGGAGGTCTCAAGGAACAAAATCAGCTCAGCTCTGATGCTAGTCGGGGCTTCTTGGAAGGAATCTGGGGCATGAGCTCAAAGAGAACAGCCCCAGCCGGTGGCTACGGCCGCGCAGGTCTAATGCTCAACGGCCACGATCACGCCGGCTGCGACACGTACCACTACATCAACCAGACAAACGGCACAGACCCCTCCCAGCGCCAATGGGAAGTAAAAACCTGGTCCGACGCACAAGAACTCAAGATCCCAGGCACGGATGGCATACCGGGCCGACGCGAGATCACCGTCCGCAGCATGATGGGCGACTTTGGCGGGAACGCCGGTCTGCTGAGTCTCTGGTTCGACCAGGAATCTTGGGAGTGGAAGTATGAGTACGCCACGTGTCCGCTGGGAAGCCAGCACTTCTGGTGGTTCGTGCACATCTTTGACTTCATCGTGCTGGTGTGGATGCAGTCGTACGCCGTGCTCTCTGTGATGGAGGCTTATGGTGTTGACGTGGACGGGCCGTTTTGGAGGGGCGTGTTACGGACGAAGGATTTTGTGTTGCGACGGAAACAAAGTGTCAGTGAAAAGAAGTAAAAACAGGTTGGATGAAATGTTGTTTGAGTGCTGAAATTTTCTTATAGAATACAAAGCGTTCTGGTTTTTTTGCTTTTGTTTCGCTTGGGACTGCCGTTCGGTGAATTATGGTGGTTGCAACGGTGTTGGGCCGAGACATTTTCGCGATGGGGAGCTGAGTTGAGTAGATATTGCGAGGCGCAGGGCTGGAATAGGATTAGGGTTGTTGTATAAGGTGTGGTGATGGGCGTGGTACTGATGGTAACGGTGTTGGACAGAGATCAGGGCCGCGCGGCGAGGTTGTACGATCGAAGGAAGTGTATTGATATGGTGAAGTCTTGGGGTTGAGGCTGAAGCGAACATGGCTGCTGTTTGAGGTTCCAGGCATGAGACACTGTCTCTTAAGGTGGGATTTGAGGTTTGCCATCGCGAATATACACAATATTTATGAGGCTCTTAGTTCTCGATACGGTCCAGAGAGTGCTGAGATGCTCCTGAGCAACGCCCTTCATCATGAACTTCCCCTGCTTACCAATGCCATGAACTGTGCAAACACAATATCATCATCACAAACACTTATTCACATCTTTCAGCTGACACGAACCAAATCACAGTAGTGCCATGATACAAAGACTACTGCGCGTGGTCTCCCACGCCGGTAGCATCAGCATCGTGGTGATACAACCGTTGAGGTTGCCCAGCGACCAAGGAACTCTACCAGATCCGGCGAAGCACCGATATCTGCCATGGAAGAAGGTCCGTTGCGCAGAATCGTGTGTAGAGTGTGATCAGAAGCAACGGCTGTTTGTGTGAGATCAAGTGATTGGGAAAGGTGACTACATAAACCCAGGACCAAACCGCTGGGACTATGTTGAGATTCGCATGCTCATACTCATACAAGACGAAGACCACTTTATTGAGATACTGCTTGAACCATGCTGCCTCTTCAAAGACTTGGCGTAATGATGCTTCTAGGCGTCGCAGAAGGAGTCCCGCGACCAGATGAAAGTCATCAAGAGCCACTTCTCGAGCACCATGCGAATATACCAAGGGACAATGGTGTACCTACCGACATGCTTGGAGTGATGAGTCCTCAGACAGACTACAGAACAATGCCGGCGGGCACTTACACCGAGACAATCTCAACAGACCTAGTCAGGATAATCGTGGTCAACGAACCGACGCCTACAACAGGCAATCAAGCAAAATGTCCAGTCGAGTGCGATTGCACAAGGATAAAAGATAAGAACAGCGATGAGTAAGTGCATGATACCAATCAGGTTTCATTGCTGACACGCTCAGATACGCACAATGCTTGACCAACGCAGCATGCAGACCATGCAGAGAGCCAAATCTGACAGCTTCATCGACGATTAAGCCAAAGCCAACATCATGTCCCGCTGAGTGCGACTGCACCAAGATTAAAGACGAGCAAAGCCAAGAGTACGATTTACCTTCACTATCTACTGCAAACTTCACTTTATTAACAAGTGACAGGTACTTCCAATGTATAGCAAACGTCAATTGTCGGAGTTGCAGAGTGGGAACCCCACCCAATTAAACAAACACGTGAAAACAGGTTATCATTGCTTGGTGGTGGTATTTGGGAGCTGACACTGACACTATCGTATGATGATGTGTAGCAGGATAAAAAATGTTGACAAAAGAAAAAAAAAAGAGAATGCGTTTCTTCCCCCCCGAGCTTTGGAACAAATGCAACGCTAGAATCCGTGAATTAAGCCATGTTGATGGGTTTAACAGCAGCAGTCGAAGCACTCAAGACAACACTCGCAGGTCTCACCGCAGAGCCAGCAGCAGCAGAGTGTAGCGAGACTGTAGTTTATTAGTATGATTGATGGGGTAGTAGAGAGTGAGTGAGTGATGCTTACCATGTGTATAGACAGCCGTGGCTCTTCTCTTCTTGCTGTGGTGGTGGAGGGGCTTGCTGGTACTGCATTGGCTGCGTATCGTTAAAAACCGGTGATCTTCCACTTGAGCTTCATTTACTTACACCCTGTGGGGGAGGGTAGGCTTGGGCCTGAGGAGGGTAATACTGACCCGGCTGAGGAGGCGGGTAGTAGCTGTACAGACGTTAGCTTCTTCTTCTTCTTCTTCATTCTTCTCGTGACCGAGAGCTTACCCTTGTTGTTGGTTGGGGTCCATTATGAGTGAGAGATGTGGTTTATGGGATTTGTGAATGTGTAAGATGCGATGGCAGAGTTGGGGAAAGGAAGAGACAGCGTCAAGTTATATTATGAGGCGCCATGTGTTTTGCTTTCCTTCTGGACCGGAAGGAGAGGGTCACAGGGGGCGCAGTTACAGACGAGACGAGACGCCAGATGATCTGTATCGTTCTTGGCTCTTTGCTGTGACCTTGGCGTAATAACGGGATTCCCGCGCACCAAGGCCGATTTAACCGTACAGCAGTCTTGGCACCTTCAACACAGACGCTTTACTGATTGACACTCCTGACGCTCACTGTCTGTTGGTTCTTTGCGCTGGACTTACACTAATTGCTAGTTAGCGACGGTTATGCCGGCACGTTCCGTTACGAGTCGGCAAATGATATTGGGTTTTGACAGCCTCTTCCTTTTGCACTCTAAAATGTTAAATTGCAGTCTCTGGGCCCTTCTCAGCTAAGGGTCTTGGGGCCTCCACTGCGAATTGACGTTGCAGGGGTTTAGCGCTTGGCAATTGCGCGTCCACCATGGCTGAGCTTCACTCCTGCATAAAGGGTCCCCTTGGCGCAAGGGGATGGGCTTGAAAGATTGTAGACTAGCAAATGCCTGACGGAGCACAAGTCAAGTTTGTTAACGCGGTATCATGAAGATTACGAGCCACAGCTCTTCATAGGGTCTTCCGTATAAGTTGATTATTGCTACGGAGCTCTCACCGTATTCTTGATAAAGAGCTGATCCTCAGGTTGTTATGCTAGCCTTGCGACTTTGTCCCGTTCTTGTCCTGTCTTGTCATGAAACACTCCTTGCAAGTTGCCGCTGTATTCCCGAACCCTGTATGATCAACGCGCGCGCGTACAGGACGTGCAGGTACCGCCACGATTTACGAATACTACAACAGCGAATGAATTGAAGCTGTCCAAAGCCGCGGGCACCGATTCCCTCCAACGCGTGTTGTTTAGCCACTGAATATTCGCTTTCGGCTGCGGCTGAGTCGTGGAGCTTGTCTCAGCTTTTGGTGTCTTGGACGAGAGACACTTGACCGTTACGTTGTATCGCTTATTTAGTTACTGGTTTGCGCCGCATTCGGGGCCCGACAAATGCAGCCGCCGACGAAATCTGTTCCAATTGATGGTCGTATCTGGTTCATGCTAACGTTGGGTGCTTCTAAATCGTTGCTATCTTTAGTGATCCACCTTCCCACGCATGATTAGAGAGGCACGTTGCTAAAGTGCATTGCGGCGCAACACGCAGCTCTTCCAAGCGCTTTGATTTGCGCCTGGCTTTCCGTTGTCTCGACCTGAGCGAAGCGGGCGCAGGAAGGACAACCATGCGACTCACGGACATGTAGCCAACCGATCGACATGCTCCTTAATCCGCAGAGCAGCTTCTTTCGAACTCAATTTCGTGACATCCAGCACCAACTCGTTGTCATTCCCGAAGCGATAGATCGTCTCCTTCTCTAGAATCGGCCTCAATATTGTCTCGTCCGTAAGCTTCGCACCGATGTTTGCAGCCCGCGTTGGGTCAATCGCCCGCCTCATGTTCTCCTCAATCTCGCACTCTAGCACGATCGATATGAACGAAACGCCTCGCTTTCTCGCTGCAACTTCGTAGTCCTTCGCGCCCATCTCTCCCGCTGCGCTTGCCTCTCGCGCATCCGTAAAGATCCATGTTATATCCTTGGTATATTCCGACGTCGCGATTTCGATCAGCACGTATCGCCGTAGACCCGTTCGCATATCATGATAGCCTGGAGACGAGCGCTCGACAAGGGCATCGATGGGATCGATGAGGAGGTGATTGTGGTAGACCTTTGAGCTGGGGAGTAATTGCTGGAGCTCGTTCGCGATTGTGAGCTTCCCGATGCCGGGAAAGCCGTTGATGTAGACGAAGCAAGGCATGTTTCGGCAGGGCGGGCGTGATGTCTGACAGGAGGTCTGCGAATGCGATTTCTATAATGGCTGGCTGAGTGGTTTGTTGATCGTTGAGGAATCGTGGACGTCGGGATATGAAGTTCGACGGAAGGTGAGTCACTGTTATGCTTTTAACAACCACCGAGCCTTCCCAGAATGACAACTCAACGTCGCATACCAGAAGCTTAAGTCGACGACTCAAACTTTGGTCATGCAACCAATCTTCGTAAATCCTGCTCAAGAGGTTCAAGCACTCCAGAAATCACATCCCCTTGAGAACAACACGAACCTCCAGCTGTACCAATATGCATATCCGATCGTAGGCATCGCTCAACCGCGTTGTAATATCCGAGGCCACCAGCCGTCATGACTCTTCCCAAAAGCTTATTAGCTGCTTCGTAGTCAAGGATATGTCTCGGTAACCCGGGCTCTAATGTTTGAGTCTGGGGCGAATCCAGAGTTGCTATTGACTGGCCAAGAATGAGCTCAGTGAGTAGGATTCCGAGATAAAGCATGAACGGGCTGGTTGGTGATGCTGAGGCGTTGGCTCTAGGATACTCGGGGAAGTGTCTGAGGACAAAAACATGCTGGAATTGATGAACACCACCCTTTTGGGCAATGAAGATATCCTCACTTCTTGGAATGTCCGCAACCCAAGGTGTGCCTTGCATCTGTAAGACACCACTAGCAATCATCCAAGCCAAGCGTAGCTTGTCACCGTAGAGCAGCGCTGGATTTTGAAGCACTTCTTTAAGTGGTACCAGAGACCAGTCATCACAACTTCCCAAACATTCAAGTGTATAAACATCATACCTCTTAGTCTCTGTCATGTAGCAGTGCTGAATATGCCCACATCTCTCACCCAGTTTTCTCTTCCCCATCGTATGCATTGCTTCGCAGAGATTGCTGATGTGTTTGGAACAAACAGGCTCTGATATTGTCCTGAGCGTATTGAATGTAAGGTTTGATAGGGCTGATTCAATGACAAATGTTTGTGATTGCTGGCTGTTTGTCGAAGAGGTAGTTGAGGGAATAGCAAACCCAACTGTCTTCCTCGCAGTGGATGTACTTTGTGCCGTGAAAGAAACCATCGACGTCTTCGAGTTCTCTCCGCTCTTCAAGAGAATTTCATTCCATTGCTTTGAGGTGTTGACTTGAGATCCCGCCAAGTACGAAACTGCAAGACGGAACTGCAACTCCTTGATAATATCCTCATCATCATCCTCAGGCACAACAGTCCGCGATGGCGGTGTCAGCCTCAAGCCAACATCGTGTAGGCCAGAGCATTTGCAAGTAATCGTAGAACGCAGTGCATGGTATATGCCACTCAGCATTCCGTTGACAAGCTTGTTAAGTCTCCCCTGTGATCTAGACTTTCTTTGTAACTCCAGATCCGTGTTGAGAACTGCTAGGCGCTGAAGAGCAGAGACGCCGTCGCGTATTCTCGTAAGGGCTTCCTCATGGTTGGACTTCTGTAGAATAAACGTCGCTCGCTTGAACTGCTTTCTTAAGGACGAACATTCAGCCCAATCAGCCTGTTCCAGTTAGCTGAGGCATAATGTTGGCCGTGGCTCCCTACCTTTCCGTCTGTACCAACATTGAGCTTCTCCATCATCTCCTCGATAGCTTCCCTCATGTCCTGCACCCTATCATCAAATACCTGCAACGATGACCAGAGCCTCAGGCGCAACTTATTGAAGATCTCTTCTTCCCTCCAAAGATCTCCAAATGGATCTCGAATCATCTCCTCGATACGTGTTTGCGGAGCAATTCCCGTGAGAAGCTTCTCGCATATGTTTTGGAGATTGACATGCTCAGTTTTGAGAGTTAAGATGAGGCTCTTGAGGATTCGTTTGTAGGATCGGAAATTCTGCAAAGTACCGAGACCGTTCATGTAGCATTGTAGTGCAGATACTACGATCGGTATACTGCCGAGCACGATACCAGCAACCTCGAAGCCAGACATTGATAAGAAGCTGATGAAGGGACGAGACTGTAAGGAAAGGAAATTGTGAGGCTCCGAACCAGGTCTTGTTCAGCTGCGCTGATTGAGGGTTGAAAAGAAGAGGGGTTGCGGCTGACGTGCAGCTGAATATTGATCTGACCAACAGCACCTGCAGATAGCACATCCTCATGGGGGCTACCAAAGGGCATGTGCCATTCCGATCTTCTTTCCATATTTTCTGGGTCGATGAATCTCGAGATAACAAGCACCGCCCTATCTTCATTGAATTCTTTGCACTGCCATGAACACTATTGCTGATCATGTTTCGGCCTGCTTTCAAGAGTTCAAGAGTTTCTGTAGCTCTCCTGCAATATGGCAAAATGGCATCCCCGATGATGGTGCCCGGAGCGATATATCTCTCTTGAAGCTGCGGAACGAGCTGAGCAGACTCAAAGTTTGGAGTGGCAACATTGGCGCCCATAAAAAAGGAAGAAGTTCACTTGATCATCGGCTGCGAGATGCGTCAAATATCCGAGATCAGGTGATTGAGCTCTTGGAGGACTTGAAAGAGTCTCTACGAGATGGTGAGTTTCTCGACCGAGTTGCTCAGTATTCCCTCTGACGTCAATAGCCAAGGACATTCTCACCGGACAATTAACACCGTGGGATCACGACCTATCCCCAGCGGAATTTTCAGATGACGACTCGGACGATGAACCAGTAAAAGCCGACGTATCCGGACCATCTGAGCTCTCGCAGATATTCGCTGCCATCGTTGAAGACATAAACTGCCTGTTCAGACTTTCTGTGTCCATTCATAACCCTTCTCCTCACGATCGCTTCAAGAAAGCCTGCTTGACTGATACATCTGGCTACGAGCCATTTGACGTCCAGCATGTGTGCAACAAACTATCCAAGGCCCCGAAACCTATCGCAGAGAGGCTTGGAAAGGCTATCTCTCGACGAAGGCAGTACTTCAAATACAGAGAACTGCACCATGAAAAGTTGGCAAGTGGGCTCGACCTCGATGGCAAGGACCAGTTGCAGAGTACTGTAGCCTCTTCATTGCCAAAGGAGCTTAATGTGAATGAGTCTATATCTTTGATGGAGGACGTGGATGATGCATCGGATACTGGAAGATCACAGACCTCTTGGGCAACATCTGCTGCGAATCCAGAGAGACGGAAGATACCTGCCCTTCCAGCGGAAGCCGAGAATGGACCTTTCGAATGCCCATTTTGTTTTATGATGATATCTGTCTCATCGAGGAATCATTGGAAGTGAGTCAGCATTCCCTCTCCAATATGATTGTTACTGACTTGAGATCACAGGAAACACGTATTCTCAGATCTGTTTCCTTACATTTGCGTCGAGCTGGGCTGTCCCGCCCCAGACCAAGACTTTCAGAGACGCCACCAGTGGGCGGGACACGTCAAGAAATACCATTGGAAGATATGGACCTGCAAGCTTGCATGCAACAAGACCTTTAACTCTTCGCAAGATATGAAACAGCATTTAGCACAAAAGCATTCGGATACCACGGAATCGACTCACCTCGTCAGTCTTCTCACCATGTGCGAGAGGACCAAGTCAGAGAACGAGCCAGCAGACTGCCCTCTGTGCGGAGAAAGACAATCTTCATTTAAACAATACCAACGGCACGTTGGTCGTCATCAAGAGGAACTTGCTCTATTCGCATTACCACATCTTCCAGGCGAAGAGGATTCAAAGAGCCACGAGTCTGATTCCGAGTTCGAGGGAAATGAAGAAGTGGAGTCTGAAGAAAAAGGCGAGTTGCAGGAAGCCAGCTCTTATGTCACCCGCCTTTCCAACGAGAGCGAAGATGAGAATACAGATGTATCTGAGCGAAGCATTGGATATGCTCAAGGGGGAGGCTTCGCTCCTGTCGCAGGCCACGGCGCCACACTGCCTGAATCCCGCCCATGGAAGTGTACAGTTTTGACCTGTAAGTATCATCTTTACGGATGGTCTACCGAGGAGGATAGAGAGCGCCACTACCGCGACAAGCACCCTGTAATCCCTGCTACGTACGAGTGCATGTTTAAGCCTTGCCCCTACAAGTCGAAGCGAGAAACGAACTGCAAGCAGCACATGGAGAAGGTTCACGGTTGGACCTATATTCGTCCACAGAAAACTGACAAGAAGCTGCCTTCGACATCAGATACGGGCATAAATACGGTGATCAAGCAACCGAGAAAATCTCTCGACACAGACTCCGCAGATGAGTCTTCTGAGCACGCAAAAGAGCCTATAACGCACCACCGCATCGAAATGAAAGCCCCTATCCTGAACAGAGAAAGTTTCGATCCCGCCAATGTTGACGTTCTGCACCTTAGACACAAGGAATCCTTACACACGTTTAAGTTTCCACGGCATGACATCAGTGATGGTAAGCTGCGGGTGTCTAAGATCAGAGAGCTCGCAGCAGGAATGACATATGTTCCTGAGAGCCTCAGACATTTGATCGAGCTTTCTTGCAAAGAAACTAAACTGCTGGTCGATGGTACGCCAATTCGAAACTATGGTGTGTCGAGGGGTGATACAATAAAAGTTGGAGCACCGCAGTTTAAAAAGCCTGGTCTTTTCAGCGGTCCAGCTAGTCATGATGCTGTGCTGGATAATGGGCACGGCACTGAGGGTAACATGGTACTCGAGGGGAAAGCAGAACGTGACGAGCGCCGGGCAGAGTTCTCCTCGGAATTACGACAGAGAGCCATGGTGGAATCTTTTGGCTATCAAAAGGCCTCTGCAAGCTTCAATCCACAGGATGAATCAAGAGAAGAGACAGATGGCAAAAGGAACAATGTTCGTAAAAGGACAAAAACTGGATGTTTAAGTAAGTCGATTAATCCCCCGGTATAAGTATGACTCATGGACCAGCGATACTAATGAAGATAATAGCATGTCGTAAGCGTCGAATAAAATGCGATGAAGGAAGGCCGATATGCAGTAACTGTATCAAATCTAAACGCCATTGCGAGGGCTATAACCAACTTATTAGCTATGGGGGCTCTATGGGTGCGATACAAGGAGCGCCAGGCCCCGAAAGCGAATCAGATGTCGAGATAATGGATGCACGCTACGTTTCTGGACGTATCCAACCATTTACAGAGGCCGACCACAAGGTTGGAAGAAGTTCTACACCTGGGGTTAGATGCCCCACCTGCGCTTTGGAAGGTAAAGAGATATGGGTTCTTCCCGGGCGCTGTTGTGGATATTGCGGAACACCATGTGCAGATGAGGATGCTCTAGACGTTCATGATTCGTTCAGAGCGACAAACATCAACGATAACGAGAGTTGGTTCCCTTTGTTCCCAGCGACAGGCGTCAGTGATGAGGAACGGCTACATTCAACTTCTAAAGGACTCAAGAAGAAACCAGTATCGTGTCCGAGCTTCTCAGTCAATGGTTATTGCATGGACGGAGCTGAATGCCCATTCATCCATGATCCGGCCATGATATCCACTTCCGACCTGTCTAACAACCAAACTAGCACCATGGAACCTTTGCCGGATCCCGAACTAACGATGAAAAGTAATGAAATCAAGGTTTGGAAGGCTTTGTGTGCACTAGAGGACGAATTGGAAGTAGGATGGCGTCCAATTTGCAGATTGGCCATTGGCTCAGACGATGGTTCAACAAACAAGGGAGACGAACGGCTCGGACTCATCAATGGAATTCATTCAAATATTATAAAGAAGCTGAGGCGAATTGAACAGCTCAGCACGCCTGATATCGTGGCAAAGAGAAGCCAGATAGAAGTACAGGCCGACGAGCTTTTAGCGAACCTAGGTGTGGTTTCGACGACAGGAACAGATAGCTATCAGATAACATAGTCATGAGAAGGCTGTGGTTTGATTTTGCTGTCTCACCATAGCCTATGTCGAAGTGCCCGTGCATGAGTTGTGCGTTGACCCTACGAGGAACTTGCTGCTCAAGAGATCACGAAAAGCGCTAAGTCCCACAGATATCGCCCCAATAGCGTGTTAGACATCACCAATGCCAGAGAGGCCATTGTAAACTCTAGAAAGAGATAGTGGTATCCATCATAGGTGCCGTGGTCAACTTAGTTCTGGTGTCTGGGGAAAAGGAGACCCGGTTGGCTGGCCCGGTGTCATTAAGACTAAGTGTTAAGACTGGATTTCAGGGACTGAATAGATGATGTATCAGGTAATGATGAGCCAGAATTTCTGAGATGTCTATGGAACGACCATCTTAGAGACGATGAAGCATACTGATGCTTTCATTAAGTGAGGAGCCTAAGTTCAGTCGGGATTTTGACAGTTGGCCAACGTCTACGGGCCGGGCGGCCCGTTATCCTAATTAGTGGGTCAGCTTCAACAACGACCGGGGACACCCTCCTTGTCATATGATATGATATCATGTCATGCTTGCTCCGTTTGAAGATGACTGCTAGAAAAAGGCCTCAAATCTCAGACATGCATTTCTTGAAGCTCTCACCCCTCATCTTATGGTGTTGCTTCTGTTTTCATCTTGGTCTAGATTTGTGATATAATCATGTCGAACCAATCTACAGAAGATACAGCCGCGCCCGACGAACCGGGACTAGCCACTGCCAAGCCGAAGTCTCCGTCGAAGTCCCCTTCGAAATCGCCGTCAAGATCCCCACCGGCTCAGGGCGAACTTGGCCCTGCGGACGATTCTGATGTCCGTCCTTCACACCCATCTCATATTGAGGACGGTGCTTACTTCCGAGCAGCATGATTCTCATGAAGATGCCGACTCTTCCATTGGGACCGATACGTCAGTGCCCGTAGATACAGTGCACATCGCATGATTCTGACAGTCCTCGCAGCGAGAGCTCAACCGCCTCTGTTTCTGCTAGCATCCTCGAATACCGTCGAAGCCAGGGGCGCACGTACCACAGCGATAAATTCACCGCGAATTACTTCTTCCCCAACGATGATCAACAAGTTGAGTCTATGGATTTGACGTAGGACTTGGACCATGCCCCAAGGTAAATGAACGAAGTGCTGACTGAACAACAGCCACCACTACTTGACGCTTCTTTTGGACGGTGAACTGTTTCTTGCCCCTCTCAAAATAGATTCTACACAGGTAAGATGCTTTGAATATTCCCAAACTGGCTGAAAGTAGCTGTGCTGATTTGTACAACGCTTCTTGAAGCGAGTTCTAGATGTTGGTACCGGAAGCGGTGAGTTCTCATCTGTTCCTCTTTGGATCTCCACTAACAGCTTCGCAGGTATCTGGGCCATGTATGCCATCATGTCAAGTCCGGGCATAGCTCAAGCTAAAAGATCATAGTGAATTTGCCGACCGATATCCCAACACAGAAGTAGTTGGCACAGATCTGTCCCCTTGCCAGCCCCAATGGGTTCCCCCGAATCTGCGTTTTGAAATCGACGATGCCACACAACCTTGGACGTGGAAGGAAGATTACTTCAGCTTCATTCACATCCGATATCTTTTTGGTGCTATTAAAGACTGGAATAGTCTCTTCAGCGAGGCATACCGATGTTGTGCACCAGGCGGTTGGGTCCAGTCAGGCGAGGCCGATGTCACATTCCGTAGTGACGATGGAACTACCGAGCTGGAACCTGTTTTAAAAACCTACCAGAAGCTCTTTGAGGAAGGTAGTCAGATCCTAGGTAACCCCTTCTTTGTCCACGATTTGCAACAAGAGGCTTTTGAAGAGGCTGGATTCACAGACGTTGAGACCGTTGATTACAAGGTATGTTTCTCTGAACATGACTGTAGTTAAACTAAAATGGCATTTTGCAGTTCCCAATTGGCGGTTGGCCCAAAGATATAAGACTCGCAGAGGTTGGGCGGTTTGTCAAGGCCACGCTGGAGAACGATTTGGAGGGTAAGACTAACAACCTTTGACTATTGATGGATTTCTCACGCTTGATAGGTTACACTCTTATGATGTGGCAAGACGTTTGCCAGTGGCCCAAAGATGAATATCAGGTATTTCTCATGAGCTTGCGCAAGGCGATACGGAACCCCAAGGTGCATAGTTACATGACTGTACGTTACGTGTACGGTCGTAAGTAGGCTAGCTGTGTTGGCGATCTTCAGAGAAAATGATTTACGGCTTGGGTGGATTTCTTTTGTTTCTTGATTCTTAGGTCTGAGCTATAGGTCTTAGACTACGAAGAAGACAGCTAAGGTTTCAAACGCGGGAGGACAGACAACCGGCCAGGAGTATTTTGTTGTTGGGCTGGTGAAATACATAGAAAAGGTCTCTATTTACTGTTCTGAAAATGCTATCTGGAGTCATCTATTAGGTTATGGTGATTTCCTCCCAGCTGTTATCCTTTACCCCTTCGCCTTCCATAATTCCGTGAACGTAGCTATCACCGATCATTTGATAAGTACCGTCAGCTCGAGGCCTCATGACCAACGGCACCGGACAAGCCGAAACCACCCAGACACTGTCTCCTTCTAGTGCAGACGAGAAACCCAGTCCTATATGCCCTTCGTCTGTCAGGAAAACTCGGCGCTGACCAGCATATGTTCCTAGTAGCGACGCATACTTACCAGCCAGTATAAACGTGTCTGCAAGCTCCTTAGCCACCACAGACGTCCACTCCAAGTCAAACTCCTCGGCAAACCCCCCCAGTGAGGAGGTCCTCTTCATGAACGAAAATATTGACGCCAGCTGTGAGTCTGGAGGATCAGAGGCACCTAACTTTTGCAGCATCTGTTTGACCCATTCCATACTTGGAAGCATATCGCAAGCTTCGTCTCCATCCCGGGCCACAAGAGACTGGAAGTTTGTCAATTGTCCCAAGTATACAATTCGTTGGTCGACTGTCATTGAGGCGTCCCAGACCCGCAAGTATTGAAATAAGATCCAACATAGCCAGGCTCTGAAGGCAGCACTAAGCTCCGAGGCATCCATTGAATGGTCTACATTTGCGCCAAAGGTGAAAGTCCGCCAACAAGCTTCAGTACTGAGTTCTCCAGATGCCTTGTAGCGCTTGCCGCACCGTAGTAGCATAGCCGCAAAGGGTTCGACGTCGAGGAAGTAAGCGAGTGCGTAGAATGGATAAGACCCTGGAAGAATCTGTCCGATACGCTGGGCCTGCACAGAGAGCCTCGAGCCAGTAATGCCAAATCCCAGAGAGCCGATCTCTCTGTATCGTGCTGCGTCCAATCGAACTTTGCCTCTGCCCCAGGGGAATAGGATAGGGGCAGTTCTTGCAGCGGATGGCTCGTTGGAGAAATTGGGCACCCATGAGGGTATACCCTCTGGAGGTAAATTCAGTGTACCATTGTGAAATTCTGCAATACCAGCCAGGGAGATGAAACCCAGGTGATTGCAATGAGTTAGGATTTTAGCCGTTGCGGTTGTAAATACCTCAGCAACTGAAGCATCGTAGTCAACTTCCAGATCGCATCGAGGAAGTCCCATATAGCTCGCGGCCATATTAACCATTCCCAGTAACGAATAAACCCGATCACGAGCATTCGTTACCTTGAACTTATGGCATATCATCATCATGTACGCCAAGTGAGAACTGGCGGTCGTTTTCCAGTTACCAGGGCCGGTGAGATCCTCGATAATAGAAATCTGTGGGTGATCTTGGGTTTTTCTCAAGCTTTCGAGGGATATGTTGATCACGCCGATGAAGTGAATGGCGTAGGGTCCTGGCGTCCATGACTTTATCTCATGCACTTTGACCATGGCCAATGTCGCGTTGGGATACCAGCCTAGTCTTTGAATCATTATCAATGCTGAGGTGAGCTGTTCCCAAGAGATGCATTCGCTGTTTCCCAGGAACACAAACGTCTGCCGAGATAGGACGGTCTCTTGAATCACCCAAGCTCTGCGGAACCAATTCCGATCCAGAAGATCAACGAATGGCTCCCAGGCTTTAGAAGGAATAGGTGGAAGGCCCGAACTTTCGATTTCGTTTTTGTCCAGGCTCACTTCACTTCCACGTGTCTCCTCAGCCAAGCTGGAAAGTGCCCGTGTCAGACGAATAGCCTCAGCTGGCTCCTTTCCGCCATCACCCAGCCAGATATCGACTCGGGCTGCCATGCTGTAAATCTCGCTCATGATGCTGACCTGGATCTCGCGCTCCCTTTGGTTCGTCTGGTCAATACATATCGCGTCGATCCACAAATACCAATCAAATTCCTCGAAGCGCTTGAGAGCACCGAATAAGTTTGGCTGGACGTAGAATCTATCGCCGTTCACCAAGATGCATGAGTTGCGGTCAGCACGCTTGCCGAGCCCCTCCACTGGTGCACCCCATGTATAAGAGAGTGCGTGGTAACCAAGTGCCTGTGCCTCATCTAGAGAATGGGTGGTCACGTCGATGTTTAACCTCTCCGTTAAGAGACCGCGTGTTCGCGGGCGTATTTTCACTAGACGGATATGTGTCGAGTCGAGTGTCGATTCATATTTGTACTTGGTACTAAATGTACTGCTTCTGCGGAGAGTTGTCCACGACGAGGAGCGCATCTTTGGAGGACGTAATTGAGGATGTAACCTTGGCTTGTGGAGTAGATTTCTTGGCTGTATAACTATAAAAGAATGATCTCGCAGATAAATGTTGAGACTGCGAGATTCACTTTGAAACCCCCCTTTTCTCTGCATGGATATGTAGTGTCTAATTGGTTCGCTGTTACCGCGCGCTTAGATCTCGCAGGACCAACACATTTGAAGCTATAACCACTTTAACCGCCATCCATGACAGGCTAGTCTAATACTGGCATGATCCGACTGCAGGATCGCATAAAAGACACAATATGTCAGAAACCGGATCCAAAACCTTTTGATACGATTGCCAGCTGAGACTTAATTGGACCAATATCAGATCTGTTTTTTGAGGTTGGTGCGGTTCAACTTGGCCCTCTGAGCCAGCATATGCCCAAAGAGGATGTAAAATGCTATTGTATGATGTCAGTATAAAAGTAATACGCAAATTTCCGTCGCTCACGTACCTGGAACGTAGATAGCTAATCCAAACCAAAGCAGATACTGATACGCTGGGTTTCGAGCTTGGGATGGCTGGATGACTTCGTACACAAGTTTCATCTCTGAGAGAATACCAATGGGGTAAAGAATAAGGAACATGTTGTATCTGTCAAGAGTCAGTTTCTTACCCGTGGCACACTCATTATGCTTCTCACCTCAACCATGCCAAACCAGCTGGTACCGATCCCGCTCCAGTCTGAAGGGTGAAATAGAAGTATCGAATCGCATCGGCCGCATTCCAAGCCATGAGCATAAGACTATACGTAGTCTCTCTATACCCAACTTCCGGATAGTTTCGTGTAATAGCCCAGACAATGGTGTTTCGACCAGCGACTTGCAGGGCAGTTGTAGCGGGAGCTGCTCGGACAAGACCAGTGACAGCGTGGATAATTTCCATTACGGTCAAAGTCTCAGTCCATCGTGCTGTGATGTTGAGTTCGTCCCACACAGCGCCATTGCCTTGGGTTAACCACAGATATGCGGTTCTGAGCAAGAGGGCTGTTCGAAGAATGGCTGAGAGGGTGTTATAAAGGAATAAATAAGTGGATGGTTTAGGCTTCGGTTCAGAAGTTGATCGCGCCATCTTTGCTATAGATAATGAAGTTTGAATGTGTAAGATCGTAGATTCAGATACGGAGCAGCAGTCTTATGGAAAATTGCACGACACGCTAGGAAGCCCACTAAGGCGGATCGAGTTATACCGAGGCTGACGCTTGAGAACTTCCAAATCGAGATGCTACGCCGGATATTAACTGGGGACAACACCATCATAGGTACAAATGCCCAAGTATATTTCCGTGTCCGGGAGGCAGGAAAGCTCTGACATCTATCCCGGAAGAGAGAATTATTAGATAATTTTGGATAGACCTGGGCAAGTTTAGCTGAGATTTGGTGGACGGACCTTAAAACAGGTACGGTTTCCTTTCCCAACCAGTCAGAAGGAGCACGCTGCACAAGTCTCCGCGGCTTATTAAGATAAATTTAGATACAAAGTTTGACAGAGATGGAAACAATTTGAATTACTTAAAGCCTTATATAAAAATATACCTCTTCTTACTCCCTGTAAGTAATCTGTATTATCCTATGGTTACTGAGATTTAAAGCCTGAGGGAAGAAGCCTGTATGGACGGTGTTGAACTTGATAAAGAGAAGCAGGACTTTGTACGTGGCGGGCGTTGGTAGCCGACGTGATTTGAGATTGTATGGATTGCCAGGCTTCTATCCGCTTCCGGGCCGTCCTAAGCATTGGTCTGAACCAACCACAGCAGTGTTTGAAGGCAGCATGCATATTTGCGTACGGAGAGATAACTCTCATTGACGATAGGGGCATAGCAAGCGGGAAGTCTATTGCTGTTGGCCGTTTGGTGTAACCTCATGCTGGACGGCCAACAGCATACTGTGAGTTGTCTCAAAAGGGTCAATCCAGACGCTTGTAAACAACCAAGCGCAAATGGTGTTTGGTGTTGCTCGGGAGTATTAGAGTGACCTGATCTCTGTTCAACTGCCTGTATTGATTCTCTACCGTGCCTCATCCTACTTCATGCTTAACTCTGCACAACGGCCTTCATTTTTCACTACTTGACCTCACTTGTAACATCTGTCTTCATTCGGAAGCTTCTGGTTCTCATATTCCACTATCGTTTCTAGGAACCACTTGCCCTCGACAAGATGGCGTCTCTTCTCAAGCGCCCGGCTTTGGGGCAACTCGCTGGTTTGGGAAGTCTCTACGATGCCCGCAGTGACGCCTTCGTTCGGTTGTCCCTGTTTGACGAGTCTCTTCCCCCCAACACTGTCGAGACCACAGAAAACCGAACTTCAGACATCAAATTTATCTTTGATGATACGCTAAAGGGCAAGTTCGATGCTTGCGGCGTAAGCGATGAATTGGGAGTCAGCATTCTAGCTGGACTTGCAAAGACAGAGGGATCTGGCCTCTATATATCCGACAAACGCGACACGAACCATGCCGTACAGTGCTCTCTACTTTACGATGTCACGACTGTAGAAGAGAAGCTGAATCTCACTTCAAGTGACATCAAGAAACACATCGAGCTACGCGAACTGGACACTGATGTCGCTACTCACGTGGTGACTGGTATCAGTCGGGGTCAACGCTATGTGTTTACCGCTAAACAACCACTGCACCCTCCTGAGAAAAACGGGAATGCTTCGGGGAAATTAGCAGCAACTCTCACTCTGATCGAAGAACAGTTACTCGGACATGGTACCCATATTTGCCTTGAAGACTCTGCGGAGCTAAGCATCTTTGGAGATAACCTCGGCACAGTTCCCATCGTTACCGACTTGGCCGGCGCCCAGGAAATTATCGGGGATATGCCTGGTGACGGAAAGGGAAGACCACTTATCTACCACCTAATGCCACTTTCTTTCCTCGCAGAGTTTCGGATACTTGATATCAAGACTGATATTACCTACCGTCAGTTGGGGACCGACTGCGCCCAAGAATGCGTGCAGTTGTTTGACGATATCCAAGTTGCAATCCAACAACTTAATGACTACATCGTCAGATTGCAGAACCACCCTTCCGGCTTTCCGCCTGGACATGCTGAATCGACAGCACAACTTCTTGTCAAGTACAAAAGCCTCAGAGACCTACCACAGATCGAGTTCGCAAGCTTGGTTAAGGACGCTCGAGGTTGCATGGCGAGTGACCAGGATCTTTTGAGTCGACTCACAGAACTTTGGGGCGATAATTTGCCTCAAAGCATTCTGCCCGCCATGACATACAAAAAGTCTATGGATTTTCAAGATCTTCTCATAGACGAAGGAGCCAGCATCGTCGGCTACAAGGGTCCTTCTTTGTCAGCTTTGCTCCATGGAAATCAGCACGACGACGCCTATATTCTTTACTACGATGAACATATCCGCCACTATTCTGACTCATGGAAAGAGAATCTTGCATTATTCCTTGACATCCTCAGGGACCAGCCTCAACACAAACTAGCCATTGCCGTCGACCAGGACGCAGTTGACCATGATACTCACGGCACTTCGCTAGAGAAGGCCTATATCTCACATTTGCGGGAAGGGCGGGTTATTAGCGAAGATCTTGTAGAGAAACGCAAGCTCTTAGCTGTCAACTGTGTAATGCGTGTAGCTGAGGACGCGCTGGACCGTTACGTGAACAGCAAACCTCTCGATAGAAGAGCCGTCAAGATTCCTTGTCCGAACCCCGGGTGCGATCGGTCACTACAATGCAGCTGGATCTGTGAATCTTGCCATTCGACGATCGAGTATGGTGTCGCTGATAGTCTTCTCTACTGTGATTGCGGAGCCAGTAGTTACGACAAATGGGAATTCCAGTGCAACGATCCCAACCACGGCTCAGACTGGAATCAGTACGAAGGCGAGGAGCTACTCCAGAAGCTCAAAGCGCTAGAACCGTTCAAAGATCTCAATATCCTGATACTAGGCGAGACAGGCGTTGGAAAATCCACTTGGATTAACGCCTTCGTTAACTACCTCACCTATGACTCCATTGACGATGCATTAGACGCCGAAGACCTAAAGTGTGTCATTCCGTGCTCTTTCCAAACACAGACGGCTATTGACGGTAAGTTTGTCGAAACGGAGATTAGGGTTGGCTCGAGTCAATCAGAGAAGGACGGCTCTGGAGGACAATCGGCCACGCAGTCGACCGAAGTGTATACCGTTGACATCGGTAAGACGCGTGTTCGACTCATTGACACACCTGGCATCGGAGACACTCGTGGTGTTGACCAGGATAACTCCAACATGAACGATATCTTGACAGTCCTTCGCACTTACAACAACCTTCATGGGGTTCTCATTCTTTTGAAACCAAATGCTTCTCGATTGACCGTCATGTTCCGATTCTGCATCAAGCAGCTTCTGACACACCTCCACCGCAACGCTGCGAGCAACATCATGTTTGGATTTACCAATACTCGTGGGTCCAATTACATGCCTGGGGACACATTCAAGCCCCTCAACGTCTTGCTATCCGAGTACAAAGAAGTCGATATAGGCTTGCTGGAGAGTAATGTGTATTGTTTCGACTCGGAAAGCTTTCGGTACCTTGCCGCGAAGAAGAAAGGTGTCGATATGGGACACCTGGATGACAACCGTAGGAGTTGGGAATACTCAGTTGGGGAGTGTGAGCGGCTCGTGATGCACTGTCAGAGCATCACTCCCCACAGAGTTCGCAGCACGATCAATCTAAATGAGACTAGAGCCACGATCTACCGTCTCACAGAACCTATGGCACTCATCTCCGAGAAGATCAGCGCAAGCATCGATGTAAACAATATTGCCATCAGGGAGCTCCATGACTTCGAGCTCACGCGACAAGAGCTCCAAGAGCGGCTCTTCGTCCAGAAAGAAACACTGAGGTCTGAAAAGGTCGACCAGCCCCGAACAGTCTGTACACACGATGAATGTGTGGAAATTCGCACCGATTTCGAAGGCAAAACAGACACTGCCACCACCATCTACAAGACCGCGTGCCATCCAGGCTGTTACCTCAAGAGCGTCGATCGAAACAAGAAAGGCCACCCGGAATTACAGAGGTGCTGGGCAATGGAAGCAAACGGCATTTGTCACCAGTGTGGCCACTCCTGGATGGATCATATGCACATCTACTACACATATGTGCCAACGACCTACCAGCATCGAGACGCGGCGATAGACAGGGACCTAACCGAGAATGCTGGCGTCATACAGCTTAAAGAGGAGGCCATCCGGATGAAGAAGGAGGCTATCCAAGAGTTCAATCTAGAATACAGACAGATTGAAGAGGCTGCCATCCAGTTTGGCTTTTTCCTTAAGCGACACGCTATCACTCCGTACAACGACGCCACTGTCGAATACCTCGACATGCTCATCGATCAGGAGCGACAGAGAATGCAAGTCGGTGGATCAAAGAACCGCCATGAGAAGCTTCAGAAGCAGAAAGCTGGGTATATTCAGAGAGTGGAAGTGCTCGAGAAAGCCATGAAACTGGGCGACGAGTCCAAACTTCTGGATGACAAAGGTGTGGCACAACTAGTTGACAGCCTTTACGCACTGCCTCATTTTGGAAATGACCTCCGAAACATCGTCAAGATACAGGAGAGCGCGGCTGAGTCTTCATATCGAGAGCGATCCTACAATGTCTCAGGTGGAGTTGGCTTTCATCGTCGACGACGGACGAACCGAGCTCAGAAGGACGAAGCTGGAAATGTAGACTATGGGGAGGGATCTCGGGCGGGTAATACCATTGCAGCTTATGAGCCGATTCCTGGCTCTTTTCCTGGGGAGCTTGATGGAGGTATGATTGGAGGCCAAGCTAGTAGGCGTGTCGTGGTCGTACACAGACCATCTCGCACTCGGGAACTCTGGAAGAGTTTCAAGAACCTTTTCTAAGGCTTCTAAAGACGCCTGACAAACCAGGGGCCGGCTTTAAATGGCGTTACTAGGCAAGCAAGCTGGATACCAACATTGGCACTGGGTAGCCACGGATTGTCGTGTACTTCTGGGACATTCTTTCTTCAGAAGTCGAGTATTAATCTAGCCTAGCGTAAATCTCAAGTTCTATTTGGAGATTCTGATTGACTAATCTGGTTGATTCCGATAGGAGTCATCATGAGCTTATCCCTCAAACCTCGTTCTGAGACATAATGCTATTCTGCAGGGCCAACAATAAACCTAAGCTCAGCGATGAATCTCCCACTCTCCATGATAACATCGCCTCTGTGCTCGATGTATTTCCCAGCTGAGTCAACAAGACCATACACTTTCATCTTCTCCGGAACTTGAAATGTTTGCTTTTCGACATTTCCTTTAATCTCATCACCACCACTACCAAAAGGCCCTAGCTTTCTCTCCGTGGTGTTGATGACCAAGTTGTATATGACTTTCTTGGTAACATCGTGAGCCAAAACTCCTGTATTCCATGACGCTCCCGTGATCACTTCATCATCGTCTAGAAAGATCGACTTTTTGTTGTGGCCAAAGCCTCCGAAGTGAATACCATCGTAAGCCGCGGTCTCGGCATGAAGAGAGTCCACGGCGAAATTGTAGGAGACGTCGAGTCTGATGATGTTTGAAGGTGCTGCTTTCCGCAGTTCGAAAGAATGATTCCTGAGATCAGGGTCGTCGCCCATGTATTTCTTTTGGTAGATCCTGTCATAGTCTCCCGTCCATTCCAAAGTTTGATCGGCAACACTGTCGAACGTCTTGATCAAGGACTCACTGGTCGCGATAAACTCTTTGACGATGTCAAATGACCTTATGGCCAAAGGATCCCCAGCGTATTTATTCGCCTTGCATGTAAGCTTAGAGACTGCGTCGAAGATCGCTTTCATCATAATCGAATGTGCACATGCGTCTAGTCGCATCGCTGCGAGCTTGTGAATTGTTTCCGCAGAGTCTTCGTAAGGCAATTCACCACACGATAGCTCAAGTTCAATGATGGGAACATTGCAATTTCCCTTGCTTCGTAGAAACCGGCTCATACGAGCCCACGGAAGTCCTTCAGATGATTGACGTTCTCTGGCAAGACGAAATAGTGAAGCGACGGGCATGCGAACATTGACGGGGTAGCCATCAGCCGCGATCCCGAGTGTACAACCGGCATAGTACGAGAGTTGTGATGCGCCAGCAAAGTCATGACTAGGTCCAATGAGCGAAGCTAGAAAGAACCACTGTGTGAATGATAGAGACTTTCCAACGCTCCTAGGGCCATGATATTCGAAACCTCCATCGAAGATAATGTTGTTGAAATCGCCAGATAAGCCGAAAACCTCATCCCAAGTTTTACCCTGAGCAGTGGCAATGGTTACGACTGCTCTGAATAGTTCTTTTGCTCTCGCTTCGCAAGCTGTAGCATGCATGTTATGCTGTTCATAGTAGGACTGGCACTGTTTTGTCAGCCCAGTATATCGTTGCCCGCGCTCGAACGTGCCCATCTTCATTTTGTGATTGTGACCTCTCAGAGTGAGAAGTAAAGAGAAACAGCGCTGTTATACCAATTACGGCCAAGATTTGAGTTCTTATTCTTCCCTTGGTATCTCTGTCTTGACAGAATCTGCCTAACTCAGCCGCAGCTGAAAGCGGCCAGCCCTAGCAGTTGAACTATGGCTTTTTGTCATGAATGTAATTGGTGAAGCTTTCGCTAAGAGCATCAGCGAGTACCCCTCATTTTCTGCTGTGGTTACGAAAAGTAGACCTTAAGCCGGCGTTATTTCATCCAGTTATTAAAGATTTCAAAGGAAATATATATATTATTACTAGAGAAGAAAGTTTTACCTTATAAGCTGTAGCTGTCCCCAATTCAAAAATTGAGTTATAATGTAGCGAAAGATCGATTAAGTTGTTTTATTACAATATCCGACCATAGCGATGGGCAATTCCACGGGGGGTTTTTTCTGGTTCACATTTGCGACCCTTCATATAATGCTTCGACATCGTGGTTAGCTCCCAGTCTCCCCATTTCTTCTGCTCACTGCGATCGAGCAGCGTTACCACCAACTTCTCCCTCTGCTTACTCAGCACACGCATCGACTTCATAAACTCCTTGTTCGACTCTTCGTCGCCGATGACAATCTGCTTCAGACCAGGAACCCACTCTGGGTGTTCACAGAACTCATCGAATGCTTTCGCAGTGATTTTGACTGCGTTGAGTGAGCTCCTACTGGCTGGGCTGATCTCGAGGAGTCTCAGGTCCGGGCAGTGGGAAATCAGGGCGAGGAACCCCGCATCGCCGACTCTCTCTGCACTCGGCAGACTGACGGTTCTGAGGTTGGGCAGACCTTTGGCTAGACGAATGACGGCTTCGTTGGTGAGATCCGTGGCACCGTTCTTTGCAGTGTAGCTGACGTCGCTGAGATCAAAAATGAATTGCCAGATCTTTTCGCGAACTTGACGTGACAAGACCAAGATGTCGTCGATATGGTCACTGTCGATGTTACGTTAGCACTCTTCTCACCTTGAAATGGACGAATTGGCCTACTCAGTCAAGACAAATGCATAGCCAAAGTAAATCATTCTGGTTGATGTTCCAATGAGGTTATGATATTTGCCGTCCCAGTCAGTTTCGCTGCTGTTGAAGCAGGCCTCTTTGACGCCTTTGACGACGGGCTTCAGCAGCCTTTTCTTGGGCGCGTCGGTGCCGGGAGCTGGGGCATCAGCGGCTGAGTTGCTCTTCTCAGTTCGGATGGGAGGCATGGTGAAGAATATGTGGAATGTAATGCCTGTAATAGAGACTAGGAGCGCTAGATCATAGAGCAGAGGTCCTGTTAGATAGAGCACTGCTGCCAAGGTATGGAGGTTGTTATGCAAAGTGTAAAGTGGTCATAACAAGCAATTCAGCATTAATTAAAAGAGCCTTATTTTCTTTAATCTAAGGTAGCAGTTAGGTTAACCTTATCTAGCTATAGAAATCGCGCAGTAGGTTTAATCTAACTAATTAAAGAGAGATATGCTATTTATAGCTTAATATACCCCCTATTTAACTGCGTATTATTATGCAGTTAAATATACTCTAAATAGCTTTAATTTTACTTAATGCACTTCTATAATAAAAAGTAAATAGTTAGATAATAAAGAAGTTAATAATATTATATTATTAGTGCCTAGTATATATAGCTCTTTAATCTTATAAATATAAGTATAATAGGCTTAGTAAATTATAATAAAGAAGCGCCTTATATACTTATAGCTTTTATTTTTTAGCTATAAAAGCCTTTCTCTTATTCCTTTATAATCTTTTCTTCTTTTTCTCCTTTAAGCTTCCCTATTTTTATTATAGTATATAATCCCTTTACTAGCCCTTATTACCTTATTATATCTATTCCTTAATAGTATACTCTTTATCCTATATTTGCACTAATAATTTATTATTATTTAGCCTTTTTATCCTAATAACCTTACTTTTCTTAAGTATAAAAGTAATGCTGCCTTTTAGGCTAAAGTTTTTTATTACTACTTTCTATTCTCTATATATAGTTACTTAGCTTTACTATACTATTCCCTGGTTTTAAGCGCTTAATCTTCTGCTTATAAGCCCTTAATTAACCTCTTAACTAAACTATTTCCTACTACTCTTAGTAATCTCTTTTATTTCTATTACCCTTACTTACCTAGTAATATACTCTTATGTAGGTACTTAAGCTCTTAGTTTATTACTTATAAAAGTAAAGATTTTTTTCCTTAGGCCCTTTCTATTATTATAAGTATTTTTTATTTTTTTTATTTATTTACTTATACTAATCTAAGGTATATAGTTTAATTCTAAGAATAAGTTTAAGTATTCTTCCCTTAGCTTTAAGTCTAATAATACTTTCCCTAAAGACCTTCTTTTTCTTAATTATACTTTTACTAAGGTAAAGAGTTCTGCTAGTATCTTAATACCTTATAATAGTAAACTTAAGCTTTTTTTTAATAAAGATACTATACCTAAGACCTCTTTACTTAAAAAGAAAAAGATTCTTACTATGCCTACTTTTTAAAAGACCCTTAAGACTTTAAAGTATAAGTAAGACTTTTCCCTTAAAGATAAGTTTACTTTACCTTACTTATAGTACTTTAAAGGTACCTTATAAGGTAAAAATCCCTTAGTTTATTATACTATTATAGGTAAGCCTTACTTAAAAAGGTATTATTATTACTCCTAAGGTAGCTATAGTAATTATAAGGGACTATAAGTACTTAACTTACTTTCCTTAAGTATATTACTAACTTATTATAGTCCTTATGCCTTGCTTCTTATGGCTTTAAACCTTTATAAAGCCCTTACTAAAAGTATTATTTCTATAAGCTATCTTTTTCCTTTTCTTATAATATCCTAAGCTAATATTTAATTAGGAAATTAAATATACTTAGATTTACGCTTTAGCGCTTTATAATCTCTTTTAGGCTAAGCCTTTTTACTTTACTATTTATAATTATAAGATTCTCCTTTTACGTATCTTTAATATCCCTGCTAGAGATTATGCTATACTTTCTAATAAAAAAGGAAGTATTCCTAGTATAATAAACTATACTGCCCTTAATATAATCTTTAATAGCTTAAAGATATTTAGTAGGATTAATTATAATAATAATAAAGTTAAGGATAAGGATAGAAATAATACTATTATTAATTAAGCTTATTAGAACTGTTTACTTTACTTTAATAAAAGTGTTTTTACTATAAGAGATACCCTGGGCTTATTGCCTTTATTATTAGCTAGTTAAATAATTAAACTTTATTTTATTAATACTTATAACTGCTTTAATTATAATAAATTAAGTAATACTTTAAAGTATTTAAATTACTACTATAAAAGAGCTTTAGTTAATTTATTAGCTAGTATTTTTGCTATAAGTAAGTAGGTAACTTAAAAGCTTTCTTTACCTTTTTCTTATTATAGCTATATGCTCTAGATATCTATATAATATAGATAAGTATTTATCTTAAAGCTTAATTTAATAATAAGTTATATTATTTATTAATTATTATAATAGATAGTATATAGTATATTTAGGTAAAAGTATAACTTATTAAGAAAATGCTATAGTTCTATTACTTTAGTAGTAATATACTTTAATATAATTAATTCTGCTTTAGTTATAAAAGTTAAAACTGTAGTTTAGTATATTACTTTTTATATTACTATACCTTTAAATAGTATAATAAGATATCCTTATAATGATTTTCTTATCTCTTTATTATCTATAAATAAAGTATTTAATAAGATATAAAGTACTTAAGTTTTTTTATTAATACCTCTATAAATAATTAAAAAATTATAAGTAATATAGAAATAATATAGAGCTTAGTCTATAGCCTTATAGTGCTTTATACTTAGATTAGTAAGGTACTTAAAGAGCTATAATACTATAAAAGTAATATCTAGGCATACTATTACTATAATATAAAGTAAAGATCTAACCTTCTCTTAATATAACTTAATATAGTTTAGAGGCACTTAGTCTTCCTTCTTAGAAAGCTTAGTAATAGGAATTGGAATAGTTAGGAACTAGTTACGCTATACTAGTTTATACTTGACTACGTATTTCTTAAGGTATAAGTTATAATAAAGGAAAATCTTCCTATTTAGCCTGTCTTAAACGATTTTAATTCCTAAAAATTACTTTACTTACCTCTAGTCCTTAAGCTTATAAGTATATTTAAAAGTATTAATAATCTTATTTATAGCTTCTTTTTTTATTTAGTAGTATAGAATAAGGATATTATTTATAAAGAATATTACTAATATGTTCTGTATTTTTATAAAGAATAAGCACTCCTTTTCCTTACTGGCTTTTAGTCTAAGGCTTTTAAAAGTACTTAAGAACTCCTTAAACTATAAAACTGGTAAGTCCTTTAGTCTATATAGTGCTCTTTCTAGTTTAATAAGCTTTCTAGCTTACTTAAACCCTTTTAGGAAGTAATATATAACTAAAAGGTTATTTTTATTATAGATTATATTAATAAATATATTTACTATATCTAACTAGTAAATCTTAAGATTATATTTTACTACTAAAGTAATTATAATATAAAAGGAGTATACTATAAATATTATAGTATATATACTTTATATTATATTCTTTAGTTAAAGATTACTATATATATATAATTACGCTTTATACTTATTTAAGTAACTACCTTAGTTAAATTTATAGGTAAATACCTATTTTAGGGGTATTAGTTTAGTCTTTATATCTTATTTAAGTATTACTCTTTAAGTTACTATATTTATAAGCTTCTTTACTTTAGTATATACTGCTATAAGGAATAGCTCTTTAAATATATAAGTTTTTAGCTCTTTTTAATTCTTTAAAGGTAAAGGGAGTGTATTTTAGTATATCTTTATTAGCTTAGATATATTATATATATACTCTGGTTTTAAAGGATTAAGCTTAAGGTCTGCTTTTATTATATTTCTCCTTTAAGCTTCCTTTACCTTTTTAATTATACTAAGGAAAGTAATAAATACCGTAAGAATGCTTCTAGGATATGTAAGCTCTTTACTATAGTAATTAGTTATAAAGAAAGCTACTTTATTATCCTATTAGTAGCCTTACGTTTTTATTTATATTTTTAAATTCTATTTTATACTTTTTTTTTCTTACTTAATTTCTTATTACCAAGTACTATATCTTAATAGTTTCTATAAAGGTTTTTATTTCCTTTTAAGGTATCCTTTACCCCTTTTTACTAGTACTTCCTAAGTTATTATAGTCTGTAGTTATATTATTAATTGCGTTTTAGTTATTATTAGAGTATTTAGTAGTATCTTTACTTATATCTAGGGGTATATTTCTATCTTAAGTAAAGTCTTAGTCCCTGTCCTGGTCTATATTACTATATATATTCTACGTCTAAGTAAAGCTTAGGTCCCTGTTTTAGTCTAATATACTATCCTAAGTAATATCGTTAAAGCTAGTAGAGTATTATTAGGTATCTTGTTTTATATTTAAGGCTACGTTTTAGGGAAAAGTAAAGCTATCTAGCTATTTATTCCTAGCTTTCCTTAGTATCCTTCCTTTTCTTTAACTTTATTTACTATTTTATAGCTAGCGCTAGAGTGCTTAGAGTTACTAAGCGCTATAATATGCTTATTAGTAATTTATACTTACTTACTTTAGTAACTCTATAAGGCTTATTTATATACTACTTAGCCTTTTATTAAGCTTTTAGGCTCTCCTTTAAAGTAAGTTTTTCTTTTTTAGTAAGCTTTACTTTCTGTAAGTAAAGCTTTATTTTCTCTAAAGGAGCTTTACTTTTATAACCCTAGGCTTTCTTTTTTTAAATAAGAAAATTCCCTTTCCTATATTATTATATTAAGACCTATTAGGGTTTAAATTACGCTTTTACTCCCTAGGTACGCTTTTAGTTTAGGGGTAGCTTTTAGTATTTAAAGTCCTATTAGTTTAGCTTTAATTAGTTCTAGTTTTCCTACTATACTTTATAATTACTTTATACTTATTATTTATTATAAGATACTTATAGGTATTATATTTACCTCTAAGCTTAAACTAACTAGTTTTTCTAATAGTATATTTACTTAAAGAGGTTTCTATTTAGTCTTATTAAAATAAGACTAATTTAAGTAAACTACCTAATTATTAAGCTTTATAATAAGTTCTTTAAACTAAGGCTTAGTGTATTTATTATAAAATAATAACTTATTAAATTATATATTCTATATAGTTACTACTCTTTTAAGGTAAAGGATTTAAATATAAAATAGGTTATTTATAATATAGCTAACTAAGTATTTAATATATACCCTTAGCTTAATCTTTATATTCCTTTTTTCCTTTTCTTATTCTCTTTCCTTTCTTAAGGGGTATATATAGTACCTATATATAAGCAGTAAACCTATACTAAATCTCAGGTTTACTAATTCTTTTCTTATTAGTAATAGTATATAATATTTAAACTATTCTTAAAGTACTTTAATTAGGGATTTTTAATCTAGTCTATATATTAAGCTAATATTAAGTAAATAGGCTACTATTTTAATGCTTTTAGGCTAAAGCTCCTTAGGAAGGTTAGTTCTGTAGAGTATTAAAACTAATTTACTTATAATTTACTTATTACTTTATTTAGCTACTCTATTTAGTTTATATATATCTGGTAGTATAAGCTCTAGCTTAATACCTTAAAAGCTTACCTAATACTAGAACTATATTAACCTCTTAATTATAATTACTATATATTTATTATCCTAGTAAAAAATATATATTACTACTTTAAATTATCTTTATACTTAGTATTTAAAGTAAAATAATATATTAAATACTATATTATACTGCTTTATTTATAAAGCTTAAGTAAATAACTATTTACTATATTTATCCTTTATAACTAGTAGCTATCTTGATTTATTATAGCTTTCTAGATAATCTTAAAGATCCTAGTAAATATACTAAAATAGTCTTAAAGTAATCCTCTTAAAGATCCTTCTTAAGATTACTTAAGTAGTATATATTTTTATATAGATCTTATAGTTAATTCTTAAAATACCTTTAATTTTAATATTTTATATATATAGTATAGCCTTTTTAAGTATATTCTTTAATAGATATTTAAGTCTTAAGTACTAATATATTACTATATCTTCTCTTAGCTTAAAAGGATTTTTTAAAGGCTTTTAAGGAAGTACTTTTATCTTACTAGGAATGCTTATAACTATTCTTACTTAGCTTATTAGTATTATATTACGTAATAGTATAGATAGAGCTATAAGATAGTATTTAAGCTACTTATATTTAAGGAAAATAAGGTTATTTATAACTTTAAGCTTATAAATAATAGTATTTTTTATAACTAGTTTATAGTATATAGTATAGTCTTTTTTATATATCTAAAGCCTAGAATTATATATATAGGTAAAGGAGATAATATTAATATAAAATCCTTTAACTATATAAATATTACTAATTATAAGGTCCCTTTTATTAAGTAATCCCTTAAAAGTATACTTTCCTTTTCTAATAATCCTATTAAATATTATACCTAACTCTATAACCTAGTTAACTTTCTTAAAGGTACCTAGGTCTAGGTAATTAATATTATTAATAAGATATATAGATACTTTAAAGTTCTAAATTATGCTTTTAGACAGTAAGTAAGTAAAGGCTTTAAAGGATAAGAAAATATAAAGAGGTTCCTTTTTATTCTACTTAATAGGGTTAAGTAAAGTATTAATATAGAAGTTATTAAGTATATTAAGTATTATATTAGTATAAAAGCTATTTAGGATATCTTTACTACTATTTACAGTACTTTAATTATCCTTTCTAAGCTTTATATCTTTCTTTATAAGTTAATTCTTAACTTCTTTTTACTTAGGCTTAGTTATCTTTTATTAGACCTTTATATACTAATTCTTATTTAGTAAATTTCTTAGTTATTTAATCTTTTTTCTTAAAAAAGTATAGATTATAATGCTATACTTTACTAGTTTTTACCTATAAGGTTTAAACTTCTCCTTTATTTAGTATAGGTATTTATATCTATTACTTAAACCTATAGATAGTGTATTTTAGGTTATAAAGATAGCTTCTTTTTTTTTAAATAGACTATCCCTTATAATTACTTGGAATTTATTTATAATATTAATAAGCTTTGCTTTGGTTTTTCCTTTTACTTTTATTCTAGCTTTAATAAGCTTAAAATTAGTCTAAAGCCCTTAAAAGACCTAAATAGTATACTTATTAAGCCTATTCCTTACCTATAGAGGTTTAAAGTATTATCTAACTACTTTAAGAAAGTCTATAATAGCTATATCTCCCTAAACTTTATTAAGCTAGTAATATATAATATACTTATAAAAGCCATTTTATTACTTATACTATACTATAGGCTTTATACTTATATAGTTTACTTAATATAGTACTTTATAGTACTTATTATATAGTATACTAAGAACTTAAACTTTACTTAGGGTATACTGTTTCTTAATCTCTTAAATAAGTCTTTTAAGTAGTTACTTTTCTTTAGGATACTTTTAGTTAAGCTTTTACTAAATATAATTATAAGTAGGCCCTTTAACTATTTTATTAATTTAGTTTTTTAGTACTTATTCTTTAGCTTAATACTCTTTATATATATAAATATTATATTTATAGTTACTATTCTTAATATTAAAAAGTATAATCTTAGTTTATATAGTCTTTTCCTTAAGCTATAGGTCTTTATTAACTTTCTATTTATATATTTTCTAGCTAACCTTAACTAGGTATATTAAGCTATTAGACTTACTTATAGGCTTATTAAGGTCTATATATCTCTAGATACTAAGTAATATAGTATATATTTAAAGCTTTATAACCTATTTAATTTAATTATTATTATATAGGTTTATAATATATAGATTAATATTTAGTATAGTAGCTAGCTTTAATATTAGTATTATAGTAGCGCTTTATTTTCCTATATAAACGTTAAGGAAGCGTTAGACCTTAGCTTTATATACTTAATTAAAAGGTTAAGGGATTTTTATATAGTAAAGTTATATATTAGGGTTTAAGGTTTAAAGAATTTAAAGAATTAAAATTTAAAAAGAATTAAGAAATTACTAAAAAGCTATTATTTATATAATAAAAATTACTAGGAATTGCTTCCTATCTAGGCTTATAACTATTATATAAAGTATAAAGTAGTTATAATAAGTAATTTAGTATTAATTAAAAGAGCCTTATTTTCTTTAATCTAAGGTAGCGGTCAGGTTAACCTTATCTAGCTATAGAAATCGCGCAGTGGGTTCAATCTAACCAATCAGAGAGGGATATGCTGTTTACAGCTCAACAGAGGTTTAATTGAGTGTTAGGGGAAAGTCTGGGCGCGACGCGACACGAAGGTGGGGAACCACTTTAGGTGGCTTGCTTTGTCATATCTAATCTGCCAATCTTATAACTCGAATTTATAGGTAGCCACGATGGCAAAAAAACAGCACCATGATGATTTATCAAGTGTTATGACGTCCGTATGACCTCTTACAATGTAGAGATACACGAAACGAAAGAATAAAACACGGATAAGGTATTAAAATCTAGACCTGGCAATAGAGACCTCTTAATACCGAGTCACATGGCTCAGCATCACTCGCATCGGATGCCTTTTTCAGAGGGAAGCATTGTGCAGAAAAACTAGACCTCAGCCCTAAGCAACGAAAATGTTTAGCCAAGTCTAACCTAAACTTAGGAGACTCTTTGCTGAGTTTATTGAATTGTCTTCTAAAGTCTTACCGTTTTCTCAGTCCCCCAGGGGCAGGGCTGGCTTCGATCGAGGCCTTTGATCGTCAATAAGAAAAAGACTTAAGTAAGTTAGTTTGTCCATATATCTGGAATCATTACACTGATCACTTAATTCCTATCTGATGATAGAGACCACATCTGAATTGAATATAACTAGCTGTCTGCACTTAGCTTGCAGTTGAGACTGTTGGAATTTATCGTCTTTTGCAGTGTTTTCCTTGTTGTTGCTCTTCATCTTCACAATACTGGACATGACTAGACTAATCCGCTGAAGTTTCCTCCCCTCATGTTATGATTATCCCATCTACCATCTCAAGCGAACCTTAACAGCTGGAGGCTAGAACTTCGCCAGCGCCGATATGTCCGCCATTGTCATTGCACCCATTGGCAAATCGGGACTCGGTAACAGCGGGGCCTTCCCGTCCGTTGGTACAGCAGCCTGGCTGTACTACCTGTTAGTTATGAGGTTCTTTATTCCATAGATCTCTTCCTTACCTGGTTTTTATTAACCATCCTGAAGCTGCCACCAGCAGCATTACATATGTTTGGGCTTGGGTTTAAGGCCCCGTTTGGCATACGACAGCCAAGAATGCGTTGTGACAGGACTCCCATTGGGACGAGCAGTAAGAGTAGAGTTTCGAGGTTCATGATCGCGATGTTTCTATGTTGACCTGAGCTGAAATGCTAGAGAGAATGGTAGCATCTTGTTGTACTTTATATACTCTGTCGTTAAAGGTAGTGGGGCCTTTGCAGCACCCCTTGCTGCTGCTGCCGCTGCCGCCCGATGAACTGACGATTCCTGACCTTGGAAGAGTAGAGTCGGTCAGTCTTTCGTTTGCTCCATCTTTTCCAATCCATCCCACAGCCAGGGATTAGGTAGGCTCTTGTGGTACAAGCCAGGTATCCACGCGTATCATAGTGAGATGCTTCTCATTGGTCTCTTGATCGCGTCTTTGCTTGTACAACGTCGTCCTCAGACAATCAGTCAATATACGATTGACATGTCAAAAATAGCACAAGTCCATGCCATCTGTCAAAAACCTTTTCTTCTAATCATAACACAAAATTGACGTATCCGCCATCCTGAACGGATCAACCAACCCACAGGGTAAATCCCCGTATGCCATTCGTGGCATAATTTGGAGGATGAAATTAGATTGGCGACAGTGCACGGCCGGCAGTTGCATTTATGCGTGATGCCGCAATGGTCAAAACTTAGAGCGTAGTATTTTGGTTTCACTAAGGATGTGCAATTTCTCTCTCGTATTTAGACGTCAGGCGAATATAAACTGAACTTTGTTTATAATGACAGGACGTAGTCTCCTTCAGGATAACGGAAGAGCGGCAAGTTAATGTGTGCAGATAAAGCGCTTCTTTGTGCTTGTGAATTTTCAGACTCGTTTATGTGATATGGTGCTGGATTATGGAATAGCAAACAACAGCTCACAACAATTGGCGACAAGATGTACTTCCCAGGAATGCTTTGAATATTTTGAATGTTTTGCTTTCTCAACAGTCAGTGTCAGCCCATCTACCCGTGTCATAGCATACGATAAGGTTTTTCCCAGCACCGCAGCGGGCGACGATAGCATTTACCCAAGACAAATAAGCCTTCAATGGCATTGCCTCATTTCATCTTATTAAGACAATGTAACTTAAGTAAACTCACTCATAAAAGATAAAAGCTCTCAATTCCCTCGCCATGCATCTCACTTGCAAGCTGCTATCCTCGGATCGACTTCGTCTTTAAGCCATCAGCAAAAACACTTTCACCCGTCACCAAAATGCAGCTCAAGACCCTCCTCGTCTTTACCGGAAACCTGCTCCCAGTCTTTGGGGCAGCAACCAAATCTTCCAAGGCTCCCGAACCTCAGCAACCGGGCATTGTCGCCAACTGCAAGTCATACTACCTTGTACAAAAGGGTGAAACCTGCTCCTCGGTCGCTACCAAGAACAAGATATCCCTATCCGACTTTCAGAAATGGAATCCCAAGACTGGCACTGACTGCAACGCCCTGCTGGCAAACGCATACGCTTGCGTTTCCGTCACCCCGACAAAGGGCTCAACTCCAGCGAAGAAATACTCCCCTACCCAAGCTGGCATCGCCAAGAACTGCGCCAAGTACGCTCTTGTTGGCAAGACCACGACATGCAAGTCGATCGAGACGCAAAACAAGCTTTCCTTTGCCAACTTTTACAAGTGGAACCCTGCTGTCGGAAAGCACTGTCAGGGTCTCAAGAAGGGATACTATGTTTGTGTTGGTGTTGAAAAGGCCGTGACTCCGACACCGACCACTCCTGAGAATGTCACCGGCAACAAAGCGCCGTCGCCGGTTCAGAAAGGAATCAACAAGTCGTGCAACGAATATCACCGTGTTTCTAAGGGTGACACTTGTTCTGCTGTTGCGTCGGAGTTCAAGATCGACTTGGATGAGTTTTATCAGTGGAACCCTGCTGTTGGGTCAAAGTGTGAAAACCTTTGGGCTAATTACTATTACTGTGTTAGCGTTGCTGGCGAGAAGGCGAAAACAACTCCCGCTCCCAAGTAGAGCGCTATATTGAGGGACCTCGTTTAATTTTGCAATATATATTATAATTCAGATAACAATAGTAATTAGGTACCTTTGGATTATATCAAGGGCTATATACACTAAACTGTTCCAATTATTGACGGTATATAATATTTACATGCCTTGTATCTACTTCAACTCATGAATATCATTAAAACAACATCCCCAATCCGAGAAGGGCTCCAGCGGCCAATGTCCAAACCATGCACTGATGCTTGTTGGCTCCTGAAACAGTGACTGGTGTATATGGTGCCTCTCCAGCTTCAGATGAACCACTGTGTGTGGACTTGGGTGCCTGCATCTCTTCGGTAACACTTGCTGCGGTAGCCAAGGTGGTTGTGATACCTTGCTGACCCTGATGAACAGCCGATGACGGTGAAGAATTCGCTGAGGCACCAGGTTGGTATGCAGAGACAGCTGTCTGAGTAGCACCACCTTGTGTCGCTTGAGGCTTGCTGTTCTTGGGCTCTGGAGAGCCTTGACCTGGAACAGAAGGCTGCTTATCGCCATATCCTGGTTGAGAGCTTCCATGTGACTCTGCAGCTGGAGCAGGGACATGAGGTTGGTGGGTTTGAGAGCCGGCTTGAGAGTTACCTGGTGATCCCTTCGTAGGCTGTGCCACGGGATAACTATGGCCGCTAGCATCTATCTGATAACCTCCGATACAACCAGCAGGCGTTGTGATCACTGGAGGTCCATAGCTCCCACCGTGACTGCCGACAGTGACATACGTGGTAGTAGTAGCTGTTTCGGCAACTACACCAGTGGAGCAAGTAACATACTCGACTACAGTCAGGCAAACAGTCCAGACGTTGTAAGCAGTGGGGTAAGGCGCTGGCAGATGACCTGCAGATGTTGTCTTGACGATAGTGGCACCAGAGGTGGAAAGCGACTTAGAGCCAACCTTTGTGGTTTTGGAAGATGAAGAGCCGGATGACGACGCTCCCTGGCTATAGGTTGCATACGTTTGAATATAAGTCTGAGTCACTGTAGTACCCGAAGACAGAGGTAGAGAGGACCCAGCTTGGCTTGTAACAGAGCTTGGTAGAGATGTTGATAGAGAAGCCTCACTCTTTGTAGTCGCCAAAGACGATGTTGACGAAACAGTCGAAGTAGCTGAGGGAGCAGAAGTAGAAACCTCTGATGATTGACTGCTCGTACTGGAGGAACCCTGGCTGGCAGTGGATGAGGTCGTGGGCTGTACCTGGGATCCGGTTGCTGTAGATGTAGCCACCATAGCCGATGTCTCAAGGGATGAGGTCTCATCACAGTCATCGGTTGACGTTTCAACACTGGCGATACTGGTGGTGCTGGTGGACAGTGAACTTGTAGCAGCAGTTGTAGCAGCTGTGGTGGACTGTGCAGAGGTCAAGGTCTCTGATGAAGTCTCATCGTCGCAGTCATCGGTTGATGTTTCGATGCTGGTACTGGTGGAAAGCGAAGCAGTAGTAACTGTAGTCGTCTGAGACTCTGCAGAGGTCGAGGTCTCTGATGTTGCCTCAGATGTAGTTGTCTCTGCACTGGTAACCTGCGACGATGTGGTTTCTGAAGAACTAGCTTCTGTCGAAGTGGTCTCCGTAGTAGCAGCCTTTGATGTTGTAGCAGCCTCTGACGTTGTAGCAGCCTCTGATGTTGTAGCAGCTTCAGATGTAGTGGCAGCTTCAGACGTAGTCGCAGCCTCTGATGTAGTGGCAGCTTCAGATGTTGTAGCAGCCTCTGATGTAGTGGCAGCTTCAGACGTAGTCGCAGCCTCTGATGTAGTGGCAGCTTCAGACGTAGTCGCAGCCTCTGAAGATGTCACAGCTTCTGATGTTGTAGTCTCAGGTGATGCCGAAGTCGAAGTTTCGGCTGCTCGCTTGATACCCAAATCGTTCCCATTGAAAGACCTAGTCCCCTGATAGGTGTTGATCAAAGCACAGTCACCGCTCCCGGCTAAATACAATGCAACAACACAAATGCTCACAGAATCGCATCGATCCACGCAATCTGAAAACTCATCCCCGTCTGAATAATAGGCAAAGATATTTCCGTTGACTGTAGAAGTATCGCATAGAATATCGAATTTGTTGTCGTTGGGGCCGGTGTAAATACTGCCGGATAATTGACTGCAACTTTCAGATGCTAGCACACTTGGGAGAAGAGACAGGTTCAAAGCCAAGAAGGCACCGAGGCGCATTGACAGATGCATGCTGAAAAAGTATATGACGAAGTGGCAATGCTTGGAGTACGAGAGGAGGGAAAGTGGATGATTTTAAAGTCTTCTTATCCGTATAATGAGCCTCTAAGAGATGCCTTTTTCTAATAGCTCTATTGATTTTTTAGCGCAGCTCGCTATTTTAGGCTGCCCAAGCTTGCAGTAATTCGCAGCTAGACAGGGGTCAGCGCACCATAAGCTGGTAAAGCAGAGCCAGGCATATTAAATCAATTTCCCTTTTGAGCGTGTTGTAATTATAAGTTCCATGCAGCTTAACTGAGCTATCGATCCTACTAATCCCGATCTAATGCAACGTTTCTAATAATTTAAGTTATTTAACTTAATTTAAGTTTAACCCCCTAACTTATAAGTTAGGAAAAATTGCTATAACTTAAGGCTATAAAGGTCCTAACTTATAAGTCTATAAGTCTATATAGTAATATTAATAATATATAAGTACCTCTTATTTTTATTAATTTTAAAGCTTTTTTTATAAGGAAATTATACTTTTAAAGTAGGATTTTAAAGGTAAAAAAACCAGGCCAGTAAAACCCTAGTAAAACCCTACCTTTTTCTATATTAATTTTATAATCTATACCTTAAGGGCTAGCTTTTTTTAATTATTACTAAATTGCCTTTTTAATTTCTTTTTTAATTATATTTTTTTTATAATACTATTATAATATTAATATTACTATTATTAGTATCTTTTTTAGTATTATTAAAAATATTAATACCTTAATTTTCTATATTTTAAAAGGCCTTTTTTATTACCTAGTAGCTTAATATAATTTCCTTACCTAAAAAGGAATATTACCTTTAGCTATTAGACCTTTTAATACTTTACTATAATAAGTACCTCTTTATACTAGAAAAATAGGTATATAAGGTTATACCTTACTGTAGTTAGGTTTTTAATTATAGTTATGCCTTTATATTAACTGCCCTTTATTACTACTACCTTATTAGTATAGCCTTTTAGCTTTATAAGATATATAATATAAAGGGTAACTTTATAGATAGATTATATAACTTTTTACAGGTATCTTTATTATATAATAAGTACCTAAGACTAGCCTATAAGATCTTTAAAGCTATAGTTTATTTTAAAAAGCTAGTATTACTATTACTATAGCCTTTATTATAGCTATTTATAATACAGGCCTTTTAAAATACCTTCCCTATACCTTTAGTTACCTTATTTATTAAGAGCTTTTATTACAGTCTTTTTAACTAGATTATTACTATAGCTATTCCCCTTAATATTATTATATATAGCTATTTCTATAGCCTTTTACTAATACTACCTAAGATTATTAAAGTAGCTCTTTTAAAGAGTAAAACTATAGTTTAAAATTAGCTACTTATATAATATATTAAAAAAAAAGCCCTTATTATAAAAAAGCTCTTTATAGCCTTATCCCTTATTAGCTTATCCTTTAACCTATAGACCTCCCTAAATAGCTATACTATTCTAGAAGTATTTACTTACTATATTATAATAATAAGATTCCTAACCTATAAGGTTATTACTTTCTAAAAGCTTAAAGAAGCCTATTTTAATAAGAATTAGACTATTATTATTAATAATATATATAGGACCTTTAATCTCCCCTTATATAAGCTTAGCTTCTTTACTTTTAATAATATTAAATTAAATACTATATACCTTATAGTCCTTTTTTATAGGTAGCTAAGTTACTTTTTATTATACCTAATTAATAAGTAAGTGTAAATTTATTAGCTTTAATATTAAGGTTATATTATTAATTTTATAGCTAAGGCTTTACTTTTTACTTCCTAGCTTCCTGCCTAATTTACCCCTAATTATATAAATAACTATAAGGAATTATAGTATGCCTTAGGGGTAATAAGGAAGCTATATAATATTATTTAATTTATATAAAAAATACTATAGCGCTATAAGCTTTAGTTATAATATATATATAAAGTCTATAAAATAGAAAATACTATAAGCTTTAATAATATATCTCTTTATATTTAGCTATAGCCTGACTAGTAAATAAAATAGAATTTAATATTAATTATAATTAACTATACCTTTTAATTATAAATTATTATTAACTAATTCTATATTTATAGCTTAGATAACCCTAAGGCTTTAAAAAGGATTTTAAAAAAAGATATCCTATACCTAAATAACTAGGCTTATTTATACTAAATTATAAGTATTTTATATCCCTTTAAGAAAAAGACTAAGAAGCTTAAAGGCTATAAGGAAGCTTTAATTTTATTTATTATATATAGCTATAATAAGCTATATTAGTACTTTTATAATTACTACTATAGTCTTTTTATAGCTATAGCTTTACTAAGCTCTTTAAATCCTTACTTATTAAATTCCTTACCTTTTTATTTTTCTTTAATAAATTAAGCTTTACCTTTATAAGTAATAAATAGTTAGGCTAGTAAGGCTATTACTAATACTATAAATAAGCTATATACCTATAGGAAAAAGATTATCTTATTACTAGTTTATTAAGCAGTAATAATCCTTTATTTTAGTATATAGCTAAAATTCCTAACTTACCTAATTAATAATAAAATTAAAGTTAAAGCTATTTATATATACTTTAAAGCCTTTTATACTAAAAATTAGGAGGTTAGGAACCCTTAATCCTTTTAGTTACTTACTATATAAAATATAGTCTTTTAACTTAATAAAATTAATAGTATTCCTACTGCCTTTTATATAAAACAGGCAAGGCTATATAAAATACCTATTACTAAGCTATTTTAGTATTTAATAAAGGAGGTTAAGTAGATTAGCTATAAACTAATTAAATAGTAAAAGTAATATAAATATACCTATCTTATATTATTATAAATAGCTTATAATATTTTATATATACCTGCTAAATTAGCTAGGGTAAAGAGGTTATTTAGTTAAGCTAGAATAATATTATTAAATTAATATTATAGGCTTAATCTAGAGGTAATAAAAGTAATACTTTACTTAGGAAGCTAGTTATAGAAAATAGGTAAGGCTATTTCTTATAGCTATTTAACTAAGATCCTTTAAGTTAGTTAATTTAATTTAAGCCTAACCTTTAAAATATGCCTTAATTTAATCTACCCCCCCCCCTAACTTAAGCCCCTAAAAAAGCCGGCTTAAATTAAGTTATTAGGAACGTTAATCTAATGGACTATTGATTTCACCACTGAGGCCGACAAGCATCTAGACCAAAGAAAAAACAACAAGCCTCAATTGTAATTCCCCCTTTAAAGCGATTAAGTTTTTTTATTTTCGGCTTTTCCAGGTTTACATTTACGTGACTCTCCTCACCTGGCTTTGTTGATCATACAGTCGCAATCGTTATTCCAACACACTCGCTCAGGATGATTCGACAATACGTCACCGCTTTTATAACAGCTTTTCTGGTGGCAGGCTCTCAAGCCGGCCCCTGTAAACCTAGCTCCCGGACAACTGAAGGCCTTACGGATACCACGAGCGATGCTCCGACCACTGTCGGCTCCACAACTGTATCCAGCTTTGGCGAAACCACTGCCGTCGCATCCTCCTCCACTTATCTCTCAAACGAAGAATCGAGTATCGTTATCACGGAGTCCGTAAGCAGCACAGAGACGTCTGTGGACTCCGAGGAAACTTCTATCACTGCCCTGTCGACAACCGAAGACACGACGACTGAAATTGCCACGACAAGCGAAGCTGCCACGACGACTGCATCGGAGGCTACATCGGCTATACCTTTTATCAGCAATACTGGATTCGATGATGACGATTCATCTGTCGCGCCTTGGGAACTTTACTACGACGAGTTTGCCGTATCCATCGCCTCTGATGTCAAGCATGACGGACCCAACTCTGCTCTCGTGGCCAAAACCCTAGGGGCAAGACTCCTCATAGACTACATCAGACAGCCGCTCCAGGGTTCCATTACTGCTGGTGTTACCTATACCATGTCCGCTTGGGTCAAAGCAAACTCCCTCTGCCCTGCTGTTACGCTCATATGCTCATATCAAAGTAACGCTTGGACGGATGCCACGCCTATTGATCTCACCTCGAGTGTAGACGAGTGGAAGTTCGTTTCTTCGACTTGCACCTACACGCAAGAGCAAATTGATTCTGGGGGCTTGTATTTTATGATAGGGTTGACTTGTGCTTCTTACCCAGGACAAGCTTATATAGATACAGTGGACTTCTCGGCCTAGACGTTCAATGGGAATCATTGAATTATGTCGAAGTGCATGTGCATAGTGGAGATTTAAGGAAATCTGCTTTTTGATCCTGGACCTGCAGGGCGGACATAGCAACTTCAATTATGACGTGGTAGACAAGGACTATTTTTCTCGGGGTAACCTTACCTAAGGTCCTTTTTGGATGCTGACATATACGCCAACAAAGACTTGAGTCCCATTGGAGCTTGGATAAGCCGTAGTGGAGGTCACGCTGCGTTTGTGTTTGTAAGCATAATCGCCAGTTCTCAGAAGTTACATGTTGGCAATACGACAGAACATGATGTAGGTATGCTGAGTAATTAGCTATCGCGAGATGCGACCGAGCGTACTATATAGACTAAGCAGTTCAATTCTTCGGATGTAGATGTTACTACACCAGCCAAGAAACGAAAAAATTCATAAAATTCCTTGAGAATACATAAATCTCCAAGATGGTGGACCATAAAGAAATACTACGACCAGTACGTAACTAATTGATATATTTTCGCCAATGCCTGACACAAGTGAAGAAGTATAGTTTGGACGATATCCCATCCTTAGCAGGCAAAGTTGCGCTTGTCACAGGAGCCAAGTGAGTATCACTGCGCTTGCACCAACATACAACTAATAGCTTCTGTAGCACTCCAGATGGCGTCGGCTATCACATCGCACATCAACTAGCACTCAAGGGAGCAAAAGTCTACATCGGGGCCCGCAATCTTCCAAAAGCAACAAAAGCTATCAGAACCATGCTTGCCGAATCACCCCAGCTAAAACCCGAATCTCTTGTTCCATTTGCCGTTGACATGGGAAATTTCAAACAAGTGCAGTTCGCCGCGAGGAAGGTTGTCGCAGAAGAGCCTCGGCTTGATATTCTAATCAACAACGCTGCTGTTCTCGCCAGACCTCTTGATAAAGACGGCAATGGCATCTCTGTCTCATTTGGCATCAATCACCTCGGCCCTTTTCTTCTAACCAGGGAGCTGTTACCGCTGCTTAACAAAACTCAAGCTGAACATCCTGGGGTGCGGATTGTGAATGTTGCTTCGACGGCTCACTACGATGTTCCGACGGGTGCAAAGTTTGGGTCGCTAGAAGATTTCAATAATACCTATGGTAGTGAGAATGAGCCTTTAGCTAATTATCTTCGGTACGGCTACTCCAAACTCGCAACTATTCTTCACACCAAAGAACTTCAGCGCCGTTTCGACCAAGAAGACGTTGACATTCTAGCCCTCAGTGTTCATCCCGGAGGGGTTACAACAAATGGAGCGGCAGGATATCTTGGAGGGAGAGACAACGACATCTTCCGATCGAACCTCTCACCTTTCGAGGGTGCCATCACGCCTCTGTTTGCTGCTGCTCACCCAGAACCAGCTCAACACAGAGATAAGTATGCTGGATCATTCATCATGCCGTTTGGTGGACTGAAGGAACCAACCGAGGACGCGGAGAACGCCGAGTTGGCGAAACAGCTTTGGACAACGTCTGAGAAGGTGGTCAGTAGTGTGTTGGACTGTTTTATTTGGAATAGCATATTGATGCCAATGGGGGGCATTTTCAATATCGGGCAAAAGCCATAGTGACTCGCTTTTAGGTTACAATCTTCTCAGTAGGCTATTTTATTAGGCCATTTGAATACATCACCATTTCAACAAAATTGAAGAGAAATCTAGGTGGAGGACCTCCCCAGACAAGGGGGACTCTACTTACATTACCCCGATAGCTAATGGATCTTTCGACTAAGCGATCATTTCACAATCAGCTCTTGGCCACCATGATTCTTAGTTAAACAAGGCACTATCAGAACTTACACGGCTCATCCTACCAAACTCATGTAATACGACCGCTTGACATCGCCCTCCACGTCCAAAGGATGTAACCAACACCTGACTCTCAGCCATTTCCCAACATGGCAACTATAACCACCAAGACTCCTCTTCTCCGCAAGACCAGACGCTGATCTCTGGGATTTCCCTAAAGTCCCCCAAAATAGTGAAAGGGGTCGGCTAAAGCGAGGCCGTTTAATCTCCGTAGAAAGTCATGCTCGTCGGTATCGGCATTGTCTTGGCTTACTGATGGGACTTTGCCTTCAGCTTCGTCGGCGGGCCATTCGCATGGCACTGGCCTCTCGTTTTTCAAGCTGCCTTTGCATTATGGGTCATCTTTGTGGTGTTTGGTGTACCTGAATCACCTCGTTGGTTGCTCAACCATGGGAAGAGACAAGAGGCCATAGAAGTGCTGTCAGCAGTCTATGATAACCCAATTGATCACCCTCATATCCTACGAGAGGTCCAGTCAATGGAGACGGCGTTTCCCATCGAAGCTGAAGCAGCGGGAAATACTTCTTTGGCTCCCACGTTCAGAAAGGATAAATTTAGCACGAGATACCGAGTCTTTCTCGCTTGGTTTGTGCAGTTTATAATCCAGGCTGGCGGTATCAACCTGGTAGTTTACTACATCTTAAGCAAGTCCTTTGTCCTATTGCAATAATTGAAATGCTAACGTCTCCAGCTGTTCTGACCGCCAACGTCGGGCTCGAGCATAGACTCGCACAGATCATCGCCGGCTACATCCAGCTGACGTTCCCCATAGGCTCCTTACTCCCAACACTGGCTTTGGACAAGATGGGTCGACGATCTACCATGATTTGGGGGTCTGATGGACTGTCGTTCTCGGTGATGATGGTTGCCGCACTTTTATCTCAGGTTGATGATACATCACGAGGCCGAACATTTGCTGCTGGGTCAGTAGCTTTCTTCTTCACCTACATTCTCGTCTTCGATGCGAGTATGAACTGTGTTCCGTGGGTTTATGTCCCAGAAATTCTCCCTCACAATTCTCAAGCCAAGGGAACTGCCATTGGCGTCAGTTCTGACTACCTCTGGAACTTCACAGTAGTATGTCCTACTCCCCAACGAACTTCTCTGTTTATTTGAAACTAACCACTTACAGGCCATGATCACTCCCATCCTCATTAATCGTCTTCAGTGGAAGGCATATCTCATTTTTTAGCTACCAACCTCATTTTCTTTAACCTAGCTCTTGAAGAGGTTTACTACATTTTTGCTCGTGGTGAGAATACAGTTCAAGTGGCTAGGGATATGCAGAAAGAACCTACTCTCCTTGGGCGGTTAGCCGATCATAGATATTCTGAGAACTTAAGGAGGCAACAAAGGTGGAAAGCAAGCCGCATGAGAGGGGTGATGAATTTGTTGAGCATGCCCATGCTTGAGTTCTAGGTCTTCAATAAGCGTTGGGCTATTCATGTTCATCAGATGGCATTAAGAGTATGCAGTGATCCAAGACGCCAGAATCATCAGAGCCTAAAACATTACATACAGGTTCCAGATTTGAACACGATTGCGAAACCCATCATACGACCGAGCAATGCTTGAAGAGCATTGAGCTCGGCAGTGAGCACTCAGCACTCGTACAAAGGATTAATTAAGGGTGAGCTAAAGTCGTCACGGTCCCTGACTGTCAAATTTAGGCTACTCAATAGGTATCCATGCAACTTGTAGGCTAATCGGATGCCGGCACTGACTACTGAACTGCCGGGATATTAAGCTTTGACATGAGACGACGAACAGGTATATTTTATATGCGCCGGACGACACGGACGTCAACACGAGCAAAATGAACTATAAGAAGCCTAAAAATGGTGGTTCATCTCGTATTTATATATATTAAACTTTTTGAACCCTACTACTGGGGAATAGATGTCAAAGGACGACAAGGGTGAATACCCAGTATATATTGTCCATTGTCCCGTTGGCACTACGCTTATTCTAACCTGACATTCAGAACAGAAACTGAATTTGCTTCCACTTACTCAAACTCTACACCAAAGGTAATTACATATGAGCGATCCCCATGATTGGTTACAAAAGGCCACAATACTGAAACTCAATCAGCTCCATCCACCATGTTCGCCCAAGCCGTCCTTCTCATCGCCTTCGTTTGCAACGTCTCAGGCACACCCTACGTAGTCACCAACCCCAACGACCTCCACAGCACCTGGTCCAGCGATGACTACAGCGCCACACCCGCTCCCAATGGCCATTCCATCAAATGGTCGTTCACCGTAAAGGGACATAACGGTGTTCCAGACCCAGGAAACTTTGCAGCTTCATGCCATGGCCTGCAGGTCGTTTCTGATGACCTCGATCTGAAGGGGAAGCCCGACTTTGAGCGCTGCAACGACACGGCGTATGAGGCTCGCCAGTACTTTTCTGGACAGCTCACTACTGTCGAGGTTCGGCGCACTGATTATCCTGATCTCGGGAAGGAGGTGCAGATCTCTGCTACGGCGAATTACAGCTCGACCAACGATAATGTTGTTGGTGAGCACTTGAAGTTTGGCGATTTTCAGACCAAGTTCATTTCTACACCTATTTAGGGTTGGGATTTCAGGGTAGAATTAGCTATCCATGATTTACCCGCGGAGCATCATTTCTTGGATATCCGTTAGACGATGAATCTATAACTTGTTATTGGCCTGCAATATAATTGATTGTCTTTATAAGCATCGGTGTAGATGTTGTTTCTTGTGTATATTCATAGCCAATCTTACTACAAACGTAGCATCCATTGGTGCCACCAGAAATAACATATAGACTCTTCAAGCGCAGGCTTAGGACCCTTTAAGTGCTATATTTTAATGTTTAGAGCAATCTCAATTATGGCGCCGAGGTCGCAAGAATTATAACTCCCGGCATTCACTCCGAGAAAGGCTTATCTAAGAACCTTCCCCAACCCACAAGTTACCCCTCCCTCTTCCGCCCTCGGATAAAGCACCATCTATCGGAAAACGATCTCATCAACTCTTAATCAACTCAAATTCATTTCTCTTTTTCAATTTCCCTTTGACTGATTAAATACTGTCTTATCTATTTAACAGGTTGGCAGAATGACTACCTATCACATCCGTGACGTTGATAACCGGGTAGAGGGGCGTCTCGCTCTTGTAACCGGAGCTAGGTACAACATGCACCTATATGATCCGATCGTTTCAATGCTAACTACTCTCAGTGGTGGAATCGGTTCAGCCATTGCCAGAGCTCTTGCGGCAGAGGGCTGCGATGTCGTACTTCATTGCAACGCCAGTCTGGTGGGTTACTCAACCCGACGGAATGCCTCATACTAAACCATATTTCCAGCATAAAGTCGAAGCTTTGTCTAAAGAACTAATATCAGCCCACCCCGGTCAACTGTTCCCTTGTGTCTCAGCCGATCTCAGCTCTCGTGACGAAACTCGCGGTTTGGTCGACAAAGTGTTCCAAGACTCTAGCATCTCCGCCAAGCATAAAGCAGTGTCTATTCTCGTTGCGAATGCTGGTCTTGGTAGGCGCATCCGAGACATCCAGAATATCGAAGAAGATGACTGGGACTCGGTCATGGAAGTTAACGCGAGGAGCCAGTTTGTGGTGGTGAAGGCCTGCTTGCCTGCTATGAGGGCGCAAAGCTGGGGCCGTGTGATTCTGGTCGGAAGTATTGCGAGTACTGGTGGTGGTATTAATGGGTGTCATTATGCGGCTACCAAGGGTGCTCTGAGGTAAGAAAATCGGCATTACTACATAAGAGGCGAAAACTGACATCTGGAAGCTCTATGGGCAAGAATCTTTCAACTGTCTTGGCCGGCGAGGGAGTCACATTCAACACTGTAAGTTATAGACAAGCTGTCCCCACACGGATACTAACAAGGTCCAGATTCTCCCCGCGATGATTGGTTTTACAGACATGATCCCAACGCCAAAAGAAACGTGAGTACTCTTTGTTAGCAGTGGAAGGTCCCGGCAACATAGACTGACCCGAGGCATAGAACATGGACAAGGAAAACGGATCTGGAAGAACTCAAAGAAACAGATCCTGGCCTGGCTATTGCAGCGAGTGTCCCTGTACGCCGATTGGGCCATCCTCAAGAAGTGGCCAATATTGCTGTCATGTAAGTATTTCTCTATCATTTTGGATAACTGCTGACGTTTCGAAGGATGGCAAAAACTGGGTATCTCACAGGACAAGACATCATCCTGTCCGGTGGTTTGAAGTAGATCTATGGTTTCTCAAAGCTGTCTGGGTATGGATCTGCTACTTTAGTTGCGACAAAGACCAAAAAGAACATACAACACCGGGGATTCGCTGGTCGTCACCGACCCAACTACTAATCCGGCGCTTCGCAGCTTGACGATGGGGGAGCGGACGGGACCCCGTATTCTCTACGAGCTTTGGTCGTATGTGGGAGGATGTCTGAACAATGTCATTTATCAAAGTGGTTTCAGACAAGTAGGGCTATGGAGATTGAATCATTAAACCTGAAGTTGGATATAACGGGACTGGATGTTCCGTTCCTGTAGCTGAGATCTAAAAAGGAGACTGTCAATTCATCAAGATAACTTACAATAACCAAGTATACAGTTTAGCGACCAGCTACCTCTGTCCTGCCAACGAACTGAGATCTTCACGGTGAGTCTGCAGATATTATCATGTATAGTGAAAGGTAAGCAAAAATTCAATTGCATACTCAATCGACAAAAGATAAGTATGTGGAGCGACGCAGGCCTGATTCGAACAGACGCCTCCGAGGAGAATAGATTTCTAGTCTATCGCATTAGACCACTCTGCCACTGCGCCTTGATGCCCCTGATTGGATGAAACTCTCAGCCTTAGTCATGTCCATATTGCTGTAACAACTCCACTGTTTATTATCATCTCGGTGTCTATCGATGAGCTCTCGAGGTCTATTTCAGCTGAAACCCTTCAAAACCATTCTCAGTACAGTCTTTCAGCGTCTTGGTATAAGTTGGAACGCCACCAAGGTAAATCAAGCACTCGCGCGGCTTGCCTGGTATATTATCTCCCATATACCACTAAAACATGTTAGCTATCTGGATTTCATCCCCGAAAATGAGCTCAACATACCGACTTGGTGCTGGGTAAAAGAGAAGCACTAGCGATGTTGCGGACTTGTGCCCCCCATTCAGCCTCTGCATCTTCGCAGGCTTCAATCTTATGACGGCCATGGGCTGACATGTACTTCATTACCTTGACAATGAACTCGCCCTGTGACTCAGCACATGTAGGACCATTGCACAACGCCGTCGGTGCTTGAGGTCCATATGTGAAGAACATGTTGGGGAACCCAGCAACAGCCATGCCGAGGTAGGTTTTGGCACCAGTCTCCCACTTATCTGCAAGTTTAACACCCGAAACGCCTTGGATGTCGATATCTTTCAGACCACCAGTGATGGCATCGAAACCCGTTGCGCAAACTACGACATCAAACTCCCATTCCTTCTCGGTTGTCTTGATACCGCGTTCTGTGACTTCAACAACAGGCGTGGCGTTGACGTCTACCAGGGAGACGTTGGACTGGTTGAAGATCTCGTAGAAACCGTTCTCAAGAGAAATTCGCTTGCAGCCGAAACTGTATGGCTGTTTCTCTGGAGCTAGAATCTCCTGGCAACGGGGATCCTTGACGCGAGATCTGACCTTGGATTTCCAAAACTTGTAGGCTTCTGCATTCGCGTCCTCTCGAAAGATCATATCCTGATAATTCGCAAGCCAGAATTTGAAATCGCCATGGCTCCATAGTTCTTCATACTTTGCACGACGCGTCTCGGCGTCATCGCTGAAAGTGTCATGGGGATAAAAGTTAAAGTCGAATCCGCCAAAGCTAGCATGTCGACCTTTGAAGACCTCGTTGTAACGCTCTTCAGTAATTGACTTGTCGTTTCGCGAATATTCAATCTGTTTCATAGGCAGTGCCATGTTGGGCGTTCGTTGGAACAGCACGAACTCACTTGCAACTTGGCTAAGCTCTTGTGCAAGCTGTACACCCGTGGAACCTGTTCCGATGACTGCAATCTTCTTGCCCTTCAGATCAGGTTCCTTTTCGGGCCAGTAAGAGGGATGGATCCAGAGACCGGCAAACTTGTCGATGCCCTTCCAGTCGGGTGTGTGACGCTTGGCTGCGAAGCCAGTATTCAAGAGTAAGTATCGCGCAACGAATTTCTTGCCATCCTTACTCTCAATTTGCCATCTACTCGTCTCCTCATCCCAAACAGCTTTGGAGATGTATGTGTTGAAGAAGGTGTCCTTGCGGAGATCCCATTTCTCAGCGACGTAGGAGAAGTACTCTCTAAGCTCGGCGCTGCCGGGGAAGCGTTGTGTCCAGTTCCAGTCACGCCATAGCTCGGGGTCAGAGTATTCATAGTGAGGTATGGCACTGTCAACTCTAGCACCTGGGTACCGGTTCCAGAACCATACGCCTGCGTAGTCAGAGGCCATGTCGACGAGTTTGACAGTGTAGCCTTCTTCGCGGAGTCGTTTAAGTTGGTAGACACCACCGAACCCGCCGCCGACGATGAGTGCGTCTAGGACTGTTGTGTTGACGGTCATGATGGATACTCTTTTGTATAAGGGATTTAAGAAAGACCCTCGGTGGATAGGATCAGAATGTTTGGTATAAATCAAGCCTTGGTCGACGGTCGATGCTTAATGACACAATGCTTTGTTAATGCCCTTAAAGTTCATGTCCATTGAAGCTATATATGAACGATTCTTGTCCCTTAAAATCACTTCCGCTGTCAGTCTTCGGAAGAATCACATCAAGAGACTCCGGTAGCATCGGAACCTAGGCCGAAACACCTGACCAGGCTGTCTGAGTTTCGGCTGACATAGATATCTAGTATGCTAGAACTAATTTCCATGTTTGCTTGATCCAAGTATAAACATATCCGACTAAGATGCCATTGTTTTTCGGCTCGGATGTGGCGTTGGCCATCGGTATCTGGGGGGCTTTATATCCGAAAAACCTCCTTGAAGTTCTGTTCCGCGGAACTCTTGACAAACTTCCGAAGAAACAGCAAGAAGCCGATTTATACTTCCCAAATTAATCAGTCATGGTATCCGAAGAATTGGTTCAGGAACTATTAAACAGGCTTCATCCACAGGCGTTTACAGGAATAGATAGTGCGCCTCCGGACTGCTCCAAACCAAAGCTTTCTTCAATACAGAAATAACATCCATTCTATAAAGGTCAACAAAATTAAATAAAACATAATAAACATGTCTTCTTACGCCGACTCGTGGCTCAGGGTAAGCTCCCATGCTACTCAATCTATCATGAGCACTAACCCGTACAGTTTGAAGAGTTTCTGGGTGGCGCTCGCCCCGTCCTAAAGGGCTCCGCGGAAGAAATGAGAGATCAATTCAGAGGCCTCGGCTCTCTCCTTGCATCTCAAGCTCCTCCCTTTCCAGAAAACAAGTTGAAGATCAGTAATGGAGAAGTAGGTGGCGTGGCATATCGGACCTACACGCCTCTCAACTCCGAAGCCAAGAACTTGCCCATTGGTGTTTTCTTTCACTCTGGCGGCTTTGTTGTAGGGAACCTTGACTCTGAGGATGGCTTCTGTCGGTATATCGCACTGAATGCCAATGTGGTTATTTTGAGCGTTGATTATCAGTTATCGCCGGAACACAAGGCCCCGGCACATTTAGAGAACGCAGTGACACTTTACGAATGGGTAAGTGGAATAGCGAGTTCTCGGCCTATTGACCAGTAGTACATCAAGGTCCTTCGCTGACAATTTTGACTCGTTAGGCCTTCAACAACGCCGATATCATTGGCGGCAATCACTCTAATATGTTTGCCATCGGCACATCAGCTGGCGGCGCCCTTGCCCTCGCAGTTGCTCGAAAGGTAGTCCTTGGTGAAACCAATCTGCCCACGGATGCTATCACTGGAATTGTTGCACTATGCCCAGTAGCATTCCACCCACGAAACGTCCCAGCAAAGTTCCAGTCGAAACACTCGTCCTACCAGGATAACAGAGACAACGTGCCTATAATCGATGAGGAATCACTTCTGCAGATGTTCGATAACACGGGCATTGATCCCGACGACAAGAACTACTTCCCAATGCTGGATTATAGCTGTTTGAAGGCTTTCCCTCGAACATATATCGTGACCTGCGGTATGGATCCATTACGAGATGATGGGAGGATCCTCCATGACAGCCTCTCCTCGGCTGGCGTGCCTACCAATAGCGATCATTATGGAGATATGCCTCATTGTTTCTGGATAGTCCCATCTTTACCTGAGACAGAGGTGTTCTTGAAAGAGCTGATAACCGGGATCAGCTGGGCCATTGAAACTAGCACTTAGCTCATCAGAGTCTGTACATAGATACATAGCTTATAGTTGCCCAATATATCTTTTAATGTAATAGCTATATGCAGAAAACATTCCTTCATTAAATCATAGGCCATCCAATTGCATATATCACAGTCCAAACGCCAAATCATTCGTGCCCATATCTCCTTCAACCTCGAGACTACAGACATCTACAGTTGAGAAAAGAGGAAAACTAGCATCAAATGAGCCGAAATCAATCGTGGTGGGCGTAGGAAGGGAGAATGCCTCCAAGGCTTCATGCGGCAACATGCCCATCAACCCCCCATCCATGTCTCCAATAGATTCTCCAAATGACCAAGTATCAACGATTTCTTCACTCTGGCTGAAAACACTGGCAGGGTTTGTCTTTGCTTTTTCATGAGGCCTTGGACTCTGTGGTCTAGATCTATCATGCACAGTACCAAACAGGTTCCGCACTAGAAGGCTCTGTCTCTCCATTTTCCGACGCGCTCTTTCATCGACGTATATGTTGCAAACAGTCTGTAGGTTGTCGATAGTTTGCAGTGCACCCTTAGCCACAGGGTCATGAGTACTGAACCTGGCCATCAAGGATCGCACGCCAACCATGCTTTTCTCGAGAGGGAAGATATGATCCAAGTCGTTGAAGTAGGCGGTCCCAAGTACCAAGGCTGCAACAAATAGAGAATTTACGACAAACGGGAGACGTTTTGGAATTTCTCGGTTATCTCCCATGACTTTTAGGAGGTCAACTGTCCTGACTGCAGAGTCGACGCAGGAAAAGGCGAGGACTTGGTCTGGCTCAGTTGCCGTAGTCGGAGGCTCCCATTGACTCATGTCCTGGCTGGCCTTGTACATGTGTTTGGAGGCGCTTTTCGTCAAGGACGGTCGAGCAAGCAGCATTATTGTCCAGTAATAAGCTTCTTTGAGGTGGCATAACCCGATGTTTGGCGCTTCCTTCCCGTCGGCTTCGTCGATGAATTTCGATGGTTTTATGCTATCAGTGGCGAGACCCAGAGGGAACTTGTTGGCCCATTGTCTATGATGCTCACTGATTCGTTCCAGGTGGCTGTTTGAGACTTTCTGTGGGGAGTAGATGTTGGTAAGGATATCTTCAAAGATAGAGCATAGATCATTAGAAGCCGAGTAATTCTCGTCGGTGCCTGTATTTCGAGTTTCGTGTGTTGATGGGGGACGACCAAGGGATGCACTCATAAAGAGATCTAGGACACGGAGAACCTTCCACAACCTCTCTCGCACAAGGTATTCGGACTGCTTGAAATGCTTGTTGACATCGTGTCGCTGAATTCCCAGAGCATATGCTGCGCGGACAGCACTGCCGAGGTACATGAAGGCAGCGTTCCGCCGTGAAGCACCAAGCAGGTACATGGTAATAAGAATGTTGGACTGGACGGCGGATATACTAATGTCGTCCATGATGACGGATGTGGTCAGGAAGCGTCCGTAGTTGAAATACTGTTCTGCGTCCTTGTCCCTATTCTCTGGGCATGTCTGGGCGCCAATTGCAAATATGAGAAAGAAGACTGCTACCGAAGCTTTATCTTCTTGTTCGTCAGAGCATTTTTGATACCAAGATGCCATTGACTCGCTGATTTCTCCTTCTTCGAAGAGGTTGAGTACGCAGCTGGTTGAGCGGAAGAACCAGGAGACTAGATACCGAGCCTCTTCCTCTTCGGGCATGACTGGCGCATCATCCATGATACTAACAAGCCATGTAGAACTATCCGACGGTTTGGCCTCAACCATGAGATGCTGTAGAGCGTCCTCAGTAAATGCACAGGGACCGAGCGAATCGCGAACTAGTCGTCGGATTATCTGCAGAAACGACAGGTTTGCTGCATCGCCAATGAAGACGAACTTTCCATGGCCGTCTTGTATGAGCGTAGAGAGCTGTGGACGATCGGTACGGGCGCTGTGTGAATCATGTCCGGTCTGGCTGCAGAGTTGAGGCAGTGTTTGGCCAAAGACTTCGATAGAGGAGGAGACGCTTGGTGATATGTAGCCCTGTGAGTTGCCTGCACCAGATGTAGGGCTCACATGGTTAGGGCGGGCCTTCCGAACTCTGCGCCTTGTTGTCGAAGAAGGGGTAAAACTGCATTCGGCATCCACTCCGCGAGTGATGCAGCGGCCACACGGTTGACGGCCGTCACAGCGCTCTTTACGACGTTTGCAAGTGTAGCAGGCATTAGCGCACCGAAGACGTTCGCTGTCTTTCAGTTTACGAGAAGGCATTGTTTACATAGGCGTTGTAAATAGAAGTAGAGATATGAGAGTACGAGAACACTCAAGAAATCCGGGGACGGATAACATTTAAGTCTTTCAACGGGATCTGCGGGCGACCTAGATTGCGGGGTTAGAATCTCCCCAGGTACGCTAAAGGAAGCGAACCTATTAAGACAGATGGATATCTGGTTTAGATTTGACTACATGCGGCCACGTCTGGAGAACCTGGTAGCGGGCTGAGTTCAGCTACATTCTCTATACGGGGCATTGCGAGCATGGCCATTGTGGCCTCTTTTAACACGGGATCTTAGTTTTTGATTCCCTTGTTTTCCGTGACAGACATCTTGTAACTTTCTCACTAACGATACAACACACAGCAGTCCATACGGCAAATATTGAATTGTACCCGTTGCCTACGTGGTCTACGTCGCTTTGGGCTCTTTCTAAAGACGGTCGAACCGGTTTTAATCTCCGCCAGCCATTGGCATAGCAAATCACGTAAACTGAGATATTAATAGTGATATATTCTGTTGGCAATATGTAGTTATTGTTTCTGATAAGTAGGGTGTGTCAACTCTCTCGGCTCTGCCGAGGTGAAGTGTGGGGGAGACGGGTCTATCCCACAACCATCGGAACCCCGCAGCCCCGGATCCGATCCGATGCAGGGCACTACAGCCGATGGCCAATACTGTATAAACTATTCTGTGGTCACTCGTACAAGTATGTACTAGTGATGCCTTTCACTACTGAATTAAACGGGTTGCTCAAGGAAACAGGGTTCAGCATGCTGCAAACTGGAATATACCCAGCGAGATGAAAGCCCACAGGTCTTGGTTATCTCGCAAGTCCACGCCGATATAAGATGAGAGACTAAGCTGTAGTAGCATACCGGTGTTCTTGTGATTCTTATACTGTTTCATGCTTAAGCTACTGCTGCTTACACATGCTTCCCAACATTCCCGAAGCCTGGGCTTCCCCATCAGTTCCTCCCAACTTCTTCTTCAGCCAAGGAATCTCCTCCAAAGAATACCGATACGCTCTAAACAGGGCATTCGACTCCCCAGGGAATATCTTCGATGTAGCTTGATCAGGATATGGCGCAAAATGCGGGTTGATAAACTCCCAGCAAACATATCCATCCTTAGTAACCTCAAACAATCTTCCAAAAGCACTCTCACACAGTAACGTGTTTCCGTTTGCTAATCTCTGCGCACTGCCCATGAATGGGGTGAAGAAGTTGTGCATCTGTGAGCGGTCCCTGTACTCCCAGACGATATTCTTCGTTTGTCTATCGACCTCGATGGCACGGGTATACGTGATAGATTCACCGTTGCGAAAAGCTCCATTGTCGAAGATGAGAATGTTGCCGTTTTCTAGTTCAGTAGCGTTGTGTTGTTGAGCAAGAACTTCTGGGCCGAGCTTCCAGACGATGTTGCCGGTAGATCTCTCGATGATGATGACGGATGATACTGATCGGAGAGACGCGAGGATGTGTTTACCATCGCGCATTGGGACGACGGAGTTGATGAGTGGGTAATGCTCTCTTGTGTAGTGAGCTTGAAGAGGGTATTTGTCTCGTGGGAGACGTTCTGACACCTTCCATCGCCAGACCAGATTGCCCTTTTCATCGACTTCATTGATGGTATCAGCATATGTGATGCCGTCGATCTCGCTCCCTGGGACACCACCGATAACTTTCGCTGAGTCTTCAGGAGACAGAGCCTCAAGACCTGTATAAAGAAATCGGCCATCACCATAGTGGTACTGGTCATGATGGCCAAGATCATCCGTGAACTGACGCACCACTTTGCCATCGGGATCAAGCTCACTCATCACTCCACCGCCATACTTGTTGAAGAAAGGAAAGGGGAATGGACCTCCATCTTTAGTGGTGAGCTCAGTTGTTCGAAGAGTGTTGACAGCAAGATTGCCATTGGGCAGAATTCTAGCATGACGGCCGATTCTGCCGGGGAGTTTCCATGAGTGGACTTCTTTGCCGTCAATGTCAACCAGGTGAGTTGTGTCGCTGGTCAGGGGACAGAAAAGGGTGTAGCCCCCGAAGGACTTATCCTTGTCGACACCTGTCAGGCCGACGCCACGTCTTTTTAGTGTGTTTTGTTCCATGGCAGATGCTTGGTTTCTGGTTTTTGGTTGATGGTAATTGCTGGAGTTTGGTGATAGTTTTCAGGGCCTATTGAGAGATTGTCTTGCTTGATGCCTTATCCGATTTGAAGATGATTCAATACACTGGACTTTACTTTGTTACTTGTAGATAATTACTTCTTTGCAAAATGATATCTTTAAATAAATATTGGCGTAATATTACGAAACCGTCCACGCTGCGGCATCCCGGCGGTAAGCCTGCAGGATGCCGTCGGGATGCCGCCGGCTGATAGCCATCCGACGGTCCCTCCTTATCACCGCCGGCGCCATCTCATCTTATCATGTCTTCCAATAGGTTAACCCAATTCAGCACGCCATTATCGTCGCCATGGTATCTTCAACACCATACAGATCTAGGCACATCGCTTATCAGGACATCACTATTGCTTTGGCAGGGAGGTAGTATATAGACTGTAGCATTGTTCGATACTATTATGTTAGAAACCATAAGAGTTTTGGATTTGCAAGTTACCTCCTCGTTGCAATGAGTTCCTTTTCTGAAAAGAGTTACCCGGTGCAGTCTAAGACTTCGGAACACAATAGCGATGTTATTCAGGACGAAGCTATCCATGTTCCGGGCTATAATCCTACCCTCACCATTGAGTCTGGAGAAACCAGGAAAGCTTTACTCAAAGTTGACTTCTTCATCTTGCCTTTTATTGTTCTTTGTTTCTGCTTCCTCCAATTCGATCGTACCAACATCGGCAATGCCCTAACCGACACGCTTCGAACGGACATCAACATCGATAACTCAGACATCAACCTTGCACAAACTCTCTTCACAGTTGGCTTCATCATTACAGAGCTACCCTTCAACATGATCAGCAAGTACATCGGCCCTGAACGATTCCTGCCAATCACAATGTTCCTCTGGGGCATTGCTACTTGGTCCCAAATCTTCCTCAAGAACGCACATGGTTTATGCGCTGCTCGGTTCTTCATCGGTGCTCTTGAGGGTGGTTATATCCCCGGTTTTGCTCTTTATATCTCGCGATACTATACGAACCAAGAGCTTGCTTTAAGGTACGCCATCTTCTGGGCATCAAACAGCTTTGCTGGTGCTCTTGGTGGGCCTTTGTCTATTGGTCTTCTTTCCCTTCGTGGCCGAGGTGGTCTTCATGGATGGCAATGGCTGTTCCTCATTGGTAGGACAATGAACTCTAGACACAATACTAGTACTAATGATGCATAGAGGGTGTTTTGACCTGCTTCCTCGGAGTTCTCGCATACCTATACTTCCCTCATAATGCCGCCAAGCCGAAGTCCTTCTTTGGCAAATCATTCAATATCTTCACCGAGCGTGAAGCGTCCATCATCGTCACCCGTGTCATCCGCAACGATCCTACCAAAGCCCTCCGATACGGCCAACCAGTTCTACTTTCACACATTGTCGATACCTTCACTGACTGGAGATTATATGGCCATCTCGTCGCTGGTCTTCTCTCCATGGTCATGATCTCTCCTATGAACACATACGCACCCTCCATCATCAAGTCTCTCGGATTTACCTCCCTTCAGGCCAACGGTCTTAACTCTGTTGGCTCTGTCTGTGCCTTGATTTGGTCAGTCACGTTAGCATTCAGCAGCGATCACTTCCGCGAGCGCGGGCTTCACATTGCCCTTGGCTACCTCTGGGGGGCTGCTGGTCTACTTTGGCTAGCCCTTGCACCAAATGGCGTATCAAAATGGACTTTGTACGGTGGAGTGGTCTGGACACAAATGGGAATGGGCTGTGTCCAAGCCATCAGTGCTGCATGGCTCACAACTAAGATGCAGGATTACAAGAGACCTATTGCCCTGGCTGCTTATGTGATGAGTATCCAGCTTGCCAACTTCCCTGGCAACCAACTCTTCAGAACCCAAGGTATACACAAATCCCATTTTGCATAGGTTCTAGGCTAACTGTGACTAGATGCCCCTAGGTATACTCGCGGTCTGAGTATTGCTGCTGGCTGTGCCATTGCTGCCGCCGTTGTTATTCTGGTCTGGAAGTTGCTGTACCGACTCTTTGATAATGGGGATGCTGGTGTTGAGGCAAATTTTCAGGTTGCTTCAGATGAGGCTAGAAGTGAGATTTAAAACATCGTTATCAATGTTATAGTATAATTGGTCTGGGCAACACAGTTTGGAATACATCGATAATTCAGCAGATTTAATTAACCTTATGACCATTTTTATTCATTCCTCGGTGACTTCCAGCTTTGCTTTTTATATCCATTCCCTACTCTTCCTCGTCAACTTCCATGGAAAACTTCAGGTTATGAACTTCCGCCGTCTTCCGCCATTCCTTCTCTGTCTCCTCAGAGATCTTGGCTCCCCCTCCTCCTGAGAGTCTCAAAATCGGCTCATCAGGGTCGTTGGGATATTCGGTGCAGAAAACGAGAGTCGTGGACCACGAGTCTTTCAGCTCTATGGAGAGATATTCCGCCTTGGGCATGCGTGATACACATCGCGCAGCCGCGGCATAATATTTATTCGCCACATCGTCAACGGGATACATAGGATGCCAGTTATCTGGTGATCGCCATACGTTGCGGACGACAAGCCGCTTCCCTGAGGGCGACATGTCCGATGGTGTGAGTTCGAAAGCCTTGAGACTTGGCCAGTGAGGCTCTTTGGTTGTATCTGACTCAGATGGCCAGAATATAGTAGGCTCGATGCTACCCCCAAAAGAGAAATCTTTCAGGCCCTCTCTTTGCGAGAATTTGCATAGCTCTCGACTCAAAATGTCTTCTTCTGCCGGCTCAAGAGACATTGCATCCCACAGCAAGCGTGGATTAACATAGTAATCGAGGTCGAACTGATGGATGGATGAAGGCAAATCATTCAATGATCTTGCAAGTCCTAGTAAGTATTATTGTGAGAAAATGTCACTATCTTAAGTAGAGTAGAGTTGAACTTACCATTTCTCTCTTTCAACACATTCTTCGGTCCTCTCTCGGACATCAGGCGTAGAGTAAGCGATCCCAGACGCGACATCATACCCACTATCAAGCAAAAAGAACGCGGGGAGTAGAAAAAGCGATCAAACCCGCGGGCGAGGTAGAAATGTCGTATCATGGGCAATTCCGGCAGACATGGATTCAACTCCTCAAAATTGTCCTCGACGTGATCTTCCAGTTTACTGAGATAACTGGGACCTCTTGGAGCCCAGGGTATGGTGACGTTAAATTCTACTAGTGGCTCCTCTTGCAAAGGTATTTGAGCGAGCAGCCGAAGAAGAGGCATAAAACCCGTGTCAATTTCGGGCCCTACCGTTGGAGGATGTTCTTCATCTGGTGGTGGAAACGAGTAATCAAGCCGGCGGAGATATGAAAGACGTCTGGGGGTGAGAATTTTGTTCCCGATTGCAAACAAGACTGATTCTGGATTCAATTTGAGCTCACGGAAAGATGCCTCTTCAATGAGAGGCTGCCATCGGCGAGATAGTGCTGCTAAAGGTGCGAGACAGCGGATCGGAGGTCTAGTTTCGTCCCAGAATTTAGCTGGCGAGAAGTACTCATCTGGCACAAGGTGGCTGATGATATGGGATATGATCTCTGGTGCTAGCCGGTCCATTTTGGTGGTGTCGCAATGCGTGGGAGATGAGGGTGATAATCATGATGGATTCAAAAGGCAGAAATTGATAGCGGAACGGAGCGGAAAATATCCGTGTGTCACTCGTTGGCTGCTGCCTGTTACACGACCATCTTCACGCATTGACAATTTACGATTCCTCTTGGTGAAGTAATTGCAAGTACTTAATAGCGTCATATTATTCTCTAAATATTACTAGACAGACGCGTCTGTATCTGAGTGAACCTGGGCCCATTCCGGCCAAGACTCCAACCCGCCATCGGCATCAAACATCTCTGAACCTATAAAATTCGGATATAGGAAAGAAAGGTCAGGCGGTAGTAGTAACTCTTCGGAATTATAATCAGTACCAGAATTCTCAGATAATGCCCCGGAAACAAGAGGCGTTGAAGGTTGGAACCCTGGTCGAAGCTTTTGGAACTGTGCATGGACAATATCGCCTAGAATATGCGCAGCATGACAAGGCAACCCAATGGTCTTGAACCAGTTTATAAGCTTGAATACTATACTATCCAACTCGGTGGTGTCATAATTAGCTGCTCGCAGTTTGGACTCGTATGTGTGAACGATTTGACATAGAGTTAATGCAGAGAAGCTGAGGATGTGATAAATGTGATCCGTTAAATGGCGAGTCCGATCGTCGGTTGTATCGATGGCTAGATTGATGATTATTTTTGAATGCTTGATCATTTCTTTAAGAACGGAACTGTGCATAACTGATTTGGGTGATTTAAGGGACTGGCAATGGGCCAAAAGGTGAGCAAAGTGGAAGCCCATCTGTAGAAATTGTGATCTGGGCTCGTCTGGATCATGTCAACATTAATACCTTACGGCATCGAGGATAGACTTACGAAAAAGAACCATCCATTCCTGTTGCCACGTTTGCAGAGCAAGTTTAGTTCCAGCGAGGTCAACTTGAGCAATCCCACATTTGTTGTAGATAATCCAGTAGAGCTGAACTTCTGCTCCCATCCTGGCTTCGTAGTTGTTCACCTCATTACACTTGACGAACTTAACACATTGGTCGACTTGTGCTTGGGTCAGTAGTGAATGCCTGCGAGTTCCAACGCAGTACCTGTCATAACGTCAGCGAATATCTCATGAGAGGCCTCTTGAGCATACTGAAGATGTGCAACACATAGGTGATTCCACAAACACCAAGCATCCAGCGAATCATCGATATGCTGAGACGGACCAGGGCGGATAACTTCCATGAAGTGAGGGCTCGCGAGCGCTTGCTGGATCGCATATCCTGTGAGTAGCCAGCTGTCTATGCTCAAGGGAACTTGACCTATAGTCGTCGACCAAAGGCTTAGTATAAGTACGGCTTGGAAGAATTCTAAAGTCTGCGGGACTTCCAGTAACGATGTTGTGATGAGGCGCTTCGATTCTTCAAAAAGCCTAGGAGCGAGACGATCTGCCAGATTCTGACTTGTGTGCCGGACGGATATTAAGAAGATACTACATAACAGCAATGGAGATTTCCGGACCTGTAAGAGGAGTCTGTCTGTTGGGGCATCTTCTGGGAATCTGACCCATCTGCCATAATGAACATGGAATCTGAAACATGTCAGTTGTTCATCATTTAACTAAAAGTGAGGATAGCTTACAGTCCTAATAGTGAGTGGGCTGTTTGTAGCGAGACAAGTCCTGTTGATAAAACATCTGATTGAGGTCCTGTTTGCGTAATTGCTTGCTCAGGCGAGTGAACTCCTGCATCAGTTGCAGCATCTCGTATCAAAAACACCGGAGCCGGGTCGAGTTCTGCAGACGGTACTGGTACTTCCACAACAGAAGCTCTATTCTGATTAGACGAGCCAGCAATTTCATCCAGTTTCGAGTCAAGTTTATCGACTAAAGCGCTGACTGTTCGCTCGAGCCTTTCTAACCTATACGAACCGTCAACGATAACTCATCGTATCCACGATTGTACAAACCTATCATCAACTGAACTTCTCCGACCTCGGACGACTGAGTCTGTACGTGTAGCGTCTATTTGTTCACGTATAGGTGGTGAGATCGAGCGTCGATGCCCGTGAAAGTCCAATGAGCATCGTTGAGATAGGGTCTTGCAACGCAAACAGGTTCCATCTGAGCTGCCGGAAGCGTAACAGCGAGTTTTGTATTTGCGGCAAAGGTCACATGCTTTTGAAGCTCTACCAGATCGTACAGGAGGCATGTCAATGGTTAGGGATCTGCATGCGGAAAACAAATGCTGGGTATAGATAAGGAGTTCAACGGTCTATCGTGCCTTATCAGTCGATATGACGTGCTAGATCGATCACGTGGAAGCTACGGGGATATAAGTGACATTTCGACAACAACCTCACGAATTCGGGAAGCAGTGTATCGAAAGATTTATTTTGGTACTCTAAGGTCCTCTATATGCGTTAGTTTGTATCCTTGTAAAGTATGAGAGTGGTTGAAAGCTTGGCAATGGGTTACACAGCTCAGCTGGTTCGGTTAAGAGAGAGACCGCGTCAAGAACTAGGCATTTTTGGAATCAAGTTCAGTTAGAAGCAGAACTCATAAGACCGTAGTAAAACAGTATAAAATGTGACAGGCCCCTCAATATTGCCTGGAACAAGGTATGCCAAGTACAGATTCTTTTGGCTCTGGCCTCAAGCAGTCATACCAGAGTCTAGGGTGGCTCACGGTGGCTCACGGTGAAGCAAGGTGAGAAAACAGCCGAAGATCAGCCACGGCCAGCACCCCACTACGGGTACCTTTAAATTTTGCGCGGATCGCGTTCCTGCTCTTCTTCTTTTTCTTTTCTCCTTATGACCCTCTTCATTCAAGAAACCGTAAGTGCTTCACCACACACAAATACTTGCATTATGACAAATCACTAACATTTTCCTCGCAGATGATGAGAACCGCGTGTTTAATATGATGCAGTGCCTCCTCCCCGGACCTCGAAACCCTCTGCCTCTCGGGGCAGCTTAAGCGGTTTCGTGGCGAGGCGAGGTTGGTACCATGAAATGGGCGTTCGACACAGACCTTGTTACAAGCATCGGACGCGATGGAAAAAAGCTCTGACCTATCATGAATGAAAGAGAGGATTCTTGTTTTGGTTCGTGCGGCTGGGGCAACTCGGCGTGCAGAAATTGGGCCGTTCTGACAGGTAGGTTTTCTTTTTTGCGTGAGGGAACTGGGGAGTGAGCCTCAAGTGAGGTTTCGCGTATATATGTGTACTACGAATTGAATCGAATTGAATTTTGTATCTTATTCCTAATGACAAACCTTGTGCTCCGCGACCTGCTGTTTTTGATAGAGTGAATGTGCCGTCCCTTGTCTAGAGCTGTATCAGGTGAAATGAGTTTTGGTGAGACGTGAAGAAGCGAAGAGATTATCGTACAAGCAACCAAACACGCATGCAAACGGCCACACGTAGGCTGTGCCTGTGCTACTTGAATACCCAACGATGCCTCAATTTGCATTGCCCTCAGATAAAAAAGTCCCCAGATTTCTTCAACCTCATGGAACATCACCATCTCTGTAGTGGAGCTATCTTGGCGCAATCAAGTCCCTCTGAAATGAAAAAGACAGAAGAATCCATGGTGACGACATCAGTAGCGTCCCCTGGAATTACAGTGGGAGAGTAGCGCCCGCCCCGTATCGGAGTCAACCACCTTTCCGGAGGACACGAGTTTGGAGGGTACATCGTGAGACGGTCTAATCTGACTGGGCTGTACAGGTACCTCTCTATCATCCACGTCTCTCAGAATCTCCACCTTCTTGTCCTACAACCACCAAAGCCCAACCTCAAGTCAACGCCAACCCGAACAGCACACACCCCTCCCCTTGTCCTGCCACGCCCCAGAATCGTCCACGTCCCCCGGCGCGGATGCGGACACTCTCTCGCTCGTTGTCTCTCTCGGTCAATCTCTCTTTCTTCGTCCAAGACCCTTCAAGATCTCTATTTGCGCTGGTCACTTTGAAGCGACCCGACTCGCTCGACTCGCTCGTCTTCTGCAGCAGCAGCTCTTATCGTCATCCTCACCTCGAGTCCCTCCCGGATCCCCGGCCATCATCATCTGTCACCGTACCCCGTCGCTCGTTGCAACGTCCGTCGTCTGAACTTTTTGTCCCTCCATCGCCCGGCGATTATAAGCTCGATATAGCTCCCGAGCTTCTGTTGGAATCATGTCAAGCTCCTTCGAAAAGTCCGTCAAGGGCGCAACGAAGATCAAGGTACGTGTGCAGTCTTGGCGGCGCGCTCTTGATGAGCCTAATATCAGCGGCAATCATGAGCCCAACCAATTTTCCTCGACGGGCGCTGCTTCTCACGATTCGACTTGGTACTGATCTTGGATGCTACAGAATGCTCCCCCAAAAACGAAATACATCGAACACATTCTCGTAGCTACCCATTCCGGCGAAGCTGGTGTCGGCGAGGTCTTTCGCGCTCTCACATACCGTCTCCGCGATTCAACATGGACCGTCGTCTTCAAAAGTTTAATTACTGTTCACCTGATGATCAGAGAGGGATCTCCTGATGTCACGCTCGCCTTCCTTTCGACGCATCGCAATGTGCTAGCGATTAGCAGCTTTACAGACGGTACGTTCCACGCAGGCCGAAAGATATCTGGGCATGGGCATTGACAGATTGGCAGCACAAATCCAAGGACGAAACATTCGACATTATGCCCACTATCTAGCTGAGAGAGCTCGCGCATACGAAAAGACCAAGACGGACTGGGTGCGCGCTTCTGAGTCAAGACTTGAGAAGCTTTCGGTCGAAAAGGGATTGTTAAGGGAGACGGAAATCGTTCAACACCAGCTCGAGGCTTTACTAAAATGCGACGTAAGTTAGGACCATGACGGGAGAGAGAATCTCGAGTACTGACCATCTCAGGTGATGGAGAACGAGCCAGAGAATGAAATCACCATAACCGTTTTCCGGCTGCTTGTCTTGGATCTATTGGCACTATTTCAGGTTCTCAACCAAGGGCTCATCAGCATTCTCGGTACGTCTGCCCCTCCCCCTCTGTCTCAGCCCGCCACTTTGACTAACGTTCCAACCCCTTCAGGAAACTTTTTCGAGATGTCAAAGGTGGATGCCGAACGTGCTATGGCCATTTATCGGAAATTCACGAAGCAAACAGACTACGTCGTTCAATATCTGAGCGTAGCTCGTCAGCACGAACACCACACCCGCGTCGAGGTGCCCAAGCTCAAGCACGCTCCTGTCAACCTTGGACGCCAGCTGGAGGAGTATCTTCACGATCCCGATTTTGAGGTCCACCGAAGGCAATATCTGGCCGAGCAGGATGTGAAGAAGATTGGCGGAGGTTCAAGCTCGAAGCAAGGAGGTCTCAGCAAGAAGAAGAGCACCGATTTCCCCGAACCAGCGAGCAACAACCCCTTTCCCAAGATCACGGCCTCTTCGAGTGGGAACAGGGCACCCGAGTCGAAACCACAAGCTAACAAGGGTCCTGATCCCGATCTGATCGACTTCTTTGACTCTATCGAGCAGAATCAGACACCGATGAGCATGAACCCTCAGCCTCAACAACAAACTTTCCAGCAGCAGCCGACAGGCATGCCGTTTCAACAGAACGGATTCGCCCCTCAGCCTACTGGATTTGCCTCCAACAGTCCATTCCAACAACCTCAGCAGACTGGGTTCATGCAGCCGCAGCAACCTCAGATGCAGCAACCCCAGATCCAACTACAGCCCGATTTCACCGGAGCTGGTTTCGGAGGCTTCACTCCTCAACCACAAGCCTTCCAACCAAGCTCGCTCGCACCCATTCCTCAGGATTCAATGGCCAGTTTTACTAATGCTGCCCCTCAAATCCAACAACCTGTTCAGAACGGATCGCCTCAGGGCCTCCAACCAATGCAAACAGGAAGCACCAACCCCTTCCGCCAGTCTATGCTCATGGCTCAACAAACAGGCCTTCCATCATCTGCTACAACACCCGCTCTAAACCGCCAATCTACAAACCCATTCGCTCGAACATCACCACAGCAAAACACCTCTCCTTTCGCCCAAGCTTCAAACTCGCCTTTCCAATCACCATCTCCTCAACAGCCGCAGCAACAGCCTGCTCTTCAACCTACACCAACCGGCACAAACCCCTTTGCACGCAACTCCACGATGCCAGCGCCAAACCAAGAGCAACGCCCACAAACAGCCGGCGCTGCTCTCGCTCCTCAACCAACCGGTACTACCAACCCTTTCCGAAACGGCGCCTTTGTCAACCACAATACAGGCATGGGATGGCAAGCCAACCAGCAGCCCATCGGAGGAGGCCTCGACCAACTTCCCACAGTACCTGTATTCCCTCGACCCGCTCAACAGACACCGTGGCAGCAATAAGATTATCGAAGCAGCCGTTTCAAACAAGAAACCATCTTATCTTACAAGCTCAAATCAAGACATAATTCGCATCGCGTTTCCAACAGCGCCCTTTTGTTTCCGTTTCTTGGCTGTAACAGCCTCCCTTTCCATATAGTAAGCGAGGCGTTTTCGGGGGATGAGATTCGAAAAGAGGATTGCAAGGCCACAGGATGAGCACACAGGGGGATTCAGTATCCTTCTGAAATTGCCCTTCAATCCTCTCCTGGTGATTTTTCCTTTTGGATTAGTATAGTAGCAGTCATACAAAAATACAATTATCATCAATTATTCCTTTCTGTGTATTCTCTGTGTCTGGTGTATGTTCTCTGTAGCCATGGTATCGTGTCATTTTTACCATCTTCAAAACTCCAGTTCCGTTATATCCCTTAGTGTTTTCCCTAAACGCCAAAACTCCATAGCTATGCCCGTTTAAACATCGAAAATCATCTACTAGAACGGATCATCGACGTCCATTCTACCCCCCGTATCTCCCGTCACAGCAGCTTCTTTCGCTCCCGCTGTAGCAACACTCTTCTCAACTTTCTCCTCATCCACAAACACGCCCAGCCCTGAAAAAGCCTCGAACAATGCTCGTGTGAGATACTCATCAGGACTGTACCCTCCAGCCTTGAACTCGGGCTTCGTCCTTGTGATCTCGACCCACTCATTGCTATACGTCGCCAGTTTCTCCGGAGCGAGGTCCACGCGCTCTGGCATGACGCGCACGCCGCCGTACGGATCGTAGGGCTTGTTCTCCACAACGACTGCCTTCTTCTCGCGCAGTCCTCTGATAGAGAGACCGCTGCTTCCTGCGGCGCCGAGTGCTGCGTCTCGCTTGTTGTGTCCTCGTTTCTTGAGCATGATCTTGTCCATCGCTTCAGTCGCGCGACCCGTTTCGGCACTTTGGAGAGAGTCGAGCATTTCCTCGCGGAACCGCTTTGCGTTGGCCTTCTCTTCGAGCTCTTCTTGTCGTTCCCGCAATCGTCGCTGTCGAGCTTCGTCCTCCTCTGCTGCGATACGACGTTGACGAGCATCGTCTGTTTCACGCGCAAGACGCCTGTTGCGCTCAATGTCGGCCTTGTGCTTCGCCTCCCACTCGCCAAGCTGCGCCTCAGCCTTCCTCCTCTGCTCATCAGTGCCATAGACGAGATCACACGTCAAACACTCCACCATCTCCAGGTACTCATTATAATCATCCAGCGTCTCAAAGTCTTCCTCAACCTTGTTAAACACCGCCGCCACTCGTCTCCGAATATCGACTTCACGCTCCACAGCAAGATCCGCGAAGAAGGCAGTCTTGAAACCACGAAGACGAAGGGTTTTGTGGCAGCCGGCGTAGGGACATTGGTTGGGCCCGTCTTTGAAGATTCGCTCGACGCAGGTCTTGCACATGCGGTGGTAGCACTCCGGATTGATGCGGAATTCCATGTCGCGGTTGAAGTAGCGTGTTGTCTTGCATACGGGACATGTCTCGTCTTGGTCTGGCGGTGGAGGCGCGTTGAGATCTGTGGCGTGGCGTATTGAGACGCCTGCGCGAGACATTTTGGCTGACGATTGCACTAGCTGTGCGGTTGAGTAGAGAGGTGAGGTTGTGAAGAAGAGGAGAGGAGCAAACCAGCTTTGTTATGGTGAAGAAGTGATTAATCAGTGGCTACCTCATCAAATGTTGGTTCTGCGCGGCTGACGAGACAGGGATTACGGGCTTGACGGCGAGTTCCCCATTGGTCAAAGCTCGGAACAATGTGGCCCCACCTTGTAGCTGCCCCTCCATGAATTGTCAGCCTTCTCTCATAACCAACAGCTTCCATCGATTTCTCCCCTCAGAACATATCACCACCGCTTCAAAAACATCATCATGGCTGATAACGGTGAGTACCATTCTAGTCACTCATTCCATGAGTGGATATCAACAGATTCATCGTCATTTATGAGCTTCACATATACTGACTCTCACAGAACCTACACCCGCTGAGACCGCCGCTGCTAACGCAAAGGAGGCCGAGGAGCAGGCTGCCCTTCCCTACAAGTGGACTCAGGCCATCTCAGAACTCGACGTCACCTTCAATGTACCCGGAAACCTCAAGTCAAGGGATCTCGTCATTACTATCAAGAAGCAGAGCCTACAGGCGGGTATCAAGGGCCAGGATCCAATCATCCAGGTACACACAACAAACTCAAGCCACATCTCATACACCAACTAACCCACAACAGGGCGACCTCCCCCACGCCGTTCATGTTGACGACTCTACATGGACGCTCAGCACCAACTCAGACGGCACCAAGACAGTTGAGATCCACCTCGACAAGGTGAACAAGATGGAATGGTGGGCGCACGTCGTCACCTCCGCTCCAAAGATCGACGTGACCAAGATCCAGCCCGACAACTCCAAGCTCTCAGATCTCGACGGTGAGACCCGCGGTATGGTCGAGAAGATGATGTTCGACCAGCAGCAGAAGGAGAAGGGCCTTCCTAGCTCAGACGAGCAGAAGAAGGCGGATATCCTCAAGAAGTTCCAGGAGCAGCATCCCGAGATGGACTTTAGCAAGGCCAAGATCCAGTAAAAAGTATATATAACGAATCCCCCATTGAAAAATTAAAAAAAGACGTTTCAATTCGTTACTTGTTGTGTTCTTTTTCATCTTGTTTCTAGAGCAATTGCTGCACGCTCGAGAAAGGCGTTGAAGTTTTTCACTTGTTGGAGCATACCGCCTGCGGAGCTCGATGAGCTGGCTTCGTCTGTGATGCGTGCGACGAGAAGCTCGAGGTTAGCCAGATCGGCCTTTTTCTCTTGGGCGCGTGAGAGTTCAGGGGCGTCTCGTCCCCGTTCGACTGCCATGTCTATGTCATGCATTATAGCTGAGGTGTCGAGTCGGTACTACAATTGTTAGTGGAGGTTGCAGTAGAGGAAAGTATCAAGCAACTCACTTTTGACTCTTTGGTGTCCTCTTCGTGCTTGATGCGTACAGCATCCATCTTGAGCGCGACTTGTTCCCTCTCTGCTTTGAGACGTAAGATCTCTTCTCGCAGGGAGAGCTTCTCTCGCTGTACCAGACGAACACGCTTCCGTAGCGATTGCCAGTCCATGAGGTGAATTGACTAATTTGTCAGTCCCAATGCTTCCCACACAGGGCGAAAACAACCTACCAATTGTAATAGCCGAGACGTAAGCTCCTCCTTGTACGCCTCGAGTGCCCGTATCTTGATCCGACATTCCTTCTTCTTATCTTTCTCCTCGGTATTTTGTAACGTCTCAAAGAGCTTAGCAACTGTACCATCAATGACTTCTAAGCAGGCTTGTGCGAAAACATCCACCGCTGTCACCCCAGTTGTTGTAAAAGGCAGATCTGCCGCGAGGTGATCTTCTTCTTCATCGTCGCCCTTGATGAACTTCTTGACGTTGACGAAGCGCTGAACTGTGACCTCAATAGCGGAACCATCACTGACTCTGCGCTCTTTGGCGGCTTGTTTCGTCCTGCGGACCTGTCTCGGTAGTGGTTTTTCTTGTGTTGTTCGTGCTTTCGATTTCGTAGGCTTTGGTTTGGTAGCTGGTTGTTTCTGTGTCGCAGGGCTTCTTGATGGTCGTCCACGGCGTCGTTTCGCTGCTGGTTCTTCCGCTTCCTCTTCTTCAGCTTGTTCGTCGGGCTCAGCGACTGGCGATTGAGATGGTAGACTTCTTCGAGGCCGTTTTCGTCCAATTGTCTTGGCCGCTTCAACTGCATCGATAGCTTCCGCTGCCTCTTCTTCCTCCTGCGGTTCCTCCTCTGCTGCGGGCTCTTCTTCAGCTTCCTCAACTTCAGGTTCTGCTACTTCCGTAGCATCGTCCGATCGCTCATCATCCGCAGGGGCGTGGTCCGCTCGATTTGGTGAAAGCTCATCTTCTTCATCTTGCTCAGCAAGCCTCGAAGGCCGCCTTTGTGATAGTCTCGATCGTATTACGGCGGGACCTTCACTCCGTCGTACCTTACGCACCAGCGGTGATGAGGAAGGCGGCGCATCGTCCTCTTGTAGCGTCGTATGTAATCGTGTCGTCGACGATATGGTCTCGCTCATGCGTACGTCCTGTCGCTTGTTCGCAACATCTTGTGCAATCTGTTCCAGCGACCTGCGGCTCGTCCGTCGTTGCGACGGTTGTTCGGAGGGTTCATTACTCGGTAGCACCGGTAACTCAACATCAGCTTCGTTCTCGTCTGGCGCTTCGGCTTCTGGGCTCGGTAATTCAGGTTCTGGCTGTGGCGCTGGTTCGATCTCTTCCTCCTCCTCGGGTTCTGCTTCCGGCTCCTCTACAAGATTAGGACTCGGCGCCTCCTCCTCTTGCGATTCACCTGTCGTGTCCTGCGCACCAGATTCCTTAGATGTTTCTGGCAAATCGTAGGGGTCACTCAATCGAGGCGATCGTCTCCGTGCGCTCCCTTGGGCCTGTGCAGACGGCGGCGGTTCGTTATCCAATCTTCTCCTCTTAGCAGAAGTATTTGGTGTTCGGCGTTCCGACGATGTAGGTGGTGCTGGCGCAGGTGCGGCGGGCGTCGAGCCAGCTATGTTAAGGCCGGCGATGTCGAGATTGAAGGAGTCATCTTCGATGTTGGCACGCCTTGAGTCGCATTAGCAAAGACACTTGGGGACTTGTGTAGGTTTGTTCGTACTGGGCACCTCGTAGACGCTCGTTCAGCCGGTCAGCGCGGCGCTGTTGGCCTATTTATTGTGTTAGCGACTTGAGCAACTGCTTGATTATGGGATTTGCTGTTGACATACCTGTGGCCATTGTGGGGGAAAAGAGCACCTATATCTTTCTCTGCGCATCCAATTTGATTCAGGGTAAGTGTTTCTGTCGAATGCGCTGGTAGTTTTGTAATTGGGCGTTTTTAATTGTGATGTTGATGGAGCAATGTTTGGATATGCTTGTGACGCGTGGGGTAAGACGCGTTCTAGAGCCGCGGGGCATCGAAGTAATTAATTGACTGACTGGTAAGCCAAATTGACCGACCAATGACCATCTGTAACACAAGAGCAGAACTTCATATGGCACAGTGTTTCTTATGTTTTGCGTGGATTATAAATTTGTAAGATCTACATAATTTCCCCCATCCTAACATGAGGATTTCTACTATCAGCCAAGTAAACAAAGAACCCGAGACTTTTATAGACGGCCAGCCGTCATCAGCTGGGTATCATTAGTATTCTATATCCCTTTCCTGCTCGACAGAGCTGAACGCCTTTTTAAACATGCCTCAGTACTATGTACATAATAACAGCTGAGATCTAGTTCATAGGAATCCACTGCATCCTTTCTGTGTCGAATCGATGACTAATCCCTTGTCAGTTCTCATGGACACGCATATACGTTGCATTGGAAGATCATACTCATGGTAATCAGTCCTCGACAATGCTCCCTTGCCGTATTCCGAAGCCAGGATCTCCTTGTACCTGTACGGAATCTTGGCTTGAACACCTTCAAAGGTGGTGTCTAACAGAGGAAAGATGTACTTGTCCTATCACATGAAGCTTTAGCACAAGGCAACGATCATTGCCATATATACGGTACGCACCTTGAACTCGTGGTCATGCTTGTCATACATAACACCATCGCCCATCTCATGGCCGGGGTCATACCTCGCCGCAGTGATGTCAATGAACAGGCCATTCTGCATATCGATCCACCTTGCATCAATGAAGTTCATGTAATCATCCCTCTCGCGATATTTATGATACGGGTTGATCTCCAGCTGAAAGAAGCAACCCTCCGGACACCCATCGTACTGGTAGTAGTAGATGGTCATGTTATGATAGGCAGCGAGGAAATACATGTCTGCCTCAGTAACTGAGACATCAGCGTCAAGGTCCCATGGCATGACCTGAGGAAATCCTTTCGGTTAGAGAATGGGTCTAGACATGTGAGGTTATGGATATCCGTTATTCTCACCTTCTTTCCCCACCACCAGCCGAGAAGGGAGCCATGCATTAACCAGGTCTGGACTCCCAGATCTCGAAATGTGGCTAGGTATGTCTGCATGAGGACTTTGATGCCTGCATTCTGAAGCTGTGGCTCGAGGGCTTCCTCAAAATATCTCGCATCATAGTGGGGATATTGTCTGAGCGAGTGAGCCCTTGTTAGTTTTCTGTGCGGCGTGGTGTGTGTTGGTTGTTGGTTGGTAACTCACGATGCTTCACCTGCAAGTTTCGTTAGTCAGAGACCTTCTCGTTTAGGATGCGATGGCCAATTCCATTGGACATAAAGTGTACTTACTAAAGTATTTCGGTGGAGGAGCGTCTCTGGTAGGAAGTTTCTGTTCAATCTTTTGCAGGACGTCGGGGACTGCAAAGGCACTAGCGCTGGTGATCCAACCAAGGGCAACGGCAAAGAATGCCGATACTCTCATGTTATACCCGTTGCCTGGAAGACTAGACTAGACTGTCACTACACGTGGGCGTCAAGACTCAATGGTCAACGCGTATAGTCAGTCAGTTTAGGTTGGTTACGTGGACTGTGTGGTGATGTTTCTGGGGATCTGCAGGGGTAGAGGCTCGCTCGCTCGTAGGCTGGCTCGTAACTTGAAAGGGGGCGTGCGGCAATGACGTTGAGACTGAGAGCCAGTGAGAGACTACTTAGATCGAAGCATTGCCTAGTGAGTATTATCTTGATGAGAATATAATAAGATGTAGAGTGTGTGCTTGATGGTGTTGAGAATGATTAGATTACAGCCTGCACACACGACTCAGTGAGCGTACAGACAATTAGTTGTTTGATGGCCCGTGGCTCCCACACATCCGACGCAAAGGTCCGCGTCACCAGCTCAAATCATATCGATAAGACAGACAGACTTGTCTCTATCTGTCAATGCATCGCAACAATTTATATAAATTATATCAACCTCTCTCCAGGCATTCATGAGGCGCACGTGTCCGGAAATGGATGTCGATGTGGCGGCTTAAAATGCATCTTCATGCCTCGTAAATTCTATTCAAGTCGCTGACTGACACTGACGCAAGCTCAAATGGCAAAGGCCCCCCCAGGCACGTACATTTTAAGGTTGCCCAGTCTAGACTGCCCGTCTCCACCTCCTCCTCCGTCCATCGCATCGCCAAGCTGAAGCTCAGCTGCCTAAGCTCCCTCATCTTCAACCTCCACTAACCTCAGCCTTATACCCGGCCACTTGTCATCTTCAACCCCTCCCATCAAACCAGCAATTCCACCTCGCTTCTCGTATTGCCTTTTTCCTCCAGAGCCGCTCGCCGCAAACACACCAACAGCCGACACCTCCTTTTCCCGCCCTTGACAATGGGCGCGTGGAACGTACGTCTGCGAAACATCATGCATTAGCAAACCGACGAAACAAAACTGACAGCACCATAGCTCTTCCGTGTCCTGGGCGACTTGTCCCACGCCCTCTCCAAATGCATCCTCATCTTCGCTATCCATCGAAACAGGAGCGCTGAGGGTGTCTCCCTCATCACGCAGATCCTCTACGCCCTCGTCTTCTGCACACGTTACCTCGACCTCTTCATCGAGACCGTACCATGGAACATCGTGTTCAAGATCTTCTACATCATCTCGTCTATCTACATCCTTGCTATTATGCAATGGATCTATCCTCGATCGCGTGAGCGGGAGATTGCCTGGAAAATTGGCGCCATCATCCTTGGTGGCTCGTTTGTCCTGTCTCCGTTCGTCATGCTCATCTTTGAGAGCCACAAGGGGTTCCGACCTGTAGGCCACCGTTCCCCTGCAACTTTGAATATTGCTAACAACTTCTAGTGGATGTGGGTGTTCTCCCAGATTCTCGAGTCCGTCTGCGTTCTTCCCCAGCTTCTCCTCCTTCGACAAACAACCGTTCCCACCGTTATCGATTCCTTCTACCTCGTCGCTCTCGGCTCCTACCGCGCCCTCTACTGCGTCAACTGGTTCATCCGTGAATTCGAGATCTCTGGCAAGAAGCCCAACACCGTCTCTGTCATCTTCGGCATTATCCAGACTGCCCTATACATCGACTTTGCTTGGGTTTACTACACTCGCCAGCGCGTCAAGCTTCGAGGTGGCGGCATTGTCGATGCCGACGATATGTCCCGTGGATGGCTCCTCCGCCGAATCTTCGGAAAGCGCTTCGAGAACAACGATGACGATGAGGAGAGTGGCCCTGGTGGATTTGAAGATGAGCAGGGTGGCCGACGAGGAGCTCGTCCCAAGTGGGGAGCTCGCGGTATCTCAGTCAGTGCCGATGATGGCGTTCTCGAGCAGGACCGACACAACCGTGACCAGGACGAGTTCGGTGGCCCAGTCGACCCTGACGCCAAGATGCAAGACCCAGATGAGCTTGCGCGAGCTCTCGACGATGATGACGATGAGCAAACGCCGCTACGACCAGGTCAAACAGAAGGCCAGCCCAGCGGTCTTCAAGGCGGCGAGGGCTGGCGCGACTAGGATATCAAGCTTCCACGCCAAACTACAGCTTACATCACTTTTACGAACGCGAGTATGAACGCGAACGGAGTATGACGGATTATTTATTTGGAATGTCTGGACAGGTCTACTGCATTGCCATTTTAGTGCGACGTTTGATGGGATGTGGTTCATGGAACTGCGTTAGAAGAAGAGAGGCAGAGTGGTTCCGGTCCTGCTAGTTAGCCATGTTTCTAAGGGGTATTCATGGGTCAATTTATGTACACATAGCGGAATTCTCGCAACGCCAATCTCAGGACGAGATGAATTGGAATTCGGGCACTTTAAGATGATGCATGCATGTCACATTTGCGATTTGAATCAAAGAAGGGGTCGATGTGCGGATATCATTCAGGCAATAACCATGCCCATTCCTGCGCTCAAAACCAGTGCAGTTGTGTTGAGACAAGCCCATCCCTTTACACCATCGCCACCATGTCCTTCAAGGACAACTAAATAGCAGCTCCCAATAATTCGCGCCATCTGACAAGGAATCTTTCCAATCCTGTCTTTTGCAACTCCCATCAGCAGCATCCCAAGCCGCGAGAATAATACTCCGATAATAACAAAATACAAAAGCTAAACCGTAGCGAAGGGAAAAGAATAGGTCATATACTAGTAATAACATAAACATCTTGAAACCATAGGGTATTTCCTTCAATGGATGAAGCGCTTCTCGAACTCTGCAAATAGCTTTGGGGTGATTTCATCGCTGCTCATGCCCTCAATCTCGACGAGCACGCCCTTTTGGGCGTAGTGGTTCAGAACAGGCTCGCTTGTCTCTTGGAACTTCTTATATCGTGCTCTGTAGACTTCCTCCGAATCATCGGGGCGCTGAATCAATCGCTCGCCGGTGACGTCGTCGATACCAGGGACCCGAGGCGCATTGAAGCTGGTGTTGTAGACTCGGCCGGAAGGCTCGTGGACCCAACGTCCGAGGATTCGCTCGAGAATAACGGATACGGGGGTCTTGAGCGAGACTACAAGATTGATCGGAATGAGCTTGTCGAGAGGGCCGACTTGAGAAGCTGTTCGGGGGAAGCCGTCGAGGATGAACGAAGCAGAGGGGTCATTGGAGGCCTTGGAAGGACGGTGGCCATCGAGGAACGGAGCGTTAATGAACGGATCAGAAGCAGCGCTGTTGAAAGAAGCCTCCATTGCCGTCGCTTCAGAAGAAAGAGTCATGACATTCGGACCTCCATTCTTGGCGAGCCATCCCCGAGTGAAGAATTCGTTGGAAATAAGTCGCAGAATAAGATCATCAGCAACAAGCCCGCCCGCCTTCATCGTATTCTCGACCTTGATGCCTGTCTCATGGTTAGCATTCGCCTAAATGCTCCAATTGAGGGGGAAATCTACCGAGGGGTGTCCTCTCCTTGACATTTCGACGCAAGAGATCACCGGTACTAATCTGATTGAGCTGAGGAAAGCGAGCGAGCAATCGCTCGCTCTGTGTCCCTTTACCAACGCCAGGTGCACCGAAGAGGATGACGCGAGCGGCCTTGTTCAGGTTCATTCTAGGCGACCTGTAACGATTGAGGCCGTCGCGAGTTGGAACAATTGGAGAACTTCTGACGTCGGAGCAAAAGAAGGGAAAGTTTGCGCTTCTATGCGATGAGTGAAGAAAAAAAGGATGTAGGTGCGGATCCAAAAAGTCGTTGGAGGTTTAATTTCTTGTTGAGGGTCGATGGGACGATACTTTCGGAGATGGCGCGGGGAGATTGTTGAGTTCGGAGGGGAAAAAAGCAAGCACCAGCGGGAATAGTTAGTTGTATAATGAGGTTGAGGGAGAGGAAATAATAGAATAAGCAGCCTCGGGATTACAAAATAACAGTGAGCGATGGATTTGATTTATAACCAAGAAAGAGGGAAGGACGAGATGCGTTGAGTTGAGTTGAGGTGGATGGGAGCAAGGTTGGAAGTGGGGGGGCTGCTTATGTAGTGTAGATAGGGCGAGGCAAAGCGCTGTTGGTGTTGAGTCCAAGTCGCAAGCGCGGTACTTGGCCCTGCGCCTGTAATTCAGCGATGATATAGGTACCGTTCACTGAAGATGGTGTGGACCGTGCGATGGAGGGAACGAACGGTCAGGGTGGGCAGGGACCAATACTCACAAGTTCAATCTTGATGGCGGAGTCTATAACCGTGGCTTGCCGTCTTTAACATCTACACTTTCAACGTTCTATTATGACTTTATGGAATATCGGCATGCATGGCTGAACCATTACCGGGACATTTCGGACTCCGGATGATGTGGCATATGATGAATGGGGTGGTGAGAGAGTGAATCGGTGGTTGTGTTTTGCCTTAAGTCCGGTTCGGGCTTTGACGTCGAAACAGAAAAACATGGCAAGGGGACGGTTAATTATCCCGTGTCATTTCGAGGTGTCATTTGTCGATCTGGGGAATAAAACGTGCACCTCCATCTTGGCGCCGTTGATCCGATACATGCAGCATCTTCGCTCAAAGTCCGAGATCGCTGACCTCGGCAGCACGACCACGTCCTCCACTATAGTTAAGATGATATTAACATCTTTGTATCCTCGAGAACAAAAAGAACGAGTCCTCAAGTCTCGTTTCGTTCTAGAGTGCACCCTAGAAACAGTTGGCGTTAACGGCATTCCAAGAATGATGATGCCTACCTTGGCACGTGTGTTCCCTGCTAACCAATCAAGCTTGTCAGATTTGGCTTTCCAAGAACCCCGGATTTTCCAAGGCGACGGACGGACACCTCGGCACACGGCATTACAAGCCACTGTGCATACCCGTGCAAGCGAGCGTGCCGTCATCGTGGTACCGTCAGCTTTAGGGTAGGACAAGTTTCGTGGACAAGAGTGATGAGGAGCAGAAAACCTCGGCGCACTCTATTAGCAATATTTAGAGTAATTGATCTAAAGTCTCCTAAATATATCCTAAGATTGCCTCAAGTGGTCCTAAGTTTACCTAAGCTTTTCTTTTACATTCATGATCGTGGTCTTAAATTTTACCCCATCGAGACCGCCCAATTATGATAAAAGTCCCTACGAAGTACCTTTGTCATTATCCTACTACAAGCTACAGATGTTCCATAGGGAGGAGGAAGAAACAGGGGTAATCGCCAGAATACACAGATAAGAGAGGCATAACCGCCCAAACACCGAAGCGTCCTATGTTAGTACTGCTCCCTGGAATGCTTGAGCAAGAGCCCAGAGACCAACTGGAGAATGGCTTATTCTCGACGAAGCACATGCAATTAAAAACCGAGAGAGCCGAACCTACCATTCTATCGCGGCTCTTAGAGTCCAGTTCGACAGCTGTCTGATGATAACAGGTACACCACTGGACAAGAAGTGGAATGATGCCTATGCCCTGATCAGTATGCTCCATGGCCACCCAATCACCAGCTTCCGTCTCTCTCAAGCAGCATTCATCCAGAGCCTGTCTTCAGGCCCTGACTTCCCTGAAGGTTTCCACAGAGAGAGATATATCCAGATGCTCGACGCCTGTAGCCGTCGTCTATCACGGAGTACAATTGAACAGGAGGTAGTCGAAAAGGCATCGTGATATTCCTTCTCGATCCAGACGGTCCAATGACGCCTACCAAATGTTCAAGAAGGCCAGAAGACCTGGTAGCAAGCTTGCGGGCTGGAAATATATTATACAGGCCCAACAATACGCGTACCACCCTATGCTGGTTGAGCTTAAGTTTGAGAGGGATGCCCTGGCCAGGGCAATGCGCCGCAATGAAGCTATCGACCTTTGGGGACCAAGCAGCGACAGACCAGCTCGTTAATGGAAGAAACGACTGGAGCAGGACAAGAACTGGCTCTCTCATCGGGTGAGAGCTATCACGGACGTAATCGACTAGCACAAAGACCGGCATCCTGACCATTCATTTTTAATCGTGGATGAAAGTATCAACTTCTTGTGCATTATCGCAATTGCCCTCAAAAACAGGTTTGAACCAGAAAAATTGTAACTTGAGTACAATGGGCGGCTAGGTCCTATCGATAGACACCACGTTGTCAGGAGCGCTTTCGAGGCTGAGCCTCCCCATGTCATGCTTGTTACTCGGGCTACAGGAGGACAGGATCTCAACCTCCAGTGCTTCAATGTGGTCATTCAGTGTGGCCCGTGGTATGAGAGGCTCAGGCATCACCCAAAGGGCCCCGAGTATCTTCAATCGTAATTGCCAAAGATACTTAGGTAAGTTTATGATAACTTAGGGTGATTTAGGATCAACTTAGGATAGACTTAGGATGTTCTTTGATGAGTTTATTCTCACCCGAGGCCGAGCAAGCGAGCATGCCGTTATCGCTACTGCTATATTTGCTCAACTTCCGACGAGCGTACTGAAGCATGTGTCCTCAAGGTCGGGAAAGTCGCGGCCGGTAAACAGCCTAATATATTTGCTGGCAAAGGCGAGATGACGAGGCCAGGGACCCCGACTATCAAGATGAACCGATGGGAGATGACGATGACGATGACTATGAGGAAGAACTTTAGGCAAATATGGACGAATCCGTTCCACGCGGCATCCATCATGTCGTTCTCGTTGTAGTTGGTGAAGACCATGTTTCGATGGCGTCTTGGCTGGTTATCCGACCCGTCTCCGGCCTCATCCTCGTAAAATGTTGGCGAATTTCCTACCAGCGATCTATCCCAAAGCATCGTACCGTCAGCCAGGCTCTCCTCTGTCTCTGCAACGAATGGGTGGTCGGGGTCGATTTGGCGGATGAATGACTTGAGAAGCGACGTGACCTGGTCAACATCTTCCTCCGTGCAATCGGCATCGGATTCCCGGATTTTCTTGAGCTTTTCGTAGAGTTGACGCTGGCTTTTGCTGGCAGGAACTCTGAAGTTCGAGTATTCGGCCTGGGTGAATGGACTCTATACAATATTGCCCAGGTCTTCCTTGATCTTGTTGATGATCCCGTCCTCGGTATCAGCTAGCGCAGTAATGCTTGTCTGTGCGCCCTTGCGTTTCTTCTTCTGGGATCGACGACTGGGAGCGACGTCCAGTGATAGCTTCAGTTCCGACAAATGGATGTTGAGCTCATCAAAATCTTCATTTCCGAAGCTCTGATCCTGTGTGGCCATCCTCGTGAAGCTGACAGTGAGAACCGACAATATAGGATTTCAGGTAGCAAGTGTAAAGACGAATATGACTATCTTGAAGACTTCTACCAGATATTCCTGGCGCAGGCCAGGAACCTTGGTGATGGAGTGGGATAGGTAGGGTGGCAGTCCTGTCGCGTCGACAGGACATAAGAAAAGGCCACTGTGATCCTGCTTCTAGCCGCGGGTTTTTGACTCTATTTCCCCCATCTTGCAGTAGACGTTCATTCAAAGTTCAGGAATTAGAAGGGCGTCTTCACATCCAGCAGGGACTCGCGCTCAGAGGCGGCTGGTGTGATGCCGACTTTGTGTTTGAGCTTGGGCTTCTTTCGAGGTAGCTGGAGAGATCTGTTAGTTTCCAAGGCATGAGATTAACGTGGAGTGAGAAAACTTGCCCTTCACCTTGGTGGCATGATGGTAGGTGGGCTGTTCAAGTTGCGTTTGTCGCGTTTGGTCTATACACAGGTCAGAGGAAATGATCGGTTGGCCATAGCGAGCGCCAGGGGCCCGCGGGCTTCCAAAAATATGTTCAAATAAACCGCATGAATTGATTGATCAACTTACGAGCTCTCTCCTTGTGATGCGATTGTAGTGGCGTTACCGAGAGGGACATGGCGAGAGGGCTTGGTGTGTTGGCGGAAAGTGAGGAGAAAGGTTTGATGGAGAGAGAATAGGTATCTCGAGGAGAATTCCAATGGCTACCTTGCTTAAGTACTCAGGTATGTCACTGAAAATGACCGTGAATCACGAACCATGGATTGAGGTAAAAAACCATTAACTGAGCCAACTTAAGTAAGTTACTTTACATAACAAGGCATCATATGGCTCAATCTCGAGCGCATCTCGAATGCATCTCAAGGGCTTTGAGAAGTAATTACATTATATTTACAAGTGATCATAATTAGATCCGCAACGTCAAAAATGAATTGAACAGTGATGAGCAGTGAAATCAAGGTGAGGATCTCCCTGAGTAACAACATGGTCATCCCCAAGAACGGTCAGAGACACTGTCACCAAAGGCCCGGACTTCTAGTTCTAAATATTAAAAATAATTAGGTAAATTTATGATAATTTAGGGTAGTTTAGGATAAATTTAGGAGACTCTTTGAAGAGAGTACTTTTGTCCCCGAGGCGGAGCAAGCAAGCAAGCCGTCATGAACAAGAATGTGTCAGTGATGCTAGCCATCAAGACGAACAGCGCAGAGCCAAGGGAACGTACCAACGATAAAGGAGTTTCATATAGTGCCTCTCAAGCCTTGGTGATAATAACAAAATCGGAATTAAATCTGAGGTTGCGGGACGATAATGCGGAGCGGCACGGCAGCGGTAAGTTGCGGTGCGGTGCGGGTGCGGCCAAAGCTCTGTTGTCGTCCGGTAAAGGACTGCCAACGAGCCAAATTAAGCTTAATTTTGAGCTTCTTCCTTATCGGATTCATAAAATTATAGTCCAAAAGTATCTGAACACCACACAGTGCCATATAATAAATACACTAACTATATTAATATATAACTAATTATATAAAATTAGTAAAAACTAATAAAATAAATAATATAGCTATTTAACCTTTAAATAATATTTATTATATATAAATACTTTTACTTTATTAAGTAAGTATTAAGATATAAAGCTTTAAAAGTAAAGAGTATAAAAAAGTGCAAATTTAAGGGTATAAATTTTTATTTATACTGTATTTCTAGCTAATAATAGCCTAAAAGTTTTAGTAAAATTTACTACTTTTTAAATCCTTTATTAAATCTTAAAACCTTTATAAAAAACCTTTATTTTTAAATATACTATAGTTTTATATTTAAACTTAAATACTATATTATTTTTAATATTATAGCTATTTTATTTAATTTTTTATATAGCTTTAAAGAGATGTAGAATGTAGGGTTTAAGGTGTACACTGTACAGCTGTTTAGATACTTTTGGACCGTAATTTTAGCCACTTCGTTGAACTTCCCCCATATGTACGCCCTAGCATTCCGTCAATTGGCGATGACATTGTGAAACAGTCAAATGGCGACTTTGATGCTCAGCATTATAGAGAAATGACATGTTAAAAACAACATCACTTTTCACAATTGCCGTACATGGTTCCCGAGCATCTCAATCGTGGGGTGTTGCACCCATACGAGATCAGCGGAATTATATCCCCATTGACTAACAAACCAACCATCGGGATGTGGACCACCAACCTCACGGCTAACATTCTCTATTCCTCCAGCAATAGGATCCTCACACCTTGAAAACTCCCGGATGTTATCCGACGAATCAGTCTTGGCAGACAAGTACACCCACTACTGGTGACACCTCCATCGTCCAAGCACCCAGACGTTCGGTACAAGACGCATGGTTCTGTCCTTGACCGTCATGGGATTTGCAAGTCTGCTAAAAGGGCCGAAAACTGATATGGGCTCCCCGCATGTTTAAACGGTTTAGAGCCTGCGCCGTCCCCAGATTATCCCCGCGTTGGACGTCTGCATCATGAGAATCACGGCGTTTTTAGTCATGAACCACCAGGTTTTTCATCGGGCTATATTCTTGGCATTACGGGGATCGGCCTTCTCATCTCGTCTTTTCATTTGACAAACTGTATGGGGATGAACTGCGATTGGGTCGGATTAGTGCCCATAGCTGGGTTTGTAAGTTTCGGACTTGACTTATAGCTCCCGGATGCTCAATATTTTGTGCTGTGAGGTTAGACTGAGAGAAGCAAGGATTCAAAAGGTCGGTCCGAATGAAGTTGATGATGATGGAGTTTGCGATGGCCAAGATGGTGAGAGTGTAAGTGAATGACCTCGGGTCTGCTAAAACTTCGGGATATGGAGAGATGTTGACGAAAAGTGAGTGTATATAAGATGAAGTGATCGACCGGAAGTTTGTATAGGACCAGCCAATTCACAGGCTTGGACTTCTATTCATCTCTCTTCTATACCTTCGCCATGTGGTCCAGTCTTCTCCTTCTGGGAGGCGTCTCTTTGAGCATAGCCAACCCAATCGTCCGACAAGATGCCAATCCTCCGTACAGAAACAAGACTCTATGTCTTGACAAGCGTGTTGACGACCTCATGTCCCGCATGTCTCTAGAGGACAAGGCAGGCCAGATGTTTCACGGCCGTACCGTGGTGGTCAACAACACCTTTGACGAGACCATCGAGGAATTCGTCATCGGCAAGCGTATCACTCACTACGTTCTCAGCGGCGGTGTCAATGATGTTCGAGGTGTCGCAAATTGGTATAATAAGCTACAGAGGCTGGCGATGAGCACACCCCTTGGTATCCCCAGTGAGTGCTGCTGCTTTGATGATATTGTGACTCCACGAACTCCTAAGCATACTGACGTCTTGTTAGTCACAATTAGCAGTGATCCACAGCACGGGTGGACAGACGAGAATGCTGTCTCCGTTGTAGCACAGGGCTTCTCTCGATGGACGGAGCCTCTTGGTCTCGCTGCCCTGCGATCCCCAGAGCTGGTCCGCCAGTTCACTGAGATCGCACGAGAGGAGTACGTCGCTGTTGGTATCCGACAGGCACTACACCCCCAAGTCGATCTAGCTACCGAGCCACGCTGGGGACGTATTACCGGCACCATGGGAGAGGATGCCAACCTCACCAGTGCCTTGATGGTTGAGTACATCAAGGGTCTTCAGGGTGACAAGATCGGCCCTAACTCGGTTATCGCGACCACGAAGCATTTCCCCGGTGGTGGTCCAATGGAGGATGGAGAGGACTCTCACTTTCCCTGGGTAAGTAAGATCATGTCTAATGGTAGAACAAGTTCTGACGTCGAGGTGTAGGGCAAGAACCAGACTTACCCTGGCAACAACAGAGACTACCACTTGATCCCCTTCAAGGCAGCCATCGCAGCTGGTACCCGTCAAATGATGCCCTACTACTCTCGTCCTATCAACACCTCATGGGAAGAAGTCGCCTTTGGGTTTAACAAGGGCGTCGTCAACGATCTCCTCAAGAAAGAGCTTGGCTTCGATGGCATTGTCGTCACCGACTGGGGTATCGTCACTACCCGATTCTGGGGTCTTGAAGACCAAACCGAGCTTGAGCGTGCTCGTCGCGTTCTCGAAGCTGGATGTGATATCTTTGGTGGCGAGACCAAGCCTGAACTTATCATTGAGCTCGTCAACAAGGGTCTCATCTCAGAAGCCCGCATTGACGAGTCTGTTCGCAAGCTTATGAAGGAGAAGTTTGAGCTGGGTCTCTTTGATAACCCCTTCGTTGATGTCGACAAGGCTGAGCGCATTGCTGGAAACGACTACTTCAGCCGTCTTGGAAATGAGACACAGCGCCGCGCATTCACTCTTCTCACCAACAAGGATGATGTCCTGCCTCTTCCTCTGTCCGCTCTCAACGCCAAGTTCTACATCGAGGGAATTGAGCCTGAAGTAATGGAATCCCGCAATCTCAGCGTCGTCGAGAACCCAGAGGACGCAGACTACGCCCTCCTCCGCCTGGCCTCACCCTTCAAGCCTACAACAGCACCTGGTCTTCCCGCCATGATCAACAACGGCAGTCTCGAGTTCAACACGACCGAAAAGGCTCGCCAGGCCAAGATCTACGCGACGCTCCCAACAGTCGTGGACATCAGACTCAACCGACCCGCCGCGGTACCTGAAGTCGCTGAGCAGGCTGTTGCGCTGTTCGGTAGCTACGGTAGCAGCCACGATGCATTCTTGGATGTTGTCTTTGGAACGGATGGTTGGGGACCTGAGGGAAGATTGCCTTTTGATCTGCCCGTGTCTCAAGAGGCTGCTGATGCGCAGAAAGAGGACGTGCCTTTTGATGTGGAGGCCTTGTTTAAGTTTGGACATGGATTGAGGTATAAGGATACGTGTGATAGTTTATAGTTGGGGGCCATGAGATGATGACATAGTTTTACTTTGATAAAGGGGCTGTAATTAAAATAAGCTGTTTGCGTATACATGATTGTTTGATGATGCATTGACGTCTGAGTAGTGACAGTCACAGTGACAGTAAAGGCTGGGTTTAGTGGCTGTGGTACACCAACCACAAACATCGTCTTGTGAATTGAATGACAGATATGATAATCATACTTGCCGTCAATTAATTGACATTTTGTTGGTCAAGCATGTCAACAACACACCAGATGCAAGCCATGTTTGGCCGAAACAGGGTGAGACTGTCTTGGCTAACGAATGCAGGTTAAATGGCCCGGAAATACTGAAACCAATCAAACGTGAATGGAAACAGTTCAGAGCGTCTGAGCCTCTGTTTCATAATCTCCGAAGTGACTGGCCAATGCTGACCTGCCAACTCAGACTGCAACTCAAGCAATTGAGGCCCTTTCTACTGCCAATATCTACAGACCACATCACATCACATATACTCGGCTAAACATTTGCGGTAAATTCGAGCATCTCCAGCGGAGATAAGAGCGGGCTTTATCCATCCGTTGTTGAGACCTGTCACATGCAGGGGAGGGGGAATTGAAAAGAACTTCTCCCTCTCTCTCCCAACAAAAGGATACACTCGGCACTACCGGCCATCACGTGATGCCCTGTTTCTTCTAGATTCTGTTGACGCAAGCCCCCTGTAAATCGCAAGCAGAACGCAGGGATTGGATGCATTCGCTGTAAGCCCTGCCGGAACAATAGTGAGCCCGTTCTCCGAATGCGGCGAACCCCGGTCGGCGGGAAGACGGAGCTAGCCTGCTCTGCGCTCATCCATTGATCCAATCCCATCACCACGAGCACTGCTATTCCATTATTGTACGGCTTGTCTGTACATCACCACACCCTTTCGCCATTAGCGGGCTCTTGGAGAATCTCGACTTTGCATCCACTCCGTCTCTTTTCTTCATTATCTCCGACTTCAACTTATCTCACTCTCTTCTGTTCTGCTGTACCATTTTGGTCCCTTGATATCGATACGTTGCGCCGAGATTACGAAATTATACTCTACACCCTATCCGCCACATCTGATCCTCCCTCTACTCCCGACTCCTGCTCGCAATGAGCGCTTCCTCTAATGTCGCTCGCCGGGCGGTTGCCCGGAACCCTTTGATGGGTAATGGTGAGCATCGCACTTTTGATGAGGTGTCATTTACGTCCCCTACTAACCTCTCACCAAAGCCCGAGCTCTCTCACGAGGTGTTACTCCTGCCCTCCTCGGTCGCCACATTAATCGTAACGTCAAAATACCTGCCATTGCTCTGTTGATCCCTCGATCGATGAGTACCGATCATCACCGACACGACCCCAGTTCTTCTGGCCCGCCTCCGGGATTCAATGCCGAGCAGGCTAAGAAGCCGATTCCCAAGGATTCCACAGGCTCTGTTGTTGCTAAGAAAGAGGACAAGAAGCTTGACCCGAACACCAAGGACGCTGCTTTGTTGAAGCCCGCCGATGCCTCTGCCGCAGCCAAGGCTGACACAGAAGTTGTTGCCACCAAGGAGGGTGTAATGGAGAAGGGCGATGCTGCTCGAAAGGCCAAGGAGGAGAAGAAACTTACTCTCTGGGAAAAGGTCAAGAAGGAGGCTCACCACTACTGGGATGGATCGAAGCTGCTCGTGGCTGAGGTCAAGATCAGCTGGCGATTGGCCCTCAAGATGGCCGCCGGATACGAGCTCACCCGACGTGAGAACAAGCAACTTCAGCGAACAGTCCAGGATCTTGGTCGTTTAGTGCCCTTCTCCGTCTTCATTATCGTTCCTCTTGGTGAGGCACTTCTGCCTCTTGCCCTCAAGCTCTTCCCCAACATGCTCCCTAGCACATTCGAGGGACAAAAGTCAAAGGAGGCCAAGGCTACACTCCTCCGATCCACACGCAAGGAAGTCAGCCAATTCTTAAGACAAACACTCGGCGAGTCTGGTTTGCCAGTGAGTCAAGCAACAACACAAAAGGAAGAGTTTTCCAACTTCTTCCGCAAAGTTCGCGCCACTGGCGAGACACCCACAGCCGAGGATGTTATCAAGGTCTGCAAGGCCTTCCGCGATGATTTGACCCTCGACAACTTGTCACGACCTCAGCTCGTCTCCATGTGCAAGTACATGAACCTCAACACATTCGGTACCGACATGATGCTCCGATATCAGATTCGTCACCGCATGCGACAGATCAAGCGCGACGACAAGGCGATTAGCTACGAGGGTGTCGATAGTCTGACTGTTGCCGAGCTTCAGGCTGCTTGTGCTGCTCGTGGTATCCGAACACACAGTGTCTCCCCCGCCCGCATGCGAGGAGACCTTCAGACTTGGCTTGATCTCCGACTCAAGGAGGGAGTTCCCTCAACACTTCTCGTCCTGAGCAACGCCTACATGTACGGCCAGGGATCAGGTGAGGGTTACAACCAGGTTGATGCTCTCATCGGTGTCATGTCCGCCATTCCCGAGGAGCTGTACCACGAGATCGAGCTTGAGGTGCACAGCGCCGAGGGTGCTGCCACTAACAAGCAGCGACTCGAGGTCATCAAGGAGCAGCAAGATCTCATCGAGGACGAGGCAGAGCAGGACCAAGCTAGTCAAAGCTCCGGTTTCGCCACTCCCCGAGACACAGACGATATCGATGAGAAGGAGGAGAGACTCGCTCAGGCGGAGGCTGAAGGTCTCGGCAAGAAGCAAGTCAGCGAGATGGTCGAGGCCGAGATGGAGTTGGCCAAGGCCGCTGAGTCTGCTGCATCACTAGAGCGGGAGATCAACGCCAGCTCTGGATCGTCCAAGGAGCAGAAGTAGACGTGAGGAGGTGAAGTGAGCTCGAGGCTCAATGTACCATGACTTGGTGTGTGTGTTTTTCATATGTATGACTGTATGGATTGGTATGGCATCAAGGCGGGATGGGAATTAAGGCGCTTTGCTGCTGTATCAAAAACTGGCCCCCGACATTTGAGAGGACCGAAGATTAAGTATTACTTGTTTGGGATAGACCACTCTCGACGGGAAGCAATAGATTCCACTGAATGATTTTATTTGTATATATAATTGATCTGCCATCAACACTTGCAATTGTGAGTTGACTTATTCCCGAGTGGTGATGCCTATGAGAGAGGGACCCTTGGGGTTGGCTGAGCTGCGTCATCGTCTTTGCTAATGTAGATCCTGATAGAGGGGTACTTGTAAAGGTGATGACGAGAGATGACTACGACCCTTAAAAGTGAGCTTCAATATTCTAGTATAATTCAACAAGTTAGCGAGTAGACTGAAAAGAGTCTGATCAAGTTTCTATAATCTCAGGTATAGACAATGAGCTGATATTGATCAATCGCTGCATCCTCAGAAGCCCCTCTCTATCTTACAGTGGTCCCTGCGCCACCCCAGCTCCCCACGTCCTAACCTCTACACAGTAACTGCCACTTAACTTAGCACCACCAAGCTTCAAGTCAAGCCAACCCAACCCAACTCCCGCCAACTCCGACCACTTTCAATCAACGTCACCTCACTATCATTCCTCTCACATCGCTACAACATTCAATCCTCCACCTCGCCCTGATCGAAAGCCCGCAACCGCCATCTCAAACATTGGCCCCCGCAATGACGGCCACGGAACAGCAACAAGACGACTTCTCCAACGTCTCGTGGAGCGAGCACGTCCACGACCAGACATCCCGCACTATTCCTCCCGCTGAAGAACCAGGCCATGATATGAATGCGCCCGGCACCGGTCTGGAGATAGATGCCCCGTCGCTGGGGAATGAGGTCCTGGAGTGCACTGTTGGAACGCCCATCAAGGAAAATGACGGCACCAAGGATGCTTTTGTCTCGTATCTCATCACCACAAACGTACGCACCGTCTACCACTATATCATGTCCTCATACTAACCATTGCAGTCGACATTCTCTGCCTTCCAGCGCTCAACTACAACTGTCCGCCGCCGCTTCACAGACTTCGTATTCCTCTACAAACAGCTCACCCGCGACTATCCCGCCGCTGCCGTGCCCCCTCTGCCTGACAAGCAACGTATGGAATATGTCCGCGGTGACCGCTTCGGCTCTGACTTTACCATCCGTCGCGCCCACTCCCTCCAGCGCTTTCTGAACCGACTGTCTCTCCATCCTACACTGCGCCGCGCGCCGATCCTGCATACGTTCCTCGAGAGCCCTGATTGGAATGCTACCATGCGCAGTCGCGGTGCGCGAGCTAGCTCTGCGAGTGATCCTGGGTCTGCGGGGGTGTTTGACAACTTTGCTGATACCTTCATCAATGCCTTTACGAAGTTGCACCGCCCGGATCGTCGATTCCTTGAGGTCAAGGAGAAGAGCGATAAGCTTGATGACGATCTTGGACACATTGAGAAGGTTATTGCTCGGGTTGCTAGGCGAGAGACAGATTTGGAGGTGGACTTGCGAGATCTCGCAGAGCAGTTCCAAAAGCTCATCCCGCTTGAACCCCACGTCGAACCCGCAGTCCACGGCTTCTCCGCTTCCATCGAAGACACAGCGACTCATCTACGGAAACTCAAAGACGTCACCGACCAAGACTACCTCGGCTCACTGCGCGACATGCAGGCTTACTCCATCGCCCTCAAGAACCTCCTCAAAGCCCGCGAGCAGAAACAGCTCGACTACGAACAACTCACCGAATATCTCAACAAGTCCACCACAGAGCGCGACACCCTGCAGTCCGGCCATCACGGAGGTTCCGGCGCCGGAAGCTTTCTGCGCGCCAAGATCGAAGACGTGCGCGGCGTAGATCACGAGCAAGCACGTCGTGAGCGCACGCGCAAGTTAGAGCTCCGCGTCGAAGAGCTGACCCATGAGGTTGAGAGCGCTCGCAAGACGAGCGACATGTTTGACGATGAGGTTGTCAAGGAGGTGGCTGATTTCGAGCGCATCAAGAGGATCGAGATGAAGAGCCAGCTGGGAGGTCTTGCAGATGCGCATATCGAGTTCTACGGTGAGGTTGCTAGCATTTGGGAAAAGTACGTGCAGGAGATGGAGAAGGAGGGTATTGTGAGTGCCTAGAGGAAAGCGGGGGATTCAAGTTCTATTCGGCGTTTATTAGGATATGGCGTTTAGGTTGTTTAGACGATGATGAGGACGATGAAGTAGCTCGTTTAGAAGAAAGACATTCATGACAATAGCACAGCCGGGACTCATAAACGAAGGGCAAAGCAGAGTCTCACGAGTGAGTATGACTTTGAAGAATTGGTATTTGATTCAAGAATCACCTCATGTTTCAGTCTTGACATTTTGGACCAAACGCCATCCAAGGTCTATTGACAAAGGCACAATATACCAACTTAGATAAGACAAATCACACAAACTCCGATAATCCATGCAAAAAAGCACCCAAATAGCTTGCTACGATGCCCAAGTCATGCATCAACGCCCGCCCAAAGGTCTTGTCTCGCCCTTCTCATCATCACTACTCTCCTCCTCACTCTCCTCGTCGCTGTCACTGTCCTCTCCCACAGCGTAATGCTGCGTATCATCGCCAGCCAATCTATCACGAGATTGCTCGCGGTCATCTCTGTAGTCCTCGAACTGCTCATCATCGCTACCTTCAGCAAAAGCGTCGTACAGTTCTCCGCCACGAGTCCTGCGGGCCTTACCGCCAGCGGCCTTTTCGCCGGCTCGGAGACCCTCAGCCTCTTCTTCGTCGATGAGTTCGAATTCGTAGTTGTTGTGGGAAGTGTTGCGGAGACGGCGGCGGCGGGCGATCCAGAAGTAGATGCCTAGACCGATGCAGAAGGCTGCGATGAGACCGACTGCGCCATAGATCCAGATCTGTGCTTTCTTGGAGGCGCCGAAGGTGGGGAGCCAAGAGACCCAGGATGATGAAGCTGTAGTCGATTCCTCGGCAGCCTCTTCCGTACTTGAGGGCTTTTCCTCTTCGGTGTTTGTAGGTCGAGCGGGCTTGTTGGGTCGTTCAGGATGGTCGGTAGGATGTTCGATGAGAGTAGGCTTAGTGACAGGAGGGGCTGAGGTTGTAGTAGCAGCAATTGTTGTGGTAGACACAATCTTATCGTGGTCCTTGTCGTCGTCTGCGTTAGGCATGGGTAACAGAGTTGCCTTGTCTGCCTCGATAGCTTCACCCCATAGCTTCAGTCGCCAGTCGGTGAACTTGCCCTTGAATGAGTTCTTCTCAGTGTCACGGACAACGATGGTCCACTTGCCGACACCATTTTCACCCCTACATCAAGTCAGAATGAGTAGATCAAGGTTAACAAGAATACATACCAGTGAGCAACACTCATGAAAGTCCAGTCGATATATCCTTCCTCCTTGGCATCGCCCCGTCGGGCGACCGCAAGATGGCTGACCACATTGTCAGGGCTGATCAGGTCAACGCTCAGGTCACCACGTCGAGTGTGCTCAACGTTCATAGTAACAGTGATGTGCTCAACACGAGCGAGGTTGGATTCCTTGAGCATGTCCTCGGTAACTTCGAGCGTCACACTCAAGCCATCTCGGCCCTCGGGGATCGATTTCTTGACATGAACCCAAGGAGAGAAATACCATGACTGTGGCTTGACCAGCGACCAATCCTTGGCTCGCTCGACCAAAGCCCAAGAGTCAATCTTTCCATAACCGAAAACGTGGCTGAACTTCTTGCCAATCGTGGTATTCTGCTGGTTGGATTCGTCACCTTCAATCGGAATAGCAGTGTCCATGGCGATGTATTGCAAGTCTCTCCATGTGAGCTCAGGGCGAACCTGAAGCGCCAGAGCAAAGATACCGGCAGCAAGAGGCGCGGCAGCAGAAGTACCACCGTGAGCCTTGTAACAGCTGTTCTTTCCAACATCGGTTGTGTGCTGAATGAGTTAGTCAACATTCTAGACAAGGACAATATTGAACTTACAATAGCATCCCCGCTTCCACTGCTGTATGTAACAACTAATTGAGCAGAACACTCTTCGGCGTAGTAAGGATGTTGTCCAGTGCGGTCAACAGCGCCAATGGTAATACTGTAGATCGAGTTGGTGTATCCATCAAAGTTGCAGTTGTCACCCTGACCGGCACCATTACCACTGGCAAAAACGTAGATGGAACCAAGTCCACGACGTCCCTTCTGAATCGCCTTGAGCATAGCTCTTCGAATAACCACATCAGGTGCCTCCATCGTTTGACCATCATCAGACGGACCCCATGAGCAAGAGTAGATATGGTTGTCGTCGTATTTGTACATCATGGCTTCCGCTTCGTCGGCGTCACTGATGAGCTTGCTAAGAATTCGGAGACCGGCGACCTTGGAGTCATAGGCAACACCAATACCACAGACATCGTTACGAGCAGCTGCCACTTCGCCAGCGCAGCGGGTACCGTGTCGATCCTCGTCCAGAACAGGAGCAGGTTCGGGGTCGTTGTCGTTGAAGTCCCAGGAGCCAGCGGCGAAGTAGTTGGGCTTGAGATCGTCGCTATGCATATCAAGACCGTCGTCAATCACGGCCACAGTAACGTTCTTCCCGGTGATACCATCCAGCCAAAGACCGGTGACATTGACATCGTGGCCAACTTGGGTGGGGTTCAACAGATGCCACTGTTCCTTGAAGATGGGGTCCTGAATGTCCAGCTCCTTCATAATCGACGCCTGGTATTTGCTCATCAAATCTCGAGCTTCCACAGATGATTCGCGGCGTCCGAGTTGGGGAACATAGCCTTTTGGCGGTGGAGGAATCTCTCGCTTGAACAGGTGCTGTCGTGCTTGTTGCTTCTTTGACAAAAGAATACCATCAACTGGGTCAGAACCTCCCAGATCTCGCTTCCTTCTCTTTCGCTCTGTGATTTCTCTCTTCACAATATCGTGTTCGGCCTTGCGGGCGCGGAAGACATGGTGGTCATCAAGCGCACCAAGCTGGCCTTCGTGAGCAAATCCGAGTCGGCTAGCGACTTGGTCGGGCGTCGTTGTCGTATCGAGATGGAGGACATAATAATCGTTTAATGCGTAATCTCGTGCCGGTCTGGAGCCATGAGCCAGAGCCGTAAAGCCGGCGAGGCTTAACAACGAAGCAATCTTCATGATGCACGGAAGGAAAAAGAAACCTTGCAGCGCAAGGGGAGGTGCGAGAGGTCGAGAAGCTGTTTAACACATCCAGAGAAGCGCTATCGAACGGAACGAGAACTGGTGCAAACGGAGAGGTCTGCTTCGATGTTGAGAGAGCGAAGATTGAATGGCGGCGACAGCGACGGGGATTGCCACGCGAAAGTCTATATTCGTGGTGGCTAAGGGGATCAAGAATGCAAAGCAAGGCTGCTACGTTTTCGTACCACCAGCGTAAGATTGTCGGCGCAGGTCGCACAGCTTATGCTGGTCGGGAAGAACGGTTTCTTATTATCGTACCTCGAAAATGCAACACAGTCGATCAAGATTTTCGGAGAAGCTGGGATACTTTGGAAAAAGGTTTAAGGAGGGAACAAAGAGATGGGGTTGGGATGCTCTCGTGGTGATGCGTGGCCTCGAACGCTACTGGGGAGGTACCACCTAAAGTTCCTGACAAAAATAGGGGACCTGCACTGGAGCGGCTGGTGGTGCGTGGCCTAGAAGGGGGCCCCGGGGGATCAGTCCGCTAGGGACACACGGCCACCTACCGGATATGCTCCTAGCTGCGCCACAGTGGACATCTCATGGACCAGCCATTGCAATGTAACATAAAGTATCACGTTTTTAGTTTTCGCATTTTGCTTTGAGACGAGATCTGCAAATCTTAGCACTCAGAGAAATGCTAAAAATATTGAATTCCCTGAAAATTGTGTCTCTGCTGTTGTAATTATGGCATGAACTTTATTCTTCTGCCTATCCTCACTGCCCACGCATCGTCATCATCTTCTTCTCATCCCAAACGCCACAGCTCCGCCACTCTTGACAGATCTCAAACACTCAGACACAAGATTAGACCAGATCTGGCCCCGTGCGTATCATCCTCCCACCAAAATCGCACTTCAATAAGCGGCTCAATAGAGGCACGGTCCCTGAAACTTGAGGAATTCGCGTCAAGAATGTGGTTGCCAAGCAATAAATTAAACATTTCTCAAAATTAAGTCTAACACCGGAACTCGCTCTAACAGATCTCATTCCATAGTCTATCGCCCCAACGCCATTTCTAAAACCAACCCGTCCGTTTTTAAATCGTTATATGTGCACTCATAGTGACTCCTCTTTGTGAATCTCAATGCTTGGTGGTGCTCCTGTGAGAGCCTTGCATTGAGCGTACACCACGAATTGAGCGCCGACGAGACCGCATGTCATGACGAGACGAGGTCCCAGTCCAGTGAGAAGTAATCGCTTGGGCCCGAATTCTTTCGCAAGTTGGAACATGCGACTTGTCGCGCCCTGGCTCTTATCACCGGCGCCCTTGTTGATGGCAGATAAGAGGGTATCGGCAGGGTGGGAGAGAATGGCGGCAGCAGCACCAGCGGTGATACCAGACGTAAGTTCTACTCCAGTTGACTCGAGCTGCGTGAGCTTCTCCTTTCGCTCGGGGCCCATTGCACGGTAGATGACCTCGTTGACAGCCTCGTGAACAGAGAATTGACCGACAGCAAACGGAATCTGTTTGAACAGCAGAGGAACAAAGCCAGAGTAGAAGCCCTTGAAGCCTTCCTCACGCGCCATTCTTGTGAAACCCGAAAGTAGACCATCGGCATATCCTCTCTGCGAAACAAGTCGGATTCGCGTAGCCTCGAGCGGGCACAGAAGAATATCAGCAAAGAACTCGGCCGATGCACTGGCAGTGAGATAGACGCCCGTTCGGTGATCGACAGCCTTCTCAGGACCTCCAAGCATAGTGATGTACTTCTTCTTGAAGAACTCGTAGCCAGCGAACTTGGCACCGCCCTGTACGAGGTAGCCCACTGCAGTTGGACCGAAGCCAGTCAGTAGCGCCGAAGCACCCTCCTTGGCGACGATGCTGCGACCAGCTGAGAGCATGTTGTATCCCTTCAAGGCATCGTCGACCTGGATTCGTGTCTTGACGACATCAATTGGCGTGACGGCCTGTATCTTGTCAGCTTTCGATTGTGAGCATGTGAAGCATGCGACTTACACCGTGAGTAGACGTCGCAGCGAGGGCGCCTGCGCCAAAGAACTTGACATAATCGCTGATGGTGAAGTTGGGCACTTCCGACTGTTTCGTAGCCATGGTGAATGTCGCTCAATCGCTGAACCTGCTGCTCCAAAGCTGTGTTGCGTAGAATGCGCGTTTGTTGTGTTTTATGTTTTTCGCTGGAATGATGACGTCGTTCCTCATGTTCCGTAGCTACCGAGGAGCCAAGCTTGAATTTGCAGCCGGTGTTGCCGTCATCGGTCCGCTTTGACGCTTTTGGGCGTTTTCTACCTTAGCTTGCTTTACGAGAATTGCGTCGATAAGGGCAATCATGCAGCTGAGTTTTGTTATCTATTCTTTAACAAGTAGGATTTTCCTATTTGCAGTCGGTCATCCCGGGCTTTTACAGCTGGTAACTATCCTTTAGCCTGCGTCTTTGCTTGGCTCCCGTGAGACCCTCCATCGACGGCCCGGATTTGAGGTGGGGCCATCGGCACCGACATGGCATCGGCTTCAGGATATAAACGCGACGGCGAGTGACATCACATCAGAATCCCGCGGGGTTACCATGGAATTGCGATGTCGCTATTCAGCTGCATTTTTCGTTTTGTTGACTGGCTCTTCCTCCCTGTGTGCTATTCCCGACTGCTCCGGGCGGCTAATGCATCATATCAATGAAGAATGCCTGAAACCGGATAAATTCACGAATATTTATTTATAGCTGACGCAGAGATAAAACACCACGGACCATATCCAATGTTCAGAGACAACAAGAGCTGAACTAAACTTTGTGTAGCCATTCTGTCCACCACCAGCTGTAGCCAGGCCTGTAGGGTACCTTGGTCAAGACTACAGCTCCATATCTTATTTGATGTAAGTCATGTTGAGGGACAGCAAACAACCTGGGGTGTTACCCGACTTCACAATGCTTTTGTCCCTAAGAGACTGCGGTATATCGATCTTCTGGGACACGCTCCGATTGACCTCACGAGGCCCTGGTGGTGCACAATCCTGACAAACGGCTGGCTTGCGTACCACCGGTCTGCTCATTCGATGCAATGGTACACTAAGTCAAAGAGAAGACTCCCTTATCACAGTGCTAGCAAATATCCTTCATCATTTGAACTCTTTCATGCGCCGGCCTGTGTGACAACATCGAGCGGTATTCTCTACACTCTAGCGCGCGTGGCCTTGTTATACAATTTTCTCAATGCATTACTTTCAAGGCAAGATGGCCGAGCGGTCTAAGGCGCTGTGTTCAGGTTCGATTCGAACTAGTAACGATTCGCAGTCTCGAAAGGGGCCTGGGTTCGAATCCCAGTCTTGTCATTTTTGCAAGTCCTTATCGCTTGACCTTTCTTTTACATTACTGCTACTCCGTAGAACTGCTGAATTATGTCTCTTTACTACCTTACCTTTTAGTTAAAACTTACCAGGGTAAAAATAAAGTGGCCTTAGCTGCCTTATAGTGCAGACAGTTACTATCTTGTACTTAATGACTGTAATAAGTCGAGAAAGTTATTAATTGAAACACATCTTCTTATCATGGCCTTCTGCAGTCTTCTGGCTTTGACAGCTTCTAAGGGGCTAATATTATAGTCTATATACACTGTCTTTAAATACAGATTTGCTATAGTATTGTTTTAGACAAGAGGAGCCATAATGCCGCCTTACAATCTGCTTCTTTATTACACTATTGCCTCTGCGTTATTCGTAGTAACTCTGTGCTCAGCATCTCCTTAATTATGCAAAACGAAAAGAGCGGCCTGCTCACTCTTGGCTGATTGCTTTAGTTTAGTGCGTTTGGAGTAGGTTGCAGTGCATGAGAGAACGACTCTGTACGGAACTCTCAACATCCGAAAGCACCGTTGGCTATCTGCGCAATGCCTTGGGGTATAGGATATGAAGTAGCATCTGATATCAAGTTTCCCCTCTCCGGCTATCTAGAGGCGGTTATGTTCGGGCCAAGGCTGTTGGTGATGTCGGTATTGGTTGAGTTGTTGAAAACATACGATATTCAGTCTCCGGAAAACAACGTCCAGATGTAAAGGCAGAAAACACGGAGATAAATAAAACAACTGTTTCGTCATAGACATGTGAAGTCGTCGACCCGTCTCAAAACGGCATTCAGGACTTATAAAGAGCCAGACTGGCCAGATTCAGCAGGTCGGATAGTCCCACGGCAAGCAAACCGACCAATGATACAACACCCCCTCAGACAATACCACCAAAGTCATGCGATAATAGATGCTAGACGCGGGGAAGTTGTAAGATTTAGTGTAGCATCACATAGAGCCTCGTAAGTTTAGGGTATCGACTGGAAATGCACCACCGGTCTGGGGAAACTCGAGGCGAGAATATCCCGGATCCCGGAGATGCAAAGCGTCGGGCTTCCATCAGCTGGTTCTAGAGTTTGGGGGTGAGGCAACTGACGTAGACAGGTGCTGTCACAAGACTGAGCCTATCGGTGGGCGCCGTGGCTGAGAATCACACGGTTTTTGAGGTCTTGGCAGCTTAGCTTTTACACGATAAACACTTCATATTTTGACCATGAAACTTGTAAATGAGCCGATATCGTACTCTAGAAACAATTATGGTGTTTTCAGAACTGTATCACAACGGCATTGTAATTGTGCCGAAGCTACGGGGTATTTCTCCAGAGTTTCGAGTCTGGGGTCAAGTTACGGGCCCCCGATAATGCCCGACATGGGTGGCCCGGCTCTTGTCATTGTCACGGCACACCAAATGGTGATCATCGAACCACCGGCAGTCATAACGTGTGATGCTGCAAAGCCAAGGACGGAAAACGAGGACAAATAGCATTTTGTCGATAATTATATAATGTTCGTTCATTTCCAGTTCAGTATCTCATCATTAGCACTCACAATTGAGAACACGAACAAACAAGACACTTTACAATCCACGCTTCAATAAAACCACTACAATTAAGCATAACAACCATCAAAATGCTTCCCGCTGCCACTTCCGCCCACATCGCTCCCAAGTCAGTATCCCCACCTAAATAATCACCTATTTTATACTAACAAACCATCTAGGGTCCTCCCCATCGTCTTGACCGTTGGAGGCGCTACAGTTGCTGGCCGCTCGCTGAGCCGTCAATACAACAGGGAGACGACAATTCGGGCGCAACCTACGCAACGAACTCAACCTCAACCTCGATCGAGATATTTCGAGCTGGTTCTTGAGTCTGTTTTCGCATAAATAGTTTACTTTGCTGGACAAAGGGAACGAATGATTCATGATGGGCGGCGCATTTAACTGAGGCATATTTATCAGCCTTTTGGAGTTTTTGCTTTACGAATAAATACTTATCCAACCATCTCTACCTTACACCCGAGTGATTTTTGCCTCGAATCCGTATTACACACTTGAAGATCGCATTTTGATCTGTACGCCGAATGATAACACAGTCGTCGGCGAAATGACGCTCAGTAGAAGTTTGCCGATGTTAAGCTTATTCCTCCAGCAGTTCTGCCCCAGATTATTCATTATTCCCCGAGATAACAACGGCCGCCAACCTCTCGATTTCCACCATTTATTTAGCTCAATCATATGGAGTACTCTACAATCCCATCTTTTAGCTCAATCCTGCCATTCAAATTCCCAGCATGAACCCAGCATTACTCCATCACGCCAAGCCGGTTTACGTACAGCGTTCAAGCTAATACCCGCTTCATGCTTCCCTACTGAGTAATTGAGCAGCGATCACGTGCAGACCATGAAGCTATAGATACACTTGTAAACCACGATACTACTCGTGCGCTCTTTTCCTCATCGTGCCTTTTCTCGCGGCAAAAATCATGTTCAACTACGCTACGATTGCGGCTACGCTTTGGCTGGCCTGTCCGGCCTCAGCGAGCTATGCCTTCTACGTTGGCAAGAACCTCACTCAAGATGGGAGTGTCATCGTCGGAGGCACTGGAGAAGAAGTATCTAGCCATTGGCTTCAGCTCTTCTCGGCGCGTGACCATCCTCCCAACTCGACAATTACTGTTGGCGTCACCAAAGATGCTGTGTATCCTGGAGAGCTCATTCAGATTCCGCAAGTGAACCATACGTTTCGATACATGAGTATGGAGTACTCTGACTTTGAGGGTTTTCCTGCGCCGTTGACGAATGGAGGCTTGAATGAGAAGGGTGTGACGGTTCGTGATGTCTGGGCTGATAATCGGGATGAGTTGCTTGAGATGACGCCGAATCCTCAGCGTGGTATACAGTACAGCGACTTTGCTCGTATTGTTATGGAGAGAGCTAGCAGTGCTCGTGAAGGTGTTGAAATCATTGGAGACTTGATGGCGAAGTACGGCGAAGCGACATATGGCGGTAACTCTCACCTCATTGCTGATAAGGATGAGGGCTGGGTTGTTTGGGAAATGGCTGGCGGCAAGAAGCTCTGGGCTGCTCAGCGTCTTGGTCCAAACGATGTCAAGGTCCTCTACCCAGGTTACATCGAGGATTTTCCTACCGACTTCAAGAACAACCCCGATTATGCTGGCTCAGAGAACATTGTGTCATTCGCTGTTGAGCAGGGCTGGTGGAACAAGACTTCTGGCAAACCGTTCAACATCTTTGACGTGTATGGTCCCCAGGATCCTCGATATAAGGCTCGTGATGGAGGCTACAAATTTATGTCGCAGGCTGCTTTAGAAAACGCCACTCTTGCGATGGTTCCTGTGACTGAAGCCAAGATGATGCAGAGAGTACGCGATCCTCGCATATCAGATGATGAAGCCGGTTACGGACAAGTTGTCAGCCTACACGATGGAATCGACCGGGATATGCTGCGGATTTGGAACGCACCAGCCACTTCTGTCGCTGCACCTTTCGTCCCATGGTGGCTAGGCGTCAAGTCCGTTCCTCCAGAGTTTGGCGAACATCGATATTTGACGACCGGTGCTTCGAGCAGCTTCCTCAACCCAGACTATCAACTGCAAGAAGCCTCCGAGTTTGCTGGCCGCATCTTCAAGCGGGTGTTGTACTACATGTGCTCAGACCCCAACAAATACCATCCCATCGCGACGGAGATGTTTGAGAACTTTGAGAGCGCATCTCGCGTCCAGGTTGAAGGTTGGGTTGAAAAGACAGCCTTGACCATGATCAAGCAGGGAGAGCGAAAGGCGGCCCAGAGCCTGTTGACGTACTACTCTCATACTCGCGCAGCTGAGGCTCTTGAAGTCGGACATACGTTGAACAATGCTCTGGATGGATATATCAAGTTGACAGGAAAGTGGCGTGGCCCCAAGGGCGATCAGATCAATGATAGTGGTGAGGGTAACGAGACGGTCAATTGTCTTGTCGGATTTGACCCAGACAAGCCCAGATATCTGCAAGGCAACAACTAGATGCTCGGAAATAAGTAGTGAATGGAAATAAGTCTTCCGCCTACAAATGCCTCAACCCAGCGTATATCGAGTGAAGCAAAGCACAAATCTATTGTAACCGGCAAAAGTGGATCTGTTCCGCCTGTACCACGCCGCATCACCGACCTATCGACCCGCTCCGGATGCATAAAATCGGTGGGTAGTCCCCCCGAGCTCCCCGATATCACCAAAGCGACATTCTCGGAAAGCAGATCATGCTTGGTCTCGGACCTCGGAAGCACGCCGCCCCGGATTATATAAACCCCGCAGAACCTAGCCTAGTTCCAACTTCCCCAGATTCGGCACGCGCCAACCAGACGCCAAACATTACTCTTCAACTTAGATGGAGTCGGAATTGACAACGCGGCCCGCCAAGATGTCGAAACGAAGCTGGTCCGAGGCTGAGAATGGTGAGAATCAGTTCCCGCCGCAGATCTCGAGGAAGGTCAAGGCTTGTACGGCGTGTCGAAGACAGAAGGTATGGAGTGCAAGTGGTGTGATGGAGTGTTGCTGATGATGAGTAGATTAAATGTTTGATTGATGAGAATGGACCGCCTTGTCGACGATGTGCGGAGAAGGGACTTGGTTGTGTATTGGGGAAGAATCTACAGACGATTCTCGATGAGAAGTCACAGTACAGTTACTCCCCATCTATGACAATTCATCTTACCAACAGTCTTAAGATTCACTCAAGACGTGGTTTCAGACCTTTCCGACATGCACAATTTCCTCAAACAAGTCGCCGGGAGACTTGACCTGGACTTACCACCACTCCGCTCATTCTCCGGATCAGCAGAAGGACCAAAAGATGAATCACCAAGCCTGTCAAACAAGGGCCATCACGTTCCCTCACGCGACAACTCGCCAAAGCTCATGCCAGAAGACGATGATGTTCCCTACGCGCCTATTCACTCACTATATACCCTCACGAAACTACGTGCTCTTCGGTCACCGGATGACATGAATTCGCAGCAGAATCCAGGCATGGAAGATGTGATAACGAAACGTCTCATATCCTTAGCGGACGCAGAACGACTTTTCAACTTTTACAGAAAACGTCTTGATCCTTATATATACCTTATAGGCTGTCCATACGAAACGATGCAAGAGTGTCGACAGAAGAGCCAATTTCTTCTCGTAGCAGTCCTGACAGTAGCAGCTCTCCACGACTCAACAGCAGATTACATTTACCCCGTGATAAGCTCCGAATTCCGGAGACTCTTCGAGACCTCAATATTCGAAAGACGGCTAAGTCGCGATTATCTCCGCGCCCTGTGTATCGGGTGCTACTGGCTCAGCGACCTATCATGGATGCTATCAGGCCACGCGATACGAAGAGCAGCTGAATTCGACCTTCACAACAGCTACGACAGAGCTATTGAGAAATCTAGTACCGAGGATGCGCAGTGTGCGAGAATCTGGTACATACTCTGTGTTTGTGATCAGCAGCTCGCGACGCAGTATGGGAGACCTTCGATAGTGCAGGAAGATCCTTCGACGCAGGGCGCTACGGATTTCTTGCATTGTGCTGTTTCGCATGAGGAGGATAGAAGGTTGTTGAGTCAAGTGACTGTTGTGAGCATTTTGAGGAGTATTCGGGAGTTGTTTACTGCGAATAAGGGGAAGCCGATCCCAAGGCTGCATTTGAACCATATTTCGCATTTCAGGATACAACTTGATCAATGGTTCGCTTTCTGGACAGATCAAGTACAAGGTAACTCGCTCGGCTGACTCATTGTATCGGAATATCGGAGCTAACGTGTATCAGAACGCTGGCCTGGCATCGGTGGCTTCCCAAGAAAAGGCATTATCCTCCATTACAACTTCGCCCAACTGTACCTATACTCCCACGTCTTCCGCGGCCTCTCAAAAGACGAACATATCCCGCACTACTTCCTCGACTGTGCTTTGAACGGCATAACAGCCGCCACAACAATCATCGACAAATTCGTCAACGACCCCGACGTAGCCCTCGGTATCGTCGGAATGCCATCATACGTCCACTCCATGACAGCATTCGCCTCCATGTTTCTGACAAAAGTCGCGACAAAATACCACGATCTCATCGAACGAGATAAAGTGTATGAACTAATCATGGGATTGGTTCAGCAGTTTCGGTCACAGCCTGCTGGGAAGTGGCATCTGGCGAATCTCATGACTGGTGGGCTTGAGAGGATGGCGCAGACGCTCAAGTTGGAGATCCCAGGGGACATGGGCCCGCCGTTGGGTGTTGAGATGGATCAGAATGTTGATGCGGGGATATCGGGAGTTTCAGGGGTTGATGCTTTCTTCCCTGACTTACCAGGAGATTTCTTTTTCAACTATGACATGAGTTTCGAGATGTCTGCCCCTTTGTAGGTTCAGGGGTTGTATGTACATGTAACATGTCGTTGTTAGATCTGGAAATATTAGAGAGTTAAGCTGCGGAGCCTGGTCTCCAAAAGCAGTATATATCGAAGAACGCATATGAAAGCAGCTTGTTCTGAAAGATAATCAATCACAGTGAGGCAAGAGTATTAATCGAGGAAACTACAAACATGGGCTTTCTTGGCTCCATTTTGATGTACCAGTGAAAGATGGAGTGTTTATGCTGCCAAGAGAATTTCTACCTATGTGTAGGTGCTTTGAATACTTCTAACTAGGCTGTTTCACAAATATTCACCTGAGAGTTCACCAGGCAAAGGCATCAGCCACCGAAACCCCAATGATAATCATCCCACGAGTCGATGCTCCTTACAGCTGTGTCTATCCAGCAACACATGGTCAGATCCTGATGTATGAGGTCGACCCCAACCTTCTTGAACAAAGTCTCAGGGTAATCATCGTAGATATGATCAGCATTACTTCGAATTTCTTTTAGCTGCGGGAAGGCGAAAGCTACATCCTGGGATAAGATGAGCAGATCGTCATACATGAGGCTATTTGGCGTCTCAGTCCGTTCCGCGAGATCAAGAGAGATGATGCTAGACGGAAGGATGTCGAAAAGAGACTTGACCTTGCACTTCCCCGGGCAACAGATGGGGTATTCCGTGCCGTAAAGAAAGTATGTGGGGAGGAAGAGTCTCTTGAGTTGGGCGAATTGCTTTAAGCTGGGCATTTTGTGATCGCCGTGGCTACTGGTGTTTAGCATGTCAAGGTGCAGAGTCTCAAGGCTGGTGTGAAACCTTGGCTTGTCGAGGAGGCTTACAAGGCCCACGATGTCGGAGTCGAATGAAGTGTAAGAGAATGTTGATAGAGTACTAGTACAAGCTGATAGGAGGTGCTCTATGACAGGGGCGGGAACGGCGTGGTCGGATCGAATGTGAAGGTTCCTTAGGCAGGGCATATTCGGAAACTTCTCTGACGCGGAAGTCACCAAGGTCTCGAGTTCTGGCGTCCGAGCAAGTAATTTTGGGAGAGTAGAATCAGTCTCAAGTGTCTTGAGAGGAATGGAGCTCACGCCCAGAATATCGAGAGTAGGAGGTGACACATCGATCCGCCACCGGCCGTATTTTTCAATACTAATGTGACCCAGGCTCGGGAGGATAGCCACAAGAATGGACAGAAGTTGGCCTGCGACTATGGGGATAAGGTCTTGGGGTATCATGCTTTTCGGAGGATGTGTCCCTCGAAAAAACGATTTTCCGGCGGCAGAAGCGTGAGTGTTGACGGTTTTCTCATAGACTTCTATGGCGCTGCTTCCGAAGACACGTGCACAAGCATCGAAGGCTTTTCGGCTTTGATCAAAGTCGAGTGATTCGACCAAGCGGTTTTTCAGAAAGACTGTTTTGACAGAGCGGGCCAAGTCTGGGCGTGAAGCGATGGTCTGTAGAAATGGTTCGAGCCGTCTCTCCCACGGATTTAGAGCATCCCATGTTGTATAATGAGGATCGAAGGAATGATGTAATACCTCTTGGGCAAAGGGACGGAAATACCGCGAGACCAGGCATAGACCGTACAGAGTCGTATTGTTTTCAACTCTATTTGACTCCGGCGGGGCTCCAAAAGGCCACTGATACTCGTTGCAACAGTGAGGGCAGAAATATGTAAATATAGTGCGCAAGATCTCGGGAGGGAGTTTTGAGAAGTAGTCCGTTGTGGGCTTTTGGAGTCGAGTTCTGGCCATCCTTACAAGCCTGAGGTCAGGCGAGAGGTTAGGACCTTATACCTAAATGGCAAGGAGACTTGGGCCAACTTACATGAGAATTCACTAGATCTTAGACTGGGTAGGTAGCTATTCCTTGCACCTAAACTTGTAGACTGAGGTTTTCCTGCTTCTTGAGCAGGGTAGGTTAGGAATGGAGAATGGAAAATGTTGGGTGATGGATGATGGGTGGAAGCAAGAATAAAAGAGGCGGGGCGAAGGTTAATTAAGGTTACTGGGCGATTAGGCTGCTGTAGGGCTGTCTCCCTATAATTGGCAATGGCTCCAGTTGAAACGTCACCCACCAAAGTCTCCTAATGAAAGGCCCGGGGGTAGGTAGCTTTTCTCACACCACTGATGTTTTAGTTGTAGGTTGTCTGATACGGAACCTATGATCCTTGCAGGTGATAAAATTAAAAGAAATGGTTTAATTGGGCAACAAGTCCTATTAATCTACCTTACTGGTAGACACAGAGCTGACATGAATATGACCGTTTACCACGTAAAGACCTTGATCGGCAAGAGGATACAATAAAACTTAGGACCTCTATCCTAGGTGATAAAAAGCCTTAGGTGAACTTAGCATAGGTAATTTAGTATAGATTTAGAGGATCTTAGACCAAGCACTTTTAGCACCTTAATTTAACGTCAGAAGTCTTCTTACACCCTGGGGATCGGTTCAAAGCAAACAACTCTGCCGTTCATTGAAACCACTATTTACGATACATCCTCCAATACACCTCACTTTATCCCTTATCGATCTCATATACCGGAGTCTACCTTGTATCGAACACAACCGACATCTTCTGAACCTCCCACGCCACCGTTATCGCCTTCGCCTATGAAATAGATTAGAACTCCGAAAAGTACTGCATCGATCTCGTTTTATACTCACAACCATACCAAGCATCTACGAGGACCATAACGCAGCGCATAACGCCTCTCGACAGTAACCCTTCATCGAGCGGGTCCAAGACGTTGACCTTGTCCTTCTTCATACTGCACCCGTCGACCCAAGACCAAGTCACACGGTGTTTGTGACTGTCGGTGTCCTTGAATTCCTTCACATATGGTTCAGAGTCAGGCGCCATGTATAAATTCTCTTGGTCCGAGTGTGTGCACGCGTCAAAAATCACATCATAAGCAGCGCCGCTTGAGATGTCGGCATGGCCCCGAAAGTCATCCTCGTTATTGCACTGCCGATTGTGGATCTCGAACTTTACGTCCGTCGTTGTGGGTTTTGGCTCTGCTGTCTTTGTCCTGGCCTCAGAAGTAGTTGACGGTAACGTGGTGCTGGCAGAGTCGGCCTTCTTGGAGACGCTATAGCTGTAGGTCCCACAGCCGACGTCTATGCTCCCCTTTGTAGCTAACCCAGCAAACCAAAGTGATCTATGACACTGGCTTTGAAGTTGTGAGTATGCTTTGGAGCAAGAGAGGTCACAGGAGCCATCGCTGCGAGTCCATTCAAAGTCGAATTCATGAGACAAGCATTTCGACTGTCGACGCCAAAGGCTTCTTCTCTCTGCTCCAGTGGCGACGGCCCTCTTGGAATCTCCCGCAACATCCTGGTAGGTGAGGCTCCTTGAAACAGCCTCGTTATTACCCTCTTCCACAGTATCGCAGAAGGAGGCTGAAAATAACTCCATGCAGTCAGCATCAGCTCCATAGGCATACATATCGCAAGAGGGCTTAGGAGGCTCAGCCTCTGTGTTGTTGCTTGATATGCCCCATTTCTTAAACATCTCCGCAAAGTACTTCACGGTATCTTCATCCATGGGGCCTAGATCAACATCCTCCCTTCCGAGGTTATCTTTTTCCAACACACCGGTAATGCGAGGGACATCCGAGGCAATTGTAGTAGTTGTTGTGCTCTGTTCGCCGGAAACACATCCTGTGACTGGGGCACAACTACCGATGCGGGTGCTGCGAGAAGTGGCCGTCAGTTATATACAAAAGCATGTTCGGGAAGGCGATGAATTTCTTACCTCGTTCCCTCGCCGTCTTCACCTGTGTAGTACGAGAGAGTCAAAGTGCACTTTGGTGGAGCAGTGGTAGTGCACTCCTCCTCGGCATCATCATCATCATCGTCGTCCTCGTCTTTATTATCATCCTGGGGGTCATTTTTACCAGTGTCTATTGGCTTGGGATTGCCGGTCGGCAATGGTCCACCTTTGAGACCGTCAACTCGAATCCACTTCCAACCTCCAGGGAATATGGGGACAATAGCCCCGTCATCATCAGTCTGAGTTATTGTTTTAGTGTTGTCTGTATGCTCAGGGTCTCGGACCGCACTCCAAGTTATGACCTCGTCATCACTTCCTGTAACAGTCGCTTGTTCTCCTTCTGTTTCCGTTCCAGGAGCAGCTGTCACAGGCGGCCCATCACCTTCAACAGTTGACTTGGGGTCGGCAACTTCTGAGGTAAAAGTTACTGGAAGAGAGGTTGGGCTTGGCTCATCATTCCCAGGAATGTCTGCCACAGAACTTGCCGAGTCTCCAGGCAAGGGTATAGCAGGCCTTGGGGGGCCGTTGGTCACAAACACAAGCGACGTGCTCGCAGCATCCTCGGGTGGGGGAGGAGCATCCTGAGAAGAGATAAGACACGGCGCAAAAGATGCCAGGGCCAGAATTTGTAACGCCGAGGACTTCATTGTCGTAAGAGAGTGTTAGAGAGAAGCGAAGATGTGATGAATGAAGAGAGAAAAGAAATGAAGACGAAGTGATTGTATAGGCTTGATATTGCAATATTTACCATGGCTACCTGACATGTTAGTATTTCAGAAATACCGCGGGAACCGGAAGTTTCGAATCATGGGGAGTATCATGCGAGGAGCGGCCCCCAAAAATGAACAGCACAAAAAGACATCTTGGCATGCAACAACCGCTGCAAGTGAAATTGAGATAAACAAGAGAATAGCAACTATATCACGCAATGACGTGCCAGCTCAAGTTTGATCGTTTGCCTCATAGGTAGCACTGTCATGAATTATGAAGCCCAGCAGGGACGTGGGTTGTACAACATGCGGCACAGATCTATAGATGGATCTTGGCCTGAGAGGGGCTCGGACCCACGACAAGCTAGCTATCAGTGGGGTCTGTTTGTTGGTTGCTTTTGGGGTCCAAAAAATACAGGAAAAGGTTTCCCGGTTTCATGATGGTTCATAGACTCTAAGAATGTAAAAGCGTTCGGTGTATTCTTCTTCTGTTGCGGAGAAAAGAAACCCGATAGTAAAATCTTAGCCTAAACTACGAGGACTTTTTGCCAAGTTTAGCGCCGTTTCCTAAAGTCTTATATCTTCTTGCTCCTCGGGGCTTAATTAAATCTCATTAAGCTTCAAGAACTGAATAATAAAGACAGAATCTACAGAGTAGCCATATAACAACCAATCTACAACTTACTCACATGGCACGTATATCTGTCCAGAAACAGCTATGTGGAGAACAGCCGGACCCCAACCTCAGCTTTGATCTGATCCAAAACCCCTGATGATGTGCATATGCCAAGCCAACACCAGGGGGCTATACAGTCTTCCAAGCCTCGGGCCGCCCCCAATATTCCGAGCACTGACGTTTCATCCAGCGCTTGTCGTTAGGCAGCTGAATAGCTGTAGTTAAAATACGGTTCCGATTGGCTTGGGTGTGGTATTGTCACATTCAGGATTGTTCAACAACTAGCAGCCAAGGCTGACATACAGCCGGCGTCCCATTCTTTTCACCTTTTTGTGTTTCATGGAAATAGATGTTGAGCATATTATGATTTATGACTTGATTCGAAAATGCCTCATGTAATTGAGCCTTGTTTGTGCTGCACAAGGGTTGGTTCTTGGAGATGCTTGAATGTCCTTTTGTTTTAAAATAGAGACGGCAATTTCTTCTTGGAGACTGAACTAATTTTAAGCATTTGTGTCATGATAAGACCTCATCTTCGATCGATATAACTTCTATTTATTGAATTTACTATCTCTTTCAAATCCTTATATCTTCACAGCCTCCGTTACCCGTTTTCGTAGCATCTCTCTATACAAGGCACAAATCCATCTTTCCTAAGAACCCCGTCCTTCAGGCCTTTCATGATGAAGTTTTCATTGCCTCTTATCTTTTGCTTGGTTACCTCTACAGTTGCTGCTAAGCCCAAACTCTCTGACTCATGGGAGATTGATGATAGCTGCGATGGTGCAAGGCTCGAGAAGCTCGAAGATGCCCATTCAGAGATCGTCGAGCTCCTCACCAAAGTCACAAATGACCTCGCTCACGTGCAGCAGCCGCGACCTGCAACCCGCTGGGGAGAACCAAATTGGGACCGCATCGCACGGAACCTGGCTAGCCTTTTTGGCCTCCAATCTGGCGATGCGTTTATCGAGAATGGTTATGACCCAGGCGAGCAGCACTTCAGCCAGATCCTCTGTAAGTCGAATGAGAGAATATAGTGCTCTTGAGAGCCCCAATCAGTGCTGATATAGCGACTTAGATACCTACGATCGAATGTATCAAGCCCTCGTGAAAGGGAAGACCGTCCCAGAAAATGGATACTCTGGCAAACTGAAGGACCAAAGCCAGCATAGTAAACCTCTACTGTTGTGTGGTGATACCAGGAATTGGGAATTCTTCGATCAAAATACTCCAGATAAGTATGACAAGTCTAAAAAAGTTGCAGAAGTTTTCCCAGACGCCGCGACACACGGTGGCGCTTTCATTCGCGGGAACCGCTATCTCGCAGCGACACCTGGGAACAGAAATCCCGACTTGTGCACAGGCAAACTCGGGTTCACACTCATAAGCCAAGACTTGATTACAATTTGTGATGGTACCCTCCAATTCGACGCTGAGAAGTGGCCAGTGCGCGATGGCGGTGAGGTGGTAGCAGACACGGATCTTGATAAAGCCCATTTTGGTAGGCAATCTCTCGTCCGTGTCATGCTCCACGAGTTTGCGCACTACTATGGCTCAAAGGTGGATGGGAATGAATTAAAAAGGTGTAGGTTACCATCTTGAACAACTCAGCCAGTCCTGCGCATGCTGATGATATCTGCTGCAGTGCCAGACCAGCAAGCCGTTGATACTAACGGATGTCTCTTATGGACAGGAGATCGAGGGAAGTTAGTACGCGAGCCTCAGACTGCAGATGGAAGAGATCTGCCCCAGCAGGTTGTTTGTAGGTGTCATACTACACGAGCTTGTCATCAAGTGGTTTATGGTCAGATTCTAAATCCTCCACAGTTGGCTTCAGATTTTGCACCAATCTCAACAAAGATCAAACTGGCAATGAAAATGCAGGTAGGTAAGAGACCACTGAATCCGAGAAACCAAACATCTAACATCGAAAGGTAAATTCCGGAAAGATGGCGCTTATGTGGCCGGTACACTCGGAACGGTGGGCCCATCAGTTGCGACCTGGACGGCTGAAACATATGCTTATTTTGCCATCATATCGTAAGTGTCGTATTTACAATCTCTTTCTTTAGCTCTAACGGGAAGATTTGCAGGTATCTAGAGAAGTGGGAATGGCCGATAATGAGGAAGGCTGGACCAGTTCCATAGACTTGATAGAGTAGTGGTAGGCTGGGGTTGTCCATGGTAAGGCTGGCAAGGCAAAAAGTTCTATTGTCTGTATTTAGTAGTAAATGTAGTATAGTACGTCAACTTATTTCTATCATTATTGCAGTACACGTTTCGCATTCGAATTGCCAGTCTTGCTATAGTCTGTAGCATGAATTACATACAGGACAGAATAAACACCATCCATTTCAGTGAAGTGGAAGTTCTTAATAGTTAATTCTGGCCTACTTAACCAAGAGTCGAATTAATATGTAAGTAGCGTTCAACAAACTGGCGCTACAGGATCACTCTTTCTTTTCCGGCTCCGGGCTAAGTATAAAAGAAGTGGTTAAAAACCCAAGCAATGTCCGAAGCTTACAAGACAAACCTGTTAATAGCCTTCCTCTTCACCAGCTGGGCCAATAAATCCTTAGGCTCTTCGAGAAAAGCAGTAAGAACAATGTTCGCACCGACCTCTTCGTAAGCAAAGTTGCCAGAGCCGTATATCTCGGACAGGGCATTGTGTAAGACAACGCCATCCTTTACTAGACCTCTTGGGATTTTGTGCTCCCAGGAATAGGCTTTAGGTGATTTGCTCATCTTGTGGGAATTTCTGTTACCTGCTATATATTACGGCTGTCTTGCTATTATATAAAAGCTTAAGGAACTGGCACCGGTAGCTCAATTATTTCTAGTCACTATACATTAGCGAGTAGAAGCAGGTGTAACAAGAAAGATGGTCAGTATTTATAGTAAAAAAAGGCTCGTGAATCACAAGATAGCGTCTACTGCAGAACGATTCACGCTTAATACTTTAGTTCTGTGAACCAGAAATATGTCGCCTTGATGCATTTTAGCAGCCGGGGATCCCAACGACGACTTTGTACTGTTCTTGAAAATAGTACTTAGTATAATAGGTTGTGATCGGCATAAAAAGCAACCCGTCCGGGTGTCTCTCACGGCTATACTAATCTGCTGCCCTTAGGCCCTTGTCAGTGAAGGCACACACGTACCACATTGATTCGCTGTAAAGTATGCATAAAACTTTCACTTGTGTGTACTAGCTACACAAAATAGTGCAAAGTATCAAAGCGTAAGGGACTTTAGTGCTGTGTCATCGGGCTCCATTCGTATTCATGACCACGGTGGGCGTTTGTCGAATCAGGGACTCAAAGCAGAGTCACAACAACCCAAGCATGGACCAATCCCAGGTGAGAAGTCAGACTAAAACGCACGAGTAAATATTGAGCTTGGGCGGTCACCCATTAAAAGGTCCCCGCTGACAGTCAATGGGCAGAGAGTAGCTGCACGTTTCGGAATGGTGAGTAAGCTGAGATATAAATGTAATCTTATTTACTTTTTGGGCTGAAAAGACGGTCTCACCGCTTGATGCATATGCACCAATAATAGGCTATTAGTCGTATCAGCTGAGGATGCATGATGTGTACCCAAGAGCCCGGAAGCCGTGGACTCACCTCAGTAGACAACTATAAAACCAGGCGAGCGTGTCCTGATTTTGTATGTATCCACCGCACCAAGCATCTTTACCTTACTCTACCAACAATTCACATCAAGGCACCCAACATGCAGCTGATCAATCTCTCCGCCATTGCCCTCTTTGCTACTTCCGCCCTTGCGGCAGACTGCTTCGGCAACTCCCAGAAAGGCGTCCAAGATTTTCAGGACGCATACTGGCAGGCTCGCCAGAAGATGTGTAGCAACTCTGACTGCGCTTACCAGCAGAGCTGCACCACCAAAGGATCAAAGACCATCAAGGGACTAATCTCTCTCACCGTCACTGCCGAACTCAGCCGCAAGAACACTGGCGGCAAGAAGGGTTTCAAGGATTGCTGGGTATGTATTCCCCTGAAACGCTTGATGGTTGAGTCTTGCTAACTACTCTTGCTTAGGATGCTACTGAGTATGTAACTGGGATTCTTTAAGAGGCTTATCTAACTTTCATAGGAACATCATCGTCCAATGCGTAAGAGGGACTAACCAGATGAGTGGAACCTGGGAGTACGACGGTCAGCTGTACCAGTTCAATGGCTACTACTCTTAGGCCGAGGCAGGGTGTTGGATATCATTGGGGAGGCAGAAGTGAGGGGGGGGGTGAACCATGTGATTGGTGTGCGATGGTTGAGGCAGTTGCTGGGATGTTTCTTGTTCATCTATGTATTGTGGACATGTTGACTATAGCCCAACACAGCATGGCTAAATATAGGAGCACGAGCATGGTATTTCCTGTTCCAACAAAAGACATCAATATGATGCTCTGGAGGTCGAGGAAAGAGTTTCTCAAACACCCCAGTGAGCATAAGGAAGCGAATAAGCCGGGAACTGTCCATCTCTGATCCCTCGCCATCAAGGCGAGAAATAAAATCTGTCATTCTTTTCTCTAGTGGGTATATATGGATGAGAAATACCTACGTGTAGCAAAGATATTGTTTGTGCAACAATTAGATGTGCAGTGTCAGATGCAGGTAGACAAGCTCTTGACAGATTCCTTGGAATTTTGATAAATAATATGGTGGAGTTCAACATAATCTTGATAAGGTGGTCAATCCAGCATTTTCTTGACTGATCCTCCTCTGGTATATCTTTCAAAACTCCATGGACGAGCTCCGCCCTGCCAGAAACGAGTTGACTTAGTTGCTTCTCACCAAGCGACTGTGTCTTAAAGGATCCCCTAGTTGCCTAGGAATACTAGGTTCGCCACGTTCATGATGGCCATGAAAAGCCAGATCAGAATGGCCAGAATCATGGTAAACCACGAGTTGGTCATCTTGACGCCTTGACCTCGGAGTCCATCTCCATCTTCGATTATCCCCTCCGCATCTGTCTCATCGTCCATGTCACCAGTACGCCAGCGCGCACTGCCTGTTTGGACCGTCATGTATTTATCACGGCAGGTGAAGTAAATAAGAGGTGCGGTTACGAATGGTAGGATAATGCTGAGAGCCACCTGCGACCCATTGAGTGCTGCGTTGAGGCCCTCACGCCCGACAGCTCCTGCGATGATGATGCTTGGGGTGATACTAATACTCCGAGTTATAAGACGGCGTAGCCATGGTTTAACGTTCCAGTTTAAGGCGCCTTCGCTGACCATCTGACCAGCAATAGTACAAACGATTCCAGCCGAAACTCCAGAGAGCAACAGTGCTAGGGCGAATATAGTGCCTGCAGTAGGTGAAATAGTCTTGGAAAGTAGTTTGTGAATGCCAAAGATATCTGCATCGAGAGCATTTGGATTGTTGTAGAGCGAAGCACCTGCAACAATGAGAATAGCCGAGTTGACAAAAAGCGCGAATGTGAAGAGAGAAATAGACAGGTCGAGAATCGAAAGCTTGAGCGAGTGCTTGATTGCCTTTTCAGAGGGAACGTAGTAGCCTTTGTCGATGCTGTTGTCGACAACGGAGGGTTCTGAAGTGACTTGACGAGGCAACAGAGCGCTCCGTTCATCGTACTCACGCAGACGAGGTTGAACAATGCCGGATCCAAGATATAGACTGTGAGGCATGACCGTCGCGCCGAGAATGCCACAGGCCTGGTAAATGCTATATAGGTATTAGACAGGTATTAGAGTGGACGCAACAAAAGAGAAGGATTCAGAACTCACGCTTCAGACTCGATGAGATACTTGGATGGCAGATAACCTTGAAAGACTTCCCCAGGGGTGGTATCCTTGATGAGAGATAGCTGAATACAGAAGCAGATAACGACACCAAGGACGAGACACATGATGAACATTTCGAAGTACCGTAAACCCTTCATAGATCCTTCAGGGCGGTAGAAGATGAGGAGGACCATGACATCGAGAATGGAAATGGCACATCCTGCAACCAGCGGAATCTTGGGGACCAGAAGGTTCAAGGCAATCGCAAATCCAATGACCTATCAAGTCAGTACTTGAACGCAAAATATGGAAAAGGGCAGGAGATTTACCTCTGCGATGTCAGTAGCAATGATAGCCGCCTCAGCAAAGACATATAAGACATAATTCAACCACCGCGGCAAAAACGCCCGGCAAGCCTGCGCAAGATTAAGTCCACTCACAGTGCCCAGCTTTATCGCCAAGCTCTGCAGAAAGACCGCAAACACATTCGAAAGCAAGACAATAAACAGGAGCCGAAAGCGATAAGAAGCTCCTGCAGCGATGTCGGTCGAGTAATTGCCCGGGTCAATATACGCAACCGAAATCATGAACCCAGGCCCAATAAAAGATCCAATCTTGGCGAGGGTGTCTTTGAGACGCTGAAATGGCGTGCCGTTGTCGGCGGAACCAGCTGGTGCTGGCGGGGGGTTGGCGGGTGCTGAGCGCAGACCGCCTGAGGGCTGGCCATGGTCGAGTGACCGATGAGCCAGCCGCAGCTTCGCCTTTCCCTGGCCGGGCGTTTCAGTGGCGGTGTTGTTGACTATCTGACCAGACATGTGTGAAGCTGCGTCTGGGAGTGCATGAGAGTCGCCTTGAAGAGAAGTGCGAGTGTTGACGAGCCCGTTGAAGTCAGCGTTGGTGGTCAAGTCGCTAGAGTTTGGATTCGGGCTCTGGTTGTAGCCGTCATCGCCCTCAAAGGGCTCATCAGTGTGAGAAGTCTTGTTCATCTCGATTTCCGTCCAATAATTGACAATGTTAATTTAAATTGAAAAAAGCTGGTGTCGCGTGTCGTTTGCGTACGTTATTCATCAAGGTACAAAGTCTCAGGCTTATGTACCTGTCATCGGACCCGATATCTTCCTTCTCCGCTTAACATGTGATTGGTTCGAAGGAAGAAGCCGTGATACGGTGACGCTATGGCTTTGGTTCACCGGCAGTTAAGCCTCTGGGAGATGATTTAATAGGCTGATTGGTGATACACGCAGGGGACCCGGGTAGAACGGCACTTACAGGTACGAGAGTCGGCTATCATCATACCATCTCGTTCACAGACAGACCAGGGACAACAAATCCCAAAAATGGGCTGCATGTGCATGGGAAGCCAAAACCAGTGCTTATTAAAAGAATGGCCTAAATATAACATTTAAATAATGTATACGGAGTACTTAGCTATAAACCCGATTTTCGGTATCCGTGTCTTATTCTCTCATCTTTTCAAAATGCACTCCTCCGGCAAGGCATACAACTAACCCAAAACAAGAAGCAGATCAGTAACCAGTATTATCACAGAGTAGCCAAAAACAGCTTCCTCAGTACACTATTACGAAAGCAAAATTATTATCCCTGCAGTTACTATAAATGGACCAGAGAAGGGTTTGCTATGTGTATCCTGTCACTGCCTAATTATTCTATCAACGACGATAACAATGGCGGCCATTAAGAACATACGCGCAAGAAAGCGAGGCCGGAGAAAAGGGCGCTTTGCGCTTTATACAGTACTTATATGAATCTACTCATCACCCAAAAACGCCCACTATACCCACGTAGCTTCAGGCGTTCCGCTGCAGATCCATAAATACCCATCGTGCCATCCGATCCCTGCCGAACGACTAAACGATTAGAAGGTAATAACAATCACAAGTTTAAAGGTTAATCATAAGATTAGAAAATACACTTCGGGCTTAGTACAATGTAAGATTTAGAAGAGAAGTTCTAAAAAATCTCTTAAACACCAAAGTGAACATAAGGAACCCAATAAGCCGGAAATTCCACATCTCTGTCCCTCTCACCATCATCATAAGGAATAATATCTCTCATTCCTTTCTCATCTCCTTGTCCAAGCCATTCCCTCTTCTTACCCAAGCTTTCAAGCCAAACATCTCTCAGAATCCTCGTGGCTTTATGCAATCCTCGACAAACAGAATCATCAGTCATACCCCCTTCTCTAATAGCTTCATACGTAACTCGCGCGACATCAACGCAATGCTTATCCCTGACCTTCCATAGAGTCCCAATAACGTGCCTAAAACCAGCTAATTGAAATGCGCTGATGAGATGTATGCTCTCGTCGATGAATTTGTCATCTTGAACATGCCCGGTGCTACATGCTGAAAGATATGCCAGAAAGGGTGACTTTTCGTGCAGGTTCAGTCTCAAGATATCTCCAACTGTAAGGGGATCGCTGGTGTTGCTGAGGCAAAGATGGCTCTTGGAAGGGTCCTCCCCGTTGGTGTATCCATGTCCTGCAAAATGGAATATCTTGCAGTCTCGTAGGCAAGAAAGCACATCTTGTTTGCTCTGAACATCCAAAACGGGCCTTATGGCCATACTCTCGCAGATCTCACTAACCACCTTTACCTCTGCTCGTGCTTGTGGTAGACGAGGGTGAGCATCTGTATGCTCCAGATCTATCAGAAGAGCATGGTCGGGGCCGATAGCAACTTCACGTTGTCGACGTCCGTGAACGAGAGCTCTCAGAGAGGGACTATATGACGATACCACTCGGTCCATTACCGTGTTGCCAGATCGCTCTCGATGTCGTCCAGATGCATGAAGCGGAAATCTACTCAACGGCCCAGTAGGTACCCACCAAATATGAGGCCATTCCTGTTGATCCGACGGTGTCTCCTTAAAACCCAGCAACTCTAGTACGCGGCTCGTGATAGTATCCCAAAGCCACTCAAGCATATCAGAGGTTCCGAGGTCGAATCCCGCTGCACGCTCCATCAACTCACCATCGTCCAGATCTTTAAAAATCATTGATGTTATACGCTCTCGTTCAACGACTATTCCTTCGCATCCCATCCAGCTGCTGTTGATAACCACGATAGGACCATAAGCAGCTGCAGCACATATCTGGTCCGTGGTGAGAGGGCCGAGAAAATCCTCAAATCCAGGCCTTTGTCGCACCTCCTCTAGAAGACTATCGAAGTTCTTGGCAGCGTTGCGCCGTCGTAAACCTCGGTCCTCTCCAGGCTCGTCACTCAACTGCGAACCAGTAGAAGATTCGAGTTCTTCGCGAAGACGTATGAACCTCTCTGCTAATTGAGGAAACGCTTGCTGAAGTTCCTTTACATCTGTTCGTATATCATCCAGTGACGATCCCAGGATACCCCGTCCTTGTTCTAGAATTGCCAGTGCCTCGGACGGATCCCTGTTAAGCCTAATGGCAGCACCTGTTACTGAAGCCGCGAGACCTCTCGAAAAGCTGAGTAGATGTTGTCTATCACCCGTTTCGAGTGAGCGAGCCGCGGCAATGCCAGGTACAAGGTCAATGGCCGTCCACCCTATATCATAAGCCTCTTGCAGGCTCAAGCACAACGGCATCACGGATGTTGCAGCAATTATACGCCTCAAGGTATTGCCCGTAGGATGTTCCACCGCACATCGATAGCTGCGCACTGCCTCGTCCAAGTCACTATTGACCCACGTTCTACTGAACCTGATTGCGAAAAGATCTCCAAGAGTGGTCCAAAGGTCTGTCCTGAATGGAGAGTCCTTAGGCATTGATTCCAACGTCTTTTGGGTGATTGAGATTGCTTCAGCTATGTCATCCAAGGGGCCTCCAGCTTTGAGCCGCTTCTTTAGGAGAGCTGCCAAGGTACTGATTGAAGTGGGCCGCTCAGTGTATGGATTCACCATTGCAGCAATAGCTTTCCTAGCAACTTCGACACCCTCTTCGAGATCTTCCGAGGACCCTAGCTTATCGTGTCTCGTGTCAAGAGCTGAAGCTAGGCGGGATAGTATGCTCTCAATCTCAGGATTAGTGCTGGAGATAGAAGTCAAAGCTTCCTTCAAGAGCGCGATTCCTTGGTTCAGATCCGATTCATTTTCCTGATTCCTTGAGAACCTTTTCAGAAGTATAGAGCCCAAGTTATGCAATTGGATGTACCTTGACGGACTATCAGTAGGTGTGACATCCAACGCAAATCTGGCATAGGAAACAGCTTCTTCCAAGTCCACCATGGAGCCTCTTATCATCGATCTTCTCGAGAGTGCTATCGAAAGATTACCCAAAACAATTCGAAGGTTGGGAGAGTTATTTGGTATTTCTTTCAAGCTCTTCCTACCAAGTTCAACAGCCTCTTCCAGATGCGCTAAGTCCCCGGTTCTGCTATGGAGAGAATCAAGGTAGTTGGAGTAGTTACTGAGCTGTTCTGACCAATGAAGATGATCCTTAGTAGCTTTCTCAAGATACTGCTTGACGACTCCAATTGCTTCTTCGAGGTCTTTCGAATCGCCCGTCTCGTGGTACAGAATGTATATGGTGACGTTGAGCTTTCGTATTCGATCCAACCACTCAGGATCGTCTTCTGGCGTCGCAGCCACGGCTTCTCGAGTTAGTCTGATAGACTCCTGTAGCTCGTCCAACTGTCTCGTCTCTTCAAAGAGTTCATAAAGCGTCCTTGCTAGTTGAAATTGTCGAGCTAGCTTGTCTCGTTCAAAGTCGTCTGTCGTTGCAGATAGCGACTCTCTTCGTAGGCGACAAACAGTCTCGAGGTCCTCTAGCCTCCCTAAATTGCCGTGTTTTACATCGTACAAGTCCGCTAATTTCTCAAGCCATGTCGCAATGGTATTTTGATGTTCTGAAGACAGTGCAATAGCTGTTTCCAAACTCTGGCAGGCACTTTCAAAATCGCCTTCGATTCCGAGTACAGAATACTTCTCCTTCAATAAGATCCCGAGATTAGCCAGATGTGCAGCCCTCATGGGGGATCCGTCGGGGACATTTTTCAGCGAAATCTGGATTAATCCGATAGCTTCATCTAAATCATCCACGTTCCCAGTGTGGTAAAAACAGTCCCCTAACTGTAGTGCTAACCAGTACGAAAACCTTTGGCGGTCTGTGGAATTTGAGGGTGACGCCTCGACTGCCCTACGTTCAAGCTTTGTCGCTTCGTCAAGATCACCAAAGCTGTCGGTTATGTCCTTGTACCTCATGTACAGGGCCCAAGCCAGAGTGTGCAATAACTTAGAATCTGCTTCGGCCGTTGCCTCCAAGACTTGTCGTGCAGTCTGGACAAGTTGTTCCAATTGATCAGGATCATTCGTGTCGCGGTAGCTCCGGACCAGCATTTCCAGTCCGTCTTCCGGAGTGGTATAGCTCATCTTGGAAACAGAAGTTCCACGGACTCCTGTATGTTGGGGGTTATTTGATATTCGCTCCATGCTAGAGGACTGTGGTTCTACATGGGTAGCGACAAGACCTGGGAGAGGTTTCGGTGATGAAAGGGAACGGGGCGAAGGCTTTCTGATGCCCAAGTTTGATGCAAGGATAATCACAGGACCAAGATTTGCACTTTACCTCGATTGGTCTGTTGCACGAAAGTGCAAGTTGCGAATCAAGCTGCGGCAAGGCAGACTCCGGCGCTACCCTAGAAAGACTGCCTAACTGCACCCTTTGCATTAGCGGGTCTAGCGATTGGAGGCCCGACACATTAACAACCGTCCGCATAATTCGACTGTGGCTCTTGTTCCATTTTCTTTCAACACATCTAGGATACGTTTCGAGATGTGGCAGTAATTATTCTGCGCTTACTCCATAGTGTACTTTTCCATCTAAAAGTCCCCAAAGCAAGAGGTGAGTACTGAGATTCGGTTCCGAATCGAAAGACTTATATAACTCAACAGCTAGGCTCAGCACACAATGTCAATCCTCGGCTTTGCCCTCCCTTTTCTCCGACCCTTCCTGGGTCCCTATTTTGGCTTCATCATCGATGCATATGCCTCTGTCATGATGATGCTCTTTTTTCTTGGGTTTCCTTCGATACGCGAGCGACTTGTGCGGGTACTGCTAAGAGATGAACCCTTCTTCATTCCTGGGCTTGGGACCCTGTTCGTTCGCTATGTGATCCCGCCCACCCGCCGATGGATGGGCAGCCTTAGCAGCTCAAATGATGTCCAGGTCCTCGTTGTTTTCTTCCGTGTCGGCCGTACTGTTTGCAAGACATTCTACACTTTCTTCATCCGTGCTTTGACACGGGAAAAGTACACGTACATGCCCCTGTCGAATAGCTCTGGCAGTAGTGGAATCCGCCTGATCAAGCTGCACCCCGGTTCCGGCGATGACCCTCTACGAGTCGATATCTTACATGCTTCATTGGACTCGGATCTAGTCGGAAAGTATGAAGCAGTCTCTTACGCTTGGGAGGATGGTCATGCAGCAAAGAAACTAGAAACACAGCGCGGTACTCTTCTTATCACGCCTTCTCTGTTTTACGCATTGCATCAATTTCGATTGAAAGAAGAATCTCGTGTTCTCTGGGCGGATGCGGTGTGTATTAACCAGTCAGACAGCGCGGAGAAGGCAACCCAGGTGGCATTAATGAGTGACATCTATGCATCTGCTGGCTGTACCCTGGTGTATTTGGGCCGCGAAGGCGATGGAAGCGAGATGGTCGGAAACCTGTTAATCCAATTTGCTAGGGCTAGTTCGTCCCTCTATCGCTTATACGGAAGACATGCAATGGAAGCATTGAGACATGTTGGAGTGATCGAACCTCCTATTAGGGAGGTATTCGAGAAATATCAGCTTCCCGGCCTAGAGCATCCTGTATGGAAAGCGTTAGCCAAGCTCTGGGGGAGGCCGTGGTTTCGGCGTGTGTGGGTAATACAGGAATTTGTCCTCTCCCCGGATGTTCGCATCTTCTGTGGCGAATGGGAGGTCAGTTGGTCAGTGTTCTACGTCGCTACGATCGACGCATACATGACTTCCTCCTTCTCAGTTGTTCCAGATGTACCAAACGCATTCAATGACGCAGCAACACACATGGGAACGCAAGCTATGCACATGATGTGCGAGTACCGGCGATCTGCACTCTTACACACTTTACGCGTTTCAGATGCTGATAGTATGCGAATGTTGATCATAAATCCTGGAACAATGGTATTTGAGGAACAAGAGGAGTTCAACTTGGCGAGAAAGATGGATCCGAAACTGAGACTACAGGTGGAGGTACCTCTTCTTGATCTCTTCGCGCTATGCGACAGGAGCAAAGCTACCAGAGCTCGCGATCATTTGTTCGCAGTATTTGGTCTGTCCAGCGCGAATAAAGACCAACTTTTTCACGCAGACTACTCTTGTACATTTGACGAGATAGTTAGGCGCTTCGGCAAAGCGTTTGTACGCAGGGGCCAGTGTATGGACCTCTTATATCAAGCCCGGTTGAACATTCAATCCTCGCGGTTTCCATCCTGGATCCCTGATTGGACCACCAAGTTCGCCTCCGCGGGCGACGAAATTGATTATGACAGCTTGGGCCTGAACAGTGGCGGGCTGTATGCCGCTGGTGGCGATACTCAGTGCGTGCCGTGGGTTAGTGATGACCCAAAGGACGATTGCCTGACAGTTCGAGGGAGGTTCGTCGACAAGTTGAGCTGGGTCGGCGGTGGCCACGTCAAACACGGCCCCATACGCGGCCTAATATATCGTCTTAAACAATCTCATGATATTATCGCAGAGCTTGAACAAGCTTCTGATTATTATTTGACTGGCGAGTCACTTAAAGATGTATGGTGGCGGATGCTGGTGGCAAACAAGACGAAGCAATTCGGCCCCGTGTCTTCAGATTTTGGAACCGGACTACGTTCCAGATGGAATGTAATACCCTTCTTGTGCAATTTTCTGCTATCTTCGCCTCCCGAAGAAGCCAAGGAACAACTTGTCGCACTTATAGGCCTTCCGTACTACAAGGCCTTATACTCTTGTTACACTGTGTATCAGATTGGGAAGACGGAGAAGGGAATGCTTGGCCTCGTGCCGCTCCTGGCAGAAGCTGGTGATGAGATATACGTCCTCAACGGCGGTGCAGTGCCATTCGTTGTGAGAAAAGGGAAGCGACTGCTGAATGGACGTCGGCTGGTGGGGGAATGTTATATCCATGGACTCATGAATGGCGAGGTGCTACAGGGCGAGTATGAAGAGAGAGAGGTCAAATTGTACTGATAATATATATGCTGCGACAGAAAAGACTGTTGACGCATGGCGACTTCATGGATGCTACTCTGGAATCTCAATGCACTCTCTTACTCTTGTCATACATGCGCCATGACTAATTAATTCTCAGCTCAAAAGCTCTATTAGGAAGCTGGTTAAAAACCAAGGTTTAAAAGCTCTTAGAGATTGCTGATCCCTACTTCAATGGTTTAGCTCTATCACTGCCGACTAATACCCCGCCTTGAACATCAGCAAGATTACGATGTCGGGTTACACCTCTTATCGAGACTATTCTGCATGTAACCTTGGCTCCAGTAACTATTATCTAAGCGGAGTAAACGGCACCTTTTGAAGATGACGATCGTCATGACGATCTTGAGCTACAAAAGGGAGCGATGCACCTCTCCCAAGCACTAACTGAACACACTGAAGTCAATTGCTGACAATGGCTCGTTTTCTAACTTCGGTTGCTCTGCTGAGCCTAATTGCGCAAAGTCATGGCCATCCATGCGATGTGAAGTATCCTCCTCAGGCAAAACCAGTAGAGACCAGGCAATTCAGCAATAGCCGTGGCGCTGTTGCCAGTGAGAGCTCGATATGTTCGACAATTGGTATCGACATTTTGAGGCAGGGCGGCAACGCAGCTGATGCGATGGTCGCCACCGTTCTTTGCGTGGGAACGGTCGGTGAGTTAACCATGCTATTATTGACAACGGTGCACTGAGACAAGTATAGGCATGTATCATTCTGGTATCGGAGGCGGCGGCTTCATGCTCATTCACAAACCCGATGGCAAGAATGAATCCGTACCCTACGAGTTTGTTGACTTTCGCGAAACGGCGCCTGCGGCAGCTACGGAGAATATGTTCAAGAATAACGTGAACGCCAGTATTTATGGAGGACAAGCGAGGTATAAGACACCCTGCACTGATATTACCATGACTGACAGCCTTCCAGCGGCGTACCCGGTGAATTGCGAGGTCTAGAACACCTGCACAAGACCTATGGCCATCTCCCGTGGTCGAAGCTCGTCGAGCCAGCAATTGACGTCGCCCGCTACGGATTTCCAGTCAACAACGACACTCTCAAGTACATGAAGATGACATACAGCAAGGCCGAGAACGAAAGCTTTCTGCTCAGTGATCCAGCGTGGGCAATTGACTTTGCACCTGCGGGAAGACTAGTCAAATTCGGCGAGAAGCTCACGCGGAAGAGATATGCTGATACGCTCGAGACCATTGCGTCCAAGGGAGCCGGTGCGTTCTACGAGGGGCCCATTGCCGATGCGACTATCAGGACTTTGAAGCAGAAGAAGGGTATAATGACGACAGATGACCTGAAGAACTATTCCGTGGCGATTCGAGAGCCGTCTCAGATCAACTACCGTGGTGGAAAGATCACCAGCGGCTCAGCCCCTTCAAGCGGTGCCGTCGTTGCAGCTGCTTTGAACGTTCTGGACGGCTATGACTTCCTCGGTGACCCTAGACGAGTCAACGACAGCGCTTACCTGCTCGATGAAGCATTCAAGTTCGGCTACGGAATGCGAAGCAATCTCGGCGATCCAACCTTTGTCAAAGGTCTAGGCAAGTACCAGGCTGAGATGTACTCCAACGATACCGCGCAGGAGATCCGCGCCAAACTAGATGGACGTGCTCTTGCAGTCAAAGATTATGACCCTAAAGGTCTTGAGAGCCTGGATACCCCCGGAACTTCGCACATCGTAACCATGGACAATTCAGGCCTTGCCATTTCCCTCACGACTACGATCAACCTCAACTTCGGTTCGCAAGTCATTGTCCCAGAAACCGGCGTTATCATGAACAACGAGATGAACGACTTTAGTATCCCCGGACAGTCAAACGCTTTCGGATTCATCCCCAGCGAGGCCAACTTCATCAGACCTGGAAAACGCCCTCTTTCTAGTATAAGCACCACCATTGTCCAAGGACCCGATGGAAAGGTTTCGTTGGTGACAGGCTCTGCTGGCGGTAGTCGCATCATCACTGCTACTGTTCAGGTGGTTCTGAATGCGCTGGAGAAGAACATGACTGTTCATGATGCCCTGGCTGCGCCTCGTCTGCATGATCAGCTTGAGCCACGGCAAGTCACTTTCGAATATGCTTATGACAACTCGACGGTTGCGTATCTGAAAGAGATTGGAAATAATGTCACTTGGGTTGCACCTGGACAGAGCACTGCTCAGGCTTTGAGGAGGCTGCTGAATGGGACATTTGAAGCTGCTGGTGAGCCTAGACAGGCCAACTCTGGAGGATTCTCAACTTGAAAAAGGCAGACATCAAATTTCTAGTGTAAGGTAGTAATACAACCAGTATCTGTCTACGTAATTGTAGAAATCATAAGCCAAGCCCCTAAAGCTTCCATACCTCCAAGTTGCGATATCGAGCAACAAGAGGATTCATCTGTCTGAAGCCAATCCGCCCACCACGAACAACAGGTCCAGTCGATCGGTCCACATCTTCCCATAAGAACAATTCCAACCCATTAATCGAAAACTTGACATCCCGTTTATCGTGAATAACCTCAACCTTGTAATAAGCACCTTGAGTATCCTCCACATTCGGCAGTGGATCAGCCCCCTGCGCAACAAGATGAAATCCAGGCGACTTCCGCAAGTTCGCAAGATGGAAAGCCCTCTCCTCAGGCCATCGACGCCGAAAGTACGAAGCATGCAGCGTTCGGATATCGCTGGAGTGATACTGCGGGTAAGACCCGTTTCGGGGCTTGAGATCCTTGTCGAAAATGCTTCCGCCGTCTTTGGCTGCTGCTGCGCCGAAGAAAATGATAGCCAGGCCTGGTTCTTGGATGGGTGAAAACTCCCAGGTGATGCGGATGCGCTCGGGAAAGACTTCGGGGACCCAGTAGACAAAGTCGCCTGGGGCAGCGAGTTCGAGAGTGTTGTTGGAGACTGTGGCCTTGACGGGGCCTTCGGCTACCCAATCTGAGATTGCGTCGGTGCTGTTGAATGTATTTCTGTAGAGAAGCTTTTCGGCCATGGCGGAAGCGGCCAGGAGAGTGTAGAGGAGAAGACTTCGCATATTGTTCTTTCAAGGGGGATTATTTCCACTGACTCTCGAGAACGAGTACCCGACCACTGTCCACGATTTTATAGGTTTTTGTTTACTTGTTTTGTCATATTAATTCGCGATTTGATCATATTTGATTTCCCTCTTCGGGGGTAGATGTGCCGAGATGAGCAGATGCGATCCTATCATCTTCAGGGTATGACAGCGGATATGCTACTGCATTGAGTTTAGGTACAACCATGTAATGCAATTCGATCATTCGGGAGAAAAAGACGTGATTCAACAGTGAGCGCCGATCCTTTTTGATGAAATTGAGTTTATCACCAAATTTCCACCAATAAAAGCGTCCCTGTTCTTCAATGCTGCTCCAGGTCGCGAGACTGAAAGGGACGATATAACCGCCTTTTACTTTAGAGCGGAGAGGAAATGGGATAGACCAATGGATGAGAAGTAGTTTTTCAATTCTATTTTAGTAGTATTAGATGAACTGAGAAAACTCTCCTGCGATAGATAACTTGAGCTACCTATGCATGGAAGAAGGTGAGATCAAGATTGTCGTTGATGAAATCCAAGTCCTGTGGAAGCTATGTTGTTTCAATTAGCAGGATTCATAAGCACTTAACTCTATTTGACATACCATCGAGCTTATGATATCGCTCATAATATCAGAACCCAGATAGTTCGCATCGATTGATAGCTGATTCCCGCATGACCCGTCATCATCACTACGACTTATCAGTATGAGGTGACTCGGTGCTTCTCAAACGGACATACTTACCAAGCGTCAGGAAACGGCAGTTGTTGTCGAAGGGCTACTTGACGTGTCTTCATCAGCCTGCACAGTTTAATTACTCGCTCTCCAGCTTCTTTGTCCGATTTTGCGGCTGACTCTGGCCATAATTTGCCTTTGATCAAACCAATAGTCATACTGATGATATAATATTCGTTCAGGCCGTTAAATGTGAGTGAGATCCGCTTCTCAAGAATATCCAAGACTTTCTCAACATTTTCGATGAGGAATGCTGAAATTTGTGGAAAGATTGTTATGGTTGATTGATCGTAGGCTTCATAAGTATAAGCTAACACTCGTTATCTTACGGAAGGGGCACGACAGGTAGTCTTACTGCGAGATCCAAGATTGAGGTACATTTCATGGCAGATATTCAGTGCTGCAAGGATTAAACCTGTCCTGCATGCCTGTCCTGGCAATGCCTCGTCGTTCAAAAGTCGCTGGTAGTAGTCGAGGATCTTCATAGATGCCTCTAACCTCGCACGTCGACAGATGAGAACTTTAGAAGAGGAGAGATTTTGCGCCAGGAAGTGGAAATTTAGTAAAAGCACATACTGGTGCAGAACAATGCCTAGCATGCTCTTTATGTATGTCGCGGTCTGACGCTGTCGTGGATCAGCATGGTTGTCATCCCATACCGGAATGTCTCGGAGTGCCTGTCCTAGCTCCTCCTCTAGCTCTAAGACCTTGTCGAAGTCGACCTCTTCACAATTTCCATTGACCAAGGCGCATATCCTTGATCTCACAGGCAAAGATCGATAGAGAAGTGCTTGAAAAGAAGTGTTCGTCATTGTAGTAATTGGCATGCCGGTTGAAGGGCCATGCATGGACTCCTCAAGACTTTCGTCGTCGATATTCAGTGGTGTTTTGATGTTGAAATCTCCTATTCGGACACTTGGGGGCATTCCGCGTTCTATCGATGCCTGCAGATCGAGTTCGACAATTGTCGCCCACAATCTTCGACGTATCTCTCGACAGAATGGCGGTATTCTGGCTGCGGAAACAGCTTCACGATGATATCCTGCTGCCATGGCCCACCGGACTAATGTCCCGCAGGAAGTCCAAAAAGAACTCTCTTTGATAAAGTTTGCACGTTTGGCAATCAGCAAGAGGCAGTGGCTCGCAAGGATATCCCAGGAACGAGGGGGTTGGCTTGACTGGCAACTAAGCCATGCTTCCGCTACTTCAACCCATCTAACAACGTGATCGTGAGTTGTCTGGTGGCTGAATATATCGATGCACACTTCGGGATGACAGCTTGCAGCAGTAGCAGCGATTAAAAGCATCTGGACAAGAAAGTGGACAGGAGTGGCGGACTGATCAACCCAGTGGTTGTTATACTTGGTGATGAATGTTGGTATGTGCAGAACTCGATGCGTTATCTCATAACGCTCGGTATAGGTCTGAACCAGTACATCCATGATTGGCTTTGTGGGTATTAGCTGTCTCAAAGTATTCTCCAGCGCATCGTCCTTTGAGATCAGGCGATGTCGATGCTTATCGTTGAATGGAGCATAAATCTCATCGCGAAGGGAGTTGATGGAGGGATATTGGATCTTGATCTTAACGATGTATGCTCGAAGATCGGTGAACTATTTCTAGTAAGGGAATGCTACCTTTTGGAGGAAGGAAGAACATACCTGCTGGTAAAGGTTCAGGGGATAGCTATACCCGTAGAATTTGGTGGAGTTCCCCAACCCTTCCAGATGTGTCATATCGACTTCTTGGATGGCAGAGACTACATGATTGTCAAGTGTCTCCGTTAACGAGCCCTCCATACGGGTAGATGCTGTCGCACCATCAGCCCCCTTTGGGGGACCGTCGCCGAACAGAACGTCAACTGACGTGTGTCGCCCTTTGTCCCCACGATAGGTGCACTCATCGGCATTTCCGGCCTTTGAGCAACGGCTACAAGACGGGAGCTCTCTACCGCACTTAAGTTTGCGTTGATAGCACTGAATGCAAGCCAATGGGGGGCGTCTTTTCTTCACCCCTGGTTTAACCACACGTTGCGAAGTGTTCGGTAATCGGTTCATTGCGGCGGATACGAGTGACCTGAGAGTTATGAAACTATTGATTATGAGAAATGAGAGATATAAATTGCCGAGCACGACACCTTATTTTCTTTCGTGCAGCGTCGGATGTCGGACTCGGCATATTCGGGGGCTCGGTGATCTCTAGACTCGGTCTTTTGCACCGACCAATTTGGAGGTTTGGTCTAACTCCTCCCTGCTTACCGCAAGACGGCCATTCTATTGCTGTGCGACTGGTGAATCTCCAGTCAGTGTACAGAAACTGGGGTAAAGAGGTGTTGCCCCAGATTCTACATCCGGGGTGCTCACAAAGTATAAAGAGTAGACCCTGCCGCAACAATGATCCTTACCCAAGTCAAGCATCAATGCCTTTCTCTCATTTATTCAAAACCTCGAAAGACACTCACCGAATCTACGCAATTAAGCATGTTATCAGCTAAAGATGATCCTCTGACAACTTCTGTCATCTCCTCCTTCGGGCCCAACAGCTCACCCAGGGCGCGAGAGATTTTGACGGAGCTGATCCGATATCTCCATGCATTTTGTCGTGAAGTCAATCTCACCACAGAAGAACTATACATTGCCATCGATGCTTTGAACCGGTCTGGTCAGATGAGCAACGCTGAAAGGAATGAGACCTTGTTGATCTCAGACTGTCTTGGCGTGGAAGCGTTTGTTCTCCTTTTCTAGCCTTTTGCCCTTGTATCTAACTGTTATGTCAGGCTGGTTGATGCTCAAACACAGAAGATGCTCCAGCAAGATAACGGAACTAACTCTTGCATTCTCGGCCCATTCTATGTCGCTGACCCTCCACAATATGCCAATGGGGATAGCATTATCCAGAAGTACCTTGGTGGAGAAGTGACTTACTTCCATGGCCGAATCTTGGATGCCGATACCAATAAACCTGTGGAAGGTATGCCTGATTGATTATTGGCTATCGTATCATAAAGAATGCTAATAGAAACTGCAGGTGCTTCTCTAAACGTCTGGGAGTGTGCAGTCAATGGACTCTATGGCCAACAGGATCCTAACCAGCCGTCTGGAAACATGCGCGGCATGTTCACCTCCAATGCGGAAGGCAAATACGCTTTTTACTGCATCAAGCCAGTTCCTTATCCCGTTCCGTACGACGGCCCTGCTGGGGATATACTCAAACTCATGGATCGTCACCCGTATCGAGCTGGCCACATCCACTTCATGGTGACCAGGGATTCTTACAGCCGTTTGATTACACAGGTATTTCCTGAGGACGACACTTATCTCGACTCTGACTCGGTGTATGCCGTCAAGTCAGATTTGCTGTTGAAGTTCAAACCTTATAAGTGCGGCTCGCTGAAGAGGACTGCAGGCAGCGATGTCGATGTGAAGTGGGAAGTCAACTGGGATTTCAAGATCAAGCAACGGAAAGATTAATCGGCCGTTAATCAAGACCTTATCTATCTATAAGCAGTGGAATTGAGTTAGTTTGAGATCGTTTTTAATCAATCTTACCCTATATTCCTAACAAAATATAAAAAAAGGTTAACTATCGAGATATCTTTCAAGTCAACAAAATGGGCAGTTTGTAAGAGGACAGGCTATATATCTCAACCTATAGTTAAGCTATTAATACGGGTTTCAGTAATCCCACGAAGAATTACATTCGTATAAACCTCTAAGTCAGCTTGTAGAAATAGCAGTGGTGCGCTGCTCAAGATGGTGCTGTCTATATAGTCAATAGACCTGATACTGACTTCTTGTATCACGCACCCACCTCGGGGCTGCAGCAGCCGCCGGGGCATTCCATCGCCATTGGTCTAATCACTCTTGTGCTACAGAATCTCTTAAAAGGTCTAAAGGCTGGGTGATCAATCTGCAAGTCAGCCCCTTTGTCTCACCTTTGCCACACAAGGCAGGAATGCTAACAATTAATCGTTTCTTGCTAGAGTCACGTCACCAAATTTGGCGGACCCAAGCGAATCATTACACATTGTGCTCCGTCCAATCATCACGGAACACATGGCAGAACTACGCATGCCCTGCGTTCATGCCGCATAGGGTCCAATTCGCTGTGGAAATTGAAGATTGACGCACAACAGCATCGATGCCTAAGCCTTTCGGCGGGTTAAGAAAATAAGCCACACAGCTGAGTAGTGTGACAAAATCAAGAGGAAATTGATCATGTCAAAATTCGACAAGACAGTTAAATCTTTATGTCCGCTTACCTAAGGCATACTTTCGTGTAAGTGTTGTTTTCTTACCCACCAGTCTTTCTGCTCTGAGATCCAGCCATTCCACATAGCCACAACGAACTCCCTGTATTTTTGTCCTGAGGCACACATGTCAGCATTAAGCCTCACACAAAACTGTTTCAAACTGAAATTAATTGATGCGAAATGGTGTCCCGACCTGACATCGAAAGCACCGCATCCACTTACAGATTCCTTATTGAGCAGCTCCCTGAGCACGAGCGAAATCTCTTTGGTGCGGCTCGGCTACTATATCTCAACTCGTCAGTTAGCACAGTGCGGAAAATCTCACTCACCGTGCTGACCCTCTCAACCTCTGATTTGCCCCATCTCAAGTCAATCAACCCCCCCCCCCCCCCCATTTGTACTCTGGACTCTCTACTTTGGCGAGTAAAGATGGACCAGACAGCTGCAAACTCCAAACCAAGCCGCGTATCGCACGGCTACAACCATGTCAACACCCTCGCCGACCATCACCTTTGTTGGACAAACAACGACACGACGGGGTTCCTAGACCCAGTGTGGCCGCGAGAACCCGATATTCAAGTCGCACGCAAGCTCGCCCTTGAGCATCTCCCAGCGGATTTATTCTCTGATGCCTGCATCTCACCCTTCGCCCAGGGCGCATTTCATCGCCTATATTGCCTCTCTTCCGACCACACGACTGCCGAGTACCTCATGCGCGTCGCCCTTCCCGTTGATCCCTTCTTCAAGACGGAAAGCGAGGTGGCCACCATGGACTACATCCGGCGGAACTCTTCAATACCGGTACCCGAGATCATTGCCTACGCGTCTAGCGCCTCAAACGAGCTCACCTTCGAGTGGATTCTCATGGAGAGGATTCGGGGCGTCCCGCTCGAGCAAGTCTGGGACACGATGCCCTTCCAGGCCAAGATGCATCTCACAGTCGAGCTGGCCCACTCCCTCAAGGAACTCAGGCAGCGTCCATTTCCCATGCTGGGTAGCATTTACTACGCGGATGTCTGGAACCAGGTCGACTACATGCCCACTCTAGGACTCGATGCCGGCATTGATGGCACCTTTGTTGTCGGGCGCATGGTCTCTACACGCTTCTTTCGGGATAAACGCCTCCTCCTTCGCCCTAACCGTGGGCCCTTCACCACAGCGCGGGAACTCGCTACGTCCCAGGCCACTCTACTCGCCCGGCGCATTCAACATCTCTCACCCTCTCCTGGGACCGAGTACTACTGCGAAGCCGACGAGATGCTTGCTGACGATGGAGCCGAGGTGCTCGAGACGGTCGATAGGCTTGTCGAGGTCGTACCTCGAATCTACTCAGCGACTGACGACCCGGAAGACATCAAGGTCCTATGGCACGATGACATTTCTTTAATGAACGTGCTTGTCAATCCCGAGACATACAAACTTGTCGGCATCGTCGACTGGGAGTCTGTGAGCATCGCGCCAGCCTTGGAAACAGAGGACGGGGTCCCACATTTCCTTCAGGGAATTCCTGTCCAAGAACCTCCACCAGTCGGATCCCTCCCCCCTGAGGAAGAGGAAGCCATGGTCGAGATCCGCAAAGATTGGGATTTGGTCCTCCTGCGCCGCAAGTACGCTGAGATTGCGGGACCCATGTATAGCCTGAGTCTTGGAGCAGATGCGAGGATTGATCTTAAACGAGGGCTATCTAGGTCTTTGGCCAACTTTGAGGACAGATGGACAAGCGCACGGTATTGGCTAAAGCAAAATTTTGGGGCGAGTGCCTGAGACCTGTCTTGTTCCAATCTGAGGCATTCCACAATTACAAATCGTTCATGTTGCACAACCGTCTTCTTTTCATGAAGCGACGGTACTGCGGATCGAAGGTGAAGGAGATTTTGAGACCTTGCGGCACTTACTGCCTTAATGGGTATTATCGGAATCATTATCTTCTGAGTCAGAATCCTCATCAACTGGAAGCAAAGGAAAAGTTCTCTTCACTGCGTGTCTTATGCCAGAGCATCATGTAATACGCAGCCTACTGGGATGTTGTCTGTACCTGACCAGCGAACCAAGCTTGGTTTCAGAAAAGTATCAATGTTTCAATCACCCCCAACGGAGACGGACGTGTTCGAAATCGTATCAACGGTCTGTCTTTCTCAGCGAATGGAAAGTGTTGCGTAGTAAGCACAGAAGAAGAAAGACCGAGGGTTTTTGACGTGCCTGAATCGTTCTTAATTAATACAAGCGATAACAGCACAGAGACTAGAGGAAGTGCCGGCACAGGGGATCATCTTGCAAAGGTCTCGGAAACTAGCGATCAGCAACTAACACTGCCACGTCTCGACAGTCAAGTCCTTGCTTCTTCTGCTCCTACCGTCATATCAGGAAGTTGCCAAATGCAATTAGGGCCTAGAGAGTTGGTGGAAGTTGCCGTGGAAAACGTCAACAGAGCCGCTATACTATCTTTAAAGGGAAAAGAGCCGTCCACGGGCAATTCCATTCTACTGGCACGTTACACCCTCGTTCTACAAGGATAAAGCGTATATCAGAGTCGGCGAGGCTCGTGGCTGAGAGCTTAATCAGCAGACAGAACTTAGAGTCGGTGACATGGCCGTGCGAATAACGGCGAGTCTCGAGGAACTGGACTTGGCTGGCCAGAAGTTCGAGATCAAGCTACCAAGGTACGATGAAAGCTATTTCAGGTCACTTCAGCCTTACCCATGATGGCGATTTATGCGACAAATGTTTCCATACACCTAGTTATTAGTTATTGAACAATGTCTCTCGATCAATTTTGTCCAGCAACTTCCCGTCAGTGAACCAAACATCCATCGCCTTGGCCATCCCTTCAACATAAGCCCGAGGGGCATCATCTGACATAGCCTTGAGAAGCAGATCCTGCGACATTTCATTCGTATTATCCGCCCGCCCAGTAGCCACCACCTTTTCCTCATAACGACGGACAGCGAGATCCAAATCATCCGGGTGCGCCTTGATTTCATGGAAAAGGTCCAGCGCGTCTAGCATAGCCAGGTTCGCACCCTCCCCTGCAAACCACGACATGACATGCAGAGAATCCCCAATTAGAGTCAACCCCGGATGGTGTTCATAGCGAAGACCGAGGGGCATGCGATACTGAGCACGGGGAGTCATGTTCGTATCGACATTCCGGATGACATCCTGGAGACGAGGATCCCAGGTGGAGAAGAAGTTATCAATCAAATAGTCGGTCATTTTCTTTGCGTCATTCCAGTCGAATGAGGGGTCCTTTGAGTGCCAGTTCTCTTCGACTCGAAGACAGGGGTAGACTCTCACGCTGTCATCTCCATTCCGCTGGATGAAAATGCCACTGCCTTCGGAGAGGAAGAATGAAGTGCCTCGGCCGATGAACTCTCCGAGTTCTGGGAATCTCTTATCCAGATCGGATATACGGCAATCGATGACTGTCAGCCCAGTGTACTCGGGCGTCCAGCTCGTTAGAAGCGGTCGAACCTTGGACCAGGTTCCATCGGCCCCCACAAGAAGGTCAGTTACAACCGGCTCAGACTGGTTCTCAAAAGCCAGCTCAACCCTGCCATCCTCTCGTGGAACAATGTCAGAGAGTCGATGATCCCACTTGATATTCTCCGGGTCGAGCGACTCAATAAGAATCTTGCGAAGCTTTGCACGGTCAATCTCCGGACGTCCCTCTGCATCAGCAGTTGCTTTGTGGAATAACCAAGCAACAGCCTTTTTATCACCAAAACGATAATCCTGGTCGTGATAGCGTGCGTACTTTTTGAACTGCTCCTCAAGACCAGCTTCGAACAAGGCTGCTTGGCCAGACTCTGGATGAAGATCGAGAGAACCGCCTTGGAAGCGAGAGCTAGTAGACTTTTCTCGCTCGAAAATCGTAAAGGGGATCGAGTGGTGTTGCAAGAGAGCCGCGAGGCTTAGACCAGATGGTCCTGCTCCAACGATGGCGATGTGCTTGGACATGATGAGAAGGTTGTGATAATTCTTTTTGAAGTAGAGCTTGTTGAGAATGTTGGAAAGCGAGATATCTCATACGGTAGAAGCGAAATCAAAGAAGCTTATATAGACTTGGCTTTGGGCGTCCTATTCGGAACATACGGCCACCTTGTACAATTTTGAACATCACACGAGGCTCTCCTTCACGAAATTTCACCAAAGTGATCAACAATTAACCTGATTTTCACCTGTCGGTGATATCTATGATGTGTAACACAAAACCCGGCATCCGATAATGTCGGCCTTTTCGGCTTCACTTCTTTCAATAGTCGGCCTTTTTTATCTCGGCAAATTTCATCCAAGTTTGACTCAGCTGCTCTGAAAATGAACGCGTTTACTTTAAAATAACGTAATAATCCAGGATGAGTGCTTGAAATGGCATGCAAACCTGTCATCAGACTCGATCACAATGCAGAAACTCACGCCACATGTTGTCATGGTCCCAGCATCTTTTGCCCCACCATCACTATACTCTAGACTTGTTCAAAGCCTTGCACAATATGCATTAGAGGCAACTGTCATTGATCTCCCGTCTGTAGGATTTCATGACACGCTGCCAGCTGCTTCCATGGAAGAAGATGCTCAGCATATCAGGAAAGTCACTACGAAGCTAGCCGATGAAGGCCATGAGATCATCCTCGTGATGCACTCTTATGGCGGCATATGCGGTACAGAGAGTACGGCTGGGGTTTCGAATACAGAGAGACAAGCTACTGGGGAGGCGGGAGGTATAGTTCATCTCGTTTATATCAGCTCCCCTGTCCCTGAAATCGGAGGCTCTGTCAAGACCATGATGGGCGATAACATGCCCCATTTTATGAAACTCGAGGTAAAGGGTCAACGCTCTTACAATTCAAGCTGGTTCCTAACGGTTGAATAGGAAGACTATCTCATATCTGATCCTGAAGGCTGCGCCATCGTCAATTTCTCAGATCTTCCGAGAGCCGAGGCGTTGATATATGCAAAGCAAATGACAGCACATTCAGCACTGAGTTTTGCTGGGCCACTCAAAAACGGAGGATATCTAAATATTCCCGTTGCATATATAGTTTGTGAAAAGGATATTTCTGTCCCGCCTGTTGTCCAGAGATCTGTCATTGATATGATTTCTAAAAAGAGCGGTCGAAACGTCATTACGTTTTCTTGCGAGTCCGGACACTTTCCAACTGTCAGTGTCCCGGGCATAGTAGCCTCTTTTATTTACAAGGTTGCTACTCAAACCCTTGAGTAGTAGTGTTTATGTAGTTCTAGGAATTAATCTCTTCTCGGTGCTTTTCAAACGATAGCCTAATGGTGTTCCCGGTGACTCATAATATTTAACCTCTCGTGCTGCTTTAGATCATGATGCATCCGTACTGTGACTATAGATGTCGTCCGTAGCTCTAGCAAATAACTAATCATATCTATGACAATGCCAAAATTGGCCCTAAATCTCTGCACTCGTAGGTGTGAGGCAACGTTGCTTTTCCAACATGACCGCAAACTCGGCGTTTTGGCGTGAAAACAATGACCACCAATCATCTGACGCTTTCCGACGTCGGGTCGGCTAGGGGTTTTCAGATTTAATCCTGGCCTTAAATGTCCAGTTGTCCGATCTGAATTTGCCGTATACATACCAGGAGTATACCGAGAAGAATAGTCCGAGAAAGCCGGTTTCCTACTAGTCTTGTCATACATCCGAGAATTTTCATCTGACATCTTTCAACGTAATTTAAATTAAATATTGTCCAGGCGATCTTACTACTAGCCCATGAAAACCCCTAGTACGGAGAGTGGACTATGGCTGACGACACTCGCGAGCTGCACACGCTCAGTGCCCTCGCGGGCAAGACTGTGATCATAACAGGCGGCGCAAACGGTATAGGAGCCGAGACTGTGCGACTTTTCAACTCATATGGAGCGAATACAGTTATTGCCGATCTTGAACACACCCGTGCTGAGGCAGAATGTGTTATTCGATCCTTGAAGCATCCTGCCTCTGCGCTATTCATCAGTGTCAACATTCTCCTCTGGGATGAAATGAAAGCCCTTTTCTCCCAATGCATACAGCGTTTCGGCAAGGTCGACGTTGTTGTAGCTAATGCGGGCATAATGGAGAGTCAAAGTCTTTTTGATATTGAAACTGTCGACGAGCAGGAAGAATTACACGAATCGACAGAAGGGTTTCGCGTGATTGATGTTAACCTCAAAGGAACCATCAACAGTAAGTATTCTCTTCTACTGTCGATTTTCTAAATCTTTATTTTTCTATGACTGACCTATTACTCTCTTGAAGCGTTGCGGCTCGCACTGCATTACATGCGACACAATAAACCAACTTCTCATGGTGGTCTGAGAGGATGTATAGTTCTCGTTACTTCAACATCAGGATACTTCGGAATTACTGGCGTCGGCGCATACATAACGTCGAAGCATGGACTCACGGGCCTACTTCGAGCGTCACAGCAAGTTGCGCGAGGCCTTGGTATTGCGGTCAATGCTGTTGCTCCGTTCTTCACGCCAACGCCTACGTTCAAAGAGCTGTCTGAGAAATGGAAGGATTCGGGCCTTCAGTCAAATACCCTTGGAGATGTCGCTCAGGCTATCGCCTTTGCCTCTACACAGAATGAGACTGGAAAATGTTACATGGTAAGCCCAGTTTTCCCCAGTCGCCCGTCACTTTCTCTAATATCGGTATAGGTTGTTGGGCGAAAATTGGTAGAGGTGGAAGATAGCAGAAGTGCGCTTATCGAGCAGTGGCTTGGACAAGAAACGACAGAGTTGTTGCAATCTGCGGGCAAACTCTTTGAGGACAATGGTTATCCCTTGCCCCAGAAGCATAAAAAACTTCCGCTTTAGTCCACCCCACAATATAGCATAAATAACTCTAATACTTAGAGTAACTTTACTTATTTTATGTTTATATATACAGATTGTTATATACCAGGAACATCTGCGACATGTTTCGTTTTCCTCGTAAACTTGTCCCCGAGTTTCAGATTCAGGGTACTAAACAGTTATTTTCTAGGGGCAGCCGAGCTTGGCACGGCCTCAATCTCAGCATGGTAGTCTCAACTTGCAGACTCCACTGTTATCCAATCGGAAGGCAAGATGGCCGAGCGGTCTAAGGCGCTGTGTTCAGGTTCAATTCGAACTAGTGACGATTCGCAGTCTCGAAAGGGGCCTGGGTTCGAATCCCAGTCTTGTCAGGTTCTTTTTTGCGCATCGGACGATGGTGTCTCGCTTTATAATCACGGTGGGATGTACGCGGTCATGCTGTGGCTTGTATACTCGTATCTCCACAAGCCTTTGGGGCTCGAGGGGACACGCAAATGGTTACAGGGATACAGGGATACAGGGCATAAGGTGGCTGTCAAGCCACTGTCAATGTCCAATTGACATTTTTATTATGCCATGAGAACTATTGCTAGTCTTGATAGCAGTTAAATTGCAATGTGTCTAATCTCAATAGTGAATATTCTTCACGTCGTGGAATGTCGAATAAGACCTGCACGTGTCGATGACGATAAAAACCGCAACAACCATAATTATTGAGTTAAGCGCACACGTGCTTCAGAACAAGAATATTATGGGGACGAGTGCTTGGCGCCAATTAATTTCATTCCAACAAGCCCCCTTGTAGCCCTTGCAACGCGCGGCGCTTTCGGATTTAGCAGTCATACATTGGACAGGGGACCTTATCTTAGTGCCAAACCTTGTTTTCCCAGGGCCAGGGCACTTGGTGCTTCATCTTTGTGTGAGAGATGCTGATGCCAAGAACCCCCTCCTCCTCTAGAATGGTCATCCAGCCACAATTCCATGACGACCTTGCCAAGTCTGGCTGCTACTTAAGAATCTCGGTGGCCACTTTATGTTTCCTTTGTTAAACATCCCATCTCTCACCATGATCTTCTCTCGTATATCTCTTCTCTCGTTGTTATCGGGCGCACTGGCCAGTGCCGTTCCCCAAGGAGCGAATACCTGGAAAACTTTACCTTCTATACCCATTGCTTCCCGGCAAGAACATGGTGTCGTAGCACTCTCGGAAAAGACCCTTGCAATCATCGGTGGAATCGTTCCCAATCGCGAGGCCAATGGTTTTGAGACGACTGCTCTCATGCAATTTTTCAACACGCGCTCGAATTCATGGCGTCGATACGTCACTGAGGCGCCCGTGAAAGTTAATCATCCCAATGTCGCGGCAGTCAATGGCAAGATCTACCTCCTCGGCGGACTTTCAGATATCGACAATGGCGCTTGGCGAGCATTTTCAGACTCATGGGTCTACAATCCCGACGTCGACGAGTGGACGGAGCTCGACCCGATCCCTGAGAGTCAAGAGCGAGGAAGTGCGGCGATTGGCGTTTATGGAAATATTATCTACATGGCTGGAGGCATGCGCACCTTGGAGCCAATTGGACCAGGCGGAGAACAAGATACCGTCGATTTCGTCTCTGCCTTCAACACCAAGACTTCACAATGGATCGATCTTCCTTCAGCAGCAAAGAAGCTCCCCGAGGGCCGCGATCACGCAACAGCCTCCATAGTCGGAACCAAATTCTACGTTCTCGGCGGTCGTCTCCGCGGCCAGCGCAACGTAAAAGACACGGTTTTCATCCTCGATCTCGAAAATCTAGAAGCTGGCTGGACAACCAGCGAAGGCAGAATGCCTACTCCGCGAGGCGGTGCCGTTTCCGGCACAATCGGCACCAAAGTCTACGTTTTAGGCGGCGAAGGAAACACAACACCCGAGTCGGAGGGCATGTTTGACCAGATTGAGGTCTTTGATACAAAGACCGGGAAGTGGGAGGAGCTCGGTACGATGAAGTTGCCAAGACATGGAGGTGCGGCTGTTGCGATTAATGGTGGCATTTACCTTCCAGGTGGAGGCATTACGGAGGGAGGTTCTCCGGTTGATACCCTGGATGTCTACTGGCCATAGCCGGACATTCTCTGTTTTTTTATATGTGTATTTCTAGCGTTTAATGATTGATGACTCTTGAGTGAATTCCTTCTAGTCAGTTCGGGTTCCGAGTGACGCTTATTGTACGTGGATGTTCACGTAAGCCACAATCGTAAGCAGAATTGTCGATGCAGATAAGTAAGCTTATCCTTTGTATATTGCTTAAAGTGAATTCGATGGTTTTAGTATAGCATATCATGTACCAATTGGGACTCGGATAGGTAAAACCAACTGGCCTTGATCCTTCATTAGATGAAATGACATAAGCCATGATCAATAAATGCCGGGTTAAAATAACCATGCTACAAAGTCCTATTGCCTAAGCTCCCTTAGTCAGACATCCAAAACAACCAGCGGAAATATCCTATCTGAAGATCAGGGAATTTTCAAATAGTGATGATGTAACAGAGAGTACATAAGTTAGTTTATGTAAATAGCTAGTTGTGAGCGTACATGATTTTTAATGTTTCACAGA